>CM060935.1:923369494-924619494 GCA_030765085.1 Allium cepa | reverse complement strand
TATATGGTAAATTTATTTACAGAATCACTTTCGCTCGAGTTGAATCTCTTCCTTTTGACTCGATTTCCTTTGAACTTTGGGACGCTCCCTGTGGTTCCAAAATTCATTCTTGGCTCTCTCTATTTATATTCTTTTGATTCTGGAGTATCCAATAACTCCACTTAATGTTTTGTAAAGGGGGTGAAAACTCCTTTACAATCGGCGTTGATTCACCGAAGATTTATGTATCCTCGGTTTACGATGTTGTTATATCTTGATTTGCTGAATTCTATCTCTGGCGATCGAATGTCTATTTGTTTTGGAATTCCGCATCGATTATATTCCTAAGGTCACGGTTGACCTGGTTAAGGTCGCCTGCGATTTATAGAAGTATATCCATCTTCTATTTTGTAATTTAATTATCTCATCTTCGATCGAGTCTATCTTCAAGTCAGGATTCTATTGATTGGAGTTCCTCTAAATTAAATCCCTATCTTTGTTTAAAATCCATTCTTGAATCATCCTTTGAAAATTGATTTTTGTTTGTATTTTATATTTTTTTTATATATTGAAATTATTATTTTGATAACTATGATTTTATTCTATATATAAAAGTGAAAATGTTACCCTATATGTAAAAGTTTTGAAAGGATTTGAAATTTTGAAAATTTATAGAAATAAATTTATATAAAAATGATTTATAACTGAAGGGTTAAATTTGAAATTCGAGAATTGAATTCCGGTATTTTGAAATTGGTTTTAAGATTTTGGAAAATATATAAAAATAATACGATTTAAAAGTATTTTTCGAATAAGAAATGTTTCAAATGAGTTCAAATGAATTCCAATAATTTTGAGAAATTTAAAAGAAGTTTTCACGAAAATAGAAGTCCAGAACTCATGTCGTTAGAAAATAATTTCGGTGATGAGTGCACGCATCATCGACATTGATTTTCGAGTTCAGAGTGGGGGAGAAGCCACTTTAATAGCTTCGTTATGCAAGTGATTTTGTAAAACCATTTTTGATTTCAAATTCCGAAGTATAATCTGATAATTTAGAAAGATATAAGTATATATTTGAAATAATTTAAAATGAGACCGGTGTTCAGTCCTCGAGTTTCGGATTTAATAATTGATTTGTTCATGATTTTCAACTCTTGAATTGAAAATTTGATTTCCCTAACTATTTTGAATGTTCAAACACTTCCAAATCGAGATTAAATTTTCAAAGCTAAGAAATCTCGAAGAGTATAAAATGTTTGATAACGAGTATAAATTTAGTTTTGAAATGTTTTAAAAAAAAAGTTGAATAATGGTTTTCAGAAAGGTAAATTGGATATTTCACATAGAAATAGATAGTTTAAAAGTTTTTAAAAAAAGGGATAATTATGAATTTGGAAACCATTTTGAGTATAATTGATTTTGGGAAAATATTTGGTTTTGAAATTAAATTGGAATTAAAAACCAGTACTTATATGGTGATTTTTGGAAATGAATTTGTTTGACTTGAATTATTTTAATTTGGAAAATGGGATAATTTTCTAAACCTATTATTTTGGGAACTTTGAAAATTAGATATTTAATTTGTAAGAAAATTTGGTGAAATCATATATGATTTTGAAACTGAATTGATATTGAAATGACTTGAAATTTGAGAACCTTATATTATTAAGCACTTGATTTAGGAGTGGTCGAACTTATATAAAATGGATTGTATAAGTATGAAGTTGATTTGAAATCTATTGATTTGAAAGGTACTCAATTTGGAAAGAGATTTTACATAATCGAAGTCTATATAAGTATGATTTGATCTACTATTGATTTTGGAAAGTATTCGATTTGGGAAAAATTGAATCCTATATATATGGACTTTATATAAGCACGATATTTGGAAGTGATTTGAAAAGGTACTATATGATATATATTTTTGAAGTAAAGATATGGAAAGTGCCTTCTGCTTGATATCCGCTTTATGGCCACATCGTGGATTCATTTGATCGATATTATTCTCTCTGATTTTTGGTTTTCCGGATGTAATACTCGAGTGTTCCCACCATGGCGTAACCCATGGTTTTTTTCTCTCGCGATTGCATAACGCAATTGCCTGGCTGAGTCTGGCCTAGGGGTACGCATTGTTTCCTGGGGGATCCAGGCGTAACCATTGTGTATCCTGCAATCTGTGTAGGTCGCGAATAGTAGCGAAACTGCCTGGCTGAGACAGCCTAGGGGTACGGATTGTTTCCTGGGGGACCCAGGCGTAACCACTATGTATCCTGCACTTTACTAGTCATCATGGCGTAACTCGCAGGGCTGAGAAAGCTTACGGATACGGATTGTTTCCTGGGGGATCTAGGCCTAACCATTGTGTATCTGCGAACCATGGTCGGACAAAGGTTTTGGTTTGGTTGTTTTGTTTGGATTGTACTTTCCATATCTGTTTTCAAAGGTTTTTCAAGTATTTTCACTGAGTGTTGAAACAAATCTACTAAGTACTTGAAGAATTCTACCTTTGTGCCTGATCAACGCATGGCCAGAGTCTGCAAGAAAGAGGATAAACTTGTTGAAACATCGAGTTATAAAAGTATTTTCGAAAGGAAAATTTATTTCGATATAATACTATTTTATTATAAAAGTATTATTATAATGGTATTTTTTATAAAATTATTTTTCCCAACAAAGAAATGTTGAATTAATATTTGAAATTTAAATTCTTATGGTTCTAGATTAATTATTCGTGCCCGATACTATTCCTTGCATCTACCTTATCTGCTCAGTTTAGTTATTCACCTTGATTCTGTTTTCCAAATCTACATTCCTTCCTTGTTGGATATATCCTTTAAAATATTGTTTAATTATATATTACATGGTTTAATAGAAATTTTAGTGTTATAAATATTTTAGAAGTTATTTATTTAAAATAAAACATATTTTAAAAAATGATTTGTGATCTAATAATAATATTTGGAAGGTATCTTGAAACAAAATAAAAATTTATGAATTTTGGATTTAATATTTCAATAGCTTCTTTGTAAATATAAGTAATAATGTAAACAATTGTTTTCAAAGGAGTTTGAAAAGTATTAAAGTATTAAAGAAAATTAAATTTCAAATCAAGTTATCAAATAAAATTTATATAGTTTTAAATTAATTGTTTATCTGGTCTTTCAATCTATTGTATTTCTGGTTGTTCTATTCTCCTACGTCCTACCTTTTTGGGGACGAAAAGTTTTGAGTGGGGGAGAGTGTAATGACCCGTAGATTTTAATAGTTTTAAATGGTTTTATTTAATGTAATTAATTGAAACTTTTGAGAAATTTTATATAATAATATTTTGAAATAAAAATTTAATATTTGGATTACGTCCAATTAAACATAGCAGATTTTAAATTTTCAATTTATTTTATCAAAGTTTATTCTATTGTGAAATTCTATTTAATTCAAGCTAGCTTATAAATTGCTTTAATAAATATTGCAGAATCAATTTCTTTAATAAATATTGCAGAATCAATGCACAAGTGTTATCAATTTCATTTTATGGTGGTACGTTCCTTTACGTTTCCTACCGGTTAAATTATAAATAGTTTTCTTTGATGGGTCAGCTAAATCAAAGCAACGTGACCGTTGCTATTTATTTCTTTTATTAATTGCTACAATTATTTTCACCAAATCAAGGGTTGACTGTTACTTGGCTTTCAAATTTTGGACTCTGCATTCAAAAAGAAATGTATAATATAATAAGTACTTCATATTTATTTTCAGTACGTTTCACAAAATTTTCTTTGTCCGTTTTTTTCTATTAAATATATACTTGCAGCTGTTATCAATCCATCGTTTCAATTTATTATATGGTCCGTTACTCTGCCTTTTCAAATTTGAACGTGCAGCTGGTGGCATTAAAAAGTTGCTTTAATTATCCACTGAATTATCGTGACAATCCCACTACTCTATATTTATTCTTGTACGTTTTATCTTCGCTTAAATTTCTCTGTCCATTCCTTTTTCCATTTTAGTATCCTTGCCTTTCCATACTCATGTGCTTTCCAATCAAGCAATAAATTGTTTAAATGTCCACCTTATCAACATGACCGTTGTTATTGCAACACACCAGTAAATAATCCAAATCTATCATTATTCTACCGTTTCTTCTTTAATAAATTATATGTAACAGTATATCATAAATGGACAGCTCATTCTCCACCCATTCATTTCTCCTATTCAATTAATAATGAAATATAAAGTTGTATATTTGGTATACAATTCAAACAACCGTTACCATTCATACCTCCTAAATTCTAGTGATTGACCCCTCTATTTCCATGGTTCCAATTTTAGTTGCTGGATTACTCATTCCTACCATTCAACTATATTAAATATTTATAACCTGTAGTTTCTGAGCCTATTTTGCTTCATTTTTTCTTCCTCTCTATTGCTTCTTGAAAAAAAAGAGATTTTTCCCATTAAATGCTAAAACACATATGATGGAAAAATGAAAAAGGACCAGTTCTCCTTCCTATAGCTTCGTCAAGTCTCCACCACCACAGCTCGAATCACCTGTTAAGAGCCACAACCCACTCCATGCCTCCTCCCCTCGTCATCCATATTTTCATAAACGGTATGCATATCATATTGCAATAAATGTTTCGTTTATTAATGTTTACATATAGCATGAATATGTACTAGTACTATATATGGTCTATTTTGTTTAATGGATATGTTATACAAGCTGTGTTTTCTTTTGTCTAATGGATTTCGAAACTTATAATAAATATTATTGTATTAGTTGTTGTTTTCAACTTCCTGCAACACTTTTTTTTTTTATAAATTTTAGCTTGCTGCAATTCTCTTTTCATCTATATTATTGTATTCTATTATCTAATATATACATTTTATCTAGTTATATATATTATACTATAAGTTGTATATATATAAGTTTTCATAACCCTTTGTAATATGTAGCTATGTATATAAGATTGGATCTATTATACATGAAAGCATTGGTTATAGCAATTAAAAATATGCAAAGGAATTTAACGTGGTGATATTTACTTATGAATAGAACAAGATGCGGACCACCATCTGTATCTTCGTCTCTCTCCCCATGTTTTTATTATTATTATTATATATATATTTATATATTTTCTTTCTTTCTTTCTTTTCTCCTTTCACTCCTTTCATTTTATAGCTTTTAAATAAACTGACAAACGCTTTGGAAGTATTTAAACGCTGTACATGACAAATTTAATAAGCAGTGGTGCTTTACGTCATTTATAGCCAAAAAATTTTTTGATAAGTTCATACATTTCTAAACTGAAAGTATAAATTTATGATGCGATGGAATTTGAATTTTTATACGCCGTGCCATGAGCTGATCTTAAAATTTGAAAGAGGTATGATATATCAATCGCTTACAAATAAGACGAAGATAACGTCCTAAATTAACTTTTAGCAAATTGAACGTTACTGTCGTTATTAAGAAACCAACGTATTGTGTCATTTGATTATTTGTGTACTAATAATACGTTACTTTATTCATTCCATCAATTCATTTCACACCACGTTATTTTAAATAAATTGTTACTCTTCTACTGTAATTTATCCAAAAATTTAATAAAAATGATCCGACGGTGTATTAGCCTTCAGGACTAATCCCTGAATTCCAAACGTTGGATCCACTTTGCGTTCTGTTTTTTTCTCTTTTTCCATAAAACATATATAAAGTATAACGTTTATATTTGTTTTCTGATGTTAGTTGAAATGTAAATATTGATTTTTAAATAGTATATCTATATATATAAGATACTTTAGTTGTTCGTATATAAATGGTATTGTATGTGCATTTTATGAAATAGCGCCCAATGTATATTATTTTATAAAAGAATTCATTTGTTATGTCAACTAAATATGTGTTACATTTGGTTTATATAAATATATTATAACTAATGTTGACTTCTTTCATTATACTCTTTCTTACAGCTAAAATATGTGAGTATTGTAACCTAGCACATGATTTATATTAGTCGGTTTATATAAGTATTTATTTCAAATTTCATAATGTATATATGCTTGATTCTAATTTATGTGTTTTAAATAAAAAAAACAATGATTTTGGAAAATAGAAATACATATATATTTAATTTAATTTAATATGTGTTGAATTTAGAATATGACTTTATATATATAGTTATATATAGTTATATGAGTCCACTCATACCATTATCTTCGCCGATCCCGTTCTGACTTGTTCCACCAATTCTTGTTATCAGCTTTGATCGTTGAATTCATGCCGATTTTGCTTTGCTTCGATTCATAATTCAAATTTCAGTGTCTGTAGCAGTTTGCATATCCGTGTCATCTTCTGTATTCTCTAGGCTCGAGAGGTGAGCAATCACTCACGATTAACGTTCTTTTATTTATTAAATTTAATTTCAATTGAAACGACAATTGAAATATGAGTCTGTAGTTATTTAAATTGTTATATATCCTATTATCCGTAACTGTTCACTTATGGGTTATGACACCATATCCTATTATTTATATTTATGTTGATGATATCTGTCTGTTGTTATTATTATTTTCATATTTGTTTTCACTTTGCTAGTTCCCTGTTAGTATAGAAATCACTATGGGTTGAAATGATACATAACCGAACGGACTTTAGAATAGGAGAAAATCGTTATGGGTTGAAATGATAAACCCAAGCGATTTTCAATTAATTGAATTTGGAATTACGGGTTGAAATGAAATCCACCCGTATATATTTAGTGTACGGATTGAAATGATAAATATCCGTAGCACTTAACTATATGATAGGAAATATATACAGACACCGGTTGTCCATATAAATATTTTGAAAATAATTTCTATAATTTTGGAAAGAAATATATGGTTTAATAAATTTGATTCTTAAGATATTATATAAATGAAAATTGTATATATAGATTTAGTAGTAATATTTGATTTAAATTAGATTGATTTAATACATATAATATGGTTAAGTATTTATGTAAATCTATATTTCAAATAGATTATCTTGTAATAATTGAATAATTAAGACTGGGAGATAAATTTGGGTTTATAAAAATGGTATTTAAATAAGGATTTATTTAATTAAATCGATTTGACATTTTTGAATGGGAAATTTAAAGGGTATGATTTTATAACTGGATTTTTTATTTAAGTGATTTAATGAATATTTCACGTATAAATAAATTAAAGAAAATATTGAGTAAAATGTAATTTAAGGATATTGAATCTAATAAGGGAGTATTTCAGGACTAAATAATAATGAGGTTAAATCGAGATCTATATGAAACTGGTATATAAAACATTTAAATATTAAAGCCTTAAACTATATTGGAATTTAAATGGTTTATGTTGAGATTCAGATCTGTATTTGAAATCAACGTAGTTGAATTTGTTATTTAACAACTAAATTGAATTAAAATGAAAATTTAGGTTGAACTAAATTTGAATTTATTATTTAGAAAACTAAATTGAATGAAAATTTAGATGAAACGTTGCATACTTAAAGTTTTGAAATATATGGAAATATGAAGGGGTATTTGTGATTATAAATCCGAATTTGAGATCCGAATTTGAGATCGATAAAATTTAAGTGGTTATTCTAGGAATTGAGTTGAATTTAAATTGATAAATTGAGATTGAATTTAATTTAAATGTGATGGTCGGGTTGATGTAAAACGATTTGTTAAGTTGAGAGAATTGAAAATATTTTGCTGGATAAATTATTTAACATGTAAATACTATTTTGGGAAATATAAAGATATTTGAAGTGAAATAATATTTGGTTTTGAAGTTCAAATTTAGTTTAAAGGACCACGGTGTTATAGTTTATATTTCTACCTTGTAGATAGTTCCATGAACCCTTAGAGGATGGTTATCCCAAACATCCTGTAACGACCCAGAATTTTAATTTATTAAAATTTGAATATTTAATTTATTTTAAATATTAATAAGTGAATTTATAAGTCGAATAAATTTTAATTTGAATTATTGGATTTAATTGAATAATTAAATCGATAATTTAATATGTTAAATTATGGAAATAATTGAAAATTGGGTTAAATATGATTGAAAATGATTTGTAAAATTTTATTTTATCATATTGGAGTTAGAATGATATTTTAGAACTTTTAAAATCGAATTAAGAGTTAATTTGTGAAAATTGAATATTTTAATATTTAAATCGACTAGTGAAAATAGTCAATTTTTGAACAGTCTCAGAATTGAACGAAACCAGTTCCATTGGATCCGTAATAGTTAGTTATTACCAGATTTCAATTTTCGTGTCAATCGGAGCTATCGTTTGATCGTGGCAGCTCGAAACGCATCGAATTATTTTTAATTTTAATTTGGCAGTTAAAATAGCCATTTTTCAAAAGTCTCGGATTTCGACGAAACCGGTTTCATCGGATCCGTAATGTGATATTATTGTAAGGTTTCAAATTTTGTGTCAATTGGATTTACCGTTTGTCCGGTACAAATTAAAACGCCTAGAAAATCGCTTAAATCGGTTTAATTTAAATTGAACGTTTATTGCCATAACCTGCACAGATGTCCGAATTAGCTTTCGAAATCTGTTCCATTGTGTCCGGAACGCGGGGTAAACCCTAGAAACGCTGGTTACGGCGCGTGAATCGGAGTTCGGAATTTCCGGGATGAATAGTGTTCGATATTTTCTTATAAATAGCCACCATTCTAAAAAAATAAAAGAAAAAAAAAACAAAACCCTAATTTGTTTCTACAGCCGCCACCCCCACTGTCAACGGCCAGAAACACGCAACCTTTCTCCCTCGATTTCTCGAAATCCATCAACTTTTAGACAAAACCCTCAACTACAAAGAGGTAGAGCACATCGAGAGCTACGAGATCAACGGTCATGATCGAATATGGAGCGACGTGGTGGCGTCTAGGGGGGGCCGTTCGTGGCCAGTTGCGCACGCAACACGAGGAGGAGGGGGGAACCGAGTTTCATGTGCTTCAGGCCGAGCATGGCTCTGGGGGAGGCGCACGCGATGGAACCCTCTGATCGTCGTGGAAGTGAAGCGTTGAGGTGCAAATTTAAACCCTAAATGTTGAGCATATGGATTTCTTGTTTCGTTCGTTGCCTGGGTATAACACGCGCGTGGAAGAAGATGTTCCTCACGGCCCAGATTTTCTTTTGCTGGAACGAACGGCTTAGATTGAAGGCTAGGTGAAAATAGTTAATTTAGGTTGTAAATTATTATATTTAAATTCGTAAACTTCATAAATTCATATCTTTTTCATACGAGGTCGAAAACGCGCGAAACCAGTTGCGTTGGAATCGTATGGACGAGCACTACGCGATGAAATTGGATTGGAGTCGTTTGGAGTTAGTGAGAATTTTGGGTAAAATTAAACGTCCGTTTAATTTTATTCGAAATAAATCGCTAAAACGGAATTAAAATCAAGGTGAGAACTTCTCACTCAATCGAATCAGTTTCGATTTTATTTTAAATAGTTAGATTTAAAATATTTGAATGCATGTTTGAATGTTGATTGATATCTATTGATTGTTAAAATAGACATTATACGCCGTTAGTAAGCGGATGTTATTTATTAAAAACATATACCGCGAATATTTCATAAACAGTGAAATTGGTATTATATATAATAGCAATATATATATATATTGGCATATGTATATATTGGAGTTATTGATTTTCCACATTTATTTGTTTAGCGGATGAGACCCTATTGCGCCGTTATTAAGCAGATAATATTTAAAATCCCATATACCGCGATAATTTCGTACTGGAGCGAAATTGGTATTGTGCTAATATTTGTGGATGCAGAAAAACAGGTTGGAGGGATCCAACTGGATTCCTCAACAGTTTTTATTTGATTTCAGATATTTTGATATTTGATGGATTATCATATCGGTATATGATATCGTTGTTGTCGTGATTGACTATTTGGTGTGTAGCATCATTGGACCAAATTTGAAATTTTAAAATGATTTTAAAAGTGATTTTTAAAAATATACTGTATGTTTGGAAATTGATTCATTTTAAATAAATAAACGTATAATTTTAATGTTATAAAAATTATGATGTTGAGAAATACGATTAAATATTTATTTTTGAAAATATGAGGTTAATGGTTTTATAAAATAGTTAATTTGGGATTTTAGAATTTATTGTGAAAAGTTTAAATATAGGATTTATAAAATTTAATTATTTTATGAATCAAAACGGTGAAATTATAAAGGAGATTAAAGACGTTTTAAAAGAATAATATAAATTGAATTATATTAAGAGATTTATAAATGGATATTTATAAATTGAGATATTGAAATTATAAAACGAGTTTTTATAAGTGTTTAAATGAAGTGAAAATGAATTTCATAAATTGAATGAAATTTATAGAATTATAAACGGTGAGATTATAAATGGAATTTTATAAACAGTAGGTTTATAAAATTTGAAAAGTCAATTGAAGAATGGATTTTTGATTAAATGAATCTTATAAGTTATAAGATTTATGAATTGGGATGTTTAAAAGAACGATTCTTGTAAACAAATAAATTATAAGTGTTTAACTTATAATGTGAGCTTTTGGTTTATAATTGAGTTATAAACTGGAATAGGTTAATAAAGGAGATGTATAAAAAGGAAGTTCTTATAAAACAAATAGAAATAGAATTTATAAACGTTGTTTTATAAATTCGCAAACCACTTATTTTGATAAGTAAAATTGTTATAATTTATCAATGGAGTTATATTCACATTTTTGACTGTGAATTATCCTTTAAAACGAAATATATAAAAGGATGAAATTTGTTAACATATTATATTCACGTTTTGAATAGTGAATAATATGTTAAAGAAAATGTTTAGAATGTGATATTTTAAATTGAATTAAAATGATCTAATGATGTTTTAAATATGTTGAGATTCGAAACCATAGATTTCAACATTGATTGTTGAAATAGACGTTTTCGAGAAATAAAAGGAAATGGTGGGCTATAACACTGTTGTTATAGTAAATGATTTCCAAAAGGAAATGTTTTGTATAGTATTGGGATTTATATATCTATTTTAATTTCGAATCCCTATACTAGTGATTTTGGGTTGTCGTAACGATGTTTTACGCAACATTCGTTTTGGCCCAAATAAATATGTTTAAGAGAATGATTTCCTTAAAGAATGAGATATATACTAAATTTTGATTTAAGTATACTGAATATTTTCTAAGTGTTGAAAATAAATAAAATTTGTGAATTACTTATTAAATAAGTATGGAAATGTTTTCCAATATAAAGTGAATATTTTGAGAATTTATCTTTTTGAAGATAAATTGAAATGAATAATCGAAATCGAATATTCATAGATATTTTGGTTTATAAATTCACTAAGGAATTTATAAAAGAAAGTGGAATTTGTTTAAAAATAAATATTGATTTATTTTTGGAGTGTGAAATTATATATCTTGTAAAGATATTTTGGAAAATAAATAATTTGGAAAATTATTTGGAAACTGGTGATGTGTGCACATCCATTGATAGTTCAATAACCGACTATCAATATTTCCCTTTGAATGGGTAATTGATGTGATTTGTTTGAATTTGAATGCCACACTTATTTTTGAATAAGCGCTCACTATTCGGGTTAACCGGGAAAGGACCATGGGGTCGTATAACCCATTCCGAATATGTGATACGTCGTTGTGAATTGCATTGAAGATCGGTGTTGAAGACCGAGTATTTGCGAAAGCGATAGGATGACCTATCGATTGTCTCTGCACTGGGTAGCTCCTGGTATAGAGATTCCTTAAGTGATGGGAAATTCGATCGGGATTGTGAATACCCGGATTGCAAGGGCTTCGTAAGAAGTGCCTTCGGTTTTGTTCGAGCCCGGAACAGACTTGTATGGATTGTATGTCTGACATTACAAATTGAGATATAAAGCAGATTTCTTTCAAATATATTTCTGTTGGTGGCGGAGAATTTATTCTTTTAGCTTAACACCCTTCTCTGAGACGTACGAGCTCAGAGGTTATGTAGTTGAATGTTATCAGCGATATATTCCCAATTTGGTAATGTGACATGCTGAGTGTTGCTGTAAATGATCATTGTGTTGATTATTTGTGATAGGATCGTTTATTTGATCGTCTATCTTTGTGATCATTTCTATGATCATTTGTTGACCCAAAGCATGGCTTTTGTATAAAGTATGTTTTTGTGGACGTGACTTCGTCGAGCCTCACACCCCGTGAATGGTCAAAACAGGAAAGAAGCAGCAAGGTTATGAGGGGTAGCGCCCTTTAGGATGTGTGCATTTCCTTCTGGAAAAGGGTGGTATCATGGTATGGAGCCCAGATACTTACTCATGTTGAAAACACTTTGTTATGATTGTGTGAATTGATTGCAAGCGCTCGGTTGAAAGGTCCCAAAGGACCGGGGGATGGCATATTCGGTCAGTTGTTACTCAGTTAGGGGTAACCCGGCCTTGTGTTGGTAGAGATCCGGTTTGGTTCTCGGGGATGTCCATCCAGAGGCATTCTCATGTGGCAATGGGAAGTTCCTTGGCCTGATCATTCGTTGGAAATCCAAAGAAACAATACGAGACTTGTACGGTTTTAGTTGTATAACCTGCTATGGAATGTGGCGGTAACCTGCTATTGAACATAGTTAGCTATAGTAGGCATAGTTCGGAATGTCTATGCTGGCTAAGATTTATATTCTACTTTCGAAATGAATTTTTCCTACACTATGCACTAATAATAATATCAAATGTTCTTTTTAATACGTATCAAGCATCTTTGACTATCATAAGGAGAAATCTCCTCCGATTCTGCGTTTGCATTGTGTGTGCGTGCGGGAGGCCTTATGGTAGTCTCATTTTTAAAAGCATTGCGAATTGACTTTAAAAATATTCCTCTATTTTGTTTTCAAAGATAAATAAACTGTTTTGAGTTCTCACACCAGTCACATGACTGACTCGGAGTTTATTGTTTTCCTTCCTAAACTCTGGGTGCCCACCAATTTCCACACGGGCAGTTAAGAGTTAGGTTTATCAGGATATTCTGGATATTCTGGAGTTGCTGGAGGCAAGATGGATGGCATGGCGTATTACTAGTATATAGTATTTCTTTTTCCGCTGCACTGTTTGCTGTTGTTGTTGTACACTCTGATGATATGATGTAATGAAATGTAATGTAATGTAATAACTGATATAGTTCTTTGTTTAAAGATTATTCATTTATTATTATATGTTGTTCCGCTGTGAATTGTGAGATTCTGATGTTGTTCCGTTCTATGTTCTCTATTCTCTTTTTCTTCTATTTTAAAAATTTCTATTTTCTGTTTTCTCTTCCCTCTATTCTTATCTCTTCTTCTACCTCTTTTCTGTCTTTTTCTTAAATTTCTTCTTTCTTAAAACCCTCAGTGTTTGGTTTTCCGGCCTTCGATTACTCGGCAGTCGATAAAGTGAGTATCGATGTTGAATTTTCGGAAGTCGAAGAATCGGGTCCTGACAATGTGGTATCAGAGCATATGGTTAAGCAACAACCATGGTTCTGTTGGGTATTACTCATTAGAGATAGAGTCAGTAGTACGCTAGAATGAGTTTGAGTGTAATAATAGCTATGAGAGCGTATTTGTTAGTGTATATAAAATTGTTTTATATTGTGATGATTGGTTTATTAAGTGGCATATGAACTTTCGTCAGCGTGGTCTCGACAACTATGCCGAAGGGGTTTCTAAACACTTGAATAGAACAATTCGACACAATATTGTTTTTAAATTGGGTAAATGAAATAATTTTACCTTGAGTATATTTTATATATAAGGAATAATTTTTAAGAATTGTTAAAGTGTAAATAAGTTGATTGTTTAGTTGTTTGAATAATCTAAATAAAAGAATAATTGTATAAGCAAAAGAATTATAAGAATTGAATTATAATTAAAGTGATTTACAATTGTGAAATAAACTTATATATATAAGAAGTGAAACTATATGAATATATTTATGAATATGAGTTGTAAATAAAAATGAATTTAAAGTTAAATGAAAATTTACTTTAGAATTTGGAAGCTGAGTTGATTGATAAATGTGAACTTAAGTTATAAAAATGAAATTCAACTTTTGTAATTGAGTTGAATGAGTGAATGGAATGTTAATCAATTAAATTAAATTGGTATGAAATAATGAATATAAGTGTTAATTCATTAAAATCTAATGTTACTGAAAGTTGAATAATTGAATGCAAATCAATTTAATTAAACCAATTGAAAGTGATGGTGTTGAAACTAAATTGAATGAATTGAAAGCAAAGGAATTTGGTTGTTATATGATTGTTAGTTGATTGTATATAATTCATTAAGTGTTAATGAAATTGAGTTAATGAAATTGAAAGCTAAAGTAATTGAAATCCAATTGGAAGTTAAGTGAATCTTAAATAAAATTGAATTTGATTTGGAAGTGAACCAACTTGAATATGAATTAGTAAATATAAAATAATTGAAAATGAATGTTGATAAAATCCAATGTTAACGAATCAAATATGATTTAAATTGAAAACCATTTCATTGAATATTAATGAGAATATAAATGAATATTGATTTGGTTATGGATGATAGTTGGTTGATGTTTGCACTTGTTGTTTTATTTCATTTGCTATGTTAGCATATATAGTTATTATGTTGCTATATGTTGTATATCGATACTATTGTCTATATACATGTTCTCATGTTGTTTGTTGAGTGTTTAGTAGGTGCGGATCGCGTTTGCTTCGCATTTGGAGCTCGCTTTCGCGCTATATTAGTCGTATATGCTTGCTAATAAAATATAAGGTACATATCTCGGATTACATACCGTACTCTTATACTTTTTCCCTTCGGGATGCCCCATTACTTGATGAGATGTATATTTGTGATATATATACTGTCATTTTTTTTTTGGATCGAGCCGCGCAAAGGAGACTATGGCGAATTTTTCCGAAAATTTAAGGCGTTAGAAAAAATTTGAGAAAATTGGAAAATTTTTGAAAACTATAACTTTGATTTTGGAATTGAAAGTTAAACAATAGTAGTTGTTTTTGAAAAGATAACTAAGTATGATTTGAAAACTTAGTAAAGTTATTATAAGAAGTCTAACTATGGGATTATGGAAAATTAATTGATTCTGTAATTTTTCTTACTTAATAATTTCGAGGACGAAATTCTTTTAGGGGGGAAGATTGTAATGACCCAGAATTTTAATTTATTAAAATTTGAATATTTAATCTATTTTAAATATTAATAAGTGAATTTATAAGTCGAATAAATTTTAATTTTAATTATTGGATTTAATTGAATAATTAAATCGATAATTTAATATGTTAAATTATGGAAATAATTGAAAATTGGGTTAAATATGATTGAAAATGATTTGTAAAATTTTATTTTATCATATTGGAGTTAGAATGATATTTTAGAATTTTTAAAATCAAATTAAGAGTTAATTTGTGAAAATTGAATATTTTAATATTTAAATCGACTAGTGAAAATAGTCAATTTTTGAACAGTCTCAGAATTGAACGAAACCAGTTCCATTGGATCCGTAATAGTTAGTTATTACCAGATTTCAATTTTCGTGTCAATCGGAGCTATCGTTTGATCGTGGCAGCTCGAAACGCATCGAATTATTTTTAATTTTAATTTGGCGAGTTAAAATAGCCATTTTTCAAAAAGTCTCGGATTTCGACGAAACCAGTTTCATCGGATCCGTAATG
Source organism: Allium cepa (assembly GCA_030765085.1). Lineage (NCBI taxonomy): Eukaryota > Viridiplantae > Streptophyta > Magnoliopsida > Asparagales > Amaryllidaceae > Allium > Allium cepa. The sequence goes on along the minus strand of CM060935.1, from coordinate 924,603,759 downwards.
TGATATTATTGTAAGGTTTCAAATTTCGTGTCAATTGGATTTACCGTTTGTCCGGTACAAATTAAAACGCCTAGAAAATCGCTTAAATCGGTTTAATTTAAATTGAACGTTTATTGCCATAACTTGCACAGATGTCCGAATTAGCTTTCGAAACCTGTTCCATTGTGTCCGGAACGCGGGGTAAACCCTAGAAACGCTGGTTACGGCGCGTGAATCGGAGTTCGGAATTTTCGGGATGAATAGTGATCGATATTTTCTTATAAATAGCCACCATTCTAAAAAAATAAAAGAAAAAAAAAACAAAACCCTAATTTGTTTCTACAGCCGCCACCCTCACTGTCAACGGCCAGAAACACGCAACCTTTCTCCCTCGATTTCTCGAAATCCATCAACTTTTAGACAAAACCCTCAACTACAAAGAGGTAGAGCACATCGAGAGCTACGAGATCAACGGTCATGATCGAATATGGAGCGACGTGGTGGCGTCTAGGGGGGGCCGTTCGTGGCCAGTTGCGCACGCAACACGAGGAGGAGGGGGGAACCGAGTTTCATGTGCTTCAGGCCGAGCATGGCTCTGGGGGAGGCGCACGCGATGGAACCCTCTGATCGTCGTGGAAGTGAAGCGTTGAGGTGCAAATTTAAACCCTAAATGTTGAGCATATGGGTTTCTTGTTTCGTTCGTTGCCTGGGTATAACACGCGCGTGGAAGAAGATGTTCCTCATGGCCCAGATTTTCTTTTGCTGGAACGAACGGCTTAGATTGAAGGCTAGGTGAAAATAGTTAATTTAGGTTGTAAATTATTATATTTAAATTCGTAAACTTCATAAATTCATATCTTTTTCATACGAGGTCGAAAACGCGCGAAACCAGTTGCGTTGGAATCGTATGGACGAGCACTACGCGATGAAATTGGATTGGAGTCGTTTGGAGTTAGTGAGAATTTTGGGTAAAATTAAACGTCCGTTTAATTTTATTCGAAATAAATCGCTAAAACGGAATTAAAATCAAGGTGAGAACTTCTCACTCAATCGAATCAGTTTCGATTTTATTTTAAATAGTTAGATTTAAAATATTTGAATGCATGTTTGAATGTTGATTGATATCTATTGATTGTTAAAATAGACATTATACGCCGTTAGTAAGCGGATGTTATTTATTAAAAACATATACCGCGAATATTTCATAAACAGTGAAATTGGTATTATATATAATAGCAATATATATATATATTGGCATATGTATATATTGGAGTTATTGATTTCCCGCATTTATTTGTTTAGCGGATGAGACCCTATTGCGCCGTTATTAAGCGGATAATATTTAAAATCCCATATACCACGATAATTTCGTACTGGAGCGAAATTGGTATTGTGCTAATGTTTGTGGATGCAGGAAAATAGGTTGGAGGGATCCAACTGGATTCCTCAATAGTTTTTATTTGATTTCAGATATTTTGATATTTGATGGATTGTCATATCGATATATGATATCGTTGTTGTCGTGATTGACTATTTGGTGTGTAGCATCATTGGACCAAATTTGGAATTTTAAAATGATTTTAAAAGTGATTTTTGAAAATATACTGTATGTTTGGAAATTGATTCATTTTAAATAAATAAACGTATAATTTTAATGTTATAAAAATTATGATGTTGTCAAGGCATAAAAGAATTTTTTTTTCTAGCTAGTTTTAATATCAATGGCTACAGGCGATATGTAGATCTGGCGGTTTCATCAATTCATGTCCGCTTCCTCTTCATTTCCTCAACGCCCCGCCTCCCCCTCATCTACGCGCTCTGGTCGTTCATTTAGACCCATGTCTAATGCCATTGTAGCTCGTCCCGACCTCCTTTCATCCCTAGATTTTCCTCCGCTCCCTGTTATCAATCAGCCCCTCCAAGCACCTACATCCCTCCTTCGTTTGAATGAATCTTCTGCGGTAGCAAACCGTGGTGATGCTGCATTTTCGTCTGCGTCTTCAACTGGAACAACGATTATCCCCCCTTTGTCCAGCTCCAAAGTAAGTGTTGATGTTATACCCAGTCTTGATTTGGGTCATCTAATGTCGGATGAGTTGATTATAGATAGTGTACAAGTTGAGGCTATTCATGTGTCTCCAATGGTTGCGCTTGCATCCAATATAATTGGTTCTGAGGTTGGCACTCAATCTGCTCGTCATATTGCCAAAGACAAGGTTGGCACTGTTTCTTCTATTTTAACTCCAGATGAATGCTTGCTTGTGAGTGCTTCTCCCACCGTGGTCCAACGCCTCAAGCCTGTGGCAACATCTAGTGATGTGGTATGTACCACTGCTGTCAATATCTCTAATGTTCCCAGAACGTGGTCTTCCCTTTTTACTTCCATGCCCCGTAATGCGGGTGTTTATGAACCGATCGATTTTGATATCGTTGAAGAAAACGGGGTTATGATCCCTCCCCCCTGTGTTATGCAAGCTGGTTTGGAGTTTTGGTCAGGATATGTAGTTGGTTTCTTTTTGGATCCTAATCATCGACTTCGTGATGTCGCTGCTGTTTGTCGTAGGGCATGGGGCCTGCGAGGTGGTCTCAAAGTTAAATTAATCGATTCCTTTTATTTCCTTTTGTTCTCCTCCCCTGAGGAACGCAGTCGTGTTCTTGAGTCTGATCCCTCCTTCTTTGATGGTCAGCCTTTTATTCTTACCCCCTGGTCTCCTACGATAGCTAGTGTTCGTGAGCAAGTTTTTTCTGTCCCTGTCTGGGTTTATTTCTCCCAAATTCCATCAGCTTTACAGCCGTTGCTTGGCTTGAATTGGCTTGCGTGCAATATTGGAAAATTGAAATGTTTTGACACTAACACGGTCACGCGTGATAAGCTTGTTTATGCCAAAGCTTTGATTGAGATTACTCCCGATAAGCCTCTTCCCTCTTCTATTCATGTTCAGCTTGCCGTTGGCCATGTGGTGGATGTTCGCGTTCGTTATGGATGGGTCCCTGACATTTGTACCTCTTGTCACTCTTTTGGTCATGTTGTCACTGATTGCGTGCATTCTGTAGTTCCTGCTGCTGCTCCTAAGATCCCTCTTCCTCGTCCTCCACTTAGAAAATGGGTTCCCAAGGCCTCTCTGGCTGCGACTGTCTCTAGTCCATCCCTTCCCATAGTGCATCCTGTCTCCCCTGATCCTGGTGTTGTTCCTCCAGTTCCCCCTGTCGTTCCGGTTATCTATCCCCCACATGTTGTTTGGGCTGGGTCTGAACATTGTTGGGTTGATTGTCGTTCTGATATGAGATTCAACCCCGTGGATAACTCATATTTTCGATACATTTTTGAGGATTTATTAGATCTATGATGCCTATATTACTGTATTTCAGGTGATTCCTTGGTTCTAGACATGGATGGTCCGTATGCTGAGATGAATTCTACTCTTCTTGCTGACACTACCTGGGATCGTTCCTTTGTATACTCTTCTGATACCGACTGTTATGATCCTACCCTTGCTGCTCTATTTCGTCCCTATATTGGTCTTCTTGAGGGTGGAACATTGATTTCTTCCAAGGATGTTGTGGGAGAGGGAGATTCGTCCTCTGCGGAGGAGAACTAGCTGTGCTATTTTTTTATATAGTAGTTGTGACGTAGCTGTCACACTCCTGTGCTGTACTAGTTGTTTTTTGTCTTTCCCAAACTAGTAGCTAAGGTGTCTCTACCTTACTCCTGTACTTCAATTTTATTACTTTCGTAATAAAAGTGGTCGGTCCACTATAAAACCGTCGGCCTTGCCAAAAAAAAAAAAAAAATTATGATGTTGAGAAATACGATTAAAGATTTATTTTTGAAAATATGAGGTTAATGGTTTTATAAAATAGTTAATTTGGGATTTTATAATTTATTGTGAAAAGTTTAAATATGGGATTTATAAAATTTAATTATTTTATGAATCAAAACGGTGAAATTATAAAGGAGATTAAAGACGTTTTAAAAGAATAATATAAATTGAATTATATTAAGAGATTTATAAATGGATATTTATAAATTGAGATATTGAAATTATAAAACGAGTTTTTATAAGTGTTTGAATGAAGTGAAAATGAATTTCATAAATTGAATGAAATTTATAGAATTATAAACGGTGAGATTATAAATGGAATTTTATAAACAGTAGGTTTATAAAATTTGAAAAGTCAATTGAAGAATGGATTTTTGATTAAATGAATCTTATAAGTTATAAGATTTATGAATTGGGATGTTTAAAAGAACGATTCTTGTAAACAAATAAATTATAAGTGTTTAACTTATAATGTGAGCTTTTGGTTTATAATTGAGTTATAAACTGGAATAGGTTAATAAAGGAGATGTATAAAAAGGAAGTTCTTATAAAACAAATAGAAATAGAATTTATAAACGTTGTTTTATAAATTCGCAAACCACTTATTTTGATAAGTAAAATTGTTATAATTTATTAATGGAGTTATATTCACATTTTTGACTGTGAATTATCCTTTAAAATGAAATATATAAAAGGATGAAATTTGTTAACATATTATATTCACGTTTTGAATAGTGAATAATATGTTAAAGAAAATGTTTAGAATGTGATATTTTAAATTGAATTAAAATGATCTAATGATGTTTTAAATATGTTGAGATTCGAAACCATAGATTTCAACATTGATTGTTGAAATAGACGTTTTCGAGAAATAAAAGGAAATGGTGGGCTATAACACTGTTGTTATAGTAAATGATTTCCGAAAGGAAATGTTTTGTATAGTATTGGGATTTATATATCTATTTTAATTTCGAATCCCTATACTAGTGATTTTGGGTTGTCGTAACGATGTTTTACGCAACATTCGTTTTGGCCCAAATAAATATGTTTAAGAGAATGATTTCCTTAAAGAATGAGATATATACTAAATTTTGATTTAAGTATACTGAATATTTTCTAAGTGTTGAAAATAAATAAAATTTGTGAATTACTTATTAAATAAGTATGGAAATGTTTTCCAATATAAAGTGAATATTTTGAGAATTTATCTTTTTGAAGATAAATTGAAATGAATAATCGAAATCGAATATTCATAGATATTTTGGTTTATAAATTCACTAAGGAATTTATAAAAGAAAGTGGAATTTGTTTAAAAATAAATATTGATTTATTTTTGGAGTGTGAAATTATATATCTTGTAAAGATATTTTGGAAAATAAATAATTTGGAAAATTATTTGGAAACTGGTGATGTGTGCACATCCATTGATAGTTCAATAACCGACTATCAATATTTCCCTTTGAATGGGTAATTGATGTGATTTGTTTGAATTTGAATGCCACACTTATTTTTGAATAAGCGCTCACTATTCGGGTTAACCGGGAAAGGACCATGGGGTCGTATAACCCATTCCGAATATGTGATACGTCGTTGTGAATTGCATTGAAGATCGGTGTTGAAGACCGAGTATTTGCGAAAGCGATAGGATGACCTATCGATTGTCTCTGCACTGGGTAGCTCCTGGTATAGAGATTCCTTAAGTGATGGGAAATTCGATCGGGATTGTGAATACCCGGATTGCAAGGGCTTCGTAAGAAGTGCCTTCGGTTTTGTTCGAGCCCGGAACAGACTTGTATGGATTGTATGTCTGACATTACAAATTGAGATATAAAGCAGATTTCTTTCAAATATATTTCTGTTGGTGGCGGAGAATTTATTCTTTTAGCTTAACACCCTTCTCTGAGACGTACGAGCTCAGAGGTTATGTAGTTGAATGTTATCAGCGATATATTCCCAATTTGGTAATGTGACATGCTGAGTGTTGCTGTAAATGATCATTGTGTTGATTATTTGTGATAGGATCGTTTATTTGATCGTCTATCTTTGTGATCATTTCTATGATCATTTGTTGACCCAAAGCATGGCTTTTGTATAAAGTATGTTTTTGTGGACGTGACTTCGTCGAGCCTCACACCCCGTGAATGGTCAAAACAGGAAAGAAGCAGCAAGGTTATGAGGGGTAGCGCCCTTTAGGATGTGTGCATTTCCTTCTGGAAAAGGGTGGTATCATGGTATGGAGCCCAGATACTTACTCATGTTGAAAACACTTTGTTATGATTGTGTGAATTGATTGCGAGCGCTCGGTTGAAAGGTCCCAAAGGACCGGGGGATGGCATATTCGATCAGTTGTTACTCAGTTAGGGGTAATCCGGCCTTGTGTTGGTAGAGATCCGGTTTGGTTCTCGGGGATGTCCATCCAGAGGCATTCTCATGTGGCAATGGGAAGTTCCTTGGCCTGATCATTCGTTGGAAATCCAAAGAAACAATACGAGACTTGTACGGTTTTAGTTGTATAACCTGCTATGGAATGTGGCGGTAACCTGCTATTGAACATAGTTAGCTATAGTAGGCATAGTTCGGAATGTCTATGCTGGCTAAGATTTATATTCTACTTTCGAAATGAATTTTTCCTACACTATGCACTAATAATAATATCAAATGTTCTTTTTAATACGTATCAAGCATCTTTGACTATCATACGGAGAAATCTCCTCCGATTCTGCGTTTGCATTGTGTGTGCGTGCGGGAGGCCTTATGGTAGTCTCATTTTTAAAAGCATTGCGAATTGACTTTAAAAATATTCCTCTATTTTGTTTTCAAAGATAAATAAACTATTTTGAGTTCTCACACCAGTCACATGACTGACTCGGAGTTTATTGTTTTCCTTCCTAAACTCTAGGTGCCCACCAATTTCCACACGGGCAGTTAAGAGTTAGGTTTATCAGGATATTCTGGATATTCTGGAGTTGCTGGAGGCAAGATGGATGGCATGGCGTATTACTAGTATATAGTATTTCTTTTTCCGCTGCACTGTTTGCTGTTGTTGTTGAACACTCTAATGATATGATGTAATGAAATGTAATGTAATGTAATAACTGATATAGTTCTTTGTTTAAAGATTATTCATTTATTATTATATGTTGTTCCGCTGTGAATTGTGAGATTCTGATGTTGTTCCGTTCTATGTTCTCTATTCTCTTTTTCTTCTATTTTAAAAATTTCTATTTTCTGTTTTCTCTTCCCTCTATTCTTATCTCTTCTTCTACCACTTTTCTGTCTTTTTCTTAAATTTCTTCTTTCTTAAAACCCTCAGTGTTTGGTTTTCCGGCCTTCGATTACTCGGCAGTTGATAAAGTGAGTATCGATGTTGAATTTTCGAAAGTCGAAGAATCGGGTCCTGACAATGTGGTATCAGAGCATATGGTTAAGCAACAACCATGGTTCTGTTGGGTATTACTCATTAGAGATAGAGTCAGTAGTACGCTAGAATGAGTTTGAGTGTAATAATAGCTATGAGAGCGTATTTGTTAGTGTATATAAAATTGTTTTATATTGTGATGATTGGTTTATTAAGTGGCATATGAACTTTCGTCAGCGTGGTCTCGACAACTATGCCGAAGGGGTTTCTAAACACTTGAATAGAACAATTCGACACAATATTGTTTTTAAATTGGGTAAATGAAATAATTTTACCTTGAGTATATTTTATATATAAGGAATAATTTTTAAGAATTGTTAAAGTGTAAATAAGTTGATTGTTTAGTTGTTTGAATAATCTAAATAAAAGAATAATTGTATAAGCAAAAGAATTATAAGAATTGAATTATAATTAAAGTGATTTACAATTGTGAAATAAACTTATATATATAAGAAGTGAAACTATATGAATATATTTATGAATATGAGTTGTAAATAAAAATGAATTTAAAGTTAAATGAAAATTTACTTTAGAATTTGGAAGCTGAGTTGATTGATAAATGTGAACTTAAGTTATAAAAATGAAATTCAACTTTTGTAATTGAGTTGAATGAGTGAATGGAATGTTAATCAATTAAATTAAATTGGTATGAAATAATGAATATAAGTGTTAATTCATTAAAATCTAATGTTACTGAAAGTTGAATAATTGAATGCAAATCAATTTAATTAAACCAATTGAAAGTGATGGTGTTGAAACTAAATTGAATGAATTGAAAGCAAAGGAATTTGGTTGTTATATGATTGTTAGTTGATTGTATATAATTCATTAAGTGTTAATTAAATTGAGTTAATGAAATTGAAAGCTAAAGTAACTGAAATCCAATTGGAAGTTAAGTGAATCTTAAATAAAATTGAATTTGATTTGGAAGTGAACCAACTTGAATATGAATTAGTAAATATAAACTAATTGAAAATGAATGTTGATAAAATCCAATGTTAACGAATCAAATATGATTTAAATTGAAAACCATTTCATTGAATATTAATGAGAATATAAATGAATATTGATTTGGTTATGGATGATAGTTGGTTGATGTTTGCACTTGTTGTTTTATTTCATTTGCTATGTTAGCATATATAGTTATTATGTTGCTATATGTTGTATATCGATACTATTGTCTATATACATGTTCTCATGTTATTTGTTGAGTGTTTAGTAGGTGCGGATCGCGTTTGCTTCGCATTTGGAGCTCGCTTTCGCGCTATATTAGCCGTATATGCTTGCTAATAAAATATAAGGCACATATCTCGGATTACATACCGTACTCTTATACATTTTCCCTTCGGGATGCCTCATTACTTGATGAGATGTATATTTGTGATATATATACTGTCATTTTTTTTTTCGGATCGAGCCGCGCAAAGGAGACTATGGCGAATTTTTCCGAAAATTTAAGGTGTTAGAAAAAATTTGAGAAAATTGGAAAAATTTTGAAAACTATAACTTTGATTTTGGAATTGAAAGTTAAACAATAGTAGTTGTTTTTGAAAAGATAACTAAGTATGATTTGAAAACTTAGTAAAGTTATTATAAGAAGTCTAACTATGGGATTATGGAAAATTAATTGATTCTGTAATTTTTCTTACTTAATAATTTCGAGGACGAAATTCTTTTAGGGGGGAAGATTGTAACGACCCAGAATTTTAATTTATTAAAATTTGAATATTTAATCTATTTTAAATATTAATAAGTGAATTTATAAGTCGAATAAATTTTAATTTGAATTATTGGATTTAATTGAATAATTAAATCGATAATTTAATATGTTAAATTATGGAAATAATTGAAAATTGGGTTAAATATGATTGAAAATGATTTGTAAAATTTTATTTTATCATATTGGAGTTAGAATGATATTTTAGAATTTTTAAAATCAAATTAAGAGTTAATTTGTGAAAATTGAATATTTTAATATTTAAATCGACTAGTGAAAATAGTCAATTTTTGAACAGTCTCAGAATTGAACGAAACCAGTTCCATTGGATCCGTAATAGTTAGTTATTAACGGATTTCAATTTTCGTGTCAATCGGAGCTATCGTTTGATCGTGGCAGCTCGAAACGCATCGAATTATTTTTAATTTTAATTTGGCGAGTTAAAATAGCCATTTTTCAAAAAGTCTCGGATTTCGACGAAACCAGTTTCATCGGATCCGTAATGTGATATTATTGTAAGGTTTCAAATTTCGTGTCAATTGGATTTACCGTTTGTCCGGTACAAATTAAAACGCCTAGAAAATCGCTTAAATCGGTTTAATTTAAATTGAACGTTTATTGCCATAACTTGCACAGATGTCCGAATTAGCTTTCGAAACCTGTTCCACTGTGTCCGGAATGCGGGGTAAACCCTAGAAGCGCTGGTTACGGCACGTGAATCGGAGTTCGGAATTTCCGGGATGAATAGTGATCGATATTTTCTTATAAATAGCCACCATTCTAAAAAAATAAAAGAAAAAAAAAAACAAAACCCTAATTTGTCTCTACAGCCGCCACCCTCACTGTCAACGGCCAGAAACACGCAACCTTTCTCCCTCGATTTCTCGAAATCCATCAACTTTTAGACAAAACCCTCAACTACAAAGAGGTAGAGCACATCGAGAGCTACGAGATCAACGGTCATGATAGAATATGGAGCGACGTGGTGGCGTCTAGGGGGGGCCGTTCGTGGCCAGTTGCGCACGCAACACGAGGAGGAGGGGGGAACCGAGTTTCATGTGCTTCAGGCCGAGCATGGCTCTGGGGGAGGCGCACGCGATGGAACCCTCTGATCGTCGTGGAAGTGAAGCGTTGAGGTGCAAATTTAAACCCTAAATGTTGAGCATATGGGTTTCTTGTTTCGTTCGTTGCCTGGGTATAACACGCGCGTGGAAGAAGATGTTCCTCACGGCCCAGATTTTCTTTTGCTGGAACGAACGGCTTAGATTGAAGGCTAGGTGAAAATAGTTAATTTAGGTTGTAAATTATTATATTTAAATTCGTAAACTTCATAAATTCATATCTTTTTCATACGAGGTCGAAAACGCGCGAAACCAGTTGCGTTGGAATCGTATGGACGAGCACTACGCGATGAAATTGGATTGGAGTCGTTTGGAGTTAGTGAGAATTTTGGGTAAAATTAAACGTCCGTTTAATTTTATTTGAAATAAATCGCTAAAACGGAATTAAAATCAAGGTGAGAACTTCTCACTCAATCGAATCAGTTTCGATTTTATTTTAAATAGTTAGATTTAAAATATTTGAATGCATGTTTGAATGTTGATTGATATCTATTGATTGTTAAATTAGACATTATACGCCGTTAGTAAGCGGATGTTATTTATTAAAAACAAATACCGCGAATATTTCATAAACAGTGAAATTGGTATTATATATAATAGCAATATATATATATTGGCATATGTATATATTGGAGTTATTGATTTCCCGCATTTATTTGTTTAGCGGATGAGACCCTATTGCGCCGATATTAAGCGGATAATATTTAAAATCCCATATACCACGATAATTTCGTACTGGAGCGAAATTGGTATTGTGCTAATGTTTGTGGATGCAGGAAAATAGGTTGGAGGGATCCAACTGGATTCCTCAACAGTTTTTATTTGATTTCAGATATTTTGATATTTGATGGATTGTCATATCGATATATGATATCGTTGTTGTCGTGATTGACTATTTGGTGTGTAGCATCATTGGACCAAATTTGGAATTTTAAAATGATTTTAAAAGTGATTTTTGAAAATATACTGTATGTTTGGAAATTGATTCATTTTAAATAAATAAACGTATAATTTTAATGTTATAAAAATTATGATGTTGAGAAATACGATTAAAGATTTATTTTTGAAAATATGAGGTTAATGGTTTTATAAAATAGTTAATTTGGGATTTTAGAATTTATTGTGAAAAGTTTAAATATGGGATTTATAAAATTTAATTATTTTATGAATCAAAACGGTGAAATTATAAAGGAGATTAAAGACGTTTTAAAAGAATAATATAAATTGAATTATATTAAGAGATTTATAAATGGATATTTATAAATTGAGATATTGAAATTATAAAACGAGTTTTTATAAGTGTTTGAATGAAGTGAAAATGAATTTCATAAATTGAATGAAATTTATAGAATTATAAACGGTGAGATTATAAATGGAATTTTATAAACAGTAGGTTTATAAAATTTGAAAAGTCAATTGAAGAATGGATTTTTGATTAAATGAATCTTATAAGTTATAAGATTTATGAATTGGGATGTTTAAAAGAACGATTCTTGTAAACAAATAAATTATAAGTGTTTAACTTATAATGTGAGCTTTTGGTTTATAATTGAGTTATAAACTGGAATAGGTTAATAAAGGAGATGTATAAAAAGGAAGTTCTTATAAAACAAATAGAAATAGAATTTATAAACGTTGTTTTATAAATTCGCAAACCACTTATTTTAATAAGTAAAATTGTTATAATTTATTAATGGAGTTATATTCACATTTTTGACTGTGAATTATCCTTTAAAATGAAATATATAAAAGGATGAAATTTGTTAACATATTATATTCACGTTTTGAATACTGAATAATATGTTAAAGAAAATGTTTAGAATGTGATATTTTAAATTGAATTAAAACGATCTAATGATGTTTTAAATATGTTGAGATTCGAAACCATAGATTTCAACATTGATTGTTGAAATAGACGTTTTCGAGAAATAAAAGGAAATGGTGGGCTATAACACTGTTGTTATAGTAAATGATTTCCGAAAGGAAATGTTTTGTATAGTATTGGGATTTATATATCTATTTTAATTTCGAATCCCTATACTAGTGATTTTGGGTTGTCGTAACGATGTTTTACGCAACATTCGTTTTGGCCCAAATAAATATGTTTAAGAGAATGATTTCCTTAAAGAATGAGATATATACTAAATTTTGATTTAAGTATATTGAATATTTTCTAAGTGTTGAAAATAAATAAAATTTGTGAATTACTTATTAAATAAGTATGGAAATGTTTTCCAATATAAAGTGAATATTTTGAGAATTTATCTTTTTGAAGATAAATTGAAATGAATAATCGAAATCGAATATTCATAGATATTTTGGTTTATAAATTCACTAAGGAATTTATAAAAGAAAGTGGAATTTGTTTAAAAATAAATATTGATTTATTTTTGGAGTGTGAAATTATATATCTTCTAAAGATATTTTGGAAAATAAATAATTTGGAAAATTATTTGGAAACTGGTGATGTGTGCATATCCATTGATAGTTCAATAACCGACTATCAATATTTCCCTTTGAATGGGTAATTGATGTGATTTGTTTGAATTTGAATGCCACACTTATTTTTGAATAAGCGCTCACTATTCGGGTTAACCGGGAAAGGACCATGGGGTCGTATAACCCATTCCGAATATGTGATACGTCGTTGTGAATTGCATTGAAGATCGGTGTTGAAGACCGAGTATTTGCGAAAGCGATAGGATGACCTATCGATTGTCTCTGCACTAGGTAGTTCCTGGTATAGAGATTCCTTAAGTGATGGGAAATTCGATCGGGATTGTGAATACCCGGATTGCAAGGGCTTCGTAAGAAGTGCCTTCGGTTTTGTTCGAGCCCGGAACAGACTTGTATGGATTGTATGTCTGACATTACAAATTGAGATATAAAGCAGATTTCTTTCAAATATATTTCTGTTGGTGGCGGAGAATTTATTCTTTTAGCTTAACACCCTTCTCTGAGACGTACGAGCTCAGAGGTTATGTAGTTGAATGTTATCAGCGATATATTCCCAATTTGGTAATGTGACATGCTGAGTGTTGCTGTAAATGATCATTGTGTTGATTATTTGTGATAGGATCGTTTATTTGATCGTCTATCTTTGTGATCATTTCTATGATCATTTGTTGACCCAAAGCATGGCTTTTGTATAAAGTATGTTTTTGTGGACGTGACTTCGTCGAGCCTCACACCCCGTGAATGGTCAAAACAGGAAAGAAGTAGCAAGGTTATGAGGGGTAGCGCCCTTTAGGATGTGTGCATTTCCTTCTGGAAAAGGGTGGTATCATGGTATGGAGCCCAGGTACTTACTCATGTTGAAAACACTTTGTTATGATTGTGTGAATTGATTGCGAGCGCTCGGTTGAAAGGTCCCAAAGGACCGGGGGATGGCATATTCGGTCAGTTGTTACTCAGTTAGGGGTAACCCGGTCTTGTGTTGGTAGAGATCCGGTTTGGTTCTCGGGGATGTCCATCCAGAGGCATTCTCATGTGGCAATGGGAAGTTCCTTGGCCTGATCATTCGTTGGAAATCCAAAGAAACAATACGAGACTTGTACGGTTTTAGTTGTATAACCTGCTATGGAATGTGGCGGTAACCTGCTATTGAACATAGTTAGCTATAGTAGGCATAGTTCAGAATGTCTATGCTGGCTAAGATTTATATTCTACTTTCGAAATGAATTTTTCCTACACTATGCACTAATAATAATATCAAATGTTCTTTTTAATACGTATCAAGCATCTTTGACTATCATAAGGAGAAATCTCCTCTGATTCTGCGTTTGCATTGTGTGTGTGTGCGGGAGGCCTTATGGTAGTCTCATTTTTAAAAGCATTGCGAATTGACTTTAAAAATATTCCTCTGTTTTGTTTTCAAAGATAAATAAACTGTTTTGAGTTCTCACACCAGTCACATGACTGACTCGGAGTTTATTGTTTTCCTTCCTAAACTCTGGGTGCCCACCAATTTCCACACGAGCAGTTAAGAGTTAGGTTTATCAGGATATTCTGGATATTCTAGAGTTGCTGGAGGCAAGATGGATGGCATGGCGTATTACTAGTATATAGTATTTCTTTTTCCGCTGCACTGTTTGCTGTTGTTGTTGTACACTCTGATGATATGATGTAATGAAATGTAATGTAATGTAATAACTGATATAGTTCTTTGTTTAAAGATTATTCATTTATTATTATATGTTGTTCCGCTGCGAATTGTGAGATTCTGATGTTGTTCCGTTCTATGTTCTCTATTCTCTTTTTCTTCTATTTTAAAAATTTCTATTTTCTGTTTTCTCTTCCCTCTATTCTTATCTCTTCTTCTACCTCTTTTCTGTCTTTTTCTTAAATTTCTTCTTTCTTAAAACCCTCAGTGTTTGGTTTTCCGGCCTTCGATTACTCGACAGTCGATAAAGTGAGTATCGATGTTGAATTTTCGGAAGTCGAAGAATCGGGTCCTGACACATCCTTTAAGTTATTTGTATTTCAGTTGATATTTCACTTGAGTTGGATTTATTTACATAAGAATGTTAATCCTGACTCGAGTGTTTTGTGTTTTGTGTTTTGCTTTACGCTCGGGTCAGACTAAGTGATACAGCATTTGAGACTCACGATCGAAGTTGGCGCTTTGCTTGAAGATCCAGCTATCTATCCTTTCAGTCATCCATTTGATTGGTTCAGAGAAGTCATCTGCTCGTACTAGAGACTTCACTGCATCTGGGATATTCTGATGTATTTTATTTCTAACTCTGATGTATATAGTAGCTTCATAAACTACTATTCTTTATCCATTCTGCTGCATTTTATTACTCCGTGTCTGTGATCCGTGATTTATTTATTTACTGTTTATGCTGAGTTTGCCAAATTAAATTAACAATTCGATATTTTGAATTATTCAAGTCAGACATGTATGGTTTTATTGTCGTTTTGAATGGTCCAAAATAGCGGGTCGTTACACCATACTTTTTTATTCCCTAGGAGTAGAATTCGACATTTGTCACCTGCTTCAGTATTGTGTATATAGTCCCATTCCTGGCCTAATGAGTCTATAAAGAAAATAAGATTTTCAGCAGTAAATTTATTTTCTAAGATGCTTAGGATGGTAGGAGAATATTTTCTCCTAAGGTTTAAGAGGTCTAAACGTATAGTATCATTATTTAGACCTCTTACGTTCCAACTGATTATAGACATTTCGGTGTAGGAGGTCGACTCCTCAATTTCATAGAAGACCCCTCACGAATTGAAATCGCCTTTTCTTTTGATTCTTTACCTTTGAACTCATTTACATATTTCATGTTAGATTAGTGTATTTTTTTTTGTTTCCCCATCAGATTCAGTACCTGAGTCCATTTTATCAAGTTCAACATTGCTAATATCATTCTCATCCTCTGGCATTACAGATGAACTCTTTGTCGTGGCCTCTTTCAAGCTATGGAGCACTGCATTATCCACCTCCTCTTCATCTAATGAATGGCCTACCTCCTGGGATACCTCCACGGTCACATTATTATTACCCCCTGGTCTGTAATCAAGTTTGTTTCATCTTGTATACGTGTTTCTTTTGTATCATTCTGTGTTGTTTTTTGTTGTAAAGTTTGATCAGTAATTGTTTTTTCTTCCATACTTGCTTGATGGGGGGTGACACAGTCTCACACTGTTCTAGCGAATGACCAAAACACTTGCAGTTGCTGCACATTGGTGGAATGTGGTCATACTCTATCTCCTGGATGTAAATATTGCTGTTTCTATCCTTATCACTCACATGTCTTTTTATATTGTCACTTGCTTTAATTTCTACAAGGACTCAGCATATTTCAATCTTCTAACTTGTCCTATATTATCGTCCATATCCAGAGGATTACCAATTAGACTAGCTATTTTACTGATTCCACGTGCATTCCATAGAGATAAACCTAAATTTTTCAGTTTTACCCATGCAGGGTGAGTTTCTAACATATCTCTTTCAAGTCTTAGCTTTGGTTCCCAACGTTTAGTGAAAATAAGTCTACTGTCTATGAACCAGGGACCACCCTCCAAAATTTTATTACAGTCTGCTTCATTACTAAATTTAATAAGATGGAACCCATTTTTCCGAGGAAATACATTCCATCTTCCAGAAGGTCTCCATTCTCTTTAATAAATGCATTGAGATGAATATAGTAAGGCTTCTTACCAGCAACATACATGTATAACGAGGTAACCCACATATTCTTCGCATTATTAAAGACCTCTTCATCCAGATCAGCATACTCTCCTTCATCATCCTTCATAGATTCGAATTTATTGATCCCCTCATCGATATATGTGTTTCCAGAAATTGCATCGGCCCACGATCTGACGCCACTCCTGATGGTAGGCCCCGCCTTAGGTAGATCCGTAGAGATCCTGTTGAGATTTGGTCCTGTCTGTACAGAAACCCTATTTGTAGGACCCGCAAGTGGTGGAGCCCTAGAAAGCTGCTGCTGATCTCTAATTAGATTTCGACTTTTATTCTTGTAACTAACCTCTAACCAACCCGTGTCATCCGCCACGTTATCCAGGGTGATATTTATTTGGTGAGATCTCAGCTGTAACCCTGTCCGCCTCGTCCGCCATAAAGGAATTTTGTGTATTGACAAGATGCGGTGCTTTATATATAATATATGAATATAAAATTATCTATATATATATATACATACACAGATTTTTGAAAGATAAAAATGTTGACTTTGAAAGATAAAAATAAAAGAAGCAGCTCTGTTCTTTTTATGTATATATATACAAAGGAAAGTAAACCCTATATACAATTTTAGATAAGACTTTGGAAAAAATATATGGGGATATTAAAAATGTTTGAAGGTAAATAATTAGTTTAATTAATTAATTTAATTATTTTGGTTACCAAAAATATTTTTTGGGATTTTTTCTAATAGATTTATTATGGAAATTAAATTATTTTAGATGAAGGACTTAAATATTTTATTTGTTTAGCTTAAGGAAGGGATTATTTACTAAATTATTTTTATTAGATCTGAAATAATTACGGAATTTTTATTTAGAAAGAACTTTAAAAGTTTATGGAAACCAATTAAATGTTTACAAATAGGCAGGTTAGTTAAAAGAGAATAGTTAAAAAGGCATTAAAATAGTCTTTACCTAGAAATTATGTTTCACCTCTTTTAGTAGTACCTTTCGACCTTATACCTCCGCCTTGACCAAGTCAGAATCAAACACAAGGTATCAATACGTTGGTACGTAGTGGATTGGAGAAAGACGGCAGGTATGGTGCCGAAACCATGCTTTCAATGGGGTCGAACTAGTTAGTTGTCGAAGGTCAATGTTTAACAATCCAAAGAAATGCGCTTGCTTTCTTTTCAAAGAATGCTTTCAAATGGGTTTAATGTAGCTTTCGAAGAAGTTACTTTTGAAGATGTTTCTTTCGAATATGTGGCCGCCTTTTGTTTAAAGTGAAACTTTCGACAAAGTTGCTTTATTTTTAAATCAATGCTTTTGAAAGGATAGTTTCAACCGAGTCGAAACTCTACTGCTGGCACTGTGCCTTTCAAATGGATTGAAGTCATCAACTAGTTTGAAAGGTAGCTTTTGCTTTATAAATATAATAAGCCACTACCCAATGCTTTCGAAAGGTCTCTAGTAGCCACAAAGAGGTTTTGAAGGCAATAGCCTCGAAAGGGGTTTAGAAGCTAACCGTCAAATGTTTTACTTAAATGATAAATGCTTTCGAAAGGATGGTTCTAAAGAAGTCAGTTTTTCCCCAATCGTTTCAATTTAAAGGTTAATGGTTTCGAAAGGGGTACTTTCATTTATATTCAATTTGAAGCACAAGATATTTTTAAGATAAATCTAATAGTTTGGAAATGGTTACTTCGAACGGTTTCGAAAGGGGTACTTCCAATGGTTTCGAAGCTATGTTTCTAAGAGTTAATAATTAATGCTTTAGTACTTTCAAAATGTTTGGTTTGATGGTTGTGAAAGAGATGCTTTAAAGTGTTTTGAAAGGCATATTCTTAGTGAAAAGAAGATTTGAATGCTTTCGAAAGAGGTTATCCAAGGGTTTCGAAATTTAAGGTTTCGAAAGCCTTGGTTTTCAATAAGAAATTATCCAATCTGGTTTTTAAAGGAAAACCGTGGCATAATAAAAAAGTTTAATATGGCTTTTAAGTATGAAGCTTTTAAAGAAGCTTTCCTTGATAAAATAATAGGTTAAAGGGATCAACCAAGTTTTATATGACAATGATTTCAAGGCTATTAAACCACGGATGTTGGTGTTATCATGTTATTATGTTTGCTTCTTATGATATACATATTCACTGTGAAATGGACCCAAAACTGTATTTTTGGGAGGAAAGGGCAGAATGACCAGCTAGGTTGACCCTGTAGTGAATATAAATTGAGATAACTCCTGAATGATTAGAATTGCATCCAGGAGATTAGATAGACCGTAATATAGGATGCTTAGATACCGATTAAAGAAGTTCTCAGATAGATAGGTTCACAGTAAACCCATGAAAACTATGATTAGAAAGAGTTACTGGCATCGGCTAATAGGTTTGTAGTGAACCAATGAAAACTATATCTAGATCAAGTTATTGACAGAAGTCAATAGGTTTCTAATCAACCCCGTGAAAACTAGGATAAGAGGAAATTTATTGGACATACAATAGGTTTAGAGAGAACCCATGAATTATGAAGTTACTGGCAGTGGCTAATATGTTCTTAGTGATCCCACAAAAACTATGATACCGAATAGGGAGTCCATAAGCTTTAAGCAGGTTATTAGTCAGCCCATGAAAACTAGTAGGTTAATAGTAATCCTAGAAACTATAAATAAGATAGATAGTAAGACTGAATGGGGATGGAAATTCCAAAATTGATTTACTTGTTTGCATATCATCATAATATTTTGAATTGTTATGTTTTTAACCACTATGGATGCAGGAGCACACTATATAGTTATTATAAAATTTTGGAAGATATTAGTGAGGAAAAACGCATTCCACTAAGTGGCATGGTCTCACTACGTATCTAAATGGGTTGAGATGGTAGATTATTATTCATACTAGGCTTTTTGTCTAACTTAAAATATATGTTTTCCCTTAAACTCTCGGTTGCTCGATTGATTTTGAGTAGTTTGAGAGTTGATATTTTCAGATATCTCATTAGACGAATAACCTTCCGGAGACGTGTAGGAGGCAGGCTAGATAATAAGAGTTCTTTCTATTACGATTCCACTGTCTTTTGTTGTAAAGGCAAAGTTGTTTAATTGCCTAGATATATACTTTGATCATCCAGGGGGGCATCTTTATATGTCACTTTTGGCGTATGTTGTAATAATTATACTTCCTATGAACGTGGTTCTCGTATTGGGATTATGTAGTGAATTTGAAATGATTTGAAATGGAATGTGAAAGTTGTTTAATGATTTTAAAAAATTTCCATATCCATGAATTACTGTTATATCAATGTATTTGATATTACCATATTTGGTCATCGAGGATTAATAACTATGGATGACTGCAACATTCATAGCCTTTAGTTTTGGACCTTCAATTGGGGGATGTTACAAGTTGGTATCAGAGCATAGGTTTAAGAAAAATTAAAAGAAATTTAAACCTAAAAGATTTTTCAAAACGTAATCCAACAAATCATAAAATAAGATTGGGTTTGGGATAACGCTGTAGTATTGTATTTGTTTTTGATATATATATATATATATATATATATATATATATATATAAGCACTTACTCCCTCTCTCCTAGACTGTTCTTTTGTATCTTACTAAGGCTCATATGTGGATTTACGAGAAAGAAGATTAGAAGGCAAGAAACGGGAGAGGAAATCTTAGTGGAGGAAGCACCACAGTAAATGGAAATGCTAGACCCACCAGAAGGAACACGGATCGACAGGAAAATGCTAATCAAATTACAGATGCCAATGTAGGTGTTGGAAATCCACCAGTACATCTGGGAACGATATTTCAGTTCTTCGTCAATTTGATGCATGCAGGAGCTATTGCTGGAATTGCTTGGAATATTGAAGGAGCTAATCATATGGCTTCAAATAGGAATAATTATGCTAAGTTGAGAAAAGATTACACCATTCTACGTGGGAAGCAGTTTGTAGGAACTGAGGATGCCATATAAGTGGAGAATTGGTTGTTGCATTGTGAGAGAATCATTGTTGATTTGGGTTGGAATGATGAGCAGAAGAAGAGGCTGGCCTTTAGGTAATTGCAAGCGGCAGCACTTCATTGGTGGAATAGTGTTACTACCAGAGTTCTCGAGGAATAGTTAACTTGGGTAGAATTTCAAAGGAGATTTGAGCAGAGGTTTTTTTCTTAAGTTGCTAAGTCAGCATTGCGGAGAAGGTTTATGAATTTTGTGCAGGGAGAGATGTCGGTAATTGAGTATGTTATTAAGTTTGATGAGTATACCCGATATGGGCATGCTACCATAGACAACGTCATAAGGAGGAATGAGAAGTTCATTCCGGGACTGAGACTTGAGATTGCAAGGGCGACTCTACCACATCTCCATGATTCTTGTATTGTAGTTATGGAGATGGCAATCCGACATGAGGAGATGCTTTCTATTTACAGGGAATGAAAATTCGGTTAAAAACCAGGGTTCTCAAGAAAAGAAGAGAAAGTTCTTTAAAAAGAAAGGAGCCCAAAAGAGAGAAGCTGCTAAAAAGGCAAAGGCCGATTTAGTTTTCTTCAAGTGTGACAAGAAAGGTCATTATGCTTATAAGTGTCGGTCGAGAAAGGGAAAGAAGGTTGAAAAAATGATGGGTGTGAAGTGCTTCAACTGTGACCAAGTTGGGCATATAAGAATTAGTGTCCAGAGCCAATCAGTGGGGACAAAGGAAAGGTCTTTGCTACTAGATCATCATCTGCTAGGCCAATTGCATGTGAAAAACGGAAGATTATGTTAGAAGGTATTCTTTTGATTCAGAGTATACCAGTTAGGATACTATTTGACACCGGTGCATCACATTCATTTATATCTCAATGTTTGGTTGATATATTATGCTTAGAACCCACATGCCTTGTTACTTCCTTAAGGGTTGTGAATCCGATAGGTGGGTATAAAACTCTAGAAATGAGATGTGATCAGTTAGAACTTGATTTTTTAGGTCATAAGTTTGCATGTAGTCTGTATGTTTTTGATTTCGTAGATTTCGGGATCATTTTGGGTATGGACTGGTTGGGTAATTATGAGGCTGATATATTTTGCGAGGATAGATAAATATCACTAAGACACCTTGATAGTCATAATCGAATCATATTCTCAGTGGAGAATTCTGATCGGAGTGTTTGTGCTTTGTTAAGTGCTATGGAAGTTGGAGAAGAGTTAAGTCAAGTTTGCATAGCAAGAGAGTTTGCAGATGTCTTTGGGCCAATTATAGGACTACCACCGAAATGAGCTATTAAGTTTCGGATAAATCTTGTGGTAGGAGTTGAACCTATTAGGATGACACTGACCAAGATGAAGGAATTGAAGGTGCAGCCAGTGGATCTTGAAGGAAGGAATTTTATTAGACCAAGCAGTTCGCCTTAGGGAGCGGCTGCAGTGTTCGTGAAGAAACCAGATGAGTCGTTGAGGATGTGTATCGACAATCGTAAGTTGAACGAGAAGGCAATTAAGAATAAGTATCCTTTGCCGAGAATTGACGATCTATTTAATTAGCTGTGTAGAGTTAGAGTGTTTTCCTGATAGGATTTTGCGACTGGTTTCCATCAGTTAAGAGTGGCAGAGAATAGTATTCCATTAATATTTGTTTTGAAATAGGTATCGTTCGTATGAGATGTTAGTGATGTTATTCGGGTTAACGAATGCACCTGCTTTCTTCGTGGATCTGATGAACCATGTTTTCCGAGAGTACTTAGATAGGTTCGTGTTGGTGTTTGTATACGACATTTTAGTATACTCAAAGGATGAAAGAGAGCATGAAGATCATCTTAGAGTAGTGCTTGAGACGCTAAGGCTACATCAGCTACAAGCTAAGTTTTTCAAGTGTCATTTTTAAAAGGAGGTTAAGTTTCTTGGTCACATGGTATCCGAGAAAGGCTTGACAGTCGGTCCAGGTAAGATCGAAGCTGTTAATAGTTGGAAGAAAGGAGTGACGGTGATTGAGATTAGAAGTTTTCTTGGACTTGGTGGCTATTACCAAAGATTCATTAAGGATTTCTCATGGATAGAAGCACCTTTGACTAAGTTAACCAGGAAGGATGTGAACTTTGTCTAGTCGACAAATGTGAGGAAGCTTAAGCATTTGTTGACCGATGAATCTATGTTAGAAGTTCTAGACAGAAACCAAGGGCTTGTGGTGTATACAAATGCATGTGGGACTGGATTAGGAGGTGTGTTGGTGCAGAAGGATAAAGTCATTGCCTTCACCTCACGATCGCATGAATTAAGATATCCTACCTATGATTTGGAGTTGGCAGCAATGATCTTCGTGCTGAAAACATGGAGATATTATCTCTTAGGGAAGAGATTTGAGCTATATACGGATCATAAGTCCTTATGGTATTTATTCTCTCAGAAGGTAATATGAACAACAGAGGTGGTAGGAGTTTTTAGCAGCTTATGATTTCGGTATAGAGTATACTCCTAGGAAAGGAAATAAAGTAGTGGATTCTCTTAGAAGATGAAATCTGAATGTGGCATTTGCTATGTTGGCAGAACGGAGAGATCTAGAAGCTTTGACTTCTTGTAGTGTGCAGTTAAGATCGACTGCTAGTTCTAGTCAGAGCACCACCATGTTGTCCTATCTGGAAGTTCGACCAGTGTTTATTAAATGGATTGCTTCTAAGTAGAGAGAGTATCCAGTATTGGCAAAGGGATTAGATGACTGGAGGTGTGATCATTGATCGATGATCTAAAAGAATTTAGTCTTGACCAGAGGGGATGATTGAGAAAGAAGGGACGGTTGTGCATTCTGAATGTTGGGGACTTAAGGAAAGAAGTTCTCAGAGAATATCATCGGTCCAAATTTATGATTCATCCTGGAGGGGCCAAGATGTATCAAGATATGAAGAGGAGCTTCTATTGGGAAGGTATGAAGAGGGATGTTGTCTTGTGGGTTAGGTTGTGTGCAAACTATCAACAATTGAAGGCCGTACATTAGAAGCTGAGTAAGCTGCTTTAACCTTTTGAGGTACTAGTGTGGAACTGAGATACGATATCCATGGATTCTATAGACAGATTTTCCAAGGTTAAATAGAGGAAATAAAAGTATATGGATCATAGTGGACAGGTTGAACAAGAGTGCTTATTTCATTCCATTTAAGTCAACCAGGATGACACCTGTTTTAGCTAAGTTGTTCATAAAGAACATAGTTAGACTACATGGAATCCCTAGTAGCATAGTCAATGACATAGATGCTTTGTTTACTAGTGAATTCTGGAAGAGTCTATAGAATGTGTTAGGTACCAAGCTTAATATGAGTACTGCATATCACTTTCAAACAAATGGGCAGATAGAGAGAGTCAATAAGGTACTCGAGGATTTACTAAGAACTTGTGTAATGGAGTTTGGTGGATCTTGGGAAGATCATCTACACTTGGTGGAGTTTTCCTATAATAATAATTATCAGACTAGTATATGAATGACGCTTTTTGAAGCTTTGTATGGAAGGTCGTGCAAATCACCGGCATGTTGGTTGGAGACTGAAAACAGATTAGCCTTAGGTCTAGATCTGGTTAGAGAGTTGATAGAGAAGAGTGAGTTGATCCGAGAAAGGATGAAGGAAGCTCGGCCCAGAAAGAAAAATTACACAGATAAGAGGCATAAAGACCTAGAATTCTTAGATGGAGATGGGGTTTTCTTTAAGGTATCGTCGATGAAGGGTGTGGTGCGATTCGAAAGGTCGGTGAAACTGACACCGAGATACGGTGGTCAGTTCCTAATTATAGAGAGGATCGGGAAGCTCGCACATAGAGTAGAGTTGTCAAACTGTATGGTAGGTGTCCATACTGTGTTTCATGTGTCTCATTTTCGCAAGTATGTGCACGATCCAGAGACTACTATTCCTCCAAAAGGGTTAGAAGCGTTGATAGTAGAGCTGCATTCAAATTTTGTTAGGCAACAGGTTCGGGTTTTAATGAGAGATGAGAAAAGGTTGAGAGACAAGATAGTCAAATTGGTGAAAGTTTACGGGAGCGAAAACAAGAAGGACTATACTTGCGAGACAAAAGATAGAACTAGAGACACTTATCTTGATATGTTTTGAGGGTATGTTCTATATAAACTTATATAGATAGTTTCTAGTTAGGTAGGCTAGTATGGTTGTTAGGAGCTGTGACAGAAGATTGCTTTGTTTAATATTTAGTCCTTACGGAATCTTGACGAAATTTTTAAGGATGGGAGCCTGTAACACCCTTAAAATTTTATAACATTATTTAGGAGATTAAATAAGATAAATTAAATGAAATAATGTAAACATTAGAGTGATTAAGGGATTGAGATTTAAAATCTAATTTAAAGGTCATGCTTAATTAAATATAAAGAATGGGCTATGGAAGATTTCATATGATAATTAATAAGAAACAATTAACATGAGGGTATTATAGGAATTTGCCGCCACTCTTAAAACTCACATCTCCATTTCCTTTTTCACATTCAGTTTCAAAACATAAAAGTGTAAATTAAAAGCTCAAAGCCGGCCATTACCTAGGGAAGAAAAGGGGACAAATCAAATTAAACCTAAGGAATTAAGCAAGGAGGATTAATCTAAATCAAATCTCAAGTTCCTTATCCTAATCAAGGTGAATAATAATCAAAACCATCTCTTTTTTTGTTTTTAATGATTAATTTATTTCAGATTTAAGTTTAAATCCATTATGATATTTTTGATGATGATATGCTGAGATTTTACGATATGTTATATTCAAACAAGTTTGATTGATAATTGTTTTTTACGGTTTTAAGGCTAAAATCGTTTATATTGTCTTGCAAATGCTATGAATAATTTATATGTTATGTAAAACATTAATTTGGAGGTGGGTTTTAATTTGTATAATTTTGCAAGCTATGGAATATTTATTATGAATTTTCAAAGGAAAATATGAATAATTGAGTTTAGAAATTAATTTCGGCTATATTATGAAGAATCTGGGTCCGAAATTTACATATGTTAGATAACATATTAGAAGTGAATTTCTGTGATTTTTTAGGATTTTTCCTAAGTAATTGCCAAGGAAGTTATAAAAAATTAGATGAAGGACTTAGATGTTTTATTTGTTAAGTTTAAGGAAGGGTTTATTTGCTAAATTATTTTAATTAGATCTGAAATAATTACGATGGTTTTATTTTATAAAAAATTTGAAAACTTTGTAGTAACCAATTAAATGTTTATGCAAGTTAGTTTAATAGAAATTACTTAAAAAGCATTAAATCAGTCTTTGCCTAAAAATTATATTTGGCCTCTTTCAGTAGTACCTTTTGACCCTATACCTCCGCTCCAACCAAGTTGAAGCCTATTAAGACGAAATCAATACATAAGGTATCAATACGTTGGTACGTAGTGGATTGGAGAAAGGTGGTAGGTATTGTGTCGAAACCGTGCTTTCAAAGGGGTAGATACCAGTTAGCTGTCAATGGTCTTTTTTTTACTGTCTAAAGAAATGCGCTTGCCTTATTTTCAAAAGAATGCTTTCGAAAGGGTATAATGTAGATTTTGAAGAAGTTTATGAATATGTTGTCGCCTTTTGTTTAAAGTAAAGCTTTCGAAAGAATTGCCTTGTTTTTAATTAGTGCTTTCGAAAGGGTAGTTTCAACCCAGTCAAAAACCAACTGTTGACCCTATGTCTTTCGAGTGGATTGAAGTCAACTAGTTTGAAAGGAAACTTTTGTTTTATAAATGTAATAAGCCACCTCCCAATGCTTTTGAAATGGCTCCAGTAGCCACAAAGAGTTTACGAAGGTAATAGCTTCGAAAGGGGTTTCTAAGCTAACCTTTAAATGTTTACTTAAATGATAAATGCTTTCGAAACGATGGTTCCAAAGCGATTAGTTTTTCCTCGATCATTTTCATTTAAAGGTTAATGGTTTTGAAAAGGGTACTTTCATTTATATTCGTTTTAACCTAAAAGATATTTTTAAAGATAAACCCAATGGTTTCGAAAGGGGTACTTTCAAATGGTTTCAAAAGTGATACTTTCAATGGTTTCGAAGACTTAATAAGTAATGTTTTAATACTTTCGAAAGGTATGGTTTAATAATTTCAAAAGAGAAATTTTAAAGTGTTTCGAAAGGAATATGCTTAGTGTTTTGAAAAGAAGATTTGAATTCTTTCGAAGGAGGTTATCCAAGGGTTTCGAAAGTAAAGGTTTAATGTTTTGAAAGCCTTAGTTTTCAAAACAAAGAACCCAATCTCATTGTTAATGGAAAACCATGGCATAGTATAGAAGTTTATAATGGCTAAGTATGAAGTTTTTTAATAAGCTTTCCTTGGTAAAATAATAGGTTAAAGGGATTAGCCATGTTTTATATGAAAATGATTTCAAGGCTATTAAACCACATATGTTAATGTTATCATGTTATTATGTTTGCTTCTTCTAATATACATATTCACTCTAAATAGACCCATAATTGTTATTTTGGGGAAAAAATGGTATAGTGACTAGTTAGGTTGACCCAATGTGAATATAAATTGAGATAACTCCTGAATGAGTAGAATTGCATCCAGGAGGTCAGATAGACCATAATATAGGATGCCTAAATACTGATTAAAGAAGTTGTCAGATAGATAGGTTCATGTAAACCCATTAAAACTATTATTAGAAAGAGTTATTGGCAGGGGCCAATAGGTTTGTAATGGACCTATGAAAACTGTATCTGGATTGAGTTATTGACAAAATTCAATAGGTTCCTAGTCAATCAATGAATACTATGATAAGAGGAAAGTTATTCGAGATAACAATAGGCTCACGGAGAACCCTTGAATAATGAAGTTATTGGTAGGGGGCAATAGGTTCTTTGTGATCCCATGAATACTATGATACCGGACAGGGAGTCCCTAAGCTTTAAGCAGGTTATTAGTTTATCCATGAAAACTATTATGTTAATGGTAGCCTTAGAAATTACAAATAAGATAGGTGATCAGAATGAATGGGGATGAGAAATCTAGAATTAATTTACTTGTTTGCATATCATCATAATATTCTGAATTGTTATGTTTTTAACCATTGTGGATGCAGGAGCACAATATATGGTTATTATAAAATTTTGGAAGATAACAGTGAGTGGAAAACCGGTTTCCTAAGTGGTTTGGTCTTACTAGATATCTGAATGGGTTGAGATGGTAGATTATTATTTATACTAGGCTTTATATCTAACTTGAAGTTTATGTTTTCCCCTTAAACTCTCGGTTGCTCAATTGACTTTGAGTTGTTTGATAGTTGAGGATTTCATCTCTTTAGATGAATAAGCCTCCAGAGACGTGCAGGTGGCAAGCTAGATAATAAGAGTTCTTTCTATTTTGTTTCCGCTATGATTTTTTGTAAAGTCAAAGCTTTTTAATTGCATAGATATATACTCTGATCATCCAAGGGGGCATCTTCATATGTTTCTCTTGGCGTATATTGTACTAATTAAATTTCCTCTAAATGTAGTTCTCGTATCGGGATTATGTAATGAATTTGAAATGATTTTATATGGAAAGTGAAAGTTCTTTAATGATTTTAAGAATTTTCCATATCGATTTGTTTCTGTTATATTAATGTATCTAACATTACCATATTTGGTCATCGAGGATTAACAACTGTGGGTGACTACAGCATTCGTAGCTGTTAGTTTTGGACTTCCAAATGGGGGATGCTTCACCATAAGTTTTTCGTAAACTCTTTTACTTGAAGGTTAATGGTTTTAAAAGGGATACTTTCATTTATGTTTACTTTGACTCAAAAGGTTAAATTTAAGATTAAGCCTAATGGTTTTGAAAGAGGTACTTTCAAATTTTTTCGATGCTATGTTTCTATAAGTTGAAAAGATATGTTTTAACATTTTTGTAAAAAATATTTTGATGGTTTTAGAAGGAAGTTTTGATGCTTTCGAAAGAGATTTAAGTGTTTGGAAAGGCATATGTGTAAGTGTTTTGAAAAGAAGGTTTGAATGTTTAGAAGGATATATATTAATGGTTTCAAAAGTAAAGGTATAAGGTTTCAAAAGCCTTAGTTTTCAAAAAAAGAGCCTAATATCATTTTTAAAGGAAAACCCATGGCAGTATAAAAGTCTTTCGAAATGGCTTTTTATTTTGCAGGTTTTGAAGAAGCTTTCCTTGATAAAATAATAGGTTAAATGGATTAACCATGTTTCATGTGAAAATGATTTCAAGGGTATTAAATCATAAATGTCGGTAATATTATGTTATTATGCTTGCTTCTTTTAAAAACATATTCACCGTGTAATGGACTTATAATTGTATTTTGGTGAGAAAGAGAAGAATAATCAGGTAAGTTGACCCAGTAGTGAATATAAATTGAGTTAACTTTAGTATGAGTAATGTTGCATCTAGAAGGTCAGGTAGACCAGAATGTAGGATGCCCAAAAATTGATCGAAGAAGTTGTCAGTTTAGACAGGTTCATAGTAAACCCCTGAAAACTAGTCTTGAAAGAGTTATTGGCAGGGGCCAATAGGTTTGTAGTGATCCTATGTAGGCTACATATGGATAAAGTTATTGACAGAACTCAATAGGTTCATAGTCAACCCATGAATACAATGATGTCAGAGAAGTTATTAGAGATACCAATAGGTTTAGGGAGAACCCATGAAATAATTGGATAAGTTATTGGCAAGGACCAGTAGGTTCTTAGTGATCCTATGAAAACTATGAGACCGGACATGCAGTCCATAAGCTTTAAATAGGTTTTTAGTCAGCCCATGAAAACTATTAGGTTAATAGTAATCCTATAAATTACAACTAAGACAGATAGTCAAATGAATGGGGATAGGAAATCCAGAATATTTTGCATGTTTGCATATCATCAAGAGATTTTAAATTGCTATGTTTTAACCATTATAGATGTAGGTGTTCACAGTAAATGGTTATTATACATTTTTGGGTAAGATACTAGTAAGGGAAAAACTCATGCCGCTAAGCGGCATGGTCTCACTAGATATCTAAATGGTTCGAGATGGTATTTTATTATTCATACCAAGCTTTATGTTTTCCCCTTAAACTCTCGGGTGCTCAATTAATTTTAAGTAGTTTGAGGGTTGAGGTTTTCAGATACTCTTTTAGACGAATAAGCTTTCAGAGACGTACAGATGGTAAGATATCAATTAGGAGTTCTTTTCTTTTTGATTCCCCTGTGTTTGATGTAAAGGCAAAGTTATTTAATTGCATACACACTCACTCTAACCATCTAAGGAAGCATCTTCATATGTCGCTCTTGGCATATATTGTAATAATTATATTTTATCTTAACGTGGTTCTCGAATTTGGGATTATGTAATGATTTTAATGAAATAAGAATTTTTTTAATGGTTTTAAAAAATTTCCATATCCGTGTTTCTATATCAATGTATCTAACATTATCGCATTTGGTCACCGAGAATTAATAACTATGATTGAGTGCAGCATCTATAGCCGTTAGTTTTGGGCCTCCAAGTAGGGGATGTTACAAGTTGATATCAAAGCATCGGTTTATGAAAACTTAATATAAAATTAAAAATTAAAATAATTTTTCAAAACATAACCCAATGAAATAGAAAATAAGATCGGTGTTTGGGTTAATGCCATACTACTGTACTTGTATTATATATATGTGTGTGTGTGTGTGTGTGTGTGTATTCCCCTCTCTCTTAGACTGTTCTTTTGTATCTTACTAATGCTCGTATGCAGATTTACGAGAAAGGAAGATATGGAGGCAGGAAACGCAAGAGGAAATCTCGGTGGAGGAAGCACAACGACAAATGGAAATGCTTGACCCAACAGGAGAAATCAGGATCGATCAGCAAATGCTAATTAAAATGCAGATGCTAACGTAGGTGTTGGAAATCTGCCTTTAGATATAGGGATGATGTATCAGTTCTTCGTCAATTTGATGCATGCTGGTGAAGCTAATGGAGTAGCTGGGAATGCTAGAGGAGCTAATCCCTTGGCTTCAAATGGAAACAACTATGCTAAGTTGGGAAGAGATTACACCAGTCTTAATGGAAAGCCATTTTTGCGAACAAAAGATGCTATCGAAGTTGAGAATTGGCTTTTGCATTGTGAAAGAACCTTCACTTACTTGGGATTGAACGATGAGCAGAAGAGGAGATCAGCCTCTATGTAATTGCAGGGAGCAGCGCTTCATTGGAGGAATAGTGTTATGCTAGATTTCCTAAGGAAGAGTTGACTTGGGTAGAATTTTGAAGCTGATTCGAGCACAAGCTTTTGTCTGAAGTTTCTAAGTCGGCATTGTTAAGAAAGTTCATGTAATTGATGCAAGGCGAGATGTATGTGATTGAGCATGCCACGAAGTTTGACGAGCTTCCCAAGTATGGTTATTCTACCATTAACACCATCATCAAGAGAAATGAGAAGTTTATTCGAGGATTGAGACCTGATATTACTAGGGGGACCCAGCCACATCTCCATGATCCTTGTAATTTGTTGTGGAAATGGATATTCGACATGTGGAAATGCATGCTACCTATGGGAAGGAAGCAAGTTGAAACCCAAGGTTCTTAGGGTAAGAAGAGGAAGTTCTTTAAGAAGAAGGGAACCCAGACGGGAGAAGCTACCAAGAAGGCGAAGGCTGATCAGGTTTGCTTTGAGCATGATAAAAACAGTCATTATGCTCATGAATTCTAGACAGGAAAGGGGAAGAAGACAGCAGACAAGTAGGGAATGAAGTACTTTAGCTACGACTAGATAGGGCATTATAAGAATCAATGTCCAAAACCAGTCAGGACGGACAGGGGAAAGGTCTTTGTTGTTAGAGCATCATCTGCTAGGCCAACTACTATTGAGAAAGGAAAAACCGTGATGGAAGGTACATTTTTGATTCAGAGTATACCAGTTAGGGTACCGGTGCATCACATTCATTTATATCTTAGTGTTCGGTTGATAGGTTATGTTTAGAAACTACACACCTTGTTACTTCCTTAGGGTTGCGGATTCGATAGAAGGGTATGCAACTCTGGAGATGAGATGCGACCAGTTAGAAATTGATTATTTAGGTTATAAGTTTGCATGCACTCTGTATGTTTTTGATTCCGTAGATTTCGGGAGAATTTTGGGTATAGATTGGTTGGGTAGATATAAGGCTAGGATATTTTTCCAGGACAACAAAATATCACTAAGAAATCCTGATGTCATAACCAAATGATATTCTCGGTGGAGGATTCTAACTAGGGAGCTTGTGCTTTGTTAAGTGCTATAGAAGTAGAAGGAGAGTTAAGTCAGGTTCAAGTACCAAGGGAATTTGCAAATGTTTTTGAACCGATTATAGGATTGCCACCGAAATGAGTTTTTGTGTTTTGATTAAATCTTGTGCCAGGAGCAGAACCTGTAAGTAGACCACCTAGTAGGATGACACTGACGGAGATGAAATAATTACTACAGTTTTATTTTAGAAAGAATTGAAAAGTTTAATTAGATCTAAAATAATTATGGCATTTTTATTTTAGAAAGAATTTGAAAAGTTTATGGCAACCAGTTAAATGTTTACAAATATGCAGGTTAGTTAAAATGCAAATATTTAAAAGGCATTAAAACAGTGTTTACCCAAAAATTATGTTTTGCCTCTTTCAGTAGTACCTTTCGACCTTATACCTCTATCTCAACCAAGTCGAAACCCACTAAGATGAAATCAACACACAAGATATCAATACGTTACTACGTAGTGGATTGGAGAAAGACGGTAGGTATGGTGTCGAAACCATGCTTTCAAATGGGTCGAAACCAGTTAGTTATCGAAGGTCTTTGTTTAACTATTAAAAGAAATGTGCTTGCGTTGTTTTCAAAAGAATGTTTTCGGAAAGGTATAATGCAGCTTCCGAAGAAATTACTTTCGGAGAAGTTTGTTTCGAATTTGTTGCCGCCTTTTGTTTAAAGCGAAGGTTTCGACAAGGTTGCTTTGTTTTCAAATCAATACTTTCGAAAGGGTAGTTTCAACCCAATCAAAACTCTGCTACCGACCTTATGAGTTTTCAATGGATTGAAGTCATCAACTGGCTTGAAAGGTAGCTTTTGTTTTATAAATGTAATAAGCCATTTCCCAATGCTATTGAAAGGGCTCCAGTAGCCACAAAGAGGTTTCGAAGGCAATGGCTTCGAAAGGAGTTTGAAAGCTAACCTTTAAACGTTTTGCCTAAATGATAAATACTTTCGAAAGGATGGTTCCGAAGCGATCAGTTTTCCCCAATCATTTTTATTTAAAGATTAATGGTTTCAAAATGGGTACTTTCGTTTATATTCATGTTGACGCATAAGATATTTCTAAAGATAAATCCAATGGTTTGGAACGGGTTACTTTCAAATGATTTCGAAAGGGGTACTAAGATTTCGAAGCTATGCTTCTAAGAGTTAATAAGTAGTGCTTTAATACTTTCCAAATGTATTGTTTGATGGTTTCGAAAGGGATGTTTTAAAGTATTTCGAAAGGCATATGCTTAGTGTCTTGAAAAGAAGATTTAAATGCTTTTGGAGGAGGTTATCCAAGGGTTTCAAAATTTACGGTTTAAGGTTTCAAAAGCCTTAGTTTTCAATAAAAATTACCCAATCTGATTTTTAAGGAAAACCATAGCATAATAAAGGAGTTTTAAAATGGCTTTTAAGTATGAAGTTTTTGAAGAAACTTTCCTTGATAAAATAATAGGTTAAAGGGATTAACCAAGTTTTATATGAAAATGATTTCAAGGCTATTAAACCACAGATGCTGGTGTTATCATGTTATTATGTTTGCTTCTTATGATATACATATTCACTGTGAAATGGACTCACAACTATATTTTGGGAGGAAAGGGCAGAATTACCAGCTACGTTTACTCGGCAGTGAATATAAATTGAGATAAATCTTGAATGAGTAGAATTGCATCCAGGAGGTCAGATAGACCATAATATAGGATGCCTAAATACTGGTAAAAGAAGTGGTCAGAGAGATAGGTTCACAGTGAACCCATGAAAACTATGATTAGAAAGATTTATTGGCATGAGCCAATAGGTTTGTAGTGAACCAATGAAAACTATATTCAGATCAAGTTTTTGATAGAAGTCAATAGATTCCTAGTCAACCTATGAAAACTAGGATAAGAGGAAATTATTCGAGATACCAATAGGTTTAGGGAGAACACATGAAAAATGAAGCCATTGGTAGGGGCCAATAGATTCTTAGTGATCCCACGAAAACATGACAACGGATAGGAAGTTCCTAAGCTTTAAACAGGTTATTAGTCAGCCCATGAAAACTATTTGGTTAATAGTAACCCTAGAAACTATAAATGAGACAAATTTTCATACTGAATGGGAATGGGAAATCCAAAATCGATTTAATTGTTTGCATATCATCATAATATTTTAAATATTTATGTTTTTAACCATTGTGGATGCAGAAGCACAGTATATGGCTATTATAAAATTTTGGAAGGTAATAGTGGGTGAAAAACCCGTTTCACTAAGCGGCATGGTCTCACTGGGTATCTAAATGGGTTAAGATGGTAGATCATTATTTATACCAGGCTTTATGTCCGACTCAAAGTATATGTTTCTCCCTTAAACTCTTGGCTCGATTGATTTTGAGTAGTTTAAGAGTTGAGATTTTTAGATATCTCTTTAGAGGAATAACATTACAGAGACATGTAGGAGGCAAGCTAGATAATATGAGTTCTTTCTGTTACGATTTAGCTGTGTTTTGTTGTAAAGGCAAAGTTGTTTAATTGCATGGATATATGCTCTGATCATCTAATGGGGAATCTTCATATATCGCTCTTGGCGTATGTTGTAATAATTATACTTCCTGTGAACGTGGTTCTCGTATTGGGATAATGTAATGAATTTGAAATGATTTGAAATGGAATGTGAAAGTTGTTCAATGATTTTAAATTTTTTCCATATCCACATGTTTCTGTTATATCAATGTATTTGACATTACGTATTTGGTCGTCAAGGATTAATAACAATGGATGACTACCGCATCCGTAGCTATTAGTTTTGCGCCTCTGAGTGGAGGATGTTACAAGTTGGTATCGAAGCATATGCTTATGAAAACTTAAAAGAAATTTAAACCTAAAAGATTTTTCAAAACATAATCTAATAAATCATAAAATAAGATTGATATTCGGGAAAAAGCTATGGTATTGTATTTGTATTTGATATATATATATAAGTACGTATTCCCCTCTCTCTCTTAGATTGTTCTTCTGTATCTTACTAAGGCTCGTATGTAGATTTAGGAGAAAGAAGATTTGGGGGCAGGAAACGGAAGAGGAAATCTCGGTGGAGAAAGCACCACAACAAATGGAAATATTTGAGTCGCCAGAAGGAACCCAGGTCGACAGGAAAATGCTAATCAAAATGCAGATGCCAATCTAGGTGCTTGAAATCCACTAGTAGATATGGGGATGGCGTTTCAGTTCTTCGTCAATCCGATGCATGCAGGAGCTACTGCTGGAATTGCTAGGAATGTTGGAGGAGCTAATCCCTTGGCTCCAATTGGGAATAATTATGCTAAATTGAGCAGAGATTACACCAGTCTTGGTGGAAAGCAGTTTGTGGGAACTAAATATGCCATAGAAGTGGAGAACTGGCTGTTGCATTATGAGAGAATCTTTGCTGATTTCGTCCATGAGGATTAATAGCTATAAATGACTGCAACATCTATAGCAGTAAGTTTTGTGCCTCCAAGTGGGGGAAGTTATACCATAAGTTTTCCCCAAACTCTTTTACTTGAAGGTTAATGGTTTCAAAAGGGATACTTTCGTTTATTTTTACTTTGACCCAAAAGGTTAAATTTAAGCTTAAGTCCAATGGTTTGGTTTCGATGCTATGCTTTTATAAGTTGGAAAGATATGTTTTGATATTCTGCAAGAATATTTTGATGGTTTCGAAAGGAAGTTTTGATGCCTTCTAAAGAGATTTAAGTGTTTGGAAAGGCATATGTTTAAGTGTTTTGAAAAGAAGGTTTGAGTGCGTTCAAAGGATATATATTAATGGTTTCGAAAGTAAAGGGCTAAGGTTTCGAAAGCCTTAGTTTTCAAAACAAAGAACCCATTATCATTTTTAAAGGAAAACCAATGGCAATATAAAAGACCTTTGAAATGGCTTTTAAGCTTTCCTTGATAAAATAATAAGTTAAAAAGTTAACCATGTTTCATGTGAAAATGATTTCAAGGATATTAAATCATAAATGTCGGTAATGTTATGTTATTATATTTGCTTCTTCTAAAAACATATTCACTGTATAATGAACCCATAACTGTATTTTGGGGAGAAAGGGAAGAGCTAATCCTATGGCTTCAATTGGAAACAACTATGCTAAGTTGAGCAAAGATTACACCAGTCTTAGTGGAAAGCATTTTTGGGAATGAAAGATGCTATAGAAGTTGAGAATTAGCTTTTGCGGTGTGAAAGAACCTTCATTAACTTGGGATTGAACGATAACCAGAAGAGGGGACAGTTGAGAAAGAAAGGACGGTTGTGTGTTCCGAATGTTGAGGACTTGAGGAAAGAAGTTCTTAAAGAATATCATCAATCCAAATTTACGATTCATCCTAGAGGAACCATGATGTATCAAGATATGAAGAGCAGCTTCTACTGGGAAGGTATGAATAAGGATGTTGGCTTGTGGGTTAAGCAGTGCGCAAACAATAAGTGAAAGCCGAACTTTAGAAGCCGGGTGGGTTGCTTCAACCTTTGGAGATACAAGTTTGGAAATGGGATTCGATATCCATGAGTTTTACAGATGGGTTGCCAAGATCGAATAGAGGACATGAAAGTATATTGGTCATAGTGTATAGATTGACCAATAGTTCCCATTTCATTCCAGTTAAGTAAACCAAAACGACACCTGTTTTAGGTTAGTTGTTCATGAAGAACATA
The DNA here is from genome assembly GCA_030765085.1 of Allium cepa. Lineage (NCBI taxonomy): Eukaryota > Viridiplantae > Streptophyta > Magnoliopsida > Asparagales > Amaryllidaceae > Allium > Allium cepa. The sequence goes on along the minus strand of CM060935.1, from coordinate 924,567,672 downwards.
GTTTGACTGAATGGAATTCCAAATAGTATAGTCAGTGACAGAGATGCTTTGTTTACTAGTGAATTCTAGAAGAGTCTATAGGATGTATTAAGTACCAAGCTCAAGATGAGTACTACGTATCACCCTCAGATGGATGGGCAGACAAAGATAGTCGATAAGGTACTCGAGGATTTTTTAAGAGCTTGTGTGTTAGACTTTGATGGATCTTGGTAAGATCACCTACATTTAGTGGAGTTTTCCTATAATAATAGTTATCAGACTAGTATAGGAATGACACCTTTTGAAGCTTTGTATGGAAGGCTATGCAAATGACCAGCATGTTGGTTAGAGACTGGAGACAGATTAGTCTTGGGTTCAGATCTGGTAAGAGAGGCAACAGAGAAAATTGAGTTGATCCGAGAGAGGATGAAGGAAGCTCAGTCTAGATAGAAGAGTTACGCAGATAAGAGTCATAAAGCACTAGAATTCTTAGTTGGAGATAGGGTTTTCATTAAAGTATCACTGATGTGATTCAGAAAGTCAAGGAAACTGGCTCCGAGATATATTGGTTTATTCTAAGTTATAGAGAGGATCAAAAAGCTCACATATAGAGTAGAGTTGCCGAGCAGTATGACAGGTGTCTATATGTGTTTCATGTGCCTCATCTTCGCAAGTATGTGCACGATCCAGAGACTACTATCCCTCCGACAGGGTTGGAAGATTTGATATTAAAACTGCATTTGACTTTTGACAGACAACTAGTTCGGGCTGTGATGAGAGATGAAAAGAGGTTAAAAAAACACAGTCAAGTTGCTGAAAGTTCAATGGAGCAACAACGAGAAGGAATGTACTTGAAAAACAGAATACGGGATTAGAGATACTTATCATGATCTGTTGTGAGGGTATGTTCCATATTTGCTTTATGTACAATGTCCCTAGTCAAGTAGGCTAGTATGGTTGTTAGGAGATGTTATAGATGATTGCTATGTTTAGCATTTAGTCCTTACTGAATTTCAAGGACAAAATTCTTTAAAGAGGGGACCCTGTAACACCTCTAATTATAATAATATTATTCAGAATATTTAATTGGATAAATTGAATAGAATAATGTAAAGATTAGAGTGATAAGGGGACTGAGATTAGAAAATTAAATAGTGGTCTTGATTAACTAAATAAAATTTTAAAGAATGGGTTTATGGAAATGGTTTTATATGCTAGCTAATAAGAATATAAGGCAAGGGTATCATGGGGAATAACCGTCCACTATAACCCTCAACCCCTAAACCATTATTCTCATTTTTCATTTCATATATTCACAAAGTAAAAATATAAGAAAACGACAGCTCAAGCTGGTCATAACCTAGGGAAAAAGAGGAGAAAAATCAATTAAAAGCTAAGGAATCAAGCTAGGAGGATTAATCAAAAGCATGGTGAATAATAATCAAAAGCATCTTATTTTTGTTTCTTATGACCATTTCGATTTCGGGTATTAAATTTAAACCCTTTTTGATGAATTTAATGATGATATGCTTGGATTACATGATACGGTAGATTCAAGTATGTTTGATAAATGTTTTATTTGATTTTAAGGCCAAAATCATATTTATTAGGTTTCAAATGCCATGAGAATTTAATATGTTATGTAAAACATTATTTTAGAGATGGGTTTTAATTTTCATTATTATCCAAGCCATGGATAATTTATTATGAATTTTTGAAGGAAGAAGTAAATAATTGGGTTTAAAATTTATTTCGGCTATTCTATGAAAGGTTTTAGGTTTGAAATTTATATATGTTAGATAACATATTGAAAGCGAATTTCGATGAGTTCTGGGGATTTTTCCTAAGTAATTTACTATGGAAATTAATTTAGTTGGAGGACTTAAATGTTTTAATTGTTGTTTAAAGGGAAGGGCTTCTTTTGTTAATTATTTTAATATAATTTTGGATGATTTCGGCAGTCTTTTAGAAAATATTTTTGTAAAATTTATGGTAGCCAATTATATTTTTATAAACAGGCAAGTTAGTTGAAAAGAATTTACTTAAAAAGGCATTATAACAGTTTTGCATAGATTTACTATCTCGCCACTTCTGGCTGCTACCTTTCGACCTCATACCTCCGTCCCCGATCAAGTCAAAACCAATACATATGTTATCAATGCTTTGGTACGTAGTGGATTGGAGAAAGGTGGAAGGTATAGAGCCGAAACCATGCTTGTCAAGGGGTTGATACCATTTTAAACAGCTTTCAAAAATATTTGGTTTGATTTCAAAAGAGATGCCGCTTGCCTCGCTTTTAACGGACACTTTTGAAAGGTCCTTTTATATAGCTTTCGAAGGGGCCTCCTTTTTATTCAAAGGGTAGCTTTCAAGTAAGTTCCCGTATATTATGTTTTAAAAAGAAGCTTTCGAAAGGGCAGTTTTAAACCAGGTCAAAACCTTAGTTCCATCAACATACCTTTTGAATAGGTTGAGTTCAAAAGGCAAGTTTTTTTTTATAAGTATAAAAGCCGCTTCCTAATGTTTTCAAAAGGGTTCCAGTAGCCACTTATACCAAAGATTTCGAAAGCAATGGCTTCAAAAGGTGTTTTGAAGTTATCCTTCCAATTGTTTTACTTAAAATATTAAAGCTTTCGAAAGGATGGTTCTGATGCCATCAGTATTCCCCAAACTCTTTTACTCGAAAAGCAATGGTTTCGAAACGGGTACTTTTCGTTTATGTTTACTTTGATCTAAAAGTTAAATTTAAGATTAAACCCAATGGTTTTGAAAGAAGTACTTTCAAATGGTTTCGAAGCTATGCTTACAAAAGTTGGAAATATATGTTTTGATACTTTCACAAGAAATATTTTGATGGTTTCGAAAAGGAAGGTTTTGATGCTTTCAAAAGAGATTCAATTTTTCGAAGGCATATGTTTAAGTGTTTTGAAAAGAGGATTTGAATGCTTTCGAAGGATATATGTTAATGGTTTCGAAAGTAAAGGTCTAAGGTTTCGAAGGCCTTACTTTTTAAAACATAGAACCCAAAATCATTTTTAAAGGAAAACCCATGGAAATATAAAAGAGCATTGAAATGGCTTTTAATTTTGGAATTTTTGAAGAGGGTTCCCTTGATAAGATAATAGGTTAAAGGGATTAATCATGTTTCATGTGAAAACGATTTAAAGGACATTAAACCATAAATGTTGGTAATGTCATGTTATTATGTCTACTTCTTTTAAAAACATGTTCATTGTATAATAGACCCATAAATGTATTTTGGAGAAGAAGGACAGAGTAAACGTCTAGTGAATATAAATTGAATTAACTCCTTTATAAGTAGAGTTGCATCCAGAAGGTCAGGCAGGCTAGAATATAGGATTCCCAAAGACTGATCAATGAAGTTGTCAGTTTAGACAAGTTTGTAGTAAACCCATAAAAATTGTGTTTGAAAAGAGTTATTGGCAGGGGCCAATAGGTTAGTAGTGATTTCATGAAAACTATATCTAGGTAAAGTCATTGACAAAATTCAATGGGTTCATAGTCAACCCCTGAAAAACTATGATATAAAAGAAGTTATTAGAGATACCAGTAGGTTCAAGGAGAACCCATGAAATAATTGAACAAGTTATTGGCAGGGGCTAATAGGTTTTTAGTGATCCCATGAAAACTATGAGACCAGACAGATAGTCCTTAAGCTTTAAATAGGTTACTAGTCAGCCCATGAAAACTAATATTTTAATAATAACCCTAAAAACTATAACTAAGATAGATAGTGAAACGAATGAGGATGGAAAATCTATTATATTTTGCTTGCTTGCATATCATCACGTAACATCCCTTATCTGAAGGTCAAAAACTAAGCGCTATGGATACTGCACTCATCCACAGTATTAACTTCTGTGATGAAATATAGTTATGTTAACGGTATCCATAATAACAGAAGCACTTGAATATGAATAATATCACATATTTTCAAAAACAATAATTTCAATGATTACATTCCAAATAATATGATATCCAAGTTACAAAAATCTACAAATGTATGCCAAGGCAATGATCAAATATAGTTTGCAATAATATGCCAAGAGCAACATATGAAGGCGCCTCCTTGGATGATCAAAGAAATATAAACAAAATTGTCTTAATACACAGTGGAAATAAATAAAAAATATCTTAAATTAGCTATCTGTCATCCTCGAATGCTTAGTTTGCCGAAATATGCTAAACCTGAAAACCTAAACCCTCAGCCTACTTAAATCAAATTTTGAGCACCCTAGAATTTAAGAGGAAACAAAAACTTCGAGTGAGACGTAGAGCCTGGTATGAATAGTTCTGTTACATCTTTGTTTACTGATATTTATTGAAATCACGCCGCTTAGCGGAACATGTTTTTCCTTCTCTAATATCCCTTTTCAAAACATATATTTTGCACTTCCTTTCCTGAAACCAAACTGGTTAATCAACTAATCATAATAATATAGCAAAATCCACTATGCTAAAACAAGAAATAAATGGACTACCTATCCGAAATTTGAGCTAACTGCTTTCTACTGGACTAACTTTCCTAAATCTGATTATACCAAAATAGCAATATCTTTTATGCTAAATAATGGACTATTTGCCCATAAAATAGGTAAAAAGGCGGACTAGCTGTTCTTAAGAAGTAGCAAGGCCCGTTATGCTAACAAATGAACTAACTATTCATATCTGGGATAACTGCCCTTAACTGCACTAACTGTCCTCTAGGCTGACTGCCCTCAAAATAAACTGATCGTCCGAACTTAAATGAGCTAACTGCATGAATTTTCTAAGGGTCAACCACCCTTCAAATTTTCCTTGAAAACCTTTTCAAAATGATTCAATCCATCAAATCATACATATATAAGGAAAATATATGTTTAACTCTACTCTAAGCTATTTTGCCATGTTATATATACTTTACTCAAAATAATGTTAATGATGTTCATTAAGGATTTTCTATGCTATTTGCTTAGTAATTATATTCGAAACCGTTATTTAAAACCTTTAAACAACCTTTCAAAAATATTGAAGGTGAACCCTTCCAAACCATTGAAAGACCTTTTGAAAACATTGAAGCTAACCCCTTCGAAACCATCGAAAGACCTTCCGAAAACATTGAAGGCAACTCCTTCGAAACCAATAAAAGCCTTTCCTCAAAAAATCTCAAATTATATGACATCTGCCTTTAAAACCATTTAATCCTTTCTATTCGAAAATTTTGGGAAAAATCTACCGTTTCGACCTTATCGAAACCCTTCCCTTTCGACCATGTCGAAACCTTGAGAAACCACCCCTTTCGAAACCATTGATAAAACTTTTCGAAAACACTTTTGGTTCAATTTAAAACAAGTGAAAACCTTTTGAAATCTTTCGATTTAAAACATTTGGATTATGCCTTCAAGTAGAGCAAAAGGATCAAAAAAACATTGGGGTCATAAGCAACTACTTCGAAACCCTTTGAAAGTAACTCATTCAAAACTATTTCATAAACACTGAAGTGATGGTGTCCAAACCATCCCTTCGAAAGCAATGAAGTGACGGTGTCAAAACCATCCATTCGAAAGCAATGAAGAGGCGGTAAATTTGAGAAAATAAAAGGTTCCCTTCAAAACCAACTGGATCAAAAGATAGGAAACAGAAGCTATGGTTTTGACCTTTTCGAAAGCTATGGTTTTGATAATGTCAAAAGCACTCAATTAAAACAAGAAAGCAACCTAATCGAAACATTTTCTTTAAACCATTTGACTTTGTCGAAAGCAACCATGTTGTTTAATAATATTAATTTAGCTCTTTACAAAAATTCATAAGGCAATTGGATGTCATTTAATATGGTTTTGTTCCAAAACATGTCATAAAATCTATATGAACATTCGTAAATCATCAATATGTATATATAATCATTCTATCATTTAAAAATATGAGAAATCATTGCAGAAATATTCGGATTTATCCTTAAAACTGAAGCCATAAAAATTAGAAATGTAAACATTATTCACCTTTACTTTAGAGATCAAGGGGCTTGAGATTTGAATGGATTTGATTTGAATTAGCTTTTCCTTTAGTTTTTCTTAGTTTCCTCTTCCTCTTTCCTTGTTAAAGGTAGCCGACCTTGCTTATAAAATTTGAAATGAAATGAAATGAACGTGTAAAATTTTACACGGCTAAGGGAAGTAAATATAGGAATGACCTCTTTTCCATATTACCCCTCCACTAATTCCATTTAAAACCCTTCTTTTAATTCATTAGTATTAATGACATAGATACCTTTATTAAAATAAAATCTCAATCTCCTAATCAACACATTATTTTATTTAGTTTAACTAACTAAATCTCCTAAATAATGTTATCAAAAACTAGAGTGTTACAGACTCCCCTCCTTAAAGAACTTCGTCCTCGAAATTATGATAAGGTACACAAAACAAATAAGAAGGTAAAACATACCATCAAACAAGTCGGGATAAGTATCTCTAATCCTGCTCTCAACCTCCCAAGTATAGTCCCTTTCATCATCATTCCACTGGACTATGACTAATGTGACCGTCTTGGTTCTAAGCCACTTCTCATCTCTCGCAAAAATGTAAACTGGCTTCCTCATTATATTCAAGTCCATTTCCACCACTAAATCATCTAGCACTGTCGGTGCAATAGCAGTCTCGGAGTCTCTAGCACACTTTCTGATATGAGAAACATGAAAAACATCGTGGACACCTGCCAAACTGCTCGGTAACTCAAGTCTATATGCAACTTTCCTAATCTTCTCAAGAATAAGAAAAGGTCCAACAAACCTAGAGATAACTTCCCCGATTTCCCAAATCTATACACGTCCTTCATCAGTGATACTTTGATGAAAACCTAGTTCCCAACTGAGAACTCCAAATCTTTTCGCCTCTTATCTGCATAGCTCTTCTGCCTAGACCGAGCCTCCTTCATTCTAGTCTGAATGATCTCAATCTTTTCTCCAGTCTCTCTAACCAGATTTGGACCAAGAATCAACCTATCCTAGGTCTTCAACCAACATACGAGAGATTTGCATGGCTTTCCACACAAAGCTTCAAATGGTGCTATTCCTATACTAGTCTGATAAATGTTGTTATATGAAAATTCGACTAGATGCAGATGGTCCTCCCATGATCCCTTGAAATCCAGAATATAATCTTTTATCAAATCTTCCAAGATCTTGTTAACTCTTTTCGTTTTCCCATCTGTCTACGGATGGTAAGTGGTACTCATCTTAAATTGGTACCCAAAACTTCCTGTAGACTCTTCAAAAACTTGCCAGTCAACAAGGAATCTTTATCACTAACTATACTGCTAGGAACTCCATGCATTCTAACCACATTCTTTATGAACAACCTCTCTAAAACAGATGTCATCCTGGTTGAACTAATTTGAATGAAATGGGCACTCTTGGTCAATCTGTCCATTATGACCCATATACTTTCATTTGCTTTGTTTGACCTTGGCATACTACTAATAAAGTCCATAGAAATAGAATCACACTTCCATACTGGAGTATCTAACGGCTAAAGCAAACAACTTGGTATCTGTTATCCGGCTCTTGCCTGCAATCAATTCAAGCATTGTCTTACACACAGACCAGTATCTCACTTCATTCCTTTCCAAAAGAAACTCCTCTTCATATCCTGATACATCTAGGTACCCCCGGGATGTATAGTGAATTTCAAACAATGGCATTTCTCTAAGACTTCCTTCCATATGTTTCCTGCACTCGAAACACATAATCTTTCTTTCTACCTCAACCATTCATTCTGGTCAAGGCTGAAATCTTTCAAGTCATCGCTCTTGGTTCCTCCTTTTAGCTTTCTGATCCAGATAGTAAACACCAAATCCTCTATCTGCATAGAAGCAATTCGTTTGATCAACACTGGTCGAACATCCAAACAAGATAATACAACTGCATTTCCACTAAACCCAGCCTCGGATCTCCACTGCACTCTTCGATTTGCTAATGCTTCAAATTATTTCCACTCAGCCATCATCGCTAAGACTACATTCCGATGTTTCCCGCTAAGTGCATCTGCAACATTGTTGCCTTCCCCTGGTGTGTACTCAATCCTGAAATCATAAGTGGCTATGAACTTTAACCATCTCTGTTGTCTCATGTTCAGCTCCTTCTAAGAGAACAAATACTTCGGCGACTTATGATCTGTATATAGCTCAAACCTTTCTCCCAAAAGGTAATGTCTCCACACTTTCAAGGCAAGATGCAGCTAATTCCAAATCATGCATTGGATATCTAACCTCATGCGGTCTAAGCTGTCTAGAAGCATAAACAATCACTTTACCTTTCTACATCAGCATCGCTCCAAATTTTGTTCCATATGCATCGATATAAACTACCAATCTTGATTCCCTTTGGAATAATAACTAACACAGGTGCATGGGTTAATAAGTGTTTCAAATTCTGGAATCCTTCCTCACACTTATCGGTCCATACAAACCTCACATCCTTCCTCGTCATCTTGGTCATCGGTGCTGCTATCCGTGAAAAATCTTTAATGAATCTCTAATAATATCCAGCCAACCCAAGAAAACTCTTAATCTCGGTTACGGTCTCGGGTCTTTTCCAACGGTTCACTGTCTCGAACTTAGTTAGATCCATAGATAACCCTTCCTCTGAGACTACATGCCAAGAAACTTCATTTCCTTCTTCTAGAAGTGACACTTGGAAAACTTCGCTTTCAGCTGATGCTGCCTCAGCATCTCAAGCGCCACTCTAAGATGAACTTCATTCTCACTTTTATCCTTAGATTAAATAAAGATATCATTTATGAAAACCAGGACGAACCTATCCACGTGCTCTCGAAAATCTGGTTCATCAAATCCATAAAAAAAGTTGGCGCATTCATCAATCGAATGGCCTAATTAACCATTCATATGACCCATATCTGGTCCTAAATGCCGTCAAGATACACTATCATCTGCTACCCTGAGCTGATGGAAACCTGTTAAACAAATCGTCGAACAAATCGTCAATCGGTCGAACAAACGATCCATTGGTACAACTGAGAAAATACCTTTGCTCCACTCAACCGATCGAACAAATCGCCAATCCTGGGTAATGGATGTTGATTCTTATCATCCTCTCGTTCAACTTACGATGATTGATACATAGCCTCAACGATCCATTAGGCTTCTTAGAAAACACTACTGCTACACCCCACAGCGAACTGCTCGGCCTGATAAAACTCTTACCCTTCAAATCCACCAACTGCACCTTCAACTCCCTTATCTCTGAAGGGGTCATCCTGCTCGACGGGCTACTCACCGGTTCTGCTTCTGAAACCATATCTATCCGAAACTCAATGGTTCGCTAAGGTGGCAATCCAACTGTAGGCTCAAACACATCTGCAAATTCTCTAACCATGAAAACTTGGTTCAACTCATCATCTAAATCCAAGGCACCCAACAAAGCAAACACTGTACCAATAGAACCTTCTACGATGAAAACAATCCAATCGCTGCAATCAGGGTGTCTAAAAGATATCTTCCTATCCTGGCATAATATCCTAACATCGTACTCATTTAACCAATCCATACAAAGGATAATCCCGAGCCCCACAAAATTAAACACATGCAAACTGCGCACAAAAGTATCACCTAACAGGTCAAACTTAAACTTGTCACACCTTAACCCTAGAGTTGCATACCCTCCTATTGGGTTCGCATCCCGTAATTAAGTAACTAAATATATGGGTTCAAGGTTAAGCTTATCTATCAAACATCTAGATATAAAAGAATGCGATGCACTAGTATCAAATAAAACGCTAACAGACATACCATGAATTTGAAGCGCTCCTCCAAGTATTGCCTTTCCCTTCTCTAGGCTGTTGGCTTAGAAGCAGCAGGCTTCAATGCATACACCTTGCCCTTACCATCTCTAATGGGCTCCTTGCACTGGTTCTTGTAATGGGATATCTTATCACAGTTGAAGCACCTAACATTTTCCCCTTAGCTACATCCTTTATCTTCCTTGAGTGACACTCATTTGGAAAGTGCCCTTTCTTGTCACACTTATAGCAAACAACCTCAGACTTCCCTATCTTAGCTGCTCCACCCTTCTGATCACATTTCTTGGGAAAGAACTTCCTCTTCTGGCCTTGCCCAACCTGGACCCCCTTGGCCTTGCTCTACTTCAGAGACTCAAGGACCTCATCCCGCCTTATAGCCATCTCCACAACAATATCAGAAGGATCCCTAAGGTGAGACAAAGTAGCACTAGCAATTCTAGCTTCAATCCTCTAACAAACTTCTCATTCCGCTTCAACACTGTACCCACTGAGGCACACCCGTACTAGGCCGACTCTTCAAACTTTCTAGCATACTCAGCAACAGACATCTCAACCTGCACCAGCTCAGCAAACTGCCTAATCAAAGTTGACTATGTCATAATAGACATGAACCTCTCTTGGAATCTCCCCTTAAAATCCTCCCAAGTCATTGTCTTCTCATCAACTATCACAGTCACACTATTTGATGCAGCGGACCAGGCCTTGAGTCGTGTGAGTGACCTAACACTTGCCTTGAGTTGCATGGGCGACCTAACACCTTGCCTTGAGTCGTCCGAGCGACCTAACGAGCTAAGCAAGCACCTAACACAATGCCTGAGTCACCTGAGCGACCTAGCGAGTTATACCAACTACAACTTGTGCCGCTATCTTCTTAAGTCGCTTCTTTTTAAGTCGCTCAACCTTATGTCGCATTGATTTCTTAAGTCTTTTGCGAGCTAACCAACCTATGTTGCATTCCTTAAGTCGTTGCTGCCTTAAGTCGCCTGCTTCCTTAGGTCGCATCTGTTATGTCGTTGATCTTCGTATGTCGTTTCTAAAGCTCATGTTCCTTATGTCGCTCCAGAAGCTTAGGTCGTTCCTGCGCTTATGTTGCTATGTTTTTATATCGTATAAAGGCCGGTTCTCTTAAGTCACTGAAGCTTATGTCACATGAAGCCGTGTTTTCCTTATGTCGTTAAGTCGTGAGTCGTGAGTCGTATGTTATATTGTTGTATATTGTTATGTCGCATTGTTGTAACTCGTAGTGTTTTCTAAGTCATGATTGTTAGGTCGTATGTCGTATATGTGATGTTGTATTTTCTTATGTCGCATATGTTAAGTCGTGTAACCCGTAGGTCGCGTGTCACCTATGTTGGGTCGCATGATGTTAGGTCGGTTGTGTTGTGTTGTAATTCCTATAAATAGTGATGTTGTGTCACTTGTAAAAGGAGGTTGATTTTGAATAAAATTTGTTTGTGTGCTTTTGCCACTTTATTGAAGTTGAGTGTGATCTCCTTCTTCTTCCATCTTCGGATATTCGAGTGCGTTCGAATCAACGAACTTGAAGCCGATTCATGGAATCTCGTGCGCAAGATCAACGTCGAATAATCGTAGATCTTCTAACGCGGAATCGTGCGCGATCAAAATGTTGAAGATAGATAGAATCCGGTATCTCGAGAGATCAACGGATTTGGGCATTTATCTTGGTTTACTTGACACGAAATCATTTTGTGAGGAAGAAAGCTACATCAATTTGTATCAAACATTATTAGCACGTCAAAGTGTTAATCCGCTGCGTCACTTAAATGGTATCAGAGCTAAGTTAGATCAAGGGAGGTTTAAGTCGAGCTAAGTCAAAACCGAGCCGAGTTAAGCAAGTTAGATCGGAGCTAAGTCGAAGAACCGAGATTGTTTGAAGATCATGCCTCCGAGATGTGCTAATCGTTATCATAATGTTGAAGATGTGTATAGAAGACAAGAAGCTGAACAGATGGAGCAACGTATCAATGAAAAGTTCGATGAAGGTATTGGAAAGTTAGAGAAATTGATGAAAGACATGAATCAAAGTCAAAGGAGAACTTCACCAGTTTCGAACCATAGTAGAAACAGGGCTTCACCATCAGTTTCAGGAGAAAGGAGAATGTCACCACAATCTTATCGAGAGAGGAGAGAATCTTCAGTTTCAATGAGAAGAGAATACCATCAGTATCGAAATGAAGATAGAAGAACCCCACATAAGTTTGACAATGAACCTTATCGTGATGTTGAAAGACAGGGTAGAAGGGACATGTATGGTCGAAGAGATGTAGATGGAAGGGATCGATATCGAAGTACATATGATTTTGAGGAGGATGGTGCAGAGGAAGTATTCATTATCGAGATCGAGGCCAAGTGCGAAATCGATATCTGGATTCAGAGAATGATCGTAAATGGGAGTCAGGTATGAGGGTGGAAATTCCAGAATTCAAAGGTGGTATGCAAGCAGAAGAATTTCTTGATTGGTTGTCAAATGTTGAAGAAATTTTGGAATTCAAGGAAGTGCCTGAGAATCGCAGAGTTCAGTTAGTTGCTACAAGGCTAAGGGGAAGAGCTATGGCTTGGTGGCAGCAAACTAAACTAACTCGGGAGAGAATGAAAAAATCAAAAGTTGTCACTTAGGAGAAGATGAGAAAGATGATGAAAGCAACTTTCTTGCCATACAATTATCAATCTCTTATGTATCATGATTGCAGAATTTGAGACACGGGACGAGGACAGTGAATGATTATGCTGATGAATTCTATCAATTGATTGCGAGGAATGATATTACGGAAACCGAGGAACAACTAACAGCTAGATATATTGGAGGGTTACGAATGCAAATTCAAGACATGGTGAATATGTTTAATCCAATGTCTGTTGCTGAAGCACATCAGAAAGCTCTAGCTTGGGAGAAGCAAAGGAGACGAGAAGGTGGTGTGTTTACGAGTTCCAACAATCAGAATAAGGGTGCTAGTAGCAGTGCTAATGTTTCCAAGGCAGTCAGTAAACCAATTGTCAAAGAGCCGCTAAAGCAAAGGTCAATGACAGTATCAAATGATATAATTGTCAGGAGTCTGGTCATAAAAGCAATGAATTTCCAAAGCCAAAGAAGAGAGCATTAGTTGCATAAGAATGTGAGTATGAGGATGTGGAAGCTGAAGTTGACTATACTTAATCACCTAAGTTTGATGAAGATGAAGAAGTTGTGTCAGGAGATGAAGGATGTAATTTGATGATAAGAAGGTCTTGTTTAGTGCCAAAGCATGAGAATGATTCTAGTTGGCTAAGAAGCGATATCTTTCATTCTACATGTACTATCTTGGGGAAGGTTTGTCGATTTGTTATTGATGCGGGAAGTTGTGATAACATTATTTCTGAAGAAGCCGTCATGAAGTTAGGGTTGAAGACTGAAAAGCATCCTAGATCTTATAAACTGGCATGGTTAAAGAAAGGTGGAGAAGTTACAGTGGGAAGACGAGCATTTGTTACATTTTCTATTGGGAAGAAGTACAAAGATGATATTTGGTGTGATGTTGTGGATATGGATGTGTGTCATCTACTATTGGGAAGACCGTGGCAGTATGATCGAGCTGTACAACATAATGCTCGCACCAACAGCTGCAGTTTCATGTTTGAAGGTACTCAAATTACTTTGGTTCGTAAGAAGCGTGAACAAAGTGAAAGTATAAACTTCTGGTGCAAGCTTCATCTTGTTATGTTCAGATAAGATATTTGTTTATGGAGGCTGAAAGATTGCTTGCGATTTCGAATTGACAAAATGTTGTGCTAATTTAATGCTTATGTCTTCTTCTTAGTTTATACATAATTATGGTTTACTGATATTTATTTTATTTTATTATTTTTGTCTTTTCAGGTTAGCCAAGTTATGAAATGAACTAAAAATAAGATGATGTTTAAATGGAAATGGTTTGAACAGTATAGGTTATGACTAGTACAAGCTTTACTTGTTTTGATCATACTAGATTTGTTTTTAAATTACCAAAATTTTGAAAAGATCTTTACATTTCGGCTGGACTTTTATTTGTACTGCGAAGATTTCTTTGTAAAATTGAAATGACAAATGTGTGCTAGTATTTAACGAACATGTCTTCATATATGTTTACAAAATTATGATTTCTGATATTTATCTATTTTCAAAAACTGTTTTCTATATTTTCAATAAAATTAGTTTCCAAGTATTTTCACTGGATGTTGAAAACGGGTGTACTAAGTACTTATAGATTTTCAGTCCTACGCCTGATCAACGTATGACTGAATTTCTGTGAGAACAAGGATGGACTTGTTGAAACATCGAGTTATAAAAGTATTTTTATTTAAATGCCTTTGGAATAATATTATATAGATATTTAAAAGTACTTTCAAAATGATCAAAGAATATTTATTTGATTTTAAACATTTTTATAAATTCTGGCTTCGTTCCTTTTCGAGGATGAAAAGTTTTAATGGGGGGAGGGATGTGACATCCCGGAATTTTGCAAGTATTATTTTAACAAATATTTAATTTAAATAAATAAAATGCAACTTATTATCAATATTTCAACACAAGTGTAAAAAAATAAAAATTAATTAAGAAGTGTTAGTTTATGTTAGAAAAGAAATAAAAATAGAAGTAAATCTCTAATTTAAAAATAGAAGAAAATATAAAGAAGTGAAATAAAATACATATAAATTAAACTGGCAAAATAAATAAAAATTATATGTATGTAAAAATATAAGGCGATAAATATTTGCCCTTGTTTATTTAGATTTGTATTTTGAAAAGGAAGAGTTGATTTGGAAATTTAAAATAAATCTCTTAATAATATTTACAATAAAAGTTTATCTTATATAATTGAATTAGAATGCTTTATCTTGTTAACAATTTGGTATAAATGTCTATAGATAATAATGTTTAAAACAAAACAATTCTACCCATATTAAATGTACAAATAAAATATAAATACAAATATATGTTATAAATTAAATGTTTGTAAGTTAAATTACAAATAGAAACAATACTAAGAAACTATGCTAACAAGAATTATAATAATTTTACATAGGTACATATAGGATAAGTTTAGAATAGTGTATTGCTATGTAACATACATATGCGCAATACAAGGAAGACAATTGTATTTACATGTACAAAATATCTTGATACAAAAATAGAATATATCCGCTGTATTATATTATTGTAAATCTTGGGCATGATAATTGTAAACATTCAGTGACTGTATATATGTGAAACTCTGATGTATTAAAGTGTAATCAACAGATAAAATATTCTTTTGTAAACTGTTATTATTTATTATTATATTTAATCCGCTGCGAATGTGAGATTTTGGTGTTCTGTTTTTCTTCTTCTTCTATCTCTTTCTTCTTTTCCATAACTATCTGGAATTTTCGAGTTCGAAAATTTCAGGTCGTTACAGAAAGCAAGTCAGAGAAGAAGGTGGAATCAACTAACCTATTATCTTCGAGAGAATTTGTTGAAGAAGTGAAAGGTAGTGCTGAAATGTTTATGTTGATTGGGTATGAAACAAACGAAGTTCTTGAAATTCCTGCGGAGGTTAGACCAGTGTTGAGTGAATTTGTAGATGTTTTTCCTACGGAATTACCCAAGGAGTTACCTCCATTGAAGGACATGCAACATCAAATTGATCTAGTGCCAGGTGCTGTTTTACCACATAGGCCACATTATCGTATGAGTCCGAAAGAGCATGAAGAGTTGAGGAGACAGGTTGCTTGAACAAGGGTGTGTTCGAGGGAGTCTCGGTCCTTTTGCTGCACCAGCTTTGTTAGTGCCAAAGAAAGATGGTTCATGGAGGATGTGTACGGATAGCAGAGCACTCAACAAAATAACTGTCAGATACAGATTTCCTATGCCAAGACTTGATGATTTATTGGATCAACTTAGTGGGTCTATAATCTTTTCGAAGATTGATCTTAAGAGTGGTTATCATCAGATTCGCATTAGACCAGGTGATGAATGGAAGACAACATTCAAGACTCGGGAAGGATTATATGAATGGCTGGTAATGTCATTTGGTCTATCTAATGCACCAAGGACATTTATGAGGGTAATAAATCAAATTTTCAGACCTTACGTTGGGAAGTTTGTTGTTGTTTGCCTTGATGATATCTTGATCTACAGTGCGAGCACAGAGGAGCATATTCAACACTTGTGAAAGGTGTTAACTATTCTTCGTCAAGAACAGTTCTATGCAGCGACGAAGAAATGCGTGTTCATGACTCTAAGTGTTTTATTTCTGAGATATGTCGTATCCAAGGAGGGAATACAGGTGGATTAGAGTAAAGTTGCCGCAATCAGAAATTGGCCACAGCCCAAAACTATCATAGAGTCAGAAGTTTTCATGGGTTAGCTTCATTTTATTGAAGATTTATACCACACTTTAGTAGTGTGATGGCTCCTGTTACAGATTGTATGAAGGGAAAGAAGTTTTCGTGCACAGAAGAGGCATGATTTGCTTTTGAGCGAATCAAGGAACTTTTAACCTCAGCACCGATTCTAGTGTTGCCGGATTTTCAATTACTATTTGAATTACACACAGATGCATCTAAAGTTGGAATTGGATAAGTGTTGAGTCAGAAGGGTCGTCCAATTGCTTATTTCAGTGAAAAACTTTCTGGAGCAAAGATGAGATACAATACTTATGATGTGGAGTTTTATGCAATTGTGCAGGCTGTGAAGCATTGGAGACATTATTTGTTACATAAAGAATTTGTTTTGTATACGGACCATGAAGCATTGAAACATTTGCAAGGGCAGGATAAAATTGCAGCTAGGCATGCATCGTGGATAGCTTATTTGCAGCAATTTACATTCTTCGTCAAGCATAAGTCTGGAGTAACTAATCGTGTTGCCGATGCATTGAGTCGAAGGAGTAGTTGCTAACAACTATGCGAGTAGAGGTGATGGGTTTTGACTTACTTCCAGATTTGCTTACATCAGATTCATATTTTTCCGGAATTTTAGACAAAGTCAAGCAGGAAAACATGGACGAATATATGCTGGTTGATGGTTTTCTATTCAAAGGAAATCAGTTGTGTATTCCAGATTGCAGTTTACGAATGAAGATCATCAAAGCATTACATGAAGAAGGACATGTGGGCCGTGACCGTACTATGCAGTTGATTTCGAAGTCTTATTTTTGGCCGTCAATGAGAAAAGAAGTTGAAAGGTTTGTTCAGAGGTGCCATATTTGTCAAGTGTCAAAGGGAACCGCGACAAATGCAGGTTTATATATGTTGTTGCCTATACCTACTAAGCCATGGGTGGATGTTAGCACGGACTTTGTATTGGGTTTACCAAGGACGCAACGTGGCAATGATTCTATCTATGTGGTGGTTGATCGTTTTTCAAAAATGGTACATTTTATCGCATGCAAGAAGACGGCAGATGCAGTTAATGTTGCACATTTATACTTCAGAGAGATCTATCGTCTTCATGGGTTGCCTGAATCAATTGTATCAGATAGAGACACTCGTTTTCTGAGTCATTTTTGGATGAGTCTATGGAGAATGGTCAGGACAAAACTGAAATTTAGTAGTGCTTATCATCCACAGACGGATGGATAGACGGAAGTTGTGAATAGATCCCTAGGTAATCAATTAAGATGCCTCGTGAATGACAATTTGAAGAGTTGGGATTCCAAGCCATGTCAAGCTGAGTTCGCACACAACCATGCAGTTAATCGTAGCACTGGGTTCAGTCCATTTTAGGTTGTTTACTCGACAATTCCTAAGGGACCATTGGATTTATCTACAGTTCCACAGCAGAAAGGAGCGATCAAGCGAGCTTGTGATTTGTGAATGATTTGCAAGAATTCCACAAGGTTGTGCGAGTACGATTGCTTAAGGCGAATGAGAAAT
Source organism: Allium cepa (assembly GCA_030765085.1). Classification (NCBI taxonomy): domain Eukaryota; kingdom Viridiplantae; phylum Streptophyta; class Magnoliopsida; order Asparagales; family Amaryllidaceae; genus Allium; species Allium cepa. The sequence continues at coordinate 924,549,985 of CM060935.1, read as the reverse complement.
ATAAGCAATCCGTAGATATCAAACGACGACATGTTGAATTCAAAGAAGGAGATTTTGTATATGCAGTATTGAAAAAGGATCGATTCCCTATTAGTGCTTACAACAAGCTAGCTGCTAGAAAGATTGGTCCTTTGGAAATCGTGAAATGGATTAATGAGAATGCTTATCAGTTAAGACTGCCGGATCATATCCATACTGCTGACGTTTTCAACGTCAAACACTTGATTCCATATCATGAGAATAAGCATGTCGAAAAAGAGGAAAATGTGAATTCGGGGTCGAATTCTTTTCAACTAGGGGAGGATGATGCAGCGCACCAGGCCTTGAGTCGCGTGAGCGACCTAACACTTGCCTTGAGTCGCGTGGGCGACCTAACACCTTGCCTTGAGTCGTCCGAGCGACCTAACGAGCTAAGCAAGCAACCTAACACAATGCCTGAGTACCTGAGCGACCTAGCGAGTTATACCAACTACAACTTGTGCCGCTATCTTCTTAAGTCGCTTCTATTTAAGTCGCTCAACCTTATGCTGCATTGATTTCTTCAGTCGTTCGCGAGCTAACCAACCTATGCCGCATTCCTTAAGTCGTTGCTACCTTAAGTCGCCTGCTTCCTTTGGTCGCATCTGTTATGTTACTGATCTTCTTATGTCATTTCTGAAGCTCATGTTCCTTATGTCGCTCCAAAAGCTTAGGTCGTTCCTGTGCTTATGTCGCTATGTTTTTATGTCGTATGAAGGCTGGTTCTCTTAAGTCACTGAAGCTTATGTCGCATGAAGCCGGGTTTTCCTTATGTCGTTAACTCGTGAGTCGTGAGTCGTATGTTATATTGTTGTATATTGTTATGTCGCATTGTTGTAACTCGTAGTGTTTGCTAAGTCGTGATTGTTAGGTCGTACGTCGTATATGTGATGTTGTATTTTCTTATGTCGCATATGTTAAGTCGTGTAACCCGTAGGTCGCGTGTCACCTGTGTTGGGTCGCATGATGTTAGGTCGGTTGTGTTGTGTTGTAATTCCTATAAATAGTGATGTTGTGTCACTTGTAAAAGGAGGTTGATTTTGAATAAAATTTGTTTGTGTGCTTTTGCCACTTTGTTGAAGTTGAGTGTGATCTCCTTCTTCTTCCTTCTTCGGATATTCGAGTGCGCTCGAATCAACGAACTTGAAGCCGATTCACGGAATCTCATGCGCGAGATCAACGTCGAAGAATCGTAGATCTTCTAACGCGGAATCGTACGCAATCAACAAGTTGAAGATAGATAGAATCGGGTATCTCGAGAGATCAACGGATTTGGGCATTTATTTTGGTTTACTTGACACGAAATCATTTCGTGAGGAAGAAAGCTGCGTCAATTTATATCAAACATTATTAGCACATCAAAGTGTTAATCCACTGCGTCACTATTCCATCAAAAAAAGAGGCTCCCAAAGCTGCCTGGATGCCAATCTCCTCTTCTGCTATTCATTGATCCCCAAATATGCAAAGATCCTTTCGTAGTGTAACAGCCAGTTCTTTACTTCAATGGCATCCTCCGTTCCCATAAACAGCTTCCCCCTAGCTTCACATAATCACAACTCATCTTAGCGAAATGATTAACTACCGAAATTTCCAGAGCCCCTACTCCTACGGTATTTCCTCCTATCACTCCGACTACAACTCCTGACTCCATCGTATTCTTAAAAAACTGATACATGGCTTCCATTCCGACCTGCAGGACCTCAGCACCAACATTCTTTGCCCGACCTTGGTTTCTCCCAACATTAGGCCCGGCATTCCTTTTAGTGCTCCCCCCTTTAGGTTAACTCTACCTCTTCTACCATCCATATCTACATTCAAACCTCATGAGATTCAGAATGATAACCTAAGCAAAGATAGAAGAATAGATATAAAGCGCATACCTATATATAGCAAATACAAGTACATTACTATAGCGTTATCCAACCCCAATCTTACTCTAATTCCTTTGGATTTTTGTTTTCAAAACCATTTTTAGTTAAAAAAATTCATAAACCTATGTTCTGGTACCAAGTTGTAACATCTCATATCTGGAGGCCAAAAGCTAAGCGTTATGGATGCTGCAGTCTCCATAATATTAATTTCCGATGATGAAATACAGTAATGTTAATGGTATACATAATATCAGAAGCATTTGAATATGAACAATATCACAAATTTCCAAAAACAATAATATCAGTGATTACATTTCAAATAATATCATATCCAAGTTAAAAAAATCCTAAATCGTATTGCCAGTTAATCAAATATTGAAATTATATTTTTTTTAAACTAAATAAAATTGTAAGTTAAATCTTAAAATTACACTTAAAATCATATGATAGCTTATAATATTAAACTTTAAACGTATAAAATAGCTTATTTTCCAAATAAAAGTTTTAAATAAAATAATTAAATTAAATTTAAAAATCAAATTTTTTAAAGAAAACATACTTTATAATTTTAGAAAATATTTTAAAACCAACCACCAGTGTCCATATAAAATTTTCTACCCTACGGTCAAGTGATACGGATATATATATATCATTTCAACCCACAATAAGTTTAAATTTTCAGATATATATCATTTTAACCTGTATCCCGAATCACAATTTTCCAAATCAATAAAACCGCTCGGGTTTATAATTTCAACCCACAACGATTTTTCCCTAATTATAGGATCGTTCGGGTATGTATTATTTCAGCCCATAGCGATTTTCCTAACAATAACTAAGGGAACTTGCAGTGTGATAACAAAATATAAAATAAACATAACATTAAATCATCCAAAATATCAACAATTAAGCATCCATCACAATCATCATTCAAATCAAACAATAAATCATAATAACTGGTTATGATTATCAGGTATTTAACAAGCAACTCAATTCCAATATTAATTAAATGGAAATTTAATTTAATAAAACTCAATTTAAATTAAAATGCTAACTAAACTATCAAACATCAACCAACAACATTATTATCTCTTCATAAATTTAATTCATTAAAATTCAAATGATAATTTAAATTACTCAAACATCAATCAATAAAATTCTTGTCACATCACAAATTAAATGCAACTAACATAAGAAGGTTTGGTATGGCATGAGTGGGTTAAATCACTCACCTTTTATTTTTAGTCGAATTAAAATCCAATCCCTAAATTTGAATAGTCTCTGAATTCGACCAAACCAGTTCCATGTTAGCCGGAATTCTGATACGATCCCAACGGAAGGAACCGCGTCAAAATCTGAATTCTAATGTAAAGGTTATTGAAGTTAGAAGTTTGAAAACTAAATTTAAATTTAAATAAACATAAGCGGAAAATACGTAAATATTACGTCACCTCATCCTTTCTATAATGTTGGGGGTGTTTCCACCGGGCCATTACAAGGAGGGTACCACCGAACCAAACCTCTCCAACACTCACCGAACCAAAGTCCCCTCTCCTCCGTCACCGAACCAAATCCCAATTGACCACCACTGAATCAACCACCACCGGACCAAGCTACGTCCCCATCACCGAACCAACACATCTCCAACATACCAACGGACCAGCATACTACCAAACTAGAGTAAAGAAGGTGATACCGGACCAACATGCAATCAAACCAGAACCATCGCCGGACCAAGGGATACCGAACCAACTTTGCCAGGCCAGATTGCATCAGCCCAGGCCCACCAGCAGCTATATACATCCAAGACCTCTACCCCCAGCCTCACTCTATAAATAGAGGGGCAGGGGCATAACAATGGCAGACAAGTTTGAGAGCTCAAGCACGGATAGAACTTTCAAACAACTTTCAAATACTTGTAATCAAAGCTTTGTACTTGTAATCCAAACAGAAAAGGAGAATAACATATAAAGTGGACGTAGGCACATTCTGGCCGAACCACTATAAATCTGTGTGTCTTTTACAGTTTAGTCCATCTATTTTATATATCTGCATAAATCACCCAAATCACTAAGAACAACACATAATCAACTAAATCGTACGACTTGGAGGTGTTTGCCCATTTTTTGTGCAAACATTTTTGGTGCTTTCACTGAGAGAATCAAGCTAGAAGCTTCAGCTTCTCCCGTCCAACTTTCTTCCTAACAGCATCGCTCATTGCTTGGAAAACATGCCTTTCGGGCAAAGGAAAGATGTTAGCAAAGGAAAGAACATCGCAACTAGCAGTATCCCAGATCCGGTGATCAGAGATCAAGAGAATCATCCTGCTCCAACATCAAATGAAAATCAGGCAAATCCGACAGCCCCTGCTATGGAACAACCAATTACTAGGGCAGATCTGGACAGTATTGTGGCTGAAGTAACTAACCGCTTCGCATTTCAACAAGAAGCCTTGGTGGACCAACTCATGTCACGCTTAAGGGATGTTGAGGAATCCAACCGTAACACCGAATCATGGGGTGAGTCCCAGTCTGGTGGATCTGGAAGGCGACAAAGATCTTCCTACTTCGAGGAGGCTAACAATAGAAACATCAATAGTAGGAGCCGAGCCCAGACTTAGCCCGAATTCCGACCCGAGGAAACACTTGGAACCAAACCCAACGAGGGAGGTACCAGGCAGAGATCGGATATGGCTGAGCCTGTCATGCTACCTAACCATGGGAACACCAATGGACGGAGCCGAGCTGGAGTCCAGCCCGAAGTTGGATTCGAGGGAATGCTTAGAGCAGAGCCCAGCATGGGAAGATCGAGGAAAGGGACAACTGTGGCTGACCCCAGCATGCTCCCAGAAGACCGAAGACCGTCACCGGATAATGTTAGGAGCAATAGGCGATACCATCCCTACAGGTCATCTGGACGGAATCAATCCCGCGGAGAAGAACCAAACTCATTTGTATCCGCTCCAAGTTCTGATGAAAGGCTGGCGCGATTGTTCAGAGAGTGCGTCCAACAGGACCAAAGGGATCGGGGGATAGGCGCTAGGGTAACCAGCCCCTTCACCCGCGATATCGAAACTGCCATCACCCTCCGAGAATGGAAAATGCAAACAATGGAACCTTACAAGGAAACCTCTGACCCCGTTGTACACTTACAGAGATACACACAGCATATGCTCATGAGCGGGGCGACAGAGGGAGTGTTGTGTAAATGCTTCCCACTATTCTTGGCAGATCTAGCTACCTCCTGGTTCTGCCATCTACCCCAAGGATCCATCAGCTCATGGGAAATGTTGAAAGAAAAGTTCATCAGCCAGTTCCGCATTCATGTGGAACAACCCAAGGACGATTATTCCCTATCTAATATCAAACAGAAGCCCGAAGATATAGTGCAACAATATCTAACCCGATTCAACGCCGCAGCGGCCGCAGTCCAAGATGCCGATGAGAAACTTATCCAAATGGCCCTCTACAGTGGTGTGCATCCGGATACTAAATTTGCTAGGAGATTAACGAAAGAAAAGCTAGCTACCTTATCTGATTTCTTCCATGAAGCCAGAAAATATATGAGACTTGAAGACGCTGCCATTGAAAGGCAGACAGGGAAACAAACCAAGGCAACTCATGGCAACACACCCGCAGTAGCAAAAGACGTTCGAAGAAATGACTCCAGAGATAGTGCTGGGGGCAAGAAGGGAGAAAAGCGTTTATATAGGCCGGGACCGAGATTTGACTCTTACACTCCTTTAAATGAAACAATCGAAAACATCTTCTTGGCCACCCAAGACGAAGTTAGATACAAGCGCCCCCCGCACAAGAAGGAATCAGATAATACAATTAAGTCTGGAAAGTTCTGCCGCTTCCACGAATCTCATGGGCATGACACCAATGAATGCCATCTTTTCCGGGACTTGATTGAAGAACACATCAGAAGGAAGAGACTGGAGCGCTATGTGAAAGGTCAGAACAGGACTTCAACTCCTGCCAATGAGAACCCAGGGCTACCCCTCCCAGAAGTAGGTGGAGGAAATCGCAACACCAGCGGCTCTAGTCAAGAGAAGATAGTGGTTCTTACCATATCAGGAGGACCACACATCGTCGACGGAAGCTGGGCAGAGATGGAAAGATACGGTAAGTCACTTAGAAACGATGAAGGCTACGTTAATTCTGTTATGGAAGAATGCCACCCAAAATGAAAAGAGAATGATGACATCACATTCAGTAGGCGTGATTTAGAGGGAAGGCAGTACCCTCACATGGATCCTATGGCCATATCTGCCTGGTTCGGTCCAGCCAAACTTTTCCGAATTCTAGTAGACACTGGCAGCTCAGTAAATATCCTATTTAAGCATGCTTTCGACAAAATGAAGCTGTCAATGAGAGATGGGTCCCCCGCAACAAACCACTACATGGTTTCACTGGAGATGCGAAGAAGCCCCTCGGGCAACTGGACCTCTTTGTCGAAATAGGAAGTCATCCCCGCTCCATTGTACGAAAACAAACATTTATGCTAATAGAGAACCACTCGACCTACAACGCCTTTTTGGGAAGACCAGCCTTATCTCACTTCCAAATTGTCCTAGCCCCGTGGTGCCTGAAGATGAAATTTCCAACAGATAACGGAATAGGAGAAATAGAGGGAGATCAGGACGCTGCTCGAGACTGCTATGTAACTAAACTTCGCAATAATCGCAGAAGGGATAAAGGGAAGAATGCAGAGACTACTCTCTGCATGAAAAGCTTGAAGGCATAGCAACTAAAGAGACCCCCTCCTCTTCGATATACCAGTGATCTTTTCAACGAATTAGACCCCAGGGACAAAGAGGAGGAGGCCACCGCCGAGCCTGCAGAGGCTATGGAGTTTGTATCTGTAGACAAACATGACTCAAGTAGACTATTGAAAATCTGATCTCGGCTAAGAACAGAATTGAGAGATCAACTCATTGATTTTCTCCGCCACAACCTGGATGTATTTGCATGGACGCACGCTGACATGACTGGAATCTCTCCAGACATTGCATGCCACGTACTAAACATCGATCCTACCAAGGCGCCATTGAAGCAGAAAAAGAGAAGCATGGGGGCAGAACGATCAGCAGCCCTCGATGAAGAGGTAAAGAACCTGCTTGCCGATAACTTCCTACGAGAAGCCATCTACCCAGAGTGGATCGCTAACCCGGTACTAGTAAAGAAGGCTAAGGGGAAGTGGCGAACATGCATTGACTTCTTCAATTAAATGACGCTTGCCCAAAGGATTGCTTCCCACTCCCTCGGATCGATCAGCTTGTGGACAGCACAGCCGGGCACGAACTCTTATCTTTTATGGATGCATACTCAGGGTATAACCAAAATCCTATGCACGCCCCCGATCAAGACCACACTAGTTTCATCACTGACCGGGGATTGATTGTACTGCTATAGAGTAATGCCTTTTGGACTTAAAAACGCCGGGGCTACTTATCAGCGCCTCGTTAACAAGATGTTTGCGGAACTAATAGGATGAACCATGGATGTTTATTCGGACGACATGCTAGTAAAGTCAAGAAAAGCCAACGATCACGTAAACCACCTGGACGGGATGTTTCAAGTACTTCGTCGATATAGAATGAAGATGAATCCTCTAAAGTGCTCCTTCGGAGTATCATCAGGAAAGTTCTTAGGATTCATCGTCCATGCCAGAGGAATTGAAGCGAACCCTGAACAAGTCCAGGCTCTGAAGGAAATAAGGATACCTTCCACTCGAAGAGAAATGCAAAGCCTAAATGGGAAAGTGGCCGCCCTGAGCAGATTCATCTCTAAAGCAACTGAAAAGTGTGTCCCTTTCTTTGAAGCTATAAAGAAAGACAAGGGAAAGTTCGAATGGACTGACGAATGTGTAACGGCCTTCCACAACCTAATCAAACACCTCCAGAGACCACCAGTACTCTCAACTCCAAATGAAGGCGAAGAGATATACCTATACCTTGCTGTGTCATCTCATACTCTAAGCGCCGCTTTGGTAAGAGAAGACAACCGCATGCAGCGGCCAGTATACTTTGTATGCAAGAGGTTCACAGGGGCAGAAGCCAGATATCCTAAACTTGAGAAGTTAGCATATTGTTTACTGATCACATCACGGAAATTGCGACACTATTTCCAATCCCATTCCATCAGAGCCCTAACCGATCAACCGCTAACGCAGGTACTCCATTGTCCCGACACTTCCGGGCGACTGCTTAAATGGTGCATTAAGCTAAGTCAATATGATATCACCTACCATTCTCGCACCGCCATCAAGGGGCAATCCATGGCCGACTTCATTGCCGAATTCACTACCGACAAAGGTAAGGAGCCATCTGAAATAGCAGAAGACATCAAGTGGAATCTCTTTGTAGATGGAGCATCAAACGAACAAGGCTCGGGGGCAGGTATTGTAATAATCACTCCCAGGGGAAGGAAGCTACGCTATGCTCTAAGGTTAGAGTTCGCTGCCACCAACAACGATGCAGAATACGAAGCGGTGATAGCCGGATTAGAACTTTCCCTAGAGATTGGAGTCGGTTCTTTATGTCTCCATAGTGATTCTCAACTTATTGTAAATCAGATACTGGGAGAATTCCAGACTCGAGGAGAACGACTCACAGCATATCTAAAAAAGACCAAGCTGCTGCTCGATCAATTGGATCACTATTTAATCAAACACATTCCTCGAGAAGAGTATCAGAAGGCCGACGAACTGGCAAAGCACGCTAGCATGAAGGACGAAACTACTTCCGGAACAGTAACCATCTCAAAGCAACTAGCCCCGAGTTTCGAGCAAGTGAATCTGGTAGTTGCAATCGAAGAGGAAACTTGGATGACTCCCATCCGGAAGTACTTACAAAGTGGCACACTACCCGACGAGCGTAACGAAGTTAAGAAAATCTTAAGGAAAGCTTCCCGCTACACAATACAAGAAGGCATCCTCTATCGAAGCGGCTTCTCTAACCCCTTATTAAGGTGTGTCGTTGGAAGGGAAGCCAAGGAAATCTTATCCAACATCCATCAAGAGGGCTGCGGAGATCACACTGGTGGGTAGACTCTGGCAAAAAAGATACTCCGATATGGATATTACTGGCCCCCTTTAAACAAAGACGCCTTGGACTTCGTCAAAAGATGTGACAGATGTCAGAAATTTTCTAAGTCGACTACCAACAAGTGAGATTACTCAAATGACCAGCTCTTGGCCCTTTGCAGTATGGGGAATTGAATTGATTGGTGAACTGCCGATGGGCCGAGGCGGAGCAAAATATGCTATAGTGGCAGTCGACTATTTCACCAAACGTGTGGAAGCGGAACCTTTGAATAAAATATCCTCGGCAAAAGTTATTAATTTCTTGATCAAAAACGTTCTATGCAGGTACGGGGTCCCACTCAAAATCATATCGGACAATGGACTTCAATTTGACAGCGAGGAATTCACCGACTGGTGCCAAGAGCATGGAATTCACAAAAGCTTCTCATCTGTATCTTATCCCCAGGCAAACGGACAAGTCGAAGCTGTCAACAAAACTCACAAAACTCTAATCGAGAAGAAACTTGAAAAATCAAAAGGCGCTTGGGTGGATGAACTTCCTACGGCACTTTGGGCCTATCGCACATCTTACAGAACATCAACAGGGCATACTCCTTTCTCTTTGGCATACGGATCGGAGGCCATGCTCCTAGTTGAAACTGTAGTGCCTTCCCACCGTAGGATCCACTACAACCCAGAAGAGAACGAAGAACTCCTCCACATGACTTTGGATCTAATTGAAGAGAGAAGGAACGATGCAGCACTCAAAGCGGCAGCTCACAAGCAAAAGGTGGCAGCGCAATACAACTCCAAAGTCAAGCACCGAAGCTTACAAGAAGGAGATCTTGTCCTCAAGCGGATCTTCCCGCGCCCCGGGGCGCTAGATCCAATCTGGGACGGACCCTATGTAATTCATAAAGATCTCCACAACGGAGCTTATATTTTGTCAACAGCGGACGGAGAGGTGTTCCAGAGGGCATGGAACATCCAACACCTTCGTTGATACTTTTCTTGACTTGTACTGCCCATATAAAGTGAATTAACAAAGAGAATCAGTGGACGTAGGCATTTTCGTGCCGAACCACTTTAAAAATCTTGTCTCTTTTTAACTTGTTCCTTTATATCTTGGCTTCTTGTTAAGCTTTATCCTCTTCTGTTGAACGAAATCATGTGTAACGGCATTTCCATTTTGGAAACTTCACGACACAACCTCACCTGGACAAGACCTAACAGGTACTATACGAATCTATGCCCTCGCCAATGAGACACTTTTGCTCCAGCATCCCTCTGCTGCGGGTTAACTCATTGCTCGCGACGGCCCTCAAAGCCAACTGTAATGAGCCGATTATAAGCCACCGAGGAGGCCGAAAATTGCCCAGGCAGCTCATTACGGCGTTTGGCTCGTCGGCAACCGTGAACCGATTATAAGCCCCAACATAATGTGTGGCCAGCCAGGGGCAGTTCACAGTTGACGATCGGCACCCGCGCTAGCCGGCCACGATAAATCGAATAATACCCACGATTACGGGCCATAATGGCCCGGGTAGTTATCGTGCGCGATCTCGGCTCCGATGTGTCTTAAGTGCGGCTGTGGTAAAAAAGAAAACTCCCCGCAGAGGCGTAAGATGGGTGACAAATGTCTCCAAGACCCACAACTAGGGAAAGTGACTGCAAAACCCGTTTTCCACGAACTTAAGCACATCGAAGGCCTTCCGTGATTGGAAGTTTTACTATTTCTTATATTTCCATTTTATTTATAAAAACTCTCCTCTTATCCTCTATAACGATCCCTAAAGTACAGGACACAAAATAGGAGACACTTACTAATGGGAATAAGAACTCACAACTAAATGGAGGGTCACTCAGCTGCGTTCCATATTCGATTACACAAGGCATTCAAAGCTACCGTCTATAACTAAAACATGAAGGGCGGTACTTTCTTCTCTTGTATACAAATACGTAGCCTTAATTTATTTATCACATTAACATTGCAAGATATGGAATTATGTTCTAAGCAAGAGCGTGGCATTAAAACACAATTGACTCACTAGCACATGCACGGCTATATTTCTTACGCAACACATCAAAATAACGACAGCATTTAAATATGACAGAATCAGCTTATGTAATAAAATTACATGTTAAAAATAAAGTCGTTCATTACAAATGACATAATTATAGCCCAAAAGTACATTAATGTTTTGGGACTAGTATATACAGGAATGTCAATAGGCCAAAAAAGAAAATAGTCAGCTGCATCGGGACTCCGCCTCTATCCTGCTGGCCCTCCAAGATCTACTTAATCGCAGGATCAGAAATCCCAGCATGTTGACCAGAAGTCCCACATGTCCAATTCAGGAGAAGAATCCATCAGATAAACGATAAGCAATAAAATCAGGAAAAGACTAAAAGGGAAGACTTACCAGCACCTGCTCCCTGATCATCATCCTCTAGCTGCACACCTACTTCCTCAGCGGTGAGCAGCCGCATGCCCTCCTTCACCGCCACTTTCTCCTCCTCGGTAAATTGGGCCGTAATCACATCCATTCTGAAGGCCACACCACCCTCCTTATCCGCATCATCCTTAGCCTCCTCCAGAGCCCGGAGGTAAATCCTGGCCATGACCCGGGGATAATCATCCATCCAGGATAAGTTGCTCTGCTTCCAAGTACGGAAGTACATGTCCTGAAGCATCTCATCCATCATCCCCTCGTTCTCCTCAAATTCCCTCATCCGGACCTCGGAAGCCGACAGCCTTGCAACGGCAGCATTTCTTTCCGATCGATATCTCGAGCGATCAGCCTGAAGGGATTTCCTCATCACCTCCATCTCCTCCTTCAGCTTGGCTTGAGCAAGCTCTGCGGCATCAAGCCTCCCAGATAACTCCTCTTTCCGCTCGAGATCCGCTTTCCGAACCTCATCCACCGTCGCAATGGCCATATCGATCCGTTCCTTGTAGGTAGCCTCCATTTTCCGCAGCTCGGCTCTGCTAGCCTCTTCCATAGTTTTCTTTAACCGTCTGGAGGCAGCCTCGCGCTGAGAGATCTGGATGGCCTGATCAGCGAGTTGCTTGGCATGGTCGGCAACCACTAGCCGCAATCTTATGTTGGCACTCCCAATTTCCTCCCCGTCCTTGACCAATCGGGCATGATGCCCCATCAACTTCCTAGTCTCCTCAGCAACCCGTCGATATTTGCCTTAGCTTCATCCCCCATAGTTACAATCCGAGTAGTAAGCAAATCAAGGTCCAGAGACATGGCCTCATCAAGCACCCTTACCATAGGATTGCGAGGGAGAAGGTGCTCACCGGTAACCTCGTCAAAGGAGATATCATGAGAACCCGGATCCAGATCGGGATGACCCGCAAAGGGATTACGAGCCAAGCCGGGACGATCAATCTGAGTAACGGTAGGATTCTCAGACGGATGCGGAGAGGGTATGAACTCAGTATCCTCCCCCGTGATATCATGGATAGGCTGGGTTGGGGGCTGAGGACCAGGTGAAGGTTCGAATAAGGAGCGCCTCCTCTTTTTCTTTTGAATATCCTCTTCAATAACTCCGAGAAGAGGGCGGTAGCCGACTACGTCCCCGGGACGGTTGGTCGGAGGCTTTGGTTTAGCGGAAGCTTTGAGGAGTTTGAATTGTTTGAGGCGGTGCCGAATATTTGATGTCCTGGCCGCCTTACCCGTTCCTGGAATAAAAACCAAGTGTTACAAGCATGCATGGGACTATAATCCAAGGAACATGTGAAGTTAAAAGAGGAGTCAAAAATTCACCTTGAATCGCCGGGTTGCCCTAGCCGAAATGCTCTCGGAAGATGGACCAACACCAGTCCCGGCCTTATCAGTTTTCTTTGGCTTCTCCACCAAGGTCGATTCTTCCTCCAACCCTCAAAAGCCTGGCGGAAAGCATCATCCGTCCACTCTTGGATCTCCCCTGCTTGCCCAGAAGACAAAACCCCGGCGCCGTCACCGCTCTGTCCTTCGCCACCATCACCTTCTCCATCACCTCCGCTCTCCTCCTCGCCTCTTTCCTCCTCTACATTTCCCTCCTACGGGACATCTGGACATGTGCTAGGGGAGGGTCCATCGGATTTCTTGAGCTTCTTCCCCCCGACGACTGGAGGTATCGAGAAGGGTTTCCTCTTGCTGCTCTTTGTCGTGGCCCCTCCTTTGGCTTTGGCAGCCCTTTCCTCAGCTGTGTCTCTCTGCTTGACCACAGACTGACGTGGTAGAATCAAGTTGTGTTGCAGAAGAGTAGCATTCCTGATCAGGTAAGAAGCTGACCTCTCCCTTCCTGAAATGGCTTCTATCTCCGCGGCCATCTGAACCAGGTGATCGTTCTCCACGACCGCAAAGCCACCTGTCGCTAGCAAGAAATAAAAACACATAAGAAGAAGCATTTCAGTCAGAATGGAAATTATAAATAAGCTTCAACTTACAGCCGGAGGTGAAGCGACGGATAGAAACGGAGTCGTCCTTGACAAAAAACCATTCTTTCTTGAACATAGTGAACTTCGAATATAAGTCCAGGACCGACTTGAAGGACACGACCGATTCCAAGCTAATGTACGGAGACCCTTTCTTTTAGCCCCTCAAGTTGTACAAATATCGGATCTCCCGGTTGGAAGGAGGGTGCCCGTATTTTCGTTGGAAAATGATAAATAAGCTCACCAAGATAGCGTAAGAGTTGGGCTGAAGCTGGAAAGGGGCCACCTTTAGGTAGGTGATGAAGCTGACTATCCAAGCATTGATTGGGGGAATGGCCCAAACATACAATGGTACCTATTGTAAGCAAAATATCCTTCAGGGGGATCATACGACATGACTCCGTTCCCTGGCAGCACCATGAGTGCTCTATCAATCCCGAAAGAATGAGATATAACATCAAGCTGCTCCTCTTTGAGGGAGCTAGGAAAGCAGTCAAGAGGAGAGTTCAAGAGCTCCTAAGGGCCATATCCGTCCACTAGTGATCTCGGGGTGGGTCCCTGTCGTCCCGGTCCTGGCTGGGCTGGGGGCACAATGAGGGAGACTCTTCTGTCCATAGATTTCCTCTTATCTGATCGAGTTTCCACTTTATGAGACATTTATCTGCAACACCGGAAAACACATTGTTAGAACAAGGAGTATGGAAACATAAACAAACAAGTACATGCAGCCTGGAATCTCATTCGCAATTCAAAACATAAGAGACCAATCAGTAGTTTGGGACTAAAAGCCCATTCGGCCTCGTACTTCTCAAACTCATCCGGTAGTTTAAGGCACGAAGGTGCATTCGGAACACAAACCCCCGGGTTCATTCGGCAAGACAAGTATTTCAGTTCATTCGGCACTCGTCTCATTCGGTAGTCCAAAATATAAAAGCCGTTCGGCGAAAGGAGGCTAAATCACCTGATTCGGCAATCTGACGTGGTTCGGCAGCGAGTTCGATTCGGCAGAAGAGAATCTGATTCGGCTATCAAGCTTGGTAGGGAATAACGAAGGCATAACACCCCTACTTATAGGCAAACGTAGGATGACCGGACCGGATGGTTCGACACATAGGACCGGATGAAAACACCCAAGCTAGAACAAAGTGCGACATATGCAGGCATATGCCCCACTTTGGGGGGCAAGTGTTGGGGGTGTTTCCACCGAGCCATTACAAGGAGGGTACCACCGAACCAAACCTCTCCAACACTCACCGAACCAAAGTCCCCTCTCCTCCGTCACCGAACCAAATCCCAATTGACCACCACCGAATCAACCACCACCGGACCAAGCTACGTCCCCATCACCGAACCAACACATCTCCAACATACCACCGGACCAACATACTACCGAACCAGAGTAAAGAAGGTGATACCGGACCAACATGCAATCAAACCAGAACCATCGCCGGACCAAGGGATACCGAACCAACTTTGCCAGGCCAGATTGCATCAGCCCAGGCCCACCAGCAGCTATATACATCCAAAACCCCTACCCCCAGCCTCACTCTATAAATAGAGGGGCAGTGGCACACCAATGGCAGATAAGTTTGAGAGCTCAAGCACGGATAGAACTTTCAAACAACTTTCAGATACTTGTAATCAAAGCTTTGTACTTGTAATCTGAACAGAAAAGGAGAATAACATATAAAGTGGACGTAGGCACATTCTGGCCGAACCACTATAAATCTGTGTGTCTTTTACAGTTTAGTCCATCTATTTTATATATTTGCGTAAATCACCCAAATCACTAAGAACAACACATAATCAACTAAATCGTACGACTTGGAGGTGTTTGCCCATTTTTTGTGCAAACATATAGCAACACGCATGCATCAAAACCAAGCTTTAACCCTACAGCGTCCATACTTACACGCATGTTGCCTCCACCACATGGCGTTTCACCTAGATCCAACCCTACCACCAAATTCGTTGTGTCTAGTCGCCCCACACCCTAGCCCCCACCACCTCCAGCCTCGCCATGTGGACCAACCATCACCGTTGATTTGATGCAAATTATAGCGATCCGAGCACAACTGAGATGAATGGCCACCACTTCCGAGACCTGCTTCGCAACCTCTACAAGCCCGCACCTCTTCATCATTGTATAGTCGACGATTCACTATCGGATCGACAACCCTAATATGGTTTTTGGTCACAGCACACCCCAAATCATAAAACAAATCTCAAATCTAGATTATGCTCATCATAGCTTTCCAATAGTATATTATTTGATATAGTTTGAGGAGTATGAATTTTGAAGTTTGATTTGAAATTGGGAAATTAGGGTTTTTTCCATTGAGAAGAAGAAACAGATGAGAAATAGAATTATATGTACAAAAAAAGGATAAAAGACAATGAAGGTTTCAGGAAAAATATATTTTATAAACAGAGATGGATAAGAATGAACAGACAGATCGATCTAGGACGAAACGATAACAACGACCCCAAAAGCCCGTTTCGTTCCTAAAACGAAAGTAGGTCGTCCAATACATCGAAATATAAGTTTACAATATTTTTAAACTCAATGGAACTAGTTTCAAACCCTAATTCTATTTTATATAGAAGTTATCTTTCAAAATCAAATTATATTCAATTATATTCTTTTAATTGATTTCTACGCGTTTTGAGCTCATAGGATCAAACGATAAGTCCGATCACTATGAAACTTGAAATCTTACAATAATTCACTGCTATGGATCCGATGAAACTAGTTTCGTCGAAATCGAAGACAGTAGCCAAAATGGCTAATTTTCACATTAATTATATAAGTTATTATTAAATTAATTTAATCACTTTCAAATTCATTTTTTTAAAAGTGAACAATTATTATTCTTAATTGCATAGAAATTTATAATCCTTTATATTTAAATTTTCCATGTTAATTCCAAGGTTTAAATATTGCATTAATTTCAGCGTTCAATTACAACTGTAATAAAACCCCAGTTAGTTATATATATTTTTCAATCAAATTCCTTTATTTCGATTTACATTCTTATTATTGTATCAACTATTACCTTATGGGTATAATTAACAATAGTTCGCATTTTATTACATCCATATTCTACTGTTATCATCTTAACTCAAATTAACTGTAATATTTAATTACATTAATTCCAACAATTATTTTTATTCCTTATTAACAATTATAATCAAATTAACTTTACAATTATTTTCACTGATTTAGATTGCATTAAAATAATTGTCAATAACATTCAAGCAACATTATTAAACCATATTCTAATTATTTTCTCATAAATAAATCATAATTTTTAATTTTTCACAATATTAATATTTCAAACTCTTATTAAATTTAATATTTCAATTATCAAAAATTATGGTTCGTTATAGGTAGGAAGCGGCAGCTATGGTTTCGACCTTGTCGAAAGTTATAGTTTCGACCATGTCGAAAGCACTTAATTAAAACAAGAAAACAACCCAATCGAAACCTTTTCTTTTAAACCATTTGACTTTGTCGAAATCATTTAGGTCGAAAGCAACCATGTCAAAAGCACTTAGTCGAAAACAAGAAGTCGTATTTTCATTAAAAGCAAAATAAAGCTTAATCCCCTTCGAAACCCCTTTGGTTTCGACCCTGTACCTTTCGCCCTCTTCCAATTCACTATGTACCAGTTGTCTGATACTATGTGCATTGTTTTCGACTTGTCAAATGGTGAGGAACAAAGGTGGACCCAAGGTACCGAAGGAGTCGAAACATTAAAAAACTTATTTCTTTGTACTTTAAAACATTCTTTTGTACTGAACCTGCTTTGTTTGTCCAAATCTGATTGGTTGCCAGATTTTATATTCAAAATTGTTTCTGACTTTCCTTATTTGGAAATTTAAACAAGTCAGAAAAAGCCCATTCTCCTCTATAATTATATAAAACATTTAAGTCTCATACCCTAAATAATTTTATATAATTATTAAAACACCTTGGAAAAATTTAGAAAAATTCAAGAAAATCACTTAATATATGATTTTCAACATATAAAATTTTCGGACCCAAATAATAGACTATTTTCCCGTAAATTATTTTATAATCTAAAATACCATTTTCTTCCTTAGAAAATTAATAATAATTCCATAAAAATTCAGAAAAATCTGAAAATTTAAACCCATCTCTAAAATATTAATTTAGATCTTTACAAAAATTCGTAAGGCAATTGGATGTCATTTAATAGGGCTTTCTTTCCAAAACATGTCATATAATCTATACGAACATTCATAAATCATCAACATATATATATAATCATTCTATCATTTAAAAACATGGCAAATCATTGCAGAAATATTCATATTTATCTTTAAAACTGAAATCATGAAAATTAGAAATGTAAACATTATTCACCTTTGCTTTAGAGATTAAGGAGCTTGAGATTTGAATGGATTTGATTAGAATTAGCTTAATTTTCCTTTAGCTTTTCTTAATTTCCTCTTCCTCTTTCCTTGTTAATGGTGGCCGGCCTTATTTATAAAATTTGAAATGAAATGAATGTGTAAAATTTTGGCCTCTTTTCCATATTACCCGTCCTCTGATTCATTTTAAAACCCTTCTTTTAATTCATTAGTTTTAATGGCATGACTACCTTAATTAAAATCAAATCTTGATCCCCTAATCCACACATTATTTTATTTAATTTAACTAACTAAATCTCCTAAATAATGTTATCAAAAATCTGGGGTGCTACAGATCAAGATATTTTGAATTGCTATGTTTTAACCACTGTGGATGCAAGTGCACAGTATATGGTTATTATAAATTTTTGGGTAAGATACTAGTGAGGGAAAAACCCATTACATTAAGTGGCGTGGTCTTACTAGATATCTAAATGGTTCGAGATGGTAGGTTATTAATCATACCAGGCTTTATGTCTGATTCGAAGTTTATGTTTTCCCCTTAAACTCTCGGTTCTCAATTAATTTCGAGTAATTTGAGAGTTAAGGTTTTCAGTTACTCTTTAAATGAATAAGCTTCTGGGGACATGTAGGTGGCAAGGTAGCTATTAGGAGTTCTTTTATTTTTGATTCCGCTTGTTTTGATGTAAAGGAAAAGTTGTTTAATTACCTATACACACACACACATACACACTCTGATCATCCAAGGGGCATCTTCATATTTCGCTCCTTGTGTATGTTGTAATAATTATATTTTCTCTAAACGTGGTTCTCGAATTTGAGTTTATGTAATGAATTTGAAATGATTTGAAATGGAATGAGAAATTTATTTAATGGTGTTAATTTTTTTCCATATCAATGGGATTCTGCTATATCATTATACTAACATTACTGCATTTAGTCACGAGAATTAATAACTGTAGATGACTGCAACATCCGTAGCCGTTATTTTTAGGCCGGATGTTACAAAATTCTCCTATATTTACTATGAAATTTATTTATGTTTATTTTGATTTTGTGATTTGTTAAATGAAATTGGAATTGGTTATGAACTTACAGGTAGATTCATTGAGCTTGTATGAGTATAATTAACTTGATTATACACTAAAAGAATCAAATAGGAGATTTATGTTAGTGATTTAAGAAAGTCAGTAAACATTTAGGACTCAAATTGTTAATTATATGAAGAAATAAATAAATAGGAAGTAATGAAATGTTAAATAAATGAATATATGATTTTATAAAACTTATTTGGGAATTTTATAATATAATTTGTAGAAATATGGATTTTCAATGAAAAGGCTTGAAATTGGGAATTTGAATATAAATTAAACGGATGGTAAATAAATTATTTGAAAATGGAAAATTTATTGCTTAATTAGTGTAGTAATTGATTGTTGGATGATAGGAATTGTTGTTACTTATTTGATATTTTAAATTACTTGTCAATTGATTGTTGTATGTGATGGATTTATCGAATATATGCGGCTTTAAATGTAGATATTTGCTATTTCTATTGAAAATAGTTGCTGACAAAGTGATAAATGTCCAAAATAAAAATAAAATTAAAGAATCTTTTCTTGTTCGAAAATAACAGTAAAATAATGTAGATCAAAATTATGAAGAACAAACGAAAAGGATCTAATTTCTAAAATTTATAAAGAGTGTGTTGCGAAAGTGTCTAATAACTTTGAAATGAAGAATGTATCCCTGATTTCCACTGTAAATAAACTACTATAATATTTATAGGTTATCTAGCAAGCGCTATGAATCGCTAGATTTAATCTTATAAATTACTTAACTTTGTAAGTTATCATACTTAATACATTAAATTATCTAACTAAACAATACAAATTATCAAATTAAATGCTATTAATCATTTAATCGTCTGTAATACATTGTTTAGTTAATTATTAAAAGCAATTTAAATAGATTTCATAAACTAATTAATTAAACGCTATGAACCTTTTAATCAGGTACCAAAAATTGTTTTACTACTTATTATATTATCTGAGCATTTATTTATGTGCATTGTAACATTTTATTTAATATGACAGTATTCAATAAACCTTCTTGTTTATCAAGTGGATAGCTTAAAACTTAAAAGTTGAGTTTAAAATAGTGAATAGTTTAATCTGCATTACAAATCAGGTAAAATTTCACATGCCAATAATTGTGAACACAAATTTAAATAAAACAAGAACTAAGAAGAAAGTTTTCACAAACTTCCAAATTTGGCTATGAAATTTGCACTATTGCATTCGTAGCAATTTTTGGACATCTTCATATACAACACTTCGAAATTGGAGTTAGTACGAAAAAGTTATGGGCATTGGAAAGATTGAAAATAGAATAAGAACTTAAAATAAAAATTCACAAATTTACAAAGGGACCAGTTGACCTAGGAAGATCGATGGTCGACCAGTAGTGGTCAACCTAGGGTCAAGGCAGTCGACCGTGGCTTTGTTAAATCGGGTGGTTTGACATCTTCAAACTGTGGTGATGCATTACTTGTTTGCTAAGTATTGGATGAGAGTGCATGATCATCTTAAAGATCCACCGGCTTAAATCCAATGGCCTAAACTATTTGCCAACCCCTATAAATGCAAGCCTAACCTAACCCTAAAATTCACATCATAGTTTACTATACTAAAACTCTGTCCAATTCTAACCTCTCCAAGAACTATAAAATTCTTCAAAAATCAAACTAGAAGTACACAATCAATTGGATCTCGATGGAGCAAGCTTACGAAGGGGCGATTATCAAGCAAAGCAAGTAGAAAGAGCTTGTGTGATAACCCGAATTTTTTGGGCATATGTTAATTGATAATTAACCGGGTTCATTAATTGAAATATTGATTTTATTTGGATTAATAGATAAAATTCTGATAATAAAAGATATCTGGATGTGTAAACGAACTTGGAAATATAATAAAAAAATTGAATTATAAATATCTGGATATGTATTTATTTGATAATCTCCTAATTTAATTAATTTTAAATTGGCAAAATTGTTATTTCAAATAAAAATAATAATGTGCTATTATATATATATATAGGTATAAATAGATTTTAAATAGACTTATTATTATCAAATTTAATAAGTGCTGTTTAAATGTATATGTGTACATATATAGACATATGTATTTAAATTGTTTTTTTAAATAGAATAACTATATACAAATTTAATAATGTGTTTATTTAATTACATATATATATATATATATTTGAGTTGATTTTTAAGTTGGATTTTAAATTAAATTTGAATTGAATTTGGATTTAAATTTGAATTAAACTGATATATATCTTAAAAATATTTTGGATGCAAAATATACGGATAAGATTTTTATTAGCATAAGATTTGTATTTTCTTAAAAGAATTTATTTATATAAATTAAGAATGTATTTATTAATATAAAAGCTTTTATTAACATTTTAAAATAATTTAAAATTGCATAAGGACAAGTGTTAATTCATGAAATCACCTTAATAACATGTGTAAGGTGATAAACATTTGCTAATGACAAATGTTGGATGAATAACAGGAGTCATTCATTTATTTTTATCTTCTGTTATTTCTAATAATTAAGCTTATATAAACATATTTTTCATTTCTTCAATTCTTTTTCCTATTCTCATTTCAAAAACAAACGTGTAAAACATTTCACACCAGACCTAAAATTCTCCAACCAGAAATTAATCAATCAAAACCTGAATCACCTAAACAAGCAAGCATCGACCTGTAAACAATTTTCAAAACTAGAAATTTTACCAAGCAAAAATCATCTCTGTTTCAAAGATAAATCTTCTCAACAATCAAGCTTCAGATTTAAAAGGATTTCCATTTCAAACAACAAAGCATTTCAGTTTTTTTAAAAGATCACAGCAAATTCAAAGATTTGAGCTTCCAGTTTCCAGATTTCAAATTAAAATCTGCACCTCTGCTCAAAATCCTGCCAGGTGAGTAAACTTAAACTTAAAATAGTTTTAAATTGATGTATGTGGAAATGTTCGGTGTAAATTTTGTGATGCATGTTTAAATATATGTATGCATGCTTGTTTAAAACACAAATACATGTATATATGAAATGAATATACTTGTATGTTGACTGTGATCATCTCTGATTATGTTTCACAGTTAAAATTTTAAAAAAAATTCCAATCCTCCTCATCTAATCTCTGTTAGGCTTAAGAATTCAAACAAATTTTGTTTGTTTAATCATAATCAAGGTTTTAAAATTTTTATTTATATGAAGTAAGTTTATAAATTTTCTTGAAAACAAAAGGAACAATGAAAACTTGATTTTATCAAAATTCCAACATGATTAAATTGTAGATTCAAATTTATAATCCGATGTATCTATAAAATCAAGGATTTTTAAAATGAAAATCTAGATTTTTAGTTTAGTTTTGGATGAGAATTTCGAAGATAATCAGAAATTGGGTTTAAAGCTTTTTAAGGTGATCGGCGTCACGAGAGAGGTCAAGGTCAGGTCTGGAGTAGGCTGAGGGAATGGGGGATGCAGTAAAAATGATCAGATGAGTTGAAAATAGGGTTTTGGATAGGTTTTTGGTCGAGGGTGGAATATTGATGTCAGTGCCGACATCGGTGCATCGAGTGGGTCCAGTCGACGAGGGATTGAAGCTGGAAACATGACGAAGCTATGGTCGAGGAATTGGAATTTTTGATGGACGGAATCAATCTGGCTAAGCGATTCTTGGTGGTCGAGTTTGGGTCCAGGAAGCTCCGATGGGTTTGATTTTGTTTTCGTTCTCGACCGAGGGTGGTGGTTGATCTGATGGCCAGCACACGTCGAAGTTGACTGTGAATGGTGGTCATGGGCGTCGGAAGGCCGTTGGCAATGGGTGCATGTGCACTAGGATTCAGTGCACAGTGTGTTTCGAGGTTTGGGAACGTAGTGATTTTTTCCTCGGGGTCAATCTTGGGGAAATGAGGGTCGGTCTTGGGTTGTCTTCGAGTGGATCGTGTGTGTGTTCTGTGTTTTAAAAAGTTTAAAATTTAAAACAAAGTTTTCAAAGGGAAAAATGCCTGCCTCAGGTTTTATTTAGGGAAGACCAGGGATTGACACGAGTAAATCATTTGAGGTTAACATGTTTTAAAGCTAAATGAAAAATCGATTTTTAGACTGAATTTTAAACTGACTCTTTCAAATAATAATTGATTATTTTAGATGTTTGGCTAAGTAAAGATTGATAATTATTTTAACATAGATTAATTAAGTTAAATCCTAATATCATTTAAAATTTAATTAATAATGTAATTATGTAATAAGTTAAAAGGATGAAGTGCTTTATCATCAACTTAAGGACTTTAGTTAATCTACAAGTTAATGAATTAATGCCAAGTTATTAAATTCTGATGATGTTTAACAAGGTGATTAAGAAAAATGAATTATCTTAAATTATCTGATGTTGGATAAATTAGGATTTTTAATTAGTTAATTAATTGAATATTAATTAAAAATTAAGTAATTAGGGATAGTAAATTAAAGGAAATTAGTTAATTAAGGAGATTAATTAAAAGTTAATTAATGTGAATGGTTAAGCTAATTAATCTATATGGTAATTAAAGGTTAATTATTTAAGAGAAGTGGTTAAGAATTAATTACTTATTGTAATTAATTAAGGAATTGATTAATTGAAGAAATTTATGAAGGGTTAGAAAATCAATGAGTATGATTAATTAAGGGATAATTAATTAATGTAAGTGATCATAAGGTATTTAATTTGTGTAATTAATTAATGATCAATGTAATTAACGTGAATGGATGAAGGTTAATTAATTTGTGTAATTAATTAAGGGTTAATTACTTATTGTAATTAAAATATAATTAATCAAGGGTGATTAATTAAGATGGATAATTAAAAGGCGATTAATGAATTTGTTTGTAATTAGTCAGTTTTAAGTAAGGATAATCTAAGTGATTAAAATTAATTTAATTAGAGATAAATTAAATTAATTTTGGAAGTGATCAATCTTTCTTATGAATGATTGAATAATGTAAATGCTTTGAACTAGTTGATATCTTTGATATGAAATGTTTTCTGATATGATATATTGGGTGGACAGTGATAGTATGGTTATCTATCGTTGATGAATTGCTATGTATAAAAGTGACATCCTATATTTAAATTTGAATTGTATCTCACTAGAATACCTTAGGTTAAGATGGTATTGAATTCGAAGGGACTGGAGTCGGGTATCAGTAAATACCCGAAACTACTTCGATTTGTAATCTACAATAATTCTATAAAGATTTGATATGTGAGATAAGTAGGCTGGAGTGGAATAAAATAGACCTTTGAAACTAAGTAAATTTACTTAGGGATTGATTTGTGAATTAAGTGTTGACCTTAACCAGTATTTCAATTGTGTTTTAAAGCTTAGTATTTCAAATTGCATGGGTTTGCTCACGCTGGATTCCAGCCTGACTCGGGTGTTACTTTGATGTAATTGCCCAGTGATTGTGAAATATTGTAACTCTGATGTATTAAAATGTAATTGACTGATTCAGCTTTCTTTGTGTAAAGAATATTATATGTTATTATATTTTATCCGCCACGAATGTGAGATGTTGGTGTTTCTATTTCTTCTTTTCTTCTATCTCTTTTCCTTTTTTTCCATAACTATCTAGAGTTTTCGGGATCGAAAATTCCAGGCCGTTACATTTTGGTATCAGAGAAGAAGGTTAAGTGAGAACCTTGGCTCTGGTGGGATTACTAATTAAGGATAGGGTCAATGGTACCCTAGAATGAGTAGAGTGTGTGTATATATGAGAGCGTACTTGTTATTTTCTTATATAAAGATTTTAAATGATTTTAAAGGTAAATCATTTTATATAGGATTATATTTTGATATAGAAAACAATATTTCTTTCTAATAAAAATTAAGGTAATTGGTTGTTAAATTATTGGAATTAAATTATGTGGTAATAGAAATACAACCAAATTTAAATCGAATAAAGATAAGTTTGAAATAGATTCAAACTGAAATAAAATTTGGAGAAGAATTTTCAGAATAAGATAATAGTGAATTGATTTCTAGTTGTAATAACCTTGGTTATTATCCTAAAATGATGAAATTTTTAGGGAAGTAAAACATTTAGGGATGTATAACTTATAAATTGGAACTGAAGATGATCTAAATTGTGAAGTTTTAAATTTGGGACCAGAATTTGAAAATTGTTTCAAAGTGACAAAGAAATAATAAATAATATTATTTAATGTATTTGAATAAAAGGGTCCTATTTCAAACAAGAGTTGTTTGAAAATTTAAAGGAATTTGTTTTTGAATTGAAACCAGGGTGGTTTAAAATTTGAAGTATAACTTTTTAAAGTAAATAATATATATATGTGTGTGTGTGTGAATATACATAATATCAAAGATGATTTGAGATAAACTCTAAATGTTGAGTTTTAAATTTTTATTTGAAATGAGATGTGGAAACCCAACTGAATATAAGTTCTGAACTTATAAGTGGGAAAGAATTTAGAAATTTGAAGCGGAGATTCAAATTTGAGTAGGGTTGACTGGATTAAGTAAATTGAATTTAACTTTGATAAGTTTAAATAAGTTTAGAACAAACAACCTGAATTGGAAATTTCAAGATGAAATTGGGATTTAACTTGGGAAGTTAAATGGTTGATTTGAATGGGGAGTTTGTGTGATCTCAAAATGGGTTTGAGATCTGGAAATCTAAAATGGATGGATGTTTTAAAATAATTTGAATGATACCATCCTGTCATTATTAATAATCTTTAAGATGAAATTTGATTTGTTTAAATGAATAAAGAAATGGGATGTGGTGAGATATCCATTATTAAGATAAAATGGAATCATTTTGGACATAAGATTTGAATTTTTAAGATAAAACTTCAAAGGTTTGGTTTCAAAATTGAAATTTGATGATAAATTGAATTTCAAAGATTTAGTTGTTTAAAAAGGATTTGAATTATTATTTGAAATTTGAAATAGGTTAAAGATGAAATTTGGATTCAAAATTAAATGATTTAAAGATATAAGTTGATTTGATTTAAAGGATTAAATCAACATTCAAAAATTTAACTCGAATTTATATAATTCGGGATGGTTTAAATTTGAAATGTGAATTGAATTAGTTCAAATTGAATTTGATTTGAATTAATTGAAATTGTGATTAAAGATGGATAAGTTTAAAAATACAAATCGAAAATTTGAATTGGATTAATCTGAAATGAAATTGAAGTTGAATGAGTTCAAATTCAAATGGGAATTGGGATTAATTCAAACTGGAATTAATATGAATTGAAATTGGTTCAATTTGAAATTTATTTGAATTAATTGAAATTGTGATTAAAGTTGAATAAGTAAATTCAAATGGAATTTGATTTGAATTTAAGAAAGAAATTGAGGATTAATTCTACTTGAATTGGGGTTAAATCAATTTCAGCGGAAATTGTAGTTATTTGAATTGGAATTGAGTCAATTGAAAGTGGAAATTTAAATTGAATTGATGGGATTAGAGATTGGGAATTGAACAGTTTGGCTTTGGACTATTTTCAAAATAAATTGTTATAATATAAATCTATTTTTTCAAGCTACTTACTATATAATCTTTCTCTTTAATGCCAAACTATCTTATACTCATTTTACAATTATTTTTGGAATTATTGTAACGACCCGTATAAATTCGATGTTTAAATGAATTAAATTAATAAGATTTTTATTTGAATTTAGAAAGGAATAAAAATCTTATTTATTTATATGAAAGAGAATGTTGAAATTTGATGTATCAAGGGTAATTAAAAATTTACAAATTTAATTATATATTGCAATTAATTGTAATAGTGGAAATTTATCGCATTTGAATATAAATATTAAAATGAAGGCTAAAATAAATTTTGTAAATGGTGAGTTAAAACCTATAAAATCCAAATGAATTAGGTAGGAAAAAGATTCTTACCTGGATGTAAAATTTAATATGAGAAATTTGTGAAAGTATTAATTTGATTTAATGCAATAAAAGATTGTGAACGGTAATTGGAATAAATTAAGAAATCATATTAGTGCAAGTAAATAATTTATGACTTGAATGAGATTCCAATTCAAATAAATCATTTAAATGTTATGATTTGATTTTTAATGGAACATGAGAAAAACAAATGTAAGGATTTGATTAATATATATGTTATGTGTTCAGGGTATTGAATAAAAATTGGGAATCCAATTGTAAATAATGATAATAACGTTGGTATTAGTTAATAAATTAAATTTCAATGCAACACCCATAAATGAATGGAATGAAATGAATGTATGTAAATGTATACTAGGTTATTTATCAAATAGAAAGAAAAGTAAGTATCGAATTGATTGATGAATAAGTATGCATTGAATAGTAATTGAATGTAAGTTAATGGTAATTGTATAAATCAATATAAAATAATGAATTGCAATAACTATGGGTTGATATTAAATGTTGAAATATTATATAGATAAGGATTTAGATGGAATGGATTAATTTTCGAAATAAAGGATAGCAACCATATAAAATGTTAAGTAAGTTAATATTGTCATTAATAAAAACGTTACTTTAAGGATAATTAATGTAGTAACGTAAGGTGTAAATGTAAATTACAATGGAAGCGTAACCTTATTTCTAGGTAGACATTGCAGATAGATTTATGAAATGGAGTTTATGAAATAAATGAAATTGAATATTTCGTTAGTATGAATTTAAAGGAAAATAGGTTAATTTGATTAAATCAATAAAAGACAATAAATACAATAATGGTGGGTTGTTAATAAAGGTGAATAGGGAAATGATTGTTATAGTAAGAATGGAATTCCAACTTGTTGGAATAGAGTAAATACACTTAGTAATAAATTTAGTATAGGAAAACGAAATGGAAATATTGAATTAATTAATCCGTATATTTATAGTAAATGGTGATTATTGGATTGTAAATAATAAACTTATTAAAGGTGATCAAGAGTTGTGACCACCAGTTATTATGAGTGATACATACATATTTAATTCATTTAATTGATTTGGAAATCATTGCAATAAAAATAAATTAAATGTTACGTTAAATAAATTTAGGTAATAATGGGGAATAACGTATATAAATTCTTCATTAAATGATGATTTGTGAATATAAAGATGGAAATAAAGTTTATTAATATATCGGAATTTAATTTTGATAAAAGGTTAATTGCAATCAAAGGATAAATGCTTAAACAGGAATTAAGCTTTATTTATTCATTTGGATGTAGAATATGATAATTTGAATCTATTGAATTTATTTGAAATTGAATAGAACATTTTATGTGGATTGAAAATTTAAGTTGGAATTTGGAGATGTTTTAGTAATAGAGTATAAATCCAAAGGAATTCCCATCTATTGGGTACCAATAGATAGGATAATTGAATGAAAGGTCAACTAAGGGATTATTGCAAAGTTAATTTATAATGAAATTGAAATTTTACGCTGAAGTTAATAATTTAATCAGCATTTAAGAAACATCTTAGATTGTCTAAATTTGGATAATCAACGAAGGATTATTAAGTGATAAAAAATTTCCAATACTAAAACCGAAATATAAAAATTTGGATTTATTTACTAATTGTTAATTTAATTAATTAGTATAAAAATAGCCATTTTTGTCACGGACTCGGATTTCGACGAAACCAGTTTCATCGGATCCGTAACAGTGAATTATTATAGGGTTTCAAGTTTGGTAGCGATCGGACTTGTCGTTTGATCGTACGAATGCGAAACGCCTTGAGATCGATTTAATTGAAATCAATTTGGAAATTTTGTTTTCAGCATAACTTCTTCATACGATGGATTTGGACGTGAAACTTTTTCCATCGCGTTCAGAATATTTAAAACACCTATTTGGATATATGGGTTTACCCAATTTCGTTTCGGGGTCAGAACGGGCTTTTTGGGCCACGTTAGCGTTAGTACGTTTGTTTATCTGGTCCATCTACTCTATTTCAAGCCTACCTATAAATACCCTGTTATAAATCCTAATTTCTCCTCATTCTCATTTGTCTGTACGTACCTTCTTTCTCAACTCCTCATCCCAATGGCATACAAAACCTAATTCCCAAATTCCAAAAAATAATTTCAATTTCAAAAAAAAACAAAAAAAACAAAAAAAAATTGCGGATCTGCAACAGCTTCCGGTCGCGCTTCAGGTTTCAGAGGAGAAAACCCTAGAGCAACTTCGGGTCAGGAAGAAAATGAGTCGGGTTACTCCGGGTCGTTTTGGCGAAAACTCCAAGCAAGCACCGGGGATTTGAGGCGGTGCACCGAAGTCGAACCCGAAGTCGACCGAGGACCAGAATTTTCCATTTTTTAAATTTTCATAACTTTTGCATACGAGCTCAGATTCACGCGCGGTTTGTTTTGCTGGGATCATATTGGAATTTCTGACGCTTTGATGCGGGTTTGGACAGATTTGGAGACCGTCAAATTTTTGGGTTTAAATCGGATTTAAATTCGATTTAAATTCAAAAGGTGAGTGTTTTAACCCACTCACAACTTCTAGAATTCCTTATGTTTGTTAATTTGACTTAAGATATGAGTAAAAATTTATTTATGATTGTTTAGTATGTTTTATTCATCATCTCAGTTAATTCGCATTTATTTAATTTAACTGTTAATTTATTTTATTTATTTCACATAAATTTGACAGTTAGAATTTATTTATTTGCATATTAACTGTCAGTCATAGTTATGTTAAAAAAATTTATTTCATATTAACTGCCAGTTAAATTTACATTTATTTTTGCATATAAACTGCTAGTTTAACAGTTGTTAAATTTATTATTGAATATAAACTGTAGTTAATACATGTTATTTATTACCTGTATAATTTATATGCTCTATATCGATGATTGTTTAAATTGGATGATGATTGCAAATAATGGTTGATGATTGATATTTGGATGAATGGATGCTATATTTATATTGTATAAACTGCAAGTCATCATGCATTTTCATTTCATTTGGGATTGCGGTTTGAAATGATATACAACCGCATTTTTATTTTAAATTGCGGATTAAAATGATAAACATCCGTATTACTTGACCATAGGGTAGAAAATTTTATACAGGCACCGAGGTAAATATATAAAATTATTTTTGAAATGTTTTACTATGGTTTTGTAAAGCTATATATATATATATATGTTTGCGCCAAAATTGGTCACAAACACCCAAAGTCGTGAAAGCACCCGTTTACGTACTCAAACCAATAATGATTAACACAGAACTCAGCAACAATCAATATATAATTCAGCTCTAATCAACAAATCACAGTAGTTCACGAACAACAATCACAAACACAGGATTTATAGTGGTTCGGCGTTCGCGCCTACGTCCACTTTGAAGGTTTTCTCTTTATTGCTTTGCTTGACTAAATCGATTACAATGGATTACAGCTGACAATTGCTTTGAAATCTGAATACAACAGCGATTCTGATAGTTAAACTTGAATCCGGCAGAGTCTTGGCGTTCAATGGCGGAAAGATCCCCTTTTCTGAAGGCTTCAGGGTGCTATTTATAGGCGTTGGAGGCCCAGATCTTGCTGAAACTTCGTGAGACTCCTTCTGGCACGTGAGTGGGCCCACGCGACCGACCCCACCAAGTTTCGTCTCGATCTGACATCGGTTCGAAGTGATTTCGAACCCATCAACAAATGGTCCAATCGAGCTGAAACTTGGCAGGAACAATCTTTACCTCATATGGAAGCTACTGTGAAAATTTGGTTGCATTTGGATTTGTGGTTTAGGAGATATGATCGGTTCGAAATGGAGATTTCTTGGTTAGCTGTGTGTTTCGAACCGATCATTTCGAAACCAGGGGCTCGAACCCATGTACGCACGTGTTTCTGCAGTGACATGGCGCGCACTCCACGCGTCGATCCAGATTTATCTCCGAGTTGACCGCTTCGAATCCATGGATTTCGCTGACTTCGTATCGATGACCGTTGTGTGCTTGATTCAACCAACTACATGGCTTTCGTGTGTCTAGTTCGAACCGAGGGGAGGGAGCTTCCTTCGTATCGATACTGGATACGAAATGAAGCTCCGCGATGGATTCGAAGGTTCATCGGTTCGAACTAAGCACCGGCGTGGATGTTTCGACGCTCATCGATACGAAGATGCAACCTAATAATGGACTGATGGATTCGAACGCAATCAATTCGAAGTTAACTGTGGCCGATGGGTTCGAACATAGCAGGGGGTGATGTGTTCGAAGCAATGGGTGGGTTCGAAATGGATGGTTTCAAAGCCACGGGTTCGAAGTAGATGGGTTCAAACATCGCCTGGGTTCGAAGGAAGGCTTTAGGACGGTTTCGAACCAGATGGGTTCGAAGCGGAGGGTTTCGAGGCTGGGTACTAGCTGATGGGTTCGAACACCATGGGTTCGAAGGCAAGGGCACGGATGGTTTCGAATAGGATGGGTTCGAACTTCATGGTTTCGAACCAGACAACGAATACTTCTCTTCACACTGAACCCATCATATCTTGAGCATACGAACTCGGATTGACTTGAAACTTGAAATGATGGCTCCTACAACCTTTCTTGTCGTGTCCTATCAATCGTGGCCTGATCCGGACTCGGGCAAAATTCATCGATATCCATAGCTAAGTGATGTATAACCAATCTCTAAGACGGACTATTTCCCGTTTTCGACCAATCTTTTGATATCACGGCTTTGCCAAAAAGCGGGATAACACTTTGCCCCCCAAAACATGCCTTGCTGTAGGAAGGTGTGTTTTGTAATGCCTTGAGTTGGATGTTCGTATCCGATTATCAACCTGCAAAGAACTCAATAGTTTCATGTGGCCTCAAATGACGATCGTTCGAGATCGAGCTAATTGGGATGAAGCGCGGCCGTTCGTGGTCAAGCGCTTAACTTCAAATGACGATCGTTCGCGATCGAGTCATTTGAGGTGAAGTGCGACCGTGCGCGGTCTAGCGTATAAATCCATGCGTCGATCGTTCGGGATCGTATGCTGTTTGAAGTGAATCGAGACCGTTTGCTGTCCGTGCTGTTCGTGGCATGAGATGAAATAGGACCGTTCGCGGTCGATGCCGTTCGCGGCAAATGATGAGATGGGACCGTTCGCGGTCGACTGCCGTTCGTGGCAAATGATGATCGTTCGCGACCAAGTGCCGTTCAAGGCGAGTGGTGACCGTTCGAGGTCGGATTTCATAATCAGTGAGCCATGACCGTTCGCGATCGATGGCGTTCGAGGCAGGAAGTGATCGTTCACGATCGTGTGCCGTTCGAGGCGAATCTGTGACCGTTCGTGGTCGGGTTTCAGACCTCAAGTGACGACCGTTCGCGATCAAGCCATTTGAGGTGAAGTGAGTTGTGACTGTTCGAAGTCGGATGGTGATCGTTCGCGATCGGGTGCCGTTCAAGGCGAGTTGTGTGCCCGGGAGGGCTTGATGTTATCGATGTCAGGGTCACGTTCGGGTGAGATCCTGGATCGTTTGTCAGGGCGGTTCATCGCCATCTCAGAGCATGCCTAAGGACCGTTCGCGACCCCATACATGTGTAAGTAGCTTAGCCATTCCAGAGTTATCAGAATCAAATATCTATTACACGGATGAGTTTCAAAAACAATGTCCAAACAAGCAGCAAACAAACAGGGCCTAAATGTTCAAATCAAAATGGTATGAAAGCAAAGCATGGATGTCGAAGTGTAAGTTCCCACTACGAAACGGTCAACGATCATTCAGAGCATGCCTGGAGATCGTTCGCGATCTCGCACATGTGTGAATGATTTGATTGCGTTAGTGGAAGCTTACGACTTGTTCATCGTTATCTTACTCAATTGATAACCATACGGTGCCTTGATTCGGGGTCGCCCCTAGCTGATGTGGACGGTGGTCGTTCTGGTTCCGCCACAGGAGCTCGTCTCCTTACATATTGAAGGAGCATACCGTTCCTGATATGCCCTTCCACCTCATCCTTCAGGTGCCTACAATCGTTAGTATTATGACCATTTAATTCATGGAATACACAGAACTTATCTGATTTCCTTTCGTCAGAGGTAGGGTCCCTTCGCATCGGCCTACGGTACGGAATCTGTTCTTTGGTATCCTGATAAATTCGTTCCAGGCTCTCGTTCAATTCAGTGTAGGTGGTGAATCGCGGCTCCCTTCGTTGCCGCTTCGATCTGTCTCTGTCATTCTCAATCTTTCTTTTACCTCTATCCTTGTCCGAATCCTTTTTAAGAGGCTTTTCATCTCTAAATGCAAAAATTTCTATCCCATCTCTTTCTTCTCTCTCGGCATTCGCATCTTCTAATCGTAAAAACTTTTCTGCTTCATGATAGAATTCCTCCAGATCTGTGGGTGGATCTTTAGTCAATGAATTCTTGAACTCTGTGCCGTCAGCTATTCCGGACACAGCTGCCATTACCACCATGGATGGATCCGCTCTATCCACTGAAGCTGCTGCTGCATTAAATCGTGCTAGATAACTTCTCAAGGTCTCTCCGGCCTTCTGCTTTAGGGTTGCCAGAGTCATCACGTTCTTGGGTCTTGTAATATGAACCCTGAATTGCCTCATAAATCTCTCTACTAAACCATTCCAAGTTCTGATGGATCCGTTCTCCAGCTGCCTAAACCATAGTGCAGCGATATCTGTCAAGTACAATGGAAAACACCGGGCCATAACCTCCTCCGATGCCCCCAGTACTTCCATATGCCTCATATATTTTGTCAGATGGACCGTGGGGTCCGTTCTCCCGTCATACATATCCAACGATGGTAGTTTGAAATCAGGTGGGTTCCTAGCTTGCCTGATTGATGAAGTAAAAGGGCTTCTATTAACATCTTCCAAATCTTTGTTCACCATACCGCCTCTCAAAGCTCTCCTAACTATCTCTGCTAATCGGTCATTGTCTCCGAGATGTAATCCTTGTTCACTACTTCCAACCTGCCCCCCGAGTTCACGAGGTAACTCCGGGATCTGCCCCCTTGACTGAGCGTTTGCATCTCTACTACTACCGGGTTGCGCAGATGCTCCCCTTTCTCTCTCCGAAACTGGATCAACGTTCTCCAAGGGTGTGCCCCCTAATCCAGGTGCTACTCCGGATGGTCCTGCTCCGTTCTGGACTCCATTGGCTTCCCTATTCTGTGCTCCGAGCTGTCCTATCTGTTGGAGTAAACTCTGAATCATGTCCTCTTGCCTCTTCATCATAGTTTCCATCTCATCCCTAGTGATGTATATCGATGGTTGATTCGCTCCTGAGGAAGCCTCTTGGCTTCCTTGTGGTTCGCTTCTCTCAGGCCTTGGCCTCCTACTTGATTGTCTTGCCATAATTCCTAAATCTGAACTCCTGGATTTCCAAATTCAACTTCTTCCTGAATTAGTTCTCAGTGAAAGCACCAAAATGTTTGCGCCAAAATTGGTCACAAACACCCAAAGTCGTGAAAGCACCCGTTTACGTACTCAAATCAATAATGATTAACACAGAACTCAGCAACAATCAATATATAATTCAGCTCTAATCAACAAATCACAGTAGTTCACGAACAACAATCACAAACACAGGATTTATAGTGGTTCGGCGTTCGCGCCTACGTCCACTTTGAAGGTTTTCTCTTTATTGCTTTGCTTGACTAAATCGATTACAATGGATTACAGCTGACAATTGCTTTGAAATCTGAATACAACAGCGATTCTGATAGTTAAACTTGAATCCGGCAGAGTCTTGGCGTTCAATGGCGGAAAGATCCCCTTTTCTGAAGGCTTCAGGGTGCTATTTATAGGCGTTGGAGGCCCAGATCTTGCTGAAACTTCGTGAGACTCCTTCTGGCACGTGAGTGGGCCCACGCGACCGACCCCACCAAGTTTCGTCTCGATCTGACATCGGTTCGAAGTGATTTCGAACCCATCAACAAATGGTCCAATCGAGCTGAAACTTGGCAGGAACAATCTTTACCTCATATGGAAGCTACTGTGAAAATTTGGTTGCATTTGGATTTGTGGTTTAGGAGATATGATCGGTTCGAAATGGAGATTTCTTGGTTAGCTGTGTGTTTCGAACCGATCATTTCGAAACCAGGGGCTCGAACCCATGTACGCACGTGTTTCTGCAGTGACGTGGCGCGTACTCCACGCGTCGATCCAGATTTATCTCCGAGTTGACCACTTCGAATCCATGGATTTCGCTGACTTCGTATCGATGACCGTTGTGTGCTTGATTCAACCAACTACATGGCTTTCGTGTGTCTAGTTCGAACCGAGGGGAGGGAGCTTCCTTCGTATCGATACTGGATACGAAATGAAGCTCCGCGATGGATTCGAAGGTTCATCGGTTCGAAATAAGCACCGGCGTGGATGTTTCGACGCTCATCGATACGAAGATGCAACCTAATAATGGACTGATGGATTCGAACGCAATCAATTCGAAGTTAACTGTGGCCGATGGGTTCGAACATAGCAGGGGGTGATGTGTTCGAAGCAATGGGTGGGTTCGAAATGGATGGTTTCAAAGCCACGGGTTCGAAGTAGATGGGTTCGAACATCGCCTGGGTTCGAAGGAAGGCTTTAGGACGGTTTCGAACCAGATGGGTTCGAAGCGGAGGGTTTCGAGGCTGGGTACTAGCTGATGGGTTCGAACACCATGGGTTCGAAGGCAAGGGCACGGATGGTTTCGAATAGGATGGGTTCGAACTTCATGGTTTCGAACCAGACAACGAATACTTCTCTTCACACTGAACCCATCATATCTTGAGCATACGAACTCGGATTGACTTGAAACTTGAAATGATGGCTCCTACAACCTTTCTTGTCGTGTCCTATCAATCGTGGCCTGATCCGGACTCGGGCAAAATTCATCGATATCCATAGCTAAGTGATGTATAACCAATCTCTAAGACGGACTGTTTCCCGTTTTCGACCAATCTTTTGATATCACGGCTTTGCCAAAAAGCGGGATAACAATATATATATAGGGTTTATGGGATATTGATTCGGTTATTTATATATATATATAGTAAATTTTTGGTTTTTAAGCTTTGTATAAATTTGATTTGAAGTACAAAATAAAGTTTGATTTTCGAGATCAAATACGATTAAGAATTTATTTAAAATTAAATTTCTGGAGTTTTAATGACTTAAAAGAGAATAAGGTTGGAAGATGAATATTAAGTTAAATTGAAACTAAATGAAAAGTTAGAATTTTTAAAGGATATGATTTTTGTAACTTGATTTTTGTGTAAAGTGATTTGAATGAATATTAGGTTGATTAAAATTAATATATCAAGTTTAATAAATTGAAAGATTATCCAATTATGCGAGGTTATAAATTTTACTTAAAGTATATTGAATTCATTAAGTAAACATTTTAAGTCTAAATAATAAGTAATTGAATTTGATATATATGGGATGGTCAAACAAGTTTGTTTTTTTGAAATGGTAAAATATTTAAAGCTTTGAAACATAAGAATTAAAATGGTATTTGGAAGTTTAAATTGATATTTGGAATTGATTTGTGAAATGTAAAGAAGCTATTTTGTTTTATAAAAGAATTTAATATTTAACCATTTGAGAGATGGAAATTTGTTTCAAAGTAATGATTTTTAAGGTAGTATAATTTGGAAATATTATATTCAAGAGTTTTGATTTCTAAATATTTTACTTTGAAACCACTATGATTTTTGGAAAGAATATATTGGAAAATAAAGATGATATCATATTGTTTTGGGTTTTAAAAGGAAATGATATCATATTTATATGGTATTGAAATGGATATTATATTCTGGTTTTAAAAGTATAAATTATTTTAAAGGACCGCGGTGCTATAATAACGTTTGTTTGTTGAAGAGACTGAGATCGAAAGTTGTCATACTCTCTGCCAACTCCGAAAACCACTTTAACAACCGTGTACGCGGTGGAGATTTCAGAATGAAGTAGGTTGGTGGAGGCGTTCCTGCAAGGTAATACGTGGACCCAACTCCCGTGAGTTGGCATAAGGTGGCTAAAACAGGAGCGATTCTTGGGCCAATGAGGTCATTCCTCTGATCGGACACTCCTCTTCGATATTATACTTTGACTTTGGATTGATTCAGCGGCCACTTTTACTTTGATTTTTAGGGGAGTTTGTTTCGAGGTGGGCGGTAGCTGCGGCTACGCGTTACCATCAGCCCGGATAGCAATTGGTATATCTACCCTGGCATTGCCTAGTTGTGCCGTGTCACCTACCCTATTGCGCCTTGTACGAGTTTGGATTTCTCCCGTAGCCCGTGTGGTATCCTCTGGTGGCTTCCCGATCAGGAGGGACTATGATATTGGATGGACTACTGGGACTATTACATGTTAAGGGCTATATGGGTAACCCCTTAATGCTAAGAAAAAAGTAAGTTTATTTTACAATTAGACACTATTATAATAGCGCAATATACTACGTAGTAAATAGTTTAACGGATTCTTAGGAGATGTAAATCCCGAGCATCTCTTGAGTTACTGCACTCATATTTATTTCTGTTAATTTAACTCACATAAGATCTTTTAGTTCTGACTCGAGTGTTTTTGTTTTTCAAATTCGCTAGGGTCAGTCTGAGCGTTTCAGGATTTGAAGATTTTATTCTGGAGGACGAAGACGAAGATTTGTAGTATTACTATCTACTATATTATCCCACTACACTATTTAATTCCGCTGCATTGATATTATTGGTATGTGAAATCTGATATTTAATTGTATAAAGAAGAATCAAATATTTTGTAAACAGTTTTATGAACTATATATTTTATTATAATATTTTATCCTTCCGCTGTGAGATTCTGTTTTCTTTTTATTTCTTTCTTGTTTTTTTTCCTTATTTACCCCATAACAATCCGCCCTTCCGTATGGTTTGAATTGGCACGTTGTCGATTTATAGCGTGCGAAAAGGCGGGGCGTTACATCTGGTATCAGAGCTTTGGTTTAGCGATAAACTTTAACTTTGTGGGGTTTGACTCTTTGCTAATAGGGTAGTAATACCCTATGGGAGTCGCTGAGTGTATATATATGAGAGAGCTTATTTGTTAGTGTTATAAAAAAGATTTTATATTGTGTTAATCTGTTCCGTTTTGTATTCATAAATTCTGGTTGGTGCATGGGACGCTGTGACATCAATAGGAATTTCTAAACACTTAATAGGGCAGACCAACATAATATTTGTTTTTATATAGGTGAATGAAATAATTTTGCCTATTATATTTTTCTATATAAAATAAATTTTTCAAAAGATATCTATATTTGGCTGCAATAGATGGGTTGTTAGGTAATAAAGTGTATAAAAAAATAATAATAATAGAAATAAGATTTGAAAAATAAAATAAAAGAAATGGGAATTTAGAAATTAAGTTTCGGGGTTTCGAAAATTCTTTCAATTGATTTTGGAATATAATAATAATACTATTAGAAGTATTTTTGGATATGAATATTTTGATGTAATTTGAAAGAATTGTTTTAAAAAGGAATTTTGAAAAGAAAAATTTCTGTACTACCCTCTTTGTCGCTGGAAAATAATTTTGGTGATGAGTGCACGCATCATCGACATTTATTTTCGAGTTTCGAAGTGGGAAGGCCACTGTAGTTATTTACTGCAGAATTGTTAAGAAAATTTATCGCTTTAATTATAATTGGATATATATGTTAAGTGTAGATATCTATCTATTATTTTAAATGATTTAAAATTAAACCCGGAATTTGGTTCTTAAGTTCCAGTTAATTAATAGTACAATTAAGTGTAGCAAATTTGAACCTTTAATTAAAGTAAAAATTTAATACAATAGGGAGAGAAGTAATGTAAATAAACGATTGTAAACCTTAGTAAATGGATAAAGGAAATTCTTTATTTATAAAAATTGATGTTATAAGGTTACAAATTTGGTGTAATTAAAATGTTACTATTATTAAATATAATAGAATATTAGCATTAAATAATTGAATGAAATTAAAAGTGAGTTGAAATTATAACTTATAAACGAATATATAATTAATGAACCATTAATAAATTAAAGGAATTGAGAAGAAACTTGTATCATTTTCACTTACATTCTTAAAGCATATATATAACTTACCATATAATAAAAATTACATTGTTAGTAAGAAAGTGTAATGGGGAAATCTTACAAGTAAAGCTTGAGGTAATGAAAGTATTTAATGAATTTGCTGTTATAAATGGGAATTTAATGTTATAAACTTAAGTTGTAAATTGAAATTTTACCATAATTAAAGGTAAGTATTATAATTAGGTGATTTTAAAACTTAAGTAAATAGAATGAAATTTTATAATAAATGAAACTGCGAGAAATAAATAAATAAAATTTAGAAATGCATAAATGGAATGCACTAAAAAAAATTATATGACATTAAAATAAAAGATGAATATTGTAAGTAATAAATGAAAATAAATGAGGTAATCACTCATGAATGAAAGAAAGAAAATCAAACAACTAAAGTATGAAATAAAATTTATAATAAGTTAATTTGATTTGTTGGGTTGAATTGTTATTGTTTGATTTATGGTTGGTCAGGTAAGGAAATTCGAAATTGTTGGATGAATAAATAATTTATTTCATTCCATCTAAGACTGTGAGTAAATGGTGCACTTGATAGTTATTTTTCACTCCATACAATTTCAAATTTTGAACCTGAACAACTATTTGCTTGTTGATTGAATGGCTATTTTGTTCTTATGTATGCTGTTTGTTGAAATGGATGGTTGGGTATTGATTTGTTGTTAGTGATTGAAACCACTCAAATATTTCACTTTATAAAAATTGTTAACCCTTTAGATTTTATAAGTGAAATGCAGATTATGGAAGCCATTGATACTGCTTTTGGTTCCATAAATTTAGCATAAATTGCCCGACAAATAGGTACGTTTTCGGATTTCCGTTTATAGCGATATTTTATATATTTTCCCGTGTAGGGATATATATTCTTTTGCGAAATATTCTTGCATATTGTTATATTTTGATATTATATTTTCTCTCGAGCCTCTCCGTACAAAGGAGACTCTGCCAAATTTTTCCGTAACATTTGGACTTAGAATTTTTATTTTTTTTTGAAAATGTTTTCCGAACTTTAGTAATTTAAGTATAAAAAGATATAATGGTTATAAAATGGGTATATTTTATTTAAGGAAATAAATTTAGTAAATTATTGGTTATAAGTTAAATATTTTGAATAAGATGTATTGTTATTTAGTTCTTCTTTTCCCTTCTTTTCCTTTTCGGGGACGAAAAGTTTTGAGTGGGGGAGAGTGTAACGACCCGTATAAATTCGATGTTTAAATGAATTAAATTAATAAGATTTTTATTTAAATTTAGAAAGGAATAAAAATCTTATTTATTTATATGAAAGATAATGTTGAAATTTGATGTATCAAGGATAATTAAAAGTTTACAAATTTAATTATATATTGCAATTAATTGTAATAGTGGAAATTTGTAGCATTTGAATATAAATATTAAAATGAAGTCTAAAATAAATTTTGTAAATGGTGAGTTAAAACCTATAAAATCCAAATGAATTAGGTAGGAAAAAGATTCTTACCTGGATATAAAATTTAATATGAGAAATTTATGAAAGTATTAATTTGATTTAATGCAATAAAAGATTGTGAACGGTAATTGGAATAATTTAAGAAATCATATTAGTGCATGTAAATAATTTATGACTTGAATGAGATTCCAATTCAAATAAATCATTTAAATGTTATGATTTGATTTTTAATGGAACATGAGAAAAACAAATGTAAGGATTTGATTAATATATATGTTATGTGTTCAGGGTATTGAATAAAAATTGGGAATCCAATTGTAATTAATGATAATAACGTTGGTATTAGTTAATAAATTAAATTTCAATGCAATACCCATAAATGAATGGAATGAAATGAATGTATGTAAATGTATACTAGGTTATTTATCAAAAAGAAAGAAAACTACATATCGAATTGATTGATGAATAAATATGCATTGAATAGTAATTGAATGTAAGTTAATGGTAATTGTATAAAATCAATATAAGATAATGAATTGCAATAACTATTGGTTGATATTAAATGTTGAAATATTATATAGATAACGATTTAGATGGAATGGATTAATATTTGAAATAAAGGATAGCAACCATATAAAATGTTAAGTAAGTTAATATTGTCAATAATAAAAACGTTACTTTAAGGATAATTAAGGTAGTAACGTAAGGTGTAAATGTAAATTACAATGGAAGCGTAACCTTATTTCTAGGTAGACATTGCAGGTAGATTTATGAAATGGAGTTTATGAAATAAATGAAATTGAATATTTCGTTAGTATGAATTTAAAGGAAAATGGGTTAATTTGATTAAATCAATAAAAAAGACAATAAATACAATGATGGTGGGTTGTTAATAAAGGTGAATAGGGAAATGATTGTTATAGTAAGAATGGAATTCCAACTTGTTGGAATGGAGTAAATACACTTAGTAATAAATTTAGTATAGGAAAACAAAATGGAAATATTGAATTAATTAATCTGTATATTTATAGTAAATGGTGATTATTGGATTGTAAATAATAAACTTATTAAAGGTGATCAAGAGTTGTGACCACCAGTTATTATGAGTGATACATACATATTTAATTCATTCAATTGATTTGGAAATCATTGCAATAAAAATAAATTAAATGTTACGTTAAATAAATTTAGGTAATAATGGGGAATAACGTATATAAATTCTTCATTAAATGATGATTTGTGAATATAAAGATGGAAATAAAGTTTATTAATATATCAAAAATTAATTTTGATAAAAGGTTAATTGCAATCAAAGGATAAATGCTTAAACAGGAATTAAGCTTTATTTATTCATTTGGATGTAGAATATGATAATTTGAATCTATTGAATTTATTTGAAATTGAATAGAACATTTTATGTGGATTGAAAATTTAAGTTGGAATTTGGAGATGTTTTAGTAATAGAGTATAAATCCAAAGGAATTCCCATCTATTGGGTACCAATAGATAGGATAATTGAATGAAAGGTCAACTAAGGGATTATTGCAAAGTTAATTTATAATTTGTAGATATAATGAAATTGAAATTTTACGCTGAAGTTAATAATTTAATCAGCATTTAAGAAACATCTTAGATTGTCTAAATTTGGATAATCAACGAAGGATTATTAAGTGATAAAAAATTTCCAATACTAAAACCGAAATATAAAAATTTGGATTTATTTACTAATTGTTAATTTCATTAATTAGTATAAAAATAGCCATTTTTGTCACGGACTCGGATTTCGACGAAACCAGTTTCATCGGATCCGTAACAGTGAATTATTGTAGGGTTTCAAGTTTCGTAGCGATCGGACTTGTCGTTTGATCGTACGAACGCGAAACGCCTTGAGATCGATTTAATTGAAATCAATTTGGAAATTTTGTTTTCAGCATAACTTCTTCATACGATGGAATTTGGACGTGAAACTTTTTCCATCGCGTTCAGAATATTTAAAACACCTATTTGGATATATGGGTTTACCCAATTTCGTTTCGGGGTCAGAACGGACTTTTTGGGCCACGTTAGCGTTAGTACGTTTGTTTATCTGGTCCATCTACTCTATTTCAACCCTACCTATAAATACCCTGTTATAAATCCTAATTTCTCCTCATTCTCATTTGTCTGTACGTATCTTCTTTCTCAACTCCTCATCCCAATGGCAGACAAGACCTATTTCCAAAATTCCAAAAAATAATTTCAATTTCAAAAAAAAAAACAAAAAAAATTTGCGGATCTGCAACAGCTTCTGGTCGCGCTTCAGGTTTCAGAAGAGAAAACGCTAAAGCAACTTTGGGTCAGGAAGAAAATGACTCGGGTCGCTCCGGGTCGTTTTGGAGAAAACTCCAAGAAAGCACCGGGGATTTGAGGCAGCGCACCGAAGTCGACCCAGGACCAGAATTTTCCATTTTTCAAATTTTCATAACTTTTGCATACGAGATCGGATTCATGCGCGGTTTATTTCCTGGGATCGTATCGGAATTTCTGACGCTTTGACGCTGGTTTGGACAGATTTGGAGACCGTCAAATTTTTGGGTTTAAATCGGATTTAAATTCGATTTAAATTCAAAAGGTGAGTGTTTTAACCCACTCACAACTTCTAGAATTCCTTATGTTTGTTAATTTGACTTAAGATATGAGTAAAAATTTATTTATGATTGTTTAGCATGTTTTATTCATTATCTCAGTTAATTCTCATTTATTTAATTTAACTGTTAATTTATTTTATTTATTTCATATAAATTTGACAGTTAGAATTTATTTATTTGCATATTAACTGCCAGTCATAGTTATGTTAAATTTTTTTATTTCATATTAACTGCCAGTTAAATTTACATTTATTTTTGCATATAGTTTAACAGTTGTTAAATTTACTATTGAATATAAACTGTAGTTAATACATGTTATTTATTACCTGTATAATTTATATGCTCTATATCGATGATTGTTTAAATTGGATGATGATTGCAAATAATGGTTGATGATTGATATTTGGATGAATGGATGCTATATTTATATTGTATAAACTACAAGTCATCATGCATTTTCATTTCATTCGGGATTGCGGTTTGAAATGATATACAACCGCATTTTTATTTTAAATAGCAGATTGAAATGATAAACATCTGTATCACTTGACCATAGGGTAGATAATTTTATACAGGCACCGCGGTAAATATATAAAATTATTTTTGAAATGTTTTACTATGGTTTTGTAAAGCTATAATATATAAGGTTTATGGGATATTGATTCGGCTATTTATATATATATAATAAAATTTCGGTTTTTAAGCTTTGTATAAATTTAATTTGAAGTATAAAATAAAGTTTGATTTTCGAGATCAAATACGATTAAGAATTTACTTAAAATTAAATATCTGGAGTTTTAATGACTTAAAAGAGAATAAGGTTGGAAGATGAATATTAAGTTAAATTGAAACTCAATGAAAAGTTAGAATTTTTAAAGGCTATGAATTTTGTAACTTGATTTTTGTGTAAAGTGATTTGAATGAGTATCAGGTTGATTTAAATTAATATATCAAGTTTAATAAATTGAAAGATTATCCAATTATGTGAGGTTATAAGTTTTACTTAAAGTATATTGAATTCATTAAGTAAACATTTCAAGTCTAAATAATAAGTAATTGAATTTGATATATATGGTGTTTTTTTGAAATGGTAAAATATTTAAAGCTTCGAAACATAAGAATTAAAATGGTATTTGGAAGTTTAAATTGATATTTCGAATTGATTTGTGAAATGTAAAGAAGTTATTTTGTTTTATAAAAGAATTTAATATTTAACCATTTGAGAGATGGAAATTTGTTTCAAAGTTATGATTTTCAAGGTAGTATAATTTGGAAATATTATATTCAAGAGTTTTGATTTCTAAATATTTTACTTTGAAACCACTATGATTTTTGGAAAGAATATATTGGAAAATAAAGATGATATCATATTGTTTTGGGTTTTAAAAGGAAATGATATCATATTTATATGGTTTTGAAATGGATATTATATTCTGGTTTTGAAAGTATAAATTATTTTAAAGGACCGCGGTGTTATAATAATGTTTGGTTGTTGAAGAGACCGGGATCAGAAGTTGTCATACTCTCTGCCAACTCCGAAAACCACTTTAACAACCGTGTACGCGGTGGAGATTCCAGAATGAAGTAGGTTGGTGGAGGCGTTCCTGCAAGGTAATACGTGGACCCAACTCCCGTGAGTTGGCATAAGGTGGCTAAAACAGGAGCGATTCTCGGGCCAATGAGGTCATTCCTCTGATTGGACACTCCTCTTCGATATTATACTTTG
Source organism: Allium cepa (assembly GCA_030765085.1). NCBI lineage: Eukaryota > Viridiplantae > Streptophyta > Magnoliopsida > Asparagales > Amaryllidaceae > Allium > Allium cepa. Next base: position 924,505,313 of record CM060935.1, on the reverse strand, counting down.
ACTTCGGATTGATTCAGTGGCCACTTTTGCTTTGATTTTTGGGGGAGTTTGTTTCGAGGTGCGCGGTAGCTGCGGCTACGCGTTACCATCAGCCCGGATAGCAATTGGTATATCTACCCTGGCATTGCCTAGTTGTGTCGTGTCATCTACCCTATCGCGCCTTGTACGAGTTTGGATTTATCCCGTAGCCCGTGTGGTATCCTCTGGTGGCTTCCCGATCAGGAGGGACTATGATATTGGATGGACTACTGGGACTATTACGTGTTAAGGGCTATATGGGTAACCCCTTAATGCTAAGAAAAAAGTAAGTTTATTTTACAATTAGACACTATTATAATAGCGCATTATACTACGTAGTAAATAGTTTAACGGATCCTTAGGAGATGTAAATCCCGAGCATCTCTTGAGTTACTGCACTCATATTTATTTCTGTTAATTTAACTCACATAAGATCTTTTAGTTCTGACTTGAGTGTTTTTGTTTTTCAAATTCGCTAGGGTCAGTCCGAGCGTTTCAGGATTTGAAGATTTTATTATGGAGGACGAAGACGAAGATTTGTAGTATTACTATGTACTATATTATCCCACTACACTATTTAATTCCGCTGCATTGATATTATTGGTATGTGAAATCTGATATTTAATTGTATAAAGAAGAATCAAATGTTTTGTAAACAGTTTTATGAACTATATATTTTATTATTATATTTTATCCTTCCGCTGTGAGATTCTGTTTTCTTTTTATTTCTTTCTTTTTTTTCCTTATTTACCCCATAACAATCCGCCCTTCCGTATGGTTTGAATTGGCACGTTGTCGATTTATAGCGTGTGAAAAGGCGGGACGTTACAATTATTTAACTATTTTGCAATTGTTTTATAAACGAATTATAGTTTTTCAACTACTTTATAACTAATTACTATTTTACAATTATTTAGCAGTTATTTAAAATTTCTATAACAATTTGACTATTTTCTAACTATTTTACAATTACTTAACTATTTTATAGTTATTTTACAAAGTAATAATTATTTTTCAACTACTTGTCTATTTTTAATTTTTCAGGCTATTTCCTAATTTTAAGATGGTCAGAGGGCAAACTGTTTATAATTTAATACCCCTTGAGATAAGAATTAAAGTGATAATCCAAAGAGGATCGAGGCAAATGTAATAAGTAAATAGAAATCAAGTGAAGGTGAATAGAAAAGAGAATTGATTTGGCTAATAAATAAAGATAAATACGTAGGATGTATGTATATTATTCTATTCACATAGTGATTTGATCCGGATTCGAGCACAGAATTTCGAGATAGTTTATCAATTCGAGTTGGGATTTTTCACTCGATTTTCGACGGCGAACCTAGATATGGATTGTTGATTGGTTCTAGATACTCTCTATCATAGTTATGGCTATGTAAGGAGAATGACAGTTTCTAATCAAGAAACCAGATCTGAGTCCGCATTAGGAAGTCGGATGGACGATACTAGTTCGGAAGTGAAATTGTATGATCGAGTGAGCGATCAGATTGATATAGCGTACGGATGATATGTGTACATCGTACGGGTTTGAATGAAATTGATAATGGGAATTTGTGGATAAGAAATGTGGAATGGTTTTTGAAATGAATGGTATATTTTGTGAAATTTATGATGAAATAAAATGGAAATTGGATATTTCCATGATAAAAAATTACTTTGTGAAAGTAAGTAATATGGTAAGTGACTTTATAGAGTAATCAAATTTGAATATTTTATTTGGAATAAAAAAAGTTATATATATCTTTGTTATATAAGATAAATCTCCCATTGTTGAATCTATAGCTAGAAGAAAAGGGTTTTTGAAAGTATTTGAAGTATAAAAAAGGGATTTATACAAGTTCGAAGTGATCCAAAGATTTTTAAAGTTATATATATCTATATGTATGTATGTAAAGGATCTTATGAGAATGATTTGAGAAAAGGTTTGTGGAACCTATGGATTATGGAAAGGCTTTTGATTTTTGGGTAAAATCAATATTGGAATTTGGAAAGCCTAGTTCGAGAATTATCGATTTTGGAAATCGATTTTGTATGAAAATCATAAAGGGTATGATTTGAAAGATACTATAAGAGTATAGTATAAAGTGTTTTGAGATTGGCTCTGGGGAAAAAGGCGCTCCCTTGAAATGAACTTCTCAGAAGTGCCACAGGGTGGTACTGCCTTGAATCCTAAGGGGGGTTCTAAAGTTGATCCCGTGAGGAGTACGGACAAACTAGTTCCTGAGGATTATGTGTAGTGTGTAGCAAAAGTTTAGGGCGTTGATGCCTACAGAGACATTTGGGTTATGCTGTGACGACAGTTTAACTCGATGTCATTACGATCTAATGCAGACCATAGCGAAAGTCGTGTGTGCTGCTGTGAGCCAACAGTCTACGTTTGATTTTATATCGGTAGACTACGACCTATGGTGACATAGCAAAAGTCATGTGTGTTGTTGAGAGCCAATAGTCTACGTTTGATTTTACATCGATAGACTACGACCTATGTGGGAGTGGTGAAGTTTCATTTGGCAGCGAAAATCGATGGCGCTGTGCCTACAGTTACATGGACTTTTGCTGTAATGGCAACGTAACCCTTAACTGTAACTGCGATCTGTGGCGGGTTCCATGGCATAATCGAGGGGCGCGGAGTGCCTACAATTACATGGACTTTTTCTGTGATGGCAACGTAACCCAGGATGTAACTGCGACCATGGATGGGGGTGATGATTTCCAGAGCATTCTCACCAAAGATATTTCCTCTATTTTCAAAAATGTTTTCTATATTTTCCATAAAATTATTTTCCAAGTATTTTCACTGGGTGTTGAAAACGGGTTTACCAAGTACTTATCGATTTTCAGTCCTACGCCTGATCAACGTATGACCGAATTTCTATGAGAACAACGATGGACTGGTTGAGACATCAAGTTATAAAAAGTATTTTTATAAAAAAACTAATTTGGCAATATTATATAGATTTTAAAAGTGATTTAAAAATGATCAAAGAAAATTTATCTGATTTTAAGTATTTAATAAATTCTGGCTTCGTTTCTTTTCGAGGACGAAAAGATTCAAAGGGGGAGGAATGTGATAACCCGAATTTTTCGGGCATCTATTAATTGATAATTAACTGGGTTAATTACTAGTAATATTGATTTTATTTGGATTAATAGATAAAATTCTGATAATAAAAGATATCTGGATGCGTAAATGAACTTGGAAATATAATAAAAATATGAATTATAAATATCTAGACAAGTATTTAATTGATAATCTCTTAATTTAATTAATTTTAAATTGGCAAAATTGTTATTTCAAACAAAAATAATAATGTGATGTTTATATATATAGGTATAAAGAGATTTTAAATAAACTTATTATTTTCAAATTTAATAAGTGATGTTTAAATGTATATGCATATATATATATATATATATATGTGTATGTATGTATGTATGTATTTAAGTTATTTTTTTAAAATAGAATAATTATTTACAAATTTAATAATGTGTTTATTTAATTATATATACAAATATTTGAGTTGATTTTTAAGTTGGATTTTAAATTAAATTTGAATTGAATTTGGATTTAAATTGAATTTAAAGGATATATATATATCTTCAAAATATTTTGGATACAAAATTTATGGATAAGATTTTAATTAGAATAAGATTTGTTTTTTCTTAAAAGAATTTATTTATATAAATTAAGAAAGTATTTATTAATAGAAAAATTAATATAAAAGCTTTTATTAACATTTTAAAACGATTTAAAATTGCATAAGGACAAGTGTTAATTTATGAAATCACCTTAATAACATGTGTAATATGATAAACATTTGTTAATGACAAATGTTGGATGAATAACAAGTGTCATTTGTTTATTTTTATCTTCTTTTATTTTTAAAAATTAATCTTATATAAACATATTTTTTATTTCTTCAATTCTTTTTCCTATTCTCATTTCAAAAACAAAGAAAACAAACATGTAAGACATTTCACACCTCATCTAAAATTCTCCAACCAGAAATTAATCAATCAAAACCCGAATCACCTAAATAAGCAAGCTTCAACCTGTAAACAATTTTTAAAACCAGAAATTTTACCAAGAAAAAATCATCTCTGTTTCAAAGATAAATCTTCTCAACAATTAAGCTTCAGATTTAAAAGGATTTCCAGTTCAAACAACAAAGCATTTCAGTTTTTTTAAAAGATCACAGCAAATTCAAAGATTTGAGCTTCTAGTTTCCAGATTTCAAATTAAAATCTGCACCTCTGTTCAAAATCCTACCAGGTGAGTAAACTTAAACTTAAAACAATTTTAAATTGATATATGTGGAAATGTTGGTTGTAAATTTTGTGATGCATGTTTAAATATATGTATGCATGCTTGTTTAAAACATGAATACATGTATATATGAAATGAATATACTGGTATGTTGACTGTGATCATCTCTGTTTATGTTTCACAGTTAAAATTTAAAAAAAAATTCCAATCATCCTCATCTAATCTCTGTTAGGCTTAGGAATTCAAACGAATTTTGTTTGTTTAATCATAATCAAGGTTTTAAAATTTTATTTATATGAAGTAAGTTTGTAAACTTTCTGGAAAACAAAAAGAACAGTGAAAACTTGATTTTATCAAAATTCCAAAATGATTAAATTGTAGATTCAACTTTATAATATGATGTACCTATAAAAACTAGGATTTTTAAAATGAAAATCTAGTTTTTTAGTTGAGTTTCGGATGAGAATTTCGTAGATAATCAGAAATTGGGTTTAAAGCTTTTTCTGGTGATCGGCATCACGAGAGAGGTCAAGGTCATGTCTGAAGTAGGTTGAGGGATCGGGGGCTCCAGTAAAATTGGTCGGAGAAATTCTGGTGCTCTGTTGGGATCGGACGAGTTGAAAATAGGGTTTTGGATGGGTTTATGGTCGAGGGTGGAATATTGATGTCAGCGCGGTCATCGGTGCATCGAGTGGGTCCAGGCGATGAGGGATTGAAGCTGGAAACATGGAAAAGCTGTGGGTGGGGAGCTGGAATTTATGATGGACGGAATCAGTCTGGCGAGGCGATTCTCGGTGGTCGAGTTTGGGTCCAAGAAGCTCTGATGGGTTTGATTTTGTTTTCATGCTCGATCGAGGGTGGTGGTTGATGTGATGGCCAGTGCACGTCGACGTTGACTTGTGAAGGGTGGTCGTGGGCGTCGGAAGGCCATTGGCGATGGGTGCACGTGCACCAGGATTCAGTGCACAATGTGTTTCGAGTTTTGGGAACATAGTGATTTTTTCCTCGGGGCTGATCTTGGGGAAATGAGAGTCGGTCTTGGGTTGTCTTCGAGTGGCGTGTGTGTGTTTTGCGTTTTAAACAGTTTAAAATTTAAAACAAAGTTTTCAAAAGAAAAAATGGCTGGCTCAGGTTTTATTTAGGGAGACCAAGGATTGGCTCGAGTAAATCATTTGAGGTTAACATGTTTTAAAGCTAAATGAAAAATCGAGTTTTAGACTGAATTTTAAACTGACTCTTTCAAATAATAATTGATTATTTTAGAAGTTTAGCTAAGTAAAGATTGATAATTATTTTAACATAGATTAATTGAGTTAAATCCTAATATTATTTAAAATTTAATTAATAATGTAATTATGTAATAATTTAAAAGGATGAAGAGTTTTATCATCAACTTAAGGACTTTAGTTAATCTACAAGTTAATGAATTAATGCCAAGTTATTAAATTCTGATGATGTTTAAGAAGGTGATTAAGAAAAATGAATTATCTTAAATTATCTGGTGTTGTGTAAATTGGGATTTTTAATTAGTTAATTAATTGAATATTAATTAAAAATTAAGTAATTGGGGATAGTAAATCAAGGGAAATTAATTAATTAAGGAGATTAATTAAAAGTTAATTAATGTGAATGTTTAAGCTAATTAATCTATGTGGTAATTAAAGGTTAATTATTTAAGAGAAGTAATTAAGAATTAATTACTTAGTGTAACTAATTAAGGAATTGATTAATTGAAGAAATTTATAAAGGGTAGAAAATCAATGAGTATGATTAATTAAGGGATAATTAATCAATGTAAGTGATCATAAGGTAATTAATTTGTGTAATTAATTAATGATCAATGTAATTAACGTGAATGGATGAAGGTTAATTAATTTGTGTAATTAAGAGTTAATTACTTATTGTAATTAAAGTATAATTAACCAAGGATGATTAATTAAGATGGATAATTAAAAGGCGATTAATGAATTTGTTTGTAATTAGTTAATGTTAAGTAGGATAATCTAAGTGATTAAAATTAATTTAATTAGAGATAAATTAAATTAATTTTGGAAGTGATCAATCTTGCTTATGAATGATTGAATAATGTAAATGCTTTGAACTGGTTGATATCTCAGATATGAAATGTTTTCTGATATGATATGTTGGGTGGACAGTGATAGTATGGTTATCTGTCGATGATGAATTGCTATGTATAAAAGTGACATCTTGTATTTAAATTTGAATTGTATATCACTGGAATAACTTAGGTTAAGATGGTATTGAATTCGAAAGGACTAGAGTCGGGTATCAGTAAATACCCGAGACCACTTCGATTTGTAATCTACAATAATTCTATAACGATTTGATATGTGAGATAAATAGGCTGGAGTGTAATAAGATGGACCTTTGAAACTAAGTAAAGTAACTCAGGGATTGATTTGTGAATTAAGTTTTGACCTTAACCAGTTATGAACTCGTAGCAAGGTGCGTGTTACCCGGGATTTCAATTGTGTTTTAAAGCTTAGTATTTCAAATTGCATGGGTTTACTCATGCTGGATTCCAGCCTGACCTGGGTCTTACTTTGTTGTAATGCTCTGGTTAGACAGAGTATTATAGATTTTTAGGTAAGGATGTTCTGGAGCTCAGGAGGCGAGCTGGATGATAGAAACATATGGAGTGTATTCCGATGTGATATATTGTTTGTATTTCCGGGACAAGTTATTTTAATTGCCCAGTGATTGTGAAATATAGTAACTCTGATGTATTAAAATGTAATTGACTGATTCAACTTTCTTTGTGTAAAGAATATTATACGATAGTATATTTTATCTGCTGGAATTGTGAGATGTTGGTTTTTCTGTTTCTTCTTTTCTTCTATCTCTTTTCTTTTTTTCTAACTATTTGGAGTTTTCGGGATCGAAAATTCCGGGTCGTTACAGCTTGACTTGAGGTAATTATGAACAATTTTGACTAGATGATTATTACAGTTAGGTTTAATCTATTCTAATTAATTTAGGGTAATAGTAGTTTGAAATCGAACCTATAAAACCATAATTTGAAACCTGCAATCTAGGGTAGAATTGCAATCACTATGAAGTGTCAGATTTGATGTTGGCATACCCTTTTGATTATTTATCTATGAATTCTAAAATCTATAAACCCAGTACACCCCTTGATTATTTAACTATAAACCTTAAACCCCTTGATTTAATATTTGAAACTAAAAATATGGATTGGTCAAATTAGTGATTAGGGCTCACCGCAAACTAAAATCACTAATGGCACTCATGGCATAATGCAAACTAAAATATGGACTGGTCAAATTAGAAATATTTGGGAAGCTAGTTCCCTATGAGAGAACTCTAGGTCATTACGGTGTTAGGAAGTGTTGTTTACCCGATTGGAGTCAAATGACTAGAGGCAGTTTTTATCACAAATGGCACTCGCAGGAGTTTCCATAGTAGACGTGCAACACTGACGAGGATGTCTAATGAAGTGTAGCCCGACATAACGGGAATCCTTGTATGGACGACTCTGACGTAACCTGTCTAGTTCAAATGGAGGATCCTGATGCATGTAATCAAAGACCAATACTACAATCGAGAGGTGGAAGAAGGTGCAGACGATGAGGCACAGTGGCCAGTTAGCATTTTGGGTTATTCCTTTCAAGCCATAGTTAGGTAATGGGAGTCATAATTAGAGGAAAGTTGGTTCCCTAGTACTAGTGTCAGTGACATTAGTAAGGCATAGCTCCTATAGTAGCATTACATGGTGATTTTAATGGAAATTAATTTCCATGTAGTCCAATGGCGATGTTTCTCTATTGGATAGCTCTAGGAGCGGTCGTCGATCACTAGACACGATTCTCGATCCTTGTAGTAGCCTATGCATATTGAAGTGTAGGTATGCATTAGATAAGAACCCTTAGGTAACAGACCTTGGGACTTCACAGACACTTATAACACACCTTTTGTCATCTAAAGTAGAATTAAAGTTAACTACACATGATCATCATATATTAAACTTATACAGGGACTATTGTTTGACCTACTCTTTTTCCCCTTTTTTCCCACCACAGGTGGACAGGGGAGCGTGTGATTTGGCCCATGCTTGATCCTTGGCGAGGCTAGCTCATCTTTAGGGTTTCTTTTACCATATTTACTCTCCACATATTCATCTATCTTATCAGTACATTTTATTTGCTATATGAGAGTGATGTGATATTTTCTATGTACTTTGTATTGGACCACGTACTGATTTTTCTTAGGCTGTGATTTTGATATTTTCTGAGACGGATACTTTACTATGTTATATGATTTGTTCCTTCCGCTGTGATTTCTGAAAATGTAGTATATCTTAGATTATATCTGCTTGTATATTTTTCGACACGACGCGAGTCCGAAAGTCGCTCTAGGCTTACGATTGGTGTGTCGGGAGGTGCGGATTGTCATAAGGAAAAGTAAATAAAAAGCCCAAAATTTAGCTAAGTGCAACTTTCCTCTTTTCTCACAAAAACACCATTCACAACTCAAAATTTCGACCTCGAATATATAGAAGCTCATACTCATTCAAATTCAAGACGCCTATTTGCAAGAAAACCAATCAACACCTTAAAGTGAAGTTTGAAGAATAAATGACCACTTTTGAAATAGGTGAAGGTAGCTTATACTCTTCATTAGGTAAAGATAGTTGAAAACACTTCTTTAATACCTTTCGATACAGTCGAAAGGCTAATCACCGTTTAGAAATTCCATTCGAATCATTTGGTTCATGATTCTGTCGGAACCACCTTTCGAAGTAGTCAAGGTGGCTTAAGGGTGGGATTTAATGTTTTTGGGAAATAGGTTGAATTGAGTGGATTTCGACCTCGTCAAAAGGTTGAGCCCTTATTATATTATGGCTTTGAGCTAAAACACAAAGGATAGGGTTTAGACTCAGTCAAAGGGTAACCTTTCGACTAGATCGACATCAAATGATCATAATTGTATGAAATAAGAATCTCATAATAGCTCTATAATCAAAATTACCATAATATTCCTTTTGTAGAACCAAGATGTACAGATTGACCAAATCCCAATTTGATTTTGAAATTAGGGTTTACAAGCTTTAGAAAGAAAAGTAAGAAACGAATGAAATCAGATCGATTAAACCAGACCCTTAGGGTCTTATTTATAGGTACGGGTTGGCACCTTTCGACCCCTTGCTTTCGACACGATAAAAAGGCCTGCCTTCCTCCTTTCGTGCAAATCTCTTAAATAACAGCTTTCGACCTATTCGAAAGGATTAAAAGGCCGTCCTTCCGCTGCTGATGAATACTAGGCTTCCTTATATCTTGTTTTATTACTTTCGACTTAGTCAAAAGGTATATTGCCTGATCGCTTTCGACTTCATCGAAAGGTGTATATATATATATATATGCTCTTCACTTAGCTGTTAAGGTGTCGTGCAAGTTGGCATGGGAGTTGGCTTTCAATGCTGTCGAAACATATGTCCTTTGGGTTTCGAATAAGTCGAAACACTGTAGAAAGCTTTGCTACAAAAGATTTTATTCCAAAGTTTCCTTTCTGGCTAGTGCAATCTCATTCTTTTATGCTTGAGGATGTTATATTGAACTAATATATTTCTTCCTTCATATGTGAAGATGACTTTAACCAATTCAAAAGGCTAATATATGCTTTCGAAAGCGTTGATTTGACTGAACATTCTTTCGACAGAGGTAAATGAAGACGAAATCATTTGCTTCGGATGGCGTACATGCACACAATATGCTATTCATTGCCCTCGAAAGGTACCTTTCGATCTCTTCGAAAGTTAAAAAGCCATTTCCTTTGAAAGGCACCTTTCGACCTCGTTGAAATCCCTTTACTTATCCAAAATACCGTAGAAGCATCCTTTTGGTCTCTCCGAAAGGTGGCTGACATTATCATCTACTTATCAAAAAGCCTTATTTAATATTTTCAAAGATCACGCTAATGCCTTCCGATCCTCATTAGTGCTCTTGCTCCTTCTTCCATACTTTCACTCTTGAGAATATTTTATAGATAACATTTATCACCGTCCCCCTAGTATGAAATAAGCTTTTGTTCTTTAGGACAAAAGCTCCAAAGGATTTCTTTCTTTGTTTCCTGAAAAATAGATAATAACGCCTATTAGGATCATAACCTTATTATGAGACCTTAATAGATAACTTTGAACTCATGAAACCCAAGTTCAAGATACTGTTTGATAATATTTTTTGGGTAAAGCATAATGAACAATATATGATCAAATGCCTTTTCATTACTAATACTACAGATTTGGAACAGTATCACCTGTTTAGCAGGCATCGGCTGAAATAAATGAGCCGTAAAAAATCTATCATATGCTCCAGATCTCACTCTCTTGGGTTAAATTTTCTTCGACCATTATATATGAGGAACTTGCTTGAGGTGGTTTTACCTTGTATTTTTACTATAATTCATTCTCATCCATGCACTTTATGTTAGTAACTTTCATTCATTCATTGATAAGTTAATAGATTGTTTGGTGCTGATGTTATTTGATAGTACGAAAATCAGGAGGCTTTTATTCCCTTTTACCATCATCTTCTAACAAAAAGGATAAAAGCTTGTTTGATATCAAGAAACTCTTATCTGGAGTTGCAATCTAATATTAGTGTGGAAACATGATATTCTCATATAAATCTCAATTTCAATATAAAATCTCAAAAATCATCCAAAAGATTCATAAAGCCAAAAATCCAATGGGAAGTCCACAGCTCATCATGAAAATTCAATAAAGAAATCAAGGATTCAAATAATCAGAAAGTCATTATGGAAAGAAACCGAAAATCCATGAATTCAAGAATGCAACCAGAAATCTGCTAGGATCTCATCTGTCAAATAAATGCTCTAAACTTTATCCAATACTAGTAAAAAGTTAGAAATTCAATAAGAAGTCTACAGATCATCAAGGAAATTCCATAAAGGAGCCAAGAAATTTAGCATTCGTAGGAACAGGAGTTTAATAAGAAATCATTACGAAAATCCAATGGGGAAACCAAGTACATGAAATCCACAATTCATAATAAAAGTCAATGAGAAAATTTAGAATTCACGAAACCTGAAATTCAACAAGAAATCATTATAAAATTCAATAAAGAAACTAAGAATATGAAATCTACAGAGTGTCATAAAAATACTATGGAAATTTAGAATTCTCAAACCTAGAAATTCAATAACAAATCAATATGAAAATTCAATAAAGAAACTAAGAATATAAAATCCACAAATCATCCTAAAAGTCAATAAGGAAATTTAGAATTCACAAAACCCAATATGAAATTTTTATGAAAAGAAACAAGTAAATTGAAAGTTCACAGAATCAAGAATTCAACCAAAATCTTGTTGGGATCTCATATGACAAATAGACTATTCAAAATTTCATTCGATATAAGTGCAAAATCAAAGAATTGTCAAGTAATGGTATACTTAATTGGTTTAAGAAAAAGACCCTCAATCCTATCTAGCCTTAATTCTAAAGTTATCCTTAAAATACTTGCCAAGGATTTATTTAAAACTTATGCTTTAAATAGTGATGTGGATTCTAGTTACTCAAGGATAGTTTCCTAATGGATGTGTAATTCCTAAAGTGCCTATAAGTTAGTAGTATTATTGTTATAGTGGAGCAGAGTAGTTTCGTAAAGCCATGCAATCGTTTAGAACAGTAATCCCTTATTACTAGTCAGCCATTCGGAGTAGTAAATCCGTAAGACCAGTCAACCGTTCAGCAGATAGTTCCATTCAGCTATTCATCTTTTATTGTTCAACTGTTCAGTGGATAGTTCCGTTTGATTGAATGGCCATTCAGTAGTGCAAGCTCCATTTGACTAGTCGATCGTTTAGCAGTGCAAATTCCATACTATTGCTCGGCCCGTTCTGTAGTGCAATGGTCCAAATAACTTATTAATGTATATATATAGGCTCTTCTATCTTAAAGGGCAGTCTTATTTCTAAGGATTCAAGAGTGGTTTACTTAATCTATTCTTCGAAAAAAGTCACCTTTATCCTTGTAGTAGAATTTTTTTATCTGTCCCATTCCGTTGTCTTTTGTGTAAATCTTTGCTTTCTATCCCATGTTACAGATCTCTTCATCCATTTTCTTGTCTTGCATTCCCTTTTTAGGTGCATGCTTCTTAATTCTTTGTTGTGGGAGCCACTTTTCAGACTTTATATGTTTTGAAGGTTGCTAGCAGATACTTTGTCTTTTCTGGTTATGGTTTTTGATTCCTTGTCAATTCCTAGTTATAATATTGGACATCATTATCCTTTTGCCTTTTTTGTAACTATTTTTGGGTTTCATCTTTGTTTTTATATGATGGATATTTTTTTTAATTTTTTGTTCCTTTGGATTTTGACTTTAGTTTTAAGTTGCAGACATTTTTGTCTTTCTTCATCTTTTTTATGTCTCTTCTGAGATTTCCTTGGTTCTAAGGGATGTAGTGTATGTTAGGTTGACCTTGTTCTAAAATGTTGCTGGTAGGTGCTTGTCCTGACCCTCCCTCTAAGAGGTGAACTGGACGTTAGAGGTTTTGACCCTCCCTCTAGGAGGTGTTGTGGAAGATCATCGTAGGCTTTTATCCCTCCTTCTAGGAGATGATATGGAAGAGCATCGTAGGCTTTTGTCCCTCCCTCGAAGAGGTGCTATGGAAGAGCGTCATAGGCTTTTGCCCCTCCCTCTAGGAGGTGCTCCGGAATAGCACTGTAGGCCTTAAAATTTGTGTATGAAAATCAATTTTGGCCAATTAAAATCTTTTTGAATGTTAGTTTTTTATCATAGAGTCTCTTTGAGAGAGAGAAGCTATGTAATCGAAACCTTCTAATATTTTGAGGGGTTACTTTTTGAAAAAGAGTTTAGATACATGAGTCTTTTTGATAAAGGAACCTTTTCTTAATTTTTTTTTTTGCAAGGGTTCTCTTGCTTTTCTCATAACAGAGACACCGATCTCAAATAGGAGACTCAAAGGTCATGATTTATGAACCAATAATCTCTTAGTGGAGAAGAGGATTCTCTAATCTGATCTTTTATCAGTAAACATTTGATGGCTTTAAAACTTTTCCTAAAAAAGTATGAATAGGCTTTTACTTGACAATGGTTTTAGAAAACTTTGAAATATTAATATTGTTTAGTTAGAAATCCTTTATGTGCATTCACTAATGCTATAAAATATCTTAAGAAGATTGCACAAATTAGTTCTTGAAATATATAGACATTTTTCCTCCCCATGTTGCGGGGTAATTGAAAATAATCTTTCAGTGAAGGTACGTTAGGGAAATTTCTTATAAAATAATTTATCAAAAACAGAGTTGATGTACATTGATTTTTCTTCCAAATATATAAACATATCTTGGTAGGCATTGCTTAGTAATAGAGTGGTCTATTTGTAAGTTTTTCCCATATATTGGTGAAGGATTAATAACAAACTGAAGTTTCAAGATAGCAAGCCTTTGTATTGCTTTGATTGAAATATTAATAGTTATCTTGTATCAGGCATCCGAGCCATCTTTTTCAGGTAGTTGGAAATTTGTTATGCTCTGATAGTATGCTGAATGCTTTGGTCTAGTTTTATTTTACTTATAACGACACTCGAATTATGAATTAGTACATGACCAAGTTTCAGCACAAATCAAAGTACAAATCAAGTTAAAAAGTTATGAAAGAAAAGAGTTCATAGCTGAACCAATGCCACAAGACTTCATGATTTGATAGGGGTCCGCATTTTGAAGTTGCTAAGCCGCTTTCTTCTTAGCTTGAACAAAAAGTTTCTTTAATGAACTCTTTTAAGAATTCTGACCAAATCATGCCTTGAATTGCTTCTGCTAAAATGCGACATTTGTCGATTTCATGTCCTTTTGCTTTATGGTAATCGTAGTAACTACCTCCTTTATTTGGTTCAAGAAAGTTTCGGATCTTATAATGAATGGAAAATTTCCATTGTCCTTCACCATGGTGAATATGTGGGAGATGGGCTTGTTTAGGACTACATAATTGGATTCGGAAATGTCTTTTCGACTCCCTTTTTGGTTTTCACTTTTCCTTGGTCTCTTATCGAGATGCCTATAGTCGGATTTTTGTTCTCAACATTCTCGATGAAATTCTCTCATAACATGATGCATTTCGTCCATTTGGACAAACTTTTCAACTTGGAGATAGAAATGTTGTAGATCTATACATCCACGAATACAAACTTCCTTCTAAAAAAATTTTGTTTGATTAACCCTGAGCGAACTATGATTAGTTTTCTTGATTGGTCGCGTTTTCGGCCTTCAACGCTTCCAGTTAAATCTTTTAATGTATTCACCAAGCAATTCCTTCGGCCATTGTTTGATGTTAGCTAACATGTAGGAATCAATTACTGGGTCTTTATATATGTGAAATTGCACTACGAAATGATAGGAAATTTTTTCCCCAAGAATGGATGGTTTTCACTTGGTAATTCTTGTACCATTTGATGGCTTCTCCTTGAAAATTTATCGAAAAAAACTTACAATGAACTGCTCTAGAGGCGTTATAGAGATCTATTTGTAATCCAAAAGCTACTAAGTGATCCTCTGGGTCGAAGGTACCATCGTACTTTAGTGATGGAATTTTAATGTGAGGAGAGATGCTAATTGTCATTATTTCTTCTGAAAAAGGGGTCTTTTCTTGGGTAACATATTTCTCCAATTTAAGGAGTACATTTTTTACCATATCCTTTACGACTTGGTTGAGAATGTTGTTGTGGTGATCTTCACTGTCTTCTAGGATTAAACTATTTGATTGCCCAAGGAACTTTTCTACTTTACTTTCTTGTTTTAGCTTTTCATCTTCTACCTCATTTGATGATTTCACTTCATCTTCATCTTCCACAATCTTTAATAGTCCTTGAGATGGAGCTCCTTTTAAAAGTTATTACATAGCTATTCTTTGTTGTTATAGATTATGGACTTTAATCTCACTATTTTCCAATATTATTAGGGTTGAAGGTTGTCCAACTTTCATATTCTCTAAGTTAAAGTTGGGGACTATATTATTTTCCAAAGTTGATTGTGACACAGCTTCTTCATTTGGATTGTCGTTATTATTCCTCGCTCTTACAATTTTCTCCTCTTGAATGAAGAACTCTATGCAATTAATCTGTGATGAAAGTGATTGGGGTTCGAATGTTTGAGCCCTCCTTCTAGCGCCAAAAATGTTAATAAGAAAACTTGTCAACACCTCAAAGTGAATTTTGAAGAATAAATGGTCCCTTAAAAACCTCCTTTTGAAGTAGATGAAGGTAGCTTATATTCTTTGATTAGGTAAAGATAGTTGAAAACACTTCTTAAATACCTTTTGATACAGTCAATAGGCTAACCGCCCTTTAGAAATTCCTTTCGAAGTATTTGGTTTGTGACTCTGTCAGAACCACCTTTTAAAGTAGTCAAGGTGGCTTAAGGTCGAGACTTAATGGTTTTGGGAAATTAGTTGAATTGAGTGGGTTTTGGCTTCGTCAAAAGGATGTGCTCTTATTATATTATGGTTTTGAGCTAAAACTCAATGGATATGTGTATGCTAGGGTTTCGACTCGGTAGAAGGGTAACCTTTCAACTAGACCGACATCAGATGATCATAATTGTATGAAATAAGAATCTTATAATAGTTGCATAATCAAAATTATCATTCTTATTTATAGGTGCTGGTTGGCACCTTTCGATGCCTTGCTTTCGATACGATCGGAAGGTCTGCCTTCCTCCTTTCGTGCACATCACTTGAATAATAGCTTTCGACCTAGTCGAAAGGATTACATGGTCGCCCTTCCGCTGCCACAGAATACTGGGCTTCCTTCCATCTTGCTTTATCGCTTTCAACTTCGTTGAAAGGTATACTGCCTGATCGCTTTCAACTTCGTCAAAAGGTATATATAGATGCGCTCTTCACGTAGCTATTAAGGTGCCGTGCAAGTTGGCATGGGCGTTGGATTTTGATGCCGTCGAAACATATATCCTTTGAGTTTCGAATGATTCGAAACACCGTAGAAAGCTTTGCTGCAAAAGATTCTATTCGAAAGCTTCCTTTTTGTCTTGTGCGAAACCTCATCCTTTTATGATTGAGGATGTTATATTAAACTCATATATTTCTACCGTCATAAGTGAAGATGGTTTTAACAAATTCGAAAGGCTAATAATGCATTCGAAAGGGTTGATTTGGCTGAACATTGCGGAGGTAAATGAAGACGAAACCATTTGTTTCGAATGGCTTGGCGCACATGTAGAAAGTATGCTACTCGCTGCCTTTGAAAGGTACCTTTTGGTCTCTTTAAAATTTGAAAACCTGCTAGCCATTACCTTCGAAAGGCACCCTTTGACCACTCAAAATCTCTTTACTAATCCAAAATACTGCTAAAGCATCCTTTTGGCCTCTCCGAAAGGTTTTGCTGACATTATCACCTTCTCATCGAAAGCCTTATTTAATGTTTTTAAAGATCACTCTGATTCTTTCTGATCTTCATCAATGCTCTTGCTTCTTCTTTTATACTTTCACTCTTAAGAATATTTTATGGATAACAACGCCATTCTAGACTCAACAAGACTATACGTCCTAATTCCAATGTCTACAAAAGTTGAATATTTTTCATCCACGCCTATTATAATTTTAATTGAGTTTAATGTACAATTGAATTCTTGGTGCTTGAATGCACAGGTTGTTACATGTTTTGTCCATAAACTCATAGTTGCTCACTTGAGCAAGTTGATGTTATGGTATTATAAGTTAAATATATTGCGTTTTTATTCAAAAAAGGGCCCTAAGATTAAAATGGAGGCTTTCTATTTATTTTTAGTGGTCATTTTCTTCATTAGAACTAATTATATAACCCAATTATTTAAAACACATTTTTAACATAATTGATTATTTTTTGTTTCTTACTTAAGTTGTATATAGAATAATATTGAACCTATTTTGTTGCTTAAAGATTATCTTTGATGATGGCTGCAGCATTATTGACGTTTATTTTTGAATCTTAAAATGGAGGATGTTACAAATAATAATTTCCTTTACATTGAATCGTACAAATATGATCATATATTTATATATATTTTGCTCCTCTTCATTTTTAATTTTAGACAAAATATTTTTTAAAAATTAATATAAAAAATAAAATATTTTGCAGATCTTACTTTGTAATAAATGAATGATTTATTTCTTATTCATTATTTCTGATAGAAAGAATAATTATCAAAATATGAAATACCTTAAAAAGTAAGATTTATCACATATAAAATTCAGAGCCAGACAAGCACCAATGTCCCATAGTTTTACTGATTCGACTTTGATGCGAGAGATCATAAGTTCGAAACTTACGTCGCATGATTCGAACATACATTGACATGTGATATATTGTCCAAGTGATATGTTGTATCTAAGTACCATTTCAAAAAAAAATCAGAGCCATCCTTAATAAATATGTGCAAAAAAAGATGAACAAAACCTTCAATTTTAATTTAATCAAACTGGTGCAATTAGCCAATATTCATTTATTTTATATAATATCAAATTTCCAAAACAAAAAATTTAGCAAAACCCATTTATATTCACAAAATGAATATAACTTTTATTTTTTCAAGTGTAAAAATTAAAAAGCACAAAAAAATCAAATAATTAAACAAAAGTACAATGTAATGTTTGATTTTATAGTATTTTATTAGAGTAAATTAACCGTCATTGCATTAATAATTGTACACGAGTAAATAGAAGTAATAACAATGTAAGAAGTGAGCAGTTGTACTGTGCAACTGGATAATAGAAACAAAAGGCTTGTAATCTACTAACAAGCAAAATAATAAAGATTGATGACAAGTGCAAATTTCAATCCATCTCAGCGCTTGTCAGTTTCTAAAAGTCCAAACAAATATTGTAAGATTCCAATACCACAAACTTGCTTTCCAAGAGAAAAAACAATTGATCGATTCAAGTAAGTTTGTTTCTAGTACATGTCCGACTCAACACACATCTTCTATTAACTATCGTTAAAGCTCACAGCAATGCATATTTCATTTGTTCTGTCTAAGTTGGTTATAAATTAAATAAAAGCTTAAACAGCTAGAAAATAATAATATATTTTAGTTAATTAATTAATCAGAAAATTGCTTTCAACATCTCAGAATAAGCGATTGTAGACTCGAATACATTCTAACGCAGTGGCGGGTTGAAAGCAGAACATGTTCAATGATAATTATGCCTTCATAATTTAATTAATTACTTGCATTCACAATTATTAGTACGTGAAATTTTACCTATTTTGTAAACGAATTAAACTATTCACCAACATTCACTATTTACACTCAACGTTTTAATTTTAAGTTATCCACTTGTTAAATAGGAAGGTTTATTAAATATTGTAATATTCAATAAAATGTTACAATGCACATAAATAAATGCTCAGATAATATAATAAGCAGTAAAATAATTTTTTGTTCCTGAATAAAAGGTTCACAACATTTAATTAGTTTATGATATCTAGTCAAATTGCTTTTAATAATTAACTAAATAATAGATTGTAGATGACTAAATGATTAATAGCATTTAATTGGATAATTTTTAATGTTTAGTTAGCTAATTTAATGTATTAAGTATGATAACTTACAATGTTAAGTAATTTATAATATTAAATCTAGTAATTTATGGCGCTTGTTGGATAACCTATAAATATGGGCTTTGCACAGAAGGTCCCTATTTGTGATATTGTTATAAGAAAAGTCCATAGGGTAATAGGTACGTAAATTATGTCCCTGTTTTTTTTAAATCAGAAAACGCAAATTAGCTTGCACTTGCCTTAAAAGAAGGGCAAGTTAACTTGTTTTTTCAAAAAATTTAAAATTTTTAAAAGAAAAATTTTAAAATTAAAAACGAAAACTAACTTGCGCTTTCCTGATAATAAGTGCAATTTAACTTGCGCTTTTCAAAAATTTCAAAAATTTCAATAAAAATTTCAAAATTAAAATACGCAAACTAGCTTGCGCTATCCTAATAGAAAGTGCATGTTAACTTGTGTTTTTCAAAAATTTCAAAATTAAAAAAAAATCAAAGTAAAAAATTGCAAGTTAGCTTGCATGTTCGGTCAAGACACCTTGCATTTTCTATTTTTCAAAAATAGGGACCAAATATACATATTCATATCTACAGAGACTTTTCTTACAACAACATCAACATGTGACTCTTTTTTTGCTATTATAAATATTATAGTGGTTTATTTACAGTGGAGATTAGATACATGCTTTTCTTTTCAAAGTTATTTAACACTTTAACAAAACACCCTCTATGAGTTTCAAAATTATATCTTTTCATTTATTCTACGGAATTTTTGTCTAGGTTGTTTTATTGTTATTTTTGAAAAAAAATTAAGGCTTATTCATTTTGTTATTACTTTGCAAATTTGTCACTTTGTCTACAACTATTTTCAGTTAAGATAGCATATATTTGCACTTAAAACCCCAAAATTTACAGCTTAAACAACAAATATTTGGAGAATTTTTTTTGAAAGTTTCTCATATTTTCTATTGTTACATACAGATTCAAAATGTAAAAAAAAAAAAAATTGTTCAAAAATTAAATGGATGTTTGGTGGAATGCATTCCTGGAAGGCAGCTTAGTGTGCATTTTGAAACTTAGGGAATGGTGTTTTAAGGATCTTCCCTTGTTTGTATTACTTGAACGTAAACTTACATTGGATGATGGATGATGATGTAGAAACCACACTAGCAAAAATGAAACAAGTGAATGTCCGAAGTTATAAAACGAATAATAAACACAAATTCACATGTCCAACAAATTAAGTTTGAAAATAACTAAATATCCAAGTGCATCTACGTTGATGCATAAATTATTGGTTGAATTTTTGGAACTAATAACATCTTCAACCATCATTATCACAAAAATCATAGTCGTTTTTAATATTTAGGTGACATCCAATGCTTAAGGATTCGGTTTTGATTTTTTGACGCTATTTTAGAGTGACCGTTTTTACTCAAGATAGTCTAACATTTTGTTAGAACTCTGAAAACACATACAATTTGTTGATTTTGGGATTTTCCTTATACCTTCTATTATATCTCGATAGAGGGAACAATTCGTTTTAAGTGGGATACTAAAAAAGGTTCAACGTACGAGCATTGAGCAAATAGAGTATTGTGTTTATATATTGGAATGAATTGAATAGGAAGAGTGCATTAATTATTTACTTGTTATTATTTATAATTAATTAGTTTTAATAATTGTTAATTATTCAATTACGTTCATAATTAGTTAATAACATAAAGAGTAGTTGATTGTTACAAGATTTTGATGAATTATAACATCCAAATTACAATGGATGGCTACATAGCCCTCAAAATTGAAATATGACAGAAGAAAAGACCATCTCAAAAAAGTTATGAAAATCATGTCACTATTTTTATTTTTTAACTAATTTATGCTACTTTTGCCACTGATTTCGACGCTGAGCCGATTTTCTGAAAGGAGACAGTTTGATAAAAAATAACAAAATAGGGACCTAATTTACATGGGTTTATGAATATGGATTTTTTGTGCATGAGCTTTGAGAATATGGATCTTTGGTCCAAAACCCCACCAAATTATTACCATTGTATTTTAATGATGTTTTTCTATTTTCAGCTACCTTGATTTATCACAATCGACCTATACATCATTGTCATTGAGCTATTATTAACTTTCACAGTGGATTTTAATTTCCCGTTTTACACCTATTTTTACTAACGATTGTTTAGTTTTATATTTCCTTTGTGCTCGTTAATTTTCACCTATCTGATATTCTAATTTCAATATGTTCTTAAATTTTTTCTTCTTTAACATAATATGACTGTCATCACACATCAACTTTTAAATTGTTACTATTGTCGTATTTTTGTAATTATAACTTGCTATTATATTATCACTAGTTTATGTCAACAAAATAGATGTTCATATATTTTACTAAATAGAATTCTCCTTTGAAAATATCACATTAAAATTGTTGCATCGATCACACTACATTATTTGATTCATCGTCCTTAGGATCTGGCTTTGTGAAAATATGGAGTAAAAAAATGACAAAGATAAATGATTTGGAGGGTCCTTTTTTTTTAAAAAAAAGTAGTCCGATGGAACTGAGTTTAAATGATATAATTTATCTGATTCTACAAGTAGCTACATTGTAATGCTAGATCATATACATTATTTCTCTCACTTGGCCAATCATTAGATATCTTTAAAAATAAATATCACTACATCTGAATGCAAAACATGATTTTCTTTTGGTGTTTCAATAGATTGGATGGAACGTGCATACATGATATTGTCCTCATCTAAAAATTATCTATTTCACTATAATCGCAATAAAATTTATATTATATATATTTTAGAATACGAAAGGAATAATAATTACCGTTATAACTAAGTAATAATTCATATTGATGTTTGTAGGTGATGTTTAGTCATCTAAAATTATTTTTATTCACATATTTTTTATTTGTTTATTTTCATAAACATCTCAGTTTTGATTTAACCAAAATTATATATTTTTCAGTTAAATTTTTTTAGTTGCTCGTTAGGCAAGTTATAAGCAAATTAGTACACATGACAATTATCAATGGCCTTTTGCCAAGTCAATTATTTAATCGCAAACTTTTTGAATTTGAAATCTTTACCTTTCCGCCTTTCATGTTGACCTATAGTAGGAACGCAAAAGAATAACTAAGACTACGTTTTTTGCGAAGCAAGTGGAGATCAAAGCGGAGCATTTAAGTGGAGAATGCTGGGTGAACAGAGAACGCGTTTGTCCGCCGCGAACGAAAAATGCGTTTGTCTGCCGCGAACGGAGAATCTAAACAGAGTATTTGAAATGTATATACTCTAAAATAAAATTGATTTATTTTTAATTAATCATTTGTTTTTAATGAATAATATGTATCAATAATTTGTAAAATTAATTAATTAATTAAATTATTTGAATCTGATAAAAACCAATTTTACAATACGAGTGTAATGGCACGCGCTTTGCGCGTGAATTGTTTTTCTTATAAATTGTATATGTTTAAATCAGTCAAAAAAATAATTTTTTATTTTCAAGTGATATTTTGTAAAGAAGTATTTTGAATATGTAAATAAGGTTTAATTTTAGATTCTATTTTTAGAAGCGTTTTGAATTTTAAAGCATGTTTAGTTATTAGATCATACTTTTATGGGCATTTGAATTTGTAAACGAAATTTAGTATTAGATCCTATTTTTAAGTAATTAAGATTGGATAAATATAGAGGGGCATTTTTGGTAGTTCACGTTGATACCAAAAAAGTGTGACACCAAAGCTATTACAACTATTATTAAAGATAGAACATTTTGATACGATCATTTCAGCTCGACCAGTTTAGACAACACCAAGTTCGTTGGACTCTACTATCCCAATACAGCAAATAAACTAAAAATCAATGGCATTGTATTAAGCAACATTCCTTCCTACTCCATATAAACCCAACTCCCGATGAACAAAAAGCGAAAATACAGTTTCAAAAAATAATTAACACCTTCTTTTTCCTCTCAATTCTGACGTTAAATTTGACGGTAGCATTTAACGTCTCTACTCTCTCATTCGATAAAAGCTACAACCCTCTCTTCGGTGATGATAAATGGAAAAAGCATCTAACTTCTTCTAACCCGCTACTCCGGTTAGTGTTAATCTTTGATTTATCGAATATAATTATGCAAATGTTAGTGTTCATAATCTCACTTAATGAAATTGATAGAAATCGAATAATTTGAACATTGTAGGTTCGGATTTTATATAATCGGATATATACAACCATGGGTTCTTTAGTGCGTCGATTAAGTTACCGTTCGATTATGCTGCCGGTGTTGTTGTTGATTTTTATGTAAGTAGCTTTCAAATATTATTTATTTTAGACATTTTGATTCACAGCTTGTCAATAGATTTTTCATATGACCACTTCAAAAGTATAACAAAAACGAACATCTATTAAATAACAGCAAAGCAGAAGAATTTGAAGCCCCCTTCTAAATTCTTGAACTTATATCTATTCTCTTTAATTCTATCCAAGTTTGAATATTTTATTTTCAAAATCCTATGATTTACCTTTTTACAATTATTTTACTAAATTTTTCATGCAATTATACATTCAAATACCTACCTTTTTAAAAAAATTACAATTATTTATAAACTTTTCACGATTCTCTTTCAAAATTTTACATTAAAGTCCACACATTTAAATTAATTAAATAATCCTAATTTTTAAATTAATTGCTAACCTAAGCCAATTGATATTTATAATAAACCTAAAAGATGAAAGTTTCAGTATGTATGCTACATGCACATCAAAAAATTGGTTAGAAAAATTATTCAGATGCAAATATATATAAATCACATACATTAATTATGTACGTTAATGACAATAATAAAGTTATTTTATAATTTATTTAATAAATGAATTTTGCATACATTGCACTTGTAAAATTCTATTAACTTCAAATATCTAAATATACATTTTTTACAACTACGTTGAAACCCTTCTCAATTATCTTCTAATATTTTACATTCAAAGCCATATATTTAACTGTATGCAATCGTAAATTTAGACTATTTAAATAAATATGATTAACTAATATTCATTAATCCATGTAATGAATCCTTAAAATACGAGAACTTCAATATATACAACATTCATATATATGAGAAAAAAATGATAAAATTATTTCTTCTTTGTTTAGACATATAAAAAATATATTTAAATCACATAACATAAAACGTATACATAGATAATACCAACTCTTTAAATTTCTGATTCATTTATATCAAAAAATTATCGTATATTACATGACATAATTTCATTTTCAATAATTTATAAAAGATAAATTTATATTTTACAACATTACGATGTGAACGCACAGATCACATCAATATTAGATTATATAAACATTCTCGCTTATTCAATTAAATGCTATATACATTATTTTGCTATTATCATTACCCTTTTACAACGGTATAAAATATATGGTTAATTACAAGAATAAAATTATTTTAAAATGAAAACTGAATATGAATAAAAGTTCACATGTAGATAAGCTAACCATAAGACCAATGCTCTTCTATATTACAATATGTATAAAGCTCTTCTCAATTTTTTTATATGTTTACATTCGACTTCTTATATTTAAGTAGTTATGTTGATCATTAATTCAAATTATTTAAATAAGGTCACTTATTTAATGTTCATTATCCATTTATAATCCTTTAAAAAAGTTACAATTCAATATATATTAATATATACAAAAATCATATTCATAAATTGGTAAAATTACTAGTTCACTCATACATATAAAAATATATATAACATAACATAAATTATTTTTTTCATTATGAAAAAACATAAATTATTTACATATACAATATTAACAAATTTAATTTATAATTTTTTTTGAGGTAGTATGTTAATTTTACAAAGATACGTAGTTAGTGAAGATTGAACCCTCAACCTTATATCTAAGCATTGCATGTCATCTTAATTTACGAATAATATATAACGATAAATTTATCATATATTGTATAATAATATGTGCAACGCACGGGTTACACACTAGTTTATTGAGAAGTCGAACCAATATTTCCGTACCCTTGTGCAAATTGAAATCATGTATGTTTATTTTATTCATATGATTTCCCACTTCTATAATACTCTACTAAATTTATTCTCTGAAAACAACCTCTGTTATCGTGTAAAGAAATTCAAGTGGCTGATAACAATAATGACCGTTAAGGTGTTAATTGTCATTACACGTTATTAAGACAAAAGTTGAAGAATTAATTTAGCAAATAGCAGCAAAAATAATCTGTTTGGTTTAATGACTTTCATTATGGACACAAGTTTAATCAACCATTGAAGCCTTGAACATTTTTCAACTTTACCACTGATGTTATTGCCTACTATTGTTGCTCTTTTTGGATCTAATGAAAAACAATAACACTGTTAATTTGCAGAATAGGTAGAACCCAATGATTGTTAGGGTCGATGGAAGATGCTTTTGGCTTGGAAATGTTATGAAATTTGAAAAATAATAAGAAAAATAACATGAAAAAAAATCCCATCTTCAAATCATACGATCTTTACATGACAATATCATCTTCCATCCAAACAATCGTTCGGTTCTTCCTATTCTGCTAATGGTGTTATCATCGTTTTCCATTAAATCCAAAAAGAGGAACAGCAGTATCAATAACAAAAGTGCTAAAGTTGTGAACTGCTCCAGGCTTCAATGGTTGATTAAGGGCAATAACAGCACACAAGCTAGACATGCATGCTCTTCTTCAAAATTTTCAGCTACAAACAAAGCTCCAAAGCCAAAAAGTGACAGAAAAATCAAAGGAGAAAATGAAATTTATGACCGTCAGCCAGCTTTAATTCTTTGGTAAAGCTCGAAGCTAAGTAGAACTTCCCTTCTAAGCTAGTTTCATTAACTAAGGGTGTGCTCTCAACGAACGGTATCAGGGATTCTGAGCGGAGCATTTGAACGGGAAGTAGAGTAGACGTGGAATGCGAGCAAAGAATTTAAGCGGAGTATTTATAATATAATTTTTAATTAAATTGATTTATGGTTAACTAATTATTTGTTTTGTTGTGTAATATTCGTTTAATTAAAATGAAATAGCGGTATAAAAAATGCAAATTAATCATACAATGCTAGTAAGTACAGATAAAATGGTATAGTGTTTCAATGCAGTCCTACTGCAATAATTTCATTTCTTATGATATTTCGAATTGTTAACATTTCGTGGTCTACGCGTTATTGTACCTGTTCAGTTGCTTTGTTTGCAGTAGTTCTCATACTATAATATTTCTCCTGGTATTCGTTTGGAATAAGATCGAAATCATCATCATAAGTCATAAAATTTGGATCGCCATTATTGTATTTTTGTATGAAATTATTTATAGTCATTGTAGATGCGATAACTTTTACTCGAGTTTCAAATGAGTATATTGGTATATTTTTCAAAATCACAAACTTTTTCTTCGATATTTCAAAGGTTCTCTCAATTGCCATATATAAATTTGAATGATAGAAATTAAAATTTTCATTGACCAATTTTAGTTGATTTGTGGTTTTATGAAAATGAGGAACATAATATCTAATATTTAAGATAAGGTGGTAAAGAGCTAGGTTGAAGTGGATATTCTGAATCAACTACATAATTCTATTCAAGTGGAGAGTGAAGTAAGTTTGAGTTTCAATCATTTATAACTACATTAATAATTCTACTATCATGCACAGTATCTTTTAAACCACTCATGTAACAACCCTGTATTTTGCAAACATTTTAATTGAAATTCCTGATTTAAAAACTTTATTTTATTTCCTAAATTGGATAAAAAAAATTATTTTAAACATAAATTTTGATGTGTATGTGAATTATAATTCCAAACATGAATAAATAGAACATTTTCCAGAAATATGAATTTTGGTCAATATAGTCAAACTTTGACTTTTAAATTTAAAAATTAAAATTTTGAATTTTTGAATTTTATCTTTTATTATGAAAATAAATAAAATTTTAAGTATACTACTTTTTGTTTTGTTGAAATCTGATTAATATTGTGAAAGTTATGCTTTTTAAACCATTTTGTGTAAATTGTTTATTTGACAAGATTGTTTATTTTAATTTATATAAATAATATTTTTGTTTGTCATATCATGTTCTAATTTGTGTATATATGTGTAACATGACATGTTATGTATATATTTTATTTTTAAAACATTTTAAAAGTGTAGTTATAATTTTCAAATGTTTATTGTATTTTGTTTACAAAATTTTAATTCTAGTTTCAATTTAATAAACTATTTTCTTTATTTACTTTTTATTTTTCCTAAGTATAATTTCTTATTTTCCTTTCACTTTATTTTTGTTTGTCTTTTATTTTTATTTGTTTATTTTGAATAAAAGAAATTGAAAATTCAAAGAGTCAAAACCTTTTCATTTTCTGGTGACTTTTCATTTACCTTGTCTTTTCATTTTTCTTTGCCTTTTCATTTCATGCTTTGGCGATACATCTCTCTACCCTATAGTCATGTATTCTTCTTTGTATTCATGTGAGAAAACTTACTCATCATTAAAACTCACGGCTATCTCATTGAAAAAAAAAGTCCTAATGGCTTCATTTTTCTCATTTTCTTCTTATTTTCCCTTGATTTTTTTGCCTTACTTCTTCTTGTGTTTGCTCGGCCTCTACCACCTTCATTTCCACCGACCACACCACCACCATACACGGCAGGAACCACCACCTTTCCCCTTGTCCAGATTTGGCCGTGACCACTTGATGAAGCAAGCACCTTAAATTTGCAAAGTACTCCACCAAAACATGCCTAGCCGACCACGAATTCCACCATCTCCTTCATATATCACTTCGGCCACCACCACTAGCAAGTACTTCAACTCTGGCCGCAAACTCCAGCACTGACCAGGCCTATACCTGACCAAGGCCGAGCCCAATTGATGCATGGCCGAGCCAAGTGGTGCACCAAAACCCTTCTCTTTTGCCTTGTCCTTTGATTTTCCCTATGTTGTAACTCCTGCTCTTCATCTCCATGTTGCCATGCATATGTGATGCATACCCGAGTCTATAGCATCACTATGGCCGAGCCAAATTGATGACATGGACGAGCACTTGAGTGGTCAAGGCATGGTCAAGTCATCTATTTCTTTGTTGTTTCTTATTTTCATTTGTTTCAATATTGTTCTTGTGTTATATATTTATGTTTATATTGTCTTGTTTATTTGTTGTATACAAGATCAATATCAAGGCTCTCCATTCATTCAAATCAAAAGTCATGTTGTATCATGTTTGTCGTGCCTTTGGAATCGTTCTTGTGTGTCGTAGTGGTCTCTAGCTTTGATAAAGGTGAGTCCTTCTCACTCTGACATTTTTACTTATGAAATGGTAAATTGATGACAAGTGATAGGTAATTAAAAATGTTATGCAAGTAAATGATGATTATATGATATGCTATGCCATGTTATAACCATGTTTACTTTGTTAATTATCACCTGACATGTGATATATGACCGTATAATGTGACATTGACATGTTAGTATAGTTGTTTGTATTGTTTATTTTATTCTGTTCTCACACTACAAGTTCCCTATAGAATAGAATCATTATGGTTTGAAATGATACATACCGAACGGACATTAGAATAGGAAAAAATCATTACGAGCTGAAATGATAGGATCAAGTGATTTTTATTGTATTAATTTTATTTGACTTGGGATTGCGGATTTGAAATGATAGAACCCGGATTTCCTTTTTAAATTACGGATTGAAATGATTCATATCCGTACCACTTGACCTAGGTTAGAAAATTATATACAGACCCTATGGTATATTTTTAAAATGATTTTTCTTAAGATATGTATTTTTAAAAGTATGAAATTTTGATTTAAAATTATATATTTTATGGTTTTGAGAAAGCTAAATATTAAGATTTGAATTGTGAAATTTAAGTATGTAAATTTGAAGTAAATGTGATTTTTGACTTTAAATTATATTTTTAAAATGTAAGTAAATAATGGAAATTAAATTTAAAGTTTTAAAATGATATTTGAAGTAAAATGTTAAGTTTTATTTAATTAATAAGTTATGAAAACAGTGAATTTTGACTTAACAAATAAATTGAATTTTAAATTAGATATTTAATTATAATTTTTTTTTTGTGATAAGTCATATGTTAAATTGATTTAAATGTGAAGTTTTGAAGCCTGAAAATATGATTTATAAATTTAAAATAGAATTTTTTTGAAGTTTTAATGTTTCTGAAGTTATAATAACACCTGAAATTTTATTTATAGCATTTCCAAAAATGTTGTGGTCTTATGACAACATTTTTAAGTGACGTTGTTTTAAATTTAACTATGTTAGAAATAACTAAATATCTATTACGACATTTTATAAATGTCGTTGTTCGTGAACTAAACTATTTTTGAAACTATAAGCTACGATAGCACTTTATAAATGCCGTCGTTGCTATAATTTGCAATGTTTTGAAATATTATAGATTTTAACACTATTTGAGTTATATTTTAAAGTGTTAAATGATTTAACTTTTGAAAATTGATTATTTGTGAAATTTAAGGAGTTTGAATATAATTTAATATTTGAATTTGATTTTTTAAGGAATTTAAAGTAAATTTGAATTTAAATAAGGTTTACTTGGTTATGTGTTAAATGGAATGAAATGAAATGAGATAAATGAATTTTTGAATAAGATTTTGAAATGTGTTTTGTAATGATATTTGAAATAATAAATGAATGACATATTTGATTTTAAAATGATATTAAATTTGAATATTTGAATTTGAATTCAAATAATGATTTGATAAATGAGATTTTGAAAGGATATGATATTTTAATGATTTTTAAATGGTTTGGAAATGATTTGAACTTTATTTTGATAAAGAATTGATTTTGATAAAGGAATATTTGAAGTTTATATTAGTATGAAAGGATATTTAGTTTACTTGTAATTTGAGTTTATTTAAATGATATTGGATTTATGAAATGAACATTGCAAAACTAAGTAATAATGAAGTTAAATCAGAGATATATAAAATTATAAAAATTAGTTTTGAAATGTGGGATATTAAAGCTTTGAAATCTATTAAAAATTGAATAGTTTATTTTGCGGATCAAATCTGTATTTGAAATTTATAAGATTTGAAATGTTTTGTTGGGAACTGAATTGAAACTGATGGTTTGAATTGAATTAAATTGGAAATTTGAAAATTTGGGTTTAATTGAATAAATTTGTAAAATGTAAAGAATTAAAGGAAGGTACCATGATTTCAAATGTATGATTTCGAAATCTTATGATTTTCAAAGTGTAATGATTTCAAGTATTTTGGTTTCGAAAGAGTTATAACTTTGAAAGTATTATGATTTTTGAAAGGTGAATATATGTTTGAAATGGAAATTATAAACTATTTGATTTGAATATAGTTTTGAAATAAAAATGTTTTTTGTATCGAAGTATAAATATTTTGAAAGGAATATAGTTTTGAAATGAAATGATTTGATCTTTTTGAAGTATAGACTATTTTGAAACGACCACGGCGTTATAATAACGATTGGTTGTTAAAGAGACCAGGATCAGAAGTTGTCATACTCTCTGCCAACTCCGAAAACCACTTTAACAGTTGTATACGCGGTGGAGATTCCAGAATGAAGTAGGATAGTGGTGATGTTCTTAAGGTATATTACGTGGACCCGACTCCCATGAGTTGGGTTAACGTGGCTAAAATAGGAGCGATCTCGGGCCAAAAGGGGTAGCTTCTATGGTCGGACACACTTCTTCGATACTATATTCTTACTTATGGTTGATTTGATGGCCATCCTTCGATTTTGATTTGGGAGTGTGATCCGAGGTGGGCGTAGTGGCTGCTACGTTACCGCCAGCCCATGTGTGTAATTGGTATATCTACCCTAGCATTGCCTTGTGTTCCGTGTCACCTACCATAGCGATCTTTACTGCGAGTTTTGATTTGTGTCGTACCTATGGAGTATCTTCTCATAGTCTCCCGATCAGGAGATATGTAGGTACTATATAGACTATTGGCACTATTACGTGCTAAGGGGAATATTGGGTCACTTCATAAGTTATTTTAAAGTAAGTTTATTTTACTGTAGACATTATTATAATAGCGCAATATTACTACATAGTAAATAGTTTAACGGATCCTTAAAGGATGGATAATCCCAAGCATCCTTTAAGTTATCGATGCACTTTGTTACTGTTCACTTGAGTTGATTTACAGTTCATAAGTATTTATGTCCTGACTCGAGTGTTTTGTGTTTTGCTTTACGCTTGAGTCAGACTGAGTGATTCAGCTTTCAAGACTCACCTTCGGAGTTGGAGCTTTGCTTGAAGATCCAGCCATCTATTTTGTTTTCAGTATCCAGTAATTCCAATGATGTATTCTGATTTGTACCTGATGTATCTTGTTACTCTTCTGTTGTATCTTATTTAACTCTGATGTATCTTATATATATATAGTAGCTTCATGAACTACTATCTCTTTTACTTCCGCTGCATTATTATTTACTCTTGTCTGTGATCGATGATTTATTTATTTACTGCATATTCTGAGTTTTGCCAAATTTTATTTACAACGTGGTATTTTGAGCAATTCAAGTCCGACATGTGCGGATGCGAATGGTTGAAAATATCGGGTCATTACATATGGTATCAAAGCTTTGGCTTTAGGCAAAACTTAGCATATATGGTAAATGTATTTACAGAATCACTTTCATTTGAGTTTGAATCTCTTCCTTTTTGACTCGATCCCTTTGAAATTTAGAACTTTCCCTACGGTTCCAAAATCCATTCGTGTCCCTCGCTATTCGTATTCCTTTGATTCTGGAGTATCCCATAACTCCACTTCGAATGATCTATATAATAAGTCAGTGGTTTCGCCAATCTCAAATTGATTTGTAAAGGGGTGAAACTCCTTTACAACAGCATCGATTCACCAAAGATTTTATATCCTCAGTTTAGATGCTAGTATTTCTTATGATTCCAAACTCTATCTCTTGAGACCGGATGTAGATTTACTCCAGGAATCCACATCGATCTTATTCTTTAAGTCACAGTTGACCCGGTTAAGGTTGCTCGCGATGTATATTAGCTTAACCATCTTCCTATTCTGTTATTTAATCATCTCATCTTTGTTTCAAACTTATCTTCAAATCATTCTTGAAGTGTATTTGTAAACTAATATTTAAAATGTTATATATATTATGTTGTTTGAGTTGTTGATGTTAATTTGGGTTTTCGATCGATTCGTTTGAACAACTCTATCGATAAGATTTCCAAAACACTTAAACAGAACAAACTGACACAATATGGTTTTTCAAATTTAGTAATGAAATAAATTTTTGTAACTATATTATAAATTTTTTGGAATTTTATTTGAATTGGTTGTTAAGAAATAATATTTGATTTTACAAATCATTATCCCTAGTTTCATATATAAATAATTGAACTATAAAACATGATTATAAATTTATTTGGAAATTTAAAATGAATTTAAAACAAGAATTTGAGAATTTAATTTCCGATGGTTTCAAACCTTGTATTTAAAGTTTTAAAGGATATATTATTTAAAGTATTTTCTAATAGAAATTTATTTCCAAAGAATTTTAAGTTTAAAATTAGTGCTCTTCTCTTTGTCACTGGAAAATAATTTCGGTGATGACTGCAGCATCGTCGACATTTATTTTCGAGTTTCGAAGTGAAGAGACCGTTCTATAGTCTTGCCACGGTTTTGTTTTGGGGAATTTAATTGATTTGAATTTCTAAAATAAGACTGATTTATAACATATGCTGATATATGGTTTAAATTTGAATGGATATATTTATATAGTATATGTGCATTTATTTATCTCTAAATAGTTTGGAATATATCGGAAATTTAATTCCTAAATTTCATCTTGAAAGATAAAATTTTAATAATTTCAAGATTTGGATGAATATTCAAGCTTGAAATGATTGAATTGGAAAGTTTTATTTGTATAATACACGATTTCATTCCAATATAACTTACCTAATTATAAAAAAGTTGAATATGTAATTGGATAATATACAGTATAAAATGAATTTATAAATAAAATTTGAGTGGTTATAATAAATGTTATACTCTTAAATTTTAGTTATAAAAGATTAACGGTGGTAAATAAAGAAAAAGGTAATGGAATAATTTACAATATAAAATGATGATAAAGGAACTAAGAATAAACTAAAGCAGTTATAATAAGTGTAAATATACTTAATATAGGTGATAAAATATATTGAGAGGAATAAATTTAAATATAATTAAGAATAAAGAAGAATTAATTTTATTGAGTACATTATGAGTATAATAAAATATTTTTCAAATCCATGATTTTAGAGATGGTTTATTTAAGTTAATTGGATGATAAGATATTGGAATTAGAGGTGGTTAAGATTTATTTAAATTATGTAAGAATAATTATCAATTTAAGTTGAAATTTTCATGGTTTCAAATTTATTATCTTATTTTGTTTTTCAAACTATCTTTTGGTTGTGTTCTTGATCCTGGAGGATCTTGATAAGATCATCTTCACCTTGTTAAACTTACCTATAACAACAGTTATCACGTATAATTCTAATCTTTTTTTCATCTTGTCTTAGTCCTATTTCATTCTATTTTTTTCTATGTTTTCCCGTACCTCATTCCTTTTCGGGGACGAAAAGTTTTAAGTGGTGGAGAGTGTAACAACCCTGTATTTTGTAAATATTTTAATTGAAATTCCTGATTTAAAAACTTTATTTTATTTATTAAATCGGATAAATTTTGTTATTTTAAATATAAATTTTGACTTGTACGTGTATTATAATTCCAAACATGAATAAATAGAATATTTTCCAAAAAAGTGAATTTTGGTCAATATGGTCAAACTTTGACTTTAAAATTTAAAATTTTTGAATTTTATCTTTTATCATGAAAATAAATAAAATTTTAAGTATACTGCTTTTCATTTCGTTGAAATCTGATTAATATTGTGAAAGTTATGCTTTTTAAACCATTGTGTGTAAATTATTTATTTAACAAAATTGTTTACTTTAATTTATATAAATAATATTTTTGTTCGTCATATCATGTTCTAATTTATTTATATATGTATAACATGACATGCTATGTATATATTTTATTTTTAAAACATTTTAAAAGTGTAGTTATAATTTTCAAATGTTTATTGTATTTTGTTTACAAAATTTTAATTCTAGTTTCAATTTAATAAACTATTTTCTTTATTTACTTTTTATTTTTCCTAAGAATAACTGTTTGTTTTCTTTTTCATTTTATTTTTGTTTGTCTTTTATTTTTATTTACTGATTTTTATTTGTTTATTTTGAATAAAAGAAATTGGAAATTCAAAGAGTCGAAACCTTTTCATTTTCTGGCGACTTTTCATTTACCTTGTCTTTTCATTTTTCTTTGCCTTTTCATTTCATGCTTTGGCCGTACATCTCTCTACCCTATAGCCATGTATTCTTCTTTGTATTCACGTGAAAAAACTTTCTCATCGCTAAAACTCTCGGCTATCTCATTTGAAAAAAAAAAAAAAATTTAATGGCTTCATTTTTCTCATTTTCTTCTTATTTTCCCTTGATTTTTTGCCTTGCTTCTTCTTGTGTTTGCTCGGTCTCTATCACCCTCATCTCCACTGACCACCACCACCGCCATATACGACAGCAACTACCACCTTTCCCTTGTCCAGATCTGGCCGTGACCACTTGATGAAGCAAGCTCCTCAAATTTGCAAAGTACTCCACCAAAACATGCCTAGCCGACCACAAATTCCACCATCTCCTTCATATATCACTTTGGCACCGCCATAGCCACCACCACCAGCAAGTACTTCACCTCTGGTCGCAACTCCAGCACCGACCGGACCTGTATCTGACCAAGGCCGAACCCAATTGATGCATGGCCGAGCCAAGTGGTGCACCAAAACCCTTCTCTTTTGCCTTGTCCTTTGATTTTCCCTATGTTGTAACTCCTACTCTTCATCTCCATGTTGTCGTGCATATGTGATGCATACCCAAGTCTATAGCACCACTATGGCCGAGCCAAATTGATGACATGGCCGAGCACTTGAGTGGATAAGGCAACGTCTATTTCTTTGTTGTTTCTTATTTTCATTTGTTTCAATATTGTTCTTGTGTTATATATTTATGTTTATATTGTCTTGTTTATTTGTTGTATATAAGATCAATATCAAGGCTCTCCATTCATTCAAATCAAAAGTCGTGATGTATCGTGCTTGTCATGCCTTTGGAATCGTTCTTGTATGTCGTAGTGGTCTCTAGCTTTGATAAAGGTGAGTCCTTCTCACTTTGACATTTTTACTTATGAAATGGTAAATTGATGACAAGTGATTAGTAATTAAAAATGTTATGTAAGTAAGTGATGATTATATGATATGCTATGCTATGTTATTACCATGTTTACTTTGTTAATTATCATGTGACATATGATATATGACAGTATATTGTGACATTGACAATTTGTTTATTTTATTATGTTCTCACACTACAAGTTCCCTACAGAATAGAATCATTATGGGTTGAAATGATACATACCCGAACGGACATTAAAATAGAGAAAAATCATTATGAGTTAAAATGATAGGCTCAAGTGGTTTTTATTATATTTTATTTGACTTGTGATTGCGGGTTTGAAATGATAGAACCCGGGTTTTCTTTTTAAACTGCGGATTGAAACGATATATATCCATACCACTTGACCCAGGTTAGAAAATTATATACAGATCCCGTGGTATATTTTAAAAGGATTCTTCATAAGATATGTATTTTTAAAAGTATGAAATTTTGATTTAAAAATATATATTTTATGGTTTTGAGAAAGCTAAATATTAAGATTTGAATTGTGAAATTCAAGTATGTAAATTTGAAGTAAATGTGATTTTTGACTTTAGGTTATATTTTTAAAATCTAAGTAAATAATGGAAATTAAATTTAAAGTTTTGAAATGATATTTGAAGTAAAATGTTAAGTTTATTTAATTAATAAGTTAAGAAAACAGTGAATTTTGACTTAACAAATGAATTGAATTTTTAATTGGATATTTAATTATAATTTTTTTTTGTGATAAATCATATGTTAAATTGATTTAAATGTGAAGTTTTGAAGCCTAAAAATATGATTTATAAATTTAAATAGAAATTTTTTGAAGTTTTAATATTTCTGAAATTATAATAAAACTTGAAATTTTATTTATAGCATTTTCAAAAATGCCGTGGTCTTATGACAGCATTTTTAAGTGTTGTTGTTTTGAATTTAACTTTGTTCGAAATAATTAGATATCTACTACAATATTTTATAAATGTCGTTGTTCCTGAACTAAATTAT
This sequence comes from Allium cepa, assembly GCA_030765085.1. NCBI lineage: Eukaryota > Viridiplantae > Streptophyta > Magnoliopsida > Asparagales > Amaryllidaceae > Allium > Allium cepa. The sequence continues at coordinate 924,469,025 of CM060935.1, read as the reverse complement.
TTTGGAAACTATAAGCTACGATAGCAATTTATAAATGATAGCTATAAGCTACGATAGCTAAATATTAAGATTTGAATTGTGAAATTCAAGTATGTAAATTTGAAGTAAATGTGATTTTTGACTTTAGATTATATTTTTAAAATCTAAGTAAATAATGGAAATTAAATTTAAAGTTTTGAAATGATATTTGAAGTAAAATGTTAAGTTTATTTAATTAATAAGTTAAGAAAACAGTGAATTTAGACTTAACAAATGAATTGAATTTTTAATTGGATATTTAATTATAAATTTTTTTTGTGATAAATCATATGTTAAATTGATTTAAATGTGAAGTTTTGAAGCCTAAAAATATGATTTATAAATTTAAAATAGAAATTTTTTGAAGTTTTAATATTTCTGAAATTACAATAAAATCTGAAATTTTATTTATAGCATTTTCAAAAATGCTGTGGTCTTATGACAGCATTTTTAAGTGCTGTTGTTTTGAATTTAACTTTGTTGGAAATAATTAGATATCTACTACAATATTTTATAAATGCCGTTGTTCCTGAACTAAATTATTTTGGAAACTATAAGCTACGATAGCAATTTATAAATGATATCGTTGCTATAATTTGACAGTGTTTTGAAATATTATAGATTTTAACACTATTTGAGTTATATTTTAAAGTGTTAAATGATTTAACTTTTGGAAATTGATTATTTGTGAAATTTAAGGAGTTTGAATATAATTTAATATTTAAATTTGAATTTTTAAGGAATTTAAAGTAAATTTGAATTTAAATAAGGTTTACTTGGTTATGTGTTAAATGAAATGAAATGAGATAAATGAATTTTTGAATGAAATTTTGAAATGTGTTTTGTAATGATATTTGAAATAACAAATGAATGACATATTTGATATTAAATTTTAATATTTGAATTTGAATTCAAATAATGATTTGTTAAATGAGATTTTGAAAGGATATGATTGATCTTTATTTTGATAAAGAATATGAATTTGGAATGATATTTGATTTTGGTAAAGGAATATTTGAAGTTTATATTACTATGAGAGGATATTTGGTTTACTTGTAATTTAAGTTTATTTAAATGATATTGGATTTTTGAAATGTTGCAAAACTAAGTAATAATGAAGTTAAATCAGGGATATATGAAATTATAAAAATTAGTTTTGAAATGTGGGATAGTAGAGCTTTGAAATATATTAAAAATTGAATGGTTTATTTTGTGGATCAAATCTGTATTTGAAATTTATAAGATTTGAAATGTTTTGTTGTGAAACTGAATTGAATTGAAACTGATGGTTTGAATTGAATTAAATTTGAAATTTGAAAATTTGGGTTTAATTGAATAAATTTGTAAAATGTAAAGAATTAAAGGAAGGTACCATCATTTCAAATGTATGATTTCGAAATGTTATGATTTTCAAAGTGTAATGATTTCAAGTATTTTGGTTTCAAAAGAGTTATAACTTTGAAAGTATTATGATTTTTGAAAGGTGAATATATGTTTGAAATGGAAATGATAAACTATTTTGATTTGAATATAGTTTTGAAATATAAATGGTTTTGGTATCGAAGTATAAACTATTCTGAAAGGAATATAGTTTTGAAATGAAATGATTTGATTTTTTTGAAGAAAACTATTTTGGAATGACCACGACGTTATAATACGATTGGTTATTAAAGAGACCGAGATTAGAAGTTGTCATACTCTCTACCAACTTCGAAACCCACTTTAACAACTGTGTACGCGGTGGAGATTCCAGAATGAAGTAGGATGGTAGTGACGTTCTTGAGGTATATTACGTGGACCCGACTCCCATGAGTTGGCTTAAGGTGGCTAAAATAGGAGCGATCTCGGGCCAAAAGGGGTAGCTTCTCTGGTCCGACACACTTCTTCGATATTATACTCTTACTTGTGGTTGATTTGATGGCCATCCTGCGATTTTGATTTGGGAGTGTGTTTCGAGGTAGGTGTAGTGGCTGCTACGTTACCGCCAGCCCGTGTGTGTAATTAGTATATCTACTCTGGCATTGCTTTGTGTGCCGTGTCACCTACCACACGAGCTTTACTACGAGTTTTGATTTGTGTCGTACCTATGTAGTATCTTCTCATAGTCTCCCGATCAGGAGATATACATGTACTGTATAGACTATTTGCACTATTACGTGTTAAGGGGAATATTGGGTCACTCTTTAACGCAATTTTAAAGTAAGTTTATTTTACTGTAGACATTATTATAATAGCGCAATATTACTACATAGTAAATAGTTTAACGGATCCTTAACGGATGGGCGAACCCAAGCATCCTTTAAGTTATTGATGCATTTTGTTACTGTTCACTTGAGTTGATTTACAGTTTATAAGTACTTATGTCCTGACTCGAGTGTTTTGTGTTTTGCTTTATGCTCGAGTCAGATTAAGTGATTCAACTTTCAAGACTCACCTTCGGAGTTGGAGCTTTGCTTGAAGCCATCTATTTTGTTTTCAGTGTCCAGTAATTCCAGTGATGTATTCTGATTTGTACCTGATGTATCTTGTTACTCTTCTGTTGCATCTTATTTAACTCTGATGTATCTTATATATATATATATATATATATATATATATATATATATATATATATATATATATGCATAGTAGCTTCATGAACTACTATCTCTTTTACTTCTGCTGTATTATTATTTACTCTGGTCTATGATCTGTGATTTATTTATTTACTGCATATTCTGAGTTTTGCCAAATTTTATTTACAACGCGGTATTTTGAGCAATTCAAGTCCGACATGTGCGGATGCGAATGGTTGAAAATATCGGATCATTACAAGTCATGACATAAGTAAACTGTAAATCGAATGAGCATACTGCTAAGATATTCTTTGTATTAAAACCTTCTTGTCCAATATATGGAATAACTCGATCTATAGATAAGTGTGCTATTACGTATGTACCATCTATAGTACCAACACGGTTTCTAAATTATGGGTAGTAACGGTTTAAAGTTCTGATATCTGAAACAATATTAAATTGAGGATCATCTGACTTGATAATATATTCAGCAAGTAAATGTACAGCTTCTAAAACAACATAAAAATAAACAAAATTATGTTACCCGACCTTTGAAATCTTTCGCTCCCTTTTCTACTTGAGATCACTGCAGCTATGGTTTATATGATATGACAACCACTTGTTTGATATTAATTACTTCCGTTGAACTTATACCATAATTTTTTAGTCTATCGCACAACAGAGAAAACTTAGGGTTTTCGTTCGAAAATTTCGTTGATAGTGTTTTTGATGACCATTTAATATATCGTCCATCCACCTTAAGCCGGTATAGTTTGATGTGTGAATTCGACTGATATCGTTCATTTTCTACGTTGATACGCTGATATAACGACTAAATCATGCACCCTTTCGTAGTCGGAATCTGTTTTCGAATCAACCAGTGCTAGTGTAGTGTAAGGCAAGGAAGTAGAGAGGAAAAGTGAGGAGAGGATACACGTCGAACGCCAATGTATTTTCCTCCAACGTTCACCTAGCGAAGGTTGGAAGGGGTTAAGACCGTTGGGCTTCCGATGCGTAATGGTAAAGTGCCATTTTCTAAAGCATTAAGAACTGGAAATTAGCAGATTACAGTCTGCTATAATCATTGTTTCTCATATGTTACTATACAAGCTCCCTTGTTTGAACAAAGCCTCGTGTTCCTTTCAGCCAATAGATGCCACACTGTAGCTGTAATAATTAAATTCACTAACCCTTTAAAGATGCCTTTCGATTTGCATGATTTTTCAGCTTCGTCCATACTATACTGCATAGGTGATTATTGTTTCCGAAATTTATGTATAATTTGTTTTGCAACGAGGATCATATCTTGTTGGAGTAATGACATTTAAAAAAATAAATGATTCACATCCACTTAATAATTTATGTACAGCGCGTATCGACGTCTTTGGAGAATAGATACTATTCCATATATGTCTACTCCAATTAAGAAGTCGATACTGGTCTTTGAGCCATTGCCATACTGTATTAGAAGAAAAGCAGCCATCCTTTGATTAGTTCCCCCACCAATGGTCCTGACCTCTGTTGAAATAAATTTTCACTCGCGTAATATCATTGTCAATATTACAAGGCATATTAACATTATCTACGCTCCAAGTTTGGTTACTAATAATAGATGAAACCATCTGATCATGATTTCCATTTAATTCCCACCAACTTTCTGAAGTAAAATATCGTTGTTGCACTATGGATCATGCCATAATTTGGTCTTCTCCCCATTTAATTACAATTCTTCTTGAAATAGCACCTTTACATTTTTCTCTGTGTTTTAAGCATTGATTTCCAAACATGAGAGGAATTATTGTCAATGCATGTGGTCCAAATTTTGTAACCTTTACGGTACTTGTTATTTAACCATTTAGCCGAAAGAGAGTCTTGGTGAATAAACCTCCAAATCAGTTTAATTGCACTACATTGTTTAAGTCCTCCAGTTTTTTGATCCCAAGTTCACATTCATTTTTATAAATTAAAAACTTATCCCAGGTAATTTTGTGATGTTTACTTTGCCAAAGAAAATTAGCACATAAACTTTCAATTCTCTTAGTAACAGAATTAGGAAGGGTGCATGACTGCATCCAGTAGCTTATAGTTGAATAAATTACTGCATGTATAAGTTCGAATTTACCTATTGTGCTTAAGAATTTGCTACTCCAACCATCAAAATTTTCCTTTATCTTACCAATAAGCTGATTGAGTTGACAACTCTGATTTTACTAGTAATTAACGGAGGCGGTGTTTTCATGACCCTACCCAACTGCGGTCTGACCTCAGATAACCCTGAACCATGAGTCACTACAGTCAGAAACTCAATTAAACTTCAGTCGTGCACGAATCCAAAACGGATCTTCGAACTAGCGGTCCAACCATCAATTTTATCATGTTGCCGCTGTTCTTTTATTATTCCTTTGCTGTGTAATTCTTTCTCATTCTCATTATTTGTATTACTTTGACAAAATAAATAAATCTATATTGCAAAAATCATCGTTTCTAAATCTAAACAACAAACTCCACCCCTTCGTTTTTCACCGTTGCAAGCTCCTCCAAGATCATTGCAAAATTCGTTAAGTTTTCCGTCACTAAACTCTGTCATTCTGCACTGCTACAGTGTACATAGCCATTGTTATGTTGTTGCAGTTGCGCATTGCAACAGTAAATGACTTCGGTTGCAGACCGTAAAGACCATTTACTGTTTGCTAACGTTGCATATTTATTTCAATATTTTTGCATATAGCTTATGTTCTTATGCGTGGCTTTTAGAGGAAAAAAAGTCCACAATTCTGACGGTTTGACCACTTGAATCATCAAACCTTGAGCTGTCACGGTTCGACTCATGGTTCGATTATGAAAACTACGAAAGGAAGCCCCAAATAATTAATAGGCAGATCCGTGAGTTGTACTTTAACAAATTGCATATGCTCCGCCCATTCAAGACTCATCTGCTAGAAATTAGATTTGTTTTATTTTAACTCATCAAAAGACCAAGATATTCAAACATCTGCTCCATAAATGCTTTGACACTTTTCATTCTTTCTTTATCAACCTTAGAAAATATCAGTAAGTCATCTGCATAAATAGGATGACTGATTATGGACTGAAAATTGTGTATGACACGTAGCTTGCCTTTTATATAAGACAAATCCAATAAAACACACACACACCCCATTGTAATCACAAACAAGTTGGGGGATAAAGGATCCCCCTTGTCTAAGGCCTCTATTGCTTGAAATATATCCATATGGAGATCCATAAACCACAGCAGAAAAAGTAGGAGATGATATACATAATTTAATAAGATCCACAAACCTGTTAGGAAATCCCATTAATTTCATCATATGAAATATAAAAGATATATCTATCTTATCATAAGCTTCAGCTAAATCAACTTTGAGAAAAATGTACTGAATATTCTTTCTTTTGAAACTTCTTATTTATTCATGAACAAGTAGATTATTTTCGTAGATTTTCCTTGAAGGGATGAATGCATTCTAATTTTTAGAAATTGGATCATTCATACATGGTTGCATCTACTACAGAGGATATCAGCAAAAACCTTGTAAAGAACACTACAACATGAAATAGGCCTGGTTCTGTATACTTGCATATTGTGCAACGTTTTCATCAACCAGATATAACGTGTCTCTACAACTATTCTTATGTTGGGCTGAGTTTAATGGGCTGTGTGAGTAAGGCCCATTTATATTGAAATGCATATAAATTGTAATTGCTCTGAAACAAGAGTTAGTATCATTCTGTATCAGTTTTACATTGAAACTGTTTTCTTCAATAAAGATCAAAATACACATATTCTTCTTCAATAAATTTCTGAAATCAAATTGTGCTCAAATTCTAATTTGGTATCGAAGCAAAAATCAGAGGCTTAACAACTTTTATACAAAACTAATCCATCAGAGAAATCTCATCATTTGGATTAGTTTACCCATCAGATCCATCTTATCATCATTTGGGTAAGGAATCAGCTCAAGAACCTACTGCCTTGCCAAGATTAACAACCGGCTGCAGTATTTTCTCAAGATCAGATTCAAGAATCAAGAAAGTAAATCAGAAAACCAGACAGAGAAGAGATAAGAAACTCATCATTAAAAAAAAAAGAGGTAAGTGTCATACCAGAGGCAATCAGAGAAGTCTCATCACTTTGCCTGGCTGCAACATACCTGTTGAAGGAAGAATTTTTTGATTCATTCTGAACTCACTTTCTGATTTCATTCTCAATCCTATTTCTTGAAGAAATTTCTTCATGGCTGAAGGAAGCAGTGCAACATCAGGTAATGATACTAGCACTTCGTTGCAATCTATGGATGTTACTGATAGTTTGATCAAAACTATAATTAGCCCACACTCCAATCTCATCACTGCACAACTTGAAGATGACAATTATCTTCTCTGGAAAGTGCAAGTCGAAACTGCTGTCAGAGGATAGGATCTTGATGGATATATTCTTGGCATGATAGCCACTCCACCCAAGTTCATCACTAATCAAGAAAATAAAACTGTGAGTAATGAGGAATACATTAAATTCCAAAAGCAAGACAGATTAATAAGTTCTTGGTTGCTATCTTCAATCAGTGTAAAGTTGCTACCACAAGTTATAGGGTGCAAAACAGCAAATGAAATATGGACTACAGTAGAAAAAATCTTCAATACACAGTCAACAGCCAAAATAATGCATTACAAAAGGCAGTTACACAATATAAGGAAGGACAATCAATCTATGAAAGAATATCGCTCCAAGATCAAGAATACTAGAGATCTACTTGAGGCAGCAGGACACAAGATGTCCAATACTGAACATGTTTTAACAATATTGAGTGGGTTAAGTGATGAATATGAGGCAGTAGTGGCAGTCATTGCATCATAAGAAACTCCGCCCTCTATTGATTATGTACATTCTATACTTTTGGCTCATGAAGGAAGGTTGGACTACAAGAAACCCCCAGATACAGACATGTCTATTAACTATGCTTCAAATAGTAAAAACAGAAATCAAAACTATGGAAGAACAGATCAACAATCACAAAGGGGTGGTCAGAGCTTCAGGGCAAGAGGCAGAGGAAGATTTAATGGCAGTAACAAGCCAAAATGTCAGATATGTGAAAAAGTTGGACACGCTGCTACCAAATGCTACTTCAGATTTAATGCAAACTATGTACCAGGTCAGGGATCAAACAATCAGAGAAATGGTAATTACAATGCAAAAATGGTACAAGTACAGCAAGATTCAGGCAAGCAACCCAGTGGAAACAGAAATCAAAATCAGGATGAAATTGCTAAAGCAGACCACATTCAAGATGAGTCATGGTATCCATATTCTGGGGCAACAAATCATTTAACAAACAACTTAGAGAATTTAAATCTGAACAGCAGAGAATACTGAGGTAAACAATCTATTATCATGGGAAATGGCAAAGTAATTGAGATCACACACACTGGTAATGCTTATATCAAAGGTGAAAGACAATTATATCTCAATAATCTGTTAAGAGTACCCAGCATTAAGAAAAACCTTTTGAGTGTCTCTCAATTTGCTCATGATAATAATGTTTATTTTGAATTTTATCCAACTTACTGTTTAGTTAAAGATATTCTAACTAAGGATATACTCTTACAGGGTAATGCAGTAAATGGCCTTTACAAGTTCACTCTGACTAATAGCAAAAGTTCAAATCAAAGAATGACAAATTGTAATAACAATGAATTGGAGTCATGTGAAATCGGTAGAAATAGTTTTGATCTTTGGCACTGCAAATTAGGTCATCCATGCACAAGTGTTGTAAAACAGGTTCTCAAAGAAAATAAAATTTCCTTTGATGATACAACTTTACCTTATATATGCACTTATTGCCAAATGGGCAAAAGTCACAAATTAGCTTTTGTAGATTCTGTAACAGAGTACAAGGTACCCCCTTGAATTGATTTCAACAGATTTGTAGGGACCAACACCCATCAGTTTTGATTTTGGGTATAAATATTATATATCTTTTGTTGATGCATGTACAAGATATACTTGGATATATTTTTTAAAGTCCAAGTCAGAAACCTGTAATGCTGTAGTATATTTTATCACTCAAGTTGAAAGACAGACCAATCATAAAGTTAAAATCATTCAGAGTGATGGGGGTGCAGAATACAAGTCTCTTAGTAAATATTTTTTAGATAATGGTATAGTTCATAGAACCACATGCCCCTACACATCTGAACAAAATGGCCTGGTTGAAAGGAAACACAGGCACATCGTTGAAACTGGTTTGACCTTATTAGCACAAGCATCATTACCTTTAAAATTCTGGCCAGATGCCCTCAGTACTGCTGTTTATTTAATTAATAGACATCCAACGAAAGTACTGAATGGAATAAGTTCTTTGAAAATTTTTTAGGTGTCAAACCAGACTATCAACATTTGAAAACTTTTGGATGTTTTTGTTTTCCCTATCTAAGACCATACAACAATCATAAATTAAACTTTAGATACCAACCATGTACATTTATAGGTTATCCAATCAAACAGAAAGGATACAGGTGTCTAGATGAAACGGGAAAGTATTCATAAGTAGACATGTAGTCTTTAATGAGAGAATATTTCCTTTTGCAAATGCAAGCATCAAAACCACACATAAAGTTTATAATCCAAAGGTTTCCTTACCAAACATACCAGTAATGCCACATGTATGGCATGCTGATGAGACTGAGAAAAGAACAGGAGCCACTGGATCACAACACACTATGTCACCTGGACCAGGTCATGATGCAGTTGGTTAACCTGCCACACATCCTCAGTCACTTGCAGAATCAAGCAATGAAGATCAAAATAGACATGAAAACCAATCAGATGATACTACAATCGGGACAGCAACTCAGAATCATCTGATGCTAAGAAACAGATTAAAACAGGTCACCATATGATTACCAGATCAAAGAGTGGAATTTATAAGCCAAAGGTGTATACTGCAAAAGCATGCATTTTAGAGCCTCAAACATTTAAACAGGAAATTAAAGATAAAAACTGGAAAGCAGCAATGGATGAAGAGTATCAGGCACTAAGGAAAAACAACACATGGAGTCTTTTTCATCCACCAAGCAACAAAAACATCATAGGATGCAAAAGGACTTATAAAGTAAAAAGAAATCCAGATGGGACAGTGTCCAAACATAAAGCAAGGCTTGTTGCCAAAGGGTATACACAAGAATATGGGTTTGATTTCAGTGAGACTTTCTCACCAGTGGTGAAACCAACTACCATCAGAGTAGTTCTTACAGTTGCCTTAAATAATAACTGGAATTTGAGACAGTTAGACGTAAACAATGCATTTCTGAATGGTGTTTTGCAAGAAGAAATTTATATGGAGCAGCTACAGGGATACAAAGAAGGCACCAATCTAGTGTGCAAGTTAAACAAAGCCATATATGGATTAAAACAAGCTCCCAGAGTATGGTTTGACAGATTGAAAGCAGCACTAGTTCATTTGGGCTATCAATCTACCAAATCTGACAACTCCTTATTTATCAAAATTAATAGTAACCTTATTGTCTACATACTAATATATGTTGATGATTTAATTATAACAGGTAATGATGAGAATGAAATCAAATGCATAATACAGTATCTTGACAAGCAATTCTCAATTAAGAATTTGGGTGAACTAAATTACTTCCTGTGAATAGAAGTAAAGAAAAAGTCAGACTCAGAAATATTTCTAAGCCAGAAGAAGTACATCGAGGAGTTGTTGGTTGAGGCAAAAATGGACAGTGCTAAATCCCAACCTACTCCAATGATCAGTCATCAACAACTATCCAAATACAGACGAGAATCAATATTAAACATTAAACAATACAGAAGTATTGTAGGAGCCCTACAATACTCCACTGTAACAAGACCAGATATATCTTTCAGTGTTAACAAAGTTTCACAATTTATGCAGGAACCACATGAAGAACATTGGAAAGCAATCAAAAGGATACTCAGATATCTCAATGGCACAATAAATTATGGCATTATACTAAAGAAGTGTAAACAATTAAGCATTACAGCATATGCAAATGCAGACTGGGCAACAGATGTGGATGATAGAAAATCAGTGACAAGCTACTACATATATTTAGGCAACAACCCAATTTCTTGGTGCTCAAAGAAGCAGACAACTATTTCCAGATCCAGCACGGAGGATGAATACCGAAGTATAGCTAGTGCTGCCACAGAGATTACTTGGATTCAATCATTACTTTCAGAAATGAACATAAAAATAGAGATAAAGCCAACATTGTGGTGTGATAATCAAAGTGCAGTGTACATGATAGCCAATCCGATCATGCATTCAAGGACAAAACATATAGAGATAGACTTGTATTTTGTTCGTGAGTTGGTACAAAGAGGAAAACTTGAAGTAAACCACTTACCATCGACTTACCAACGAGCATACATACTTACAAAGGCATTATCTGCAAAGAATTTTCATCGATTCAGACAAGACTTGAAGATTGAATCAATCAGCAAAGAATGAATCAAAGGTCTCATCTTTCTGGTCTCTACTTCAGATCTATTGTAGTATTGGTCCTCAAATCCAATCTCAGAGTCAAGTTGTAACAGTAACTGACGAATCCTCTCGGTATCGTCATTTTTACTTCAAATCTGCAAAGCAAAGCAATCTGAGTCTCAATCTTAGCATAATAACATGATTTAAGAATTTTGAAGGAGAGAAAGGTGTTTAGAAATGAATTGAATCAGCCAAACATCGAATCGCCCATGAAAGACAAAGTAACCCTAACCCTAGTATCTAGTTGAGAGGGGGAGCAATTGAAGTAGAACGTTTTCATCAACCAGATATAACGTGTCTCTACAACTATTCTTATGTTGGGCTGAGTTTAATGGGCTGTGTGAGTAAGGCCCATTTATATTGAAATGCATATAAATTTTAATTGCTCTAAAACGAGAGTTAGTATCATTCTGCATCAGTTTTACATTGAAACTGTTTTCTTCAATAAAGATCAAAATACACATATTCTTCTTCAATAAATTTCTGAAATCAAATTGTGCTCAAATTCTAATTTGCAGACACGCACAACATATTGGCATATCCTTTCTGGTGCACATGGTTCTGTATACTTGCATATTAATTCTTGTATATAGCAGGCAACTTGATATTGCCTTTGGGCTGCTGTTTTAGGTGGCGGTTGCATCATTGTCTTATCATTACCATATCATTTTGACATTTGGGAATTATAGTTATGAAAGTATGATTTAACTCATTTATCATTTTTCTTCTTGTAACAATATGGTCCTCCTATAAATATCCATTCCAATGCTATTCTAGTGATATTTAAAAAAAACTGAGTTGAAACCACAAGGACCAGGACTACTATTATTATCAAACTTAAAAAGAGCAAATTTAACTTCATCTAAAGTTATAGGTTGAAGGAGCTTATGATGAGATTTACTTCAGAAAATCTTCTTGCATATGATCTCAGACCGTCGCTTGCTAATTTTTGGACCATTGAACAAATGCTGAAAGTAATTGACAGCTTCATTACCTGGCTGAGATTCTAATTGCATCTTTAACCCTTATCATTTAAGAGTTGACTAATTTTGTTTCTTGCTTTATTACTTTTGATCTTGGAATAAAACTAACTTGCAGAAGCCATTTTTGATTTTGGCTTTTTGATATAATTTGATAGAATGGAAGTTAATGATTTGATTGAGTTGCTTTAAACTTAATATATAATTATCAATCAGATGAGTATCATCAGGATTAGCCACTAACTGCAAATAAATAGAGTTATTCTCCTCTTTGATTTTATCACATAGTTGTTTCATAGACCCTATTTTTTTACACCAATGTTTAAGAGAGGTTTCGACATTCTTTAATTTCATCAAGAGTTTGAAAAGGGTGTTTTCCTTGAATACAGTAGTTTAGACCACCATCTACTGCTTTTGAGTAGGTCTGTCAACGGATGCTTTCGGATGCAGATAGTAACATATCCGCATCCATATCCAAAATCATTTTCGAAGATTGGATACCCGCATCCATGGATACGAACGGATATTGCCATATCTGTATCCGCATCCGAAATCATATTCGAATATTGGATATACGCATCTGCGGATACAGACGAATATCGAATAATTATCCTATCTCCCAACGACTAATAAACCAAAAATTGTGAAAGGAAAAATTTAATTTAACACAAATAATTTTTTAATCCCATTGATGATGAAAACGTTAAAAAATTAAAAAATATGATGATAATAAATAGTTTCAAACAGTTAATAGGCATTAAATACACATAATATAAACTACCAACTTAACAAAATAATAAATGAATATCTTTCACTGTACCAAAATGCACACAATTTGAACTATAATTTTGACAAAAACCAGACGGATGATTTTTGAATGTGGATGTCTTCGTATCCGCATACGCATTTTTGGATATCGGATATTTATCTGCTTTTCGGATGCGGATGCGGACGGATTTCGGATTTTTCGGGTATCCATTGACAACCGTACTTTTGAGTATCTAGGAATATCTAAATTAATCAATCTGAACGGAGACCTTTTCTAGGCATTATCACCACTTAATAACTCCAAATGAAGAGGACAATGATCACCTGCTAAGTGATTAAGAGTAGCAGCTTTGTAATTAGGGAATTTGTTGTTAGATTCAAAATTAATGAAAATCATATCAAGTACTATGTGTGTGTATAAAATAATTCCTCCTCTACATGTCTATCTGAAGTATATAAAGTGCTATTAAAATCTTTTCCAACAATCCAGAGGATATTAATATCTTGGCCTTATGAGAAATATAGTTCCATAAATGGAATCTTGTACTAATATCATTATAACCATAGATGCAAGAGATTATGAAGACAAGACCCCAATATTTTTTAATAAACATGTGATGACTTCATCGTAGTATCTAAGGTAGTAATTCTGTTGTACCTCGATTCAACTCATATTATCTCTGTGGTAGAGTTGTGGGCTAGGCCTTTCTCTTTAAGACGTTTCACTGCTATGTCAAAATCGTACAAACCAGTCTCTGATGCTGCACCATCTCCAGGATAAAATAGTCCTAAATTAATATTAGTAGTCTCTTGCACGAAGACTGGTGAGTTAATAACATCCAAAAAAATATTGGTCGGATCTAAGAAAGTTTAAGACATAAGAAGAAGATAACTCGGTTTTAGGGGAAAATATGAGGGTAAATCGCGTTTTTTTTCTTGCTTAGCTACAAAAAAATATAGAATTCGAATTTACCGTGTCCCATTACTATGTCAATAATGGTTTAAACATATACTGCCAAAAAATAAGGAGCTCTACATCACATTAGCCAAGCTAAGCCTATCCCAGGTCGGGACGAATCGAGTCGGTCCGTCGACGCGTGCATGCATGTGTGATGGCCAGCATGCTCTCCGTCCTCAACACAAAAGAAAACATTGGGTGTTCAAATGGCCCATTCTTTCTTTGTGAATCCTATATTTAAATATGACGGCTCTATAGTTCCTCACAATGTGAGACTATTCAATATGAGTGGTATTTTATACTCCTTTCAATATTTTTAACAATTCATTTTAAAATCAAATTTTTCAACAATCCTCAACTTGAATATTTAAGTATATTTTCCTTGAGCAATTTCTGATTTTATAAGATTGCATATAAACAAAGGTATCTTTTGATCTGAATCTTTACATAGCGAGTAAGATCCAAATTATACTAGAAGATTCGTAGCCTTGAACTCTATCTCTGATATCAAACCACATACAACTTTTCTTAGAGTGCAGTTTATAAACCGTGCTTTAAAGGTCATGCAAGTTTATCCCAATTTAGTGAATGCTCTAGGAATTTTGCCCAAAATTTAATAGGAAACGACCATATTTCCACATTCACATAGGTGAATCTATCAATAGTACTCATGTAGCTAGGTACTCCACTCCACATAGAGTATAAATTTTATTAGAAGTTAAACTCTTCTGTAACAACCCGGGGTTTCGTATCGATTGATCATCGTCATTGGACGATTAGTATCGTTTGTTAATTGCTATTGGAGTTTTTAACTCGACTTAAAATTCTTTTTTAAAAAAATTGTTGTTAAGTGTAAGTGGGCTTTAAATAAAATTGTAACCTAGGTTTCCTTTTTAATGTTGGGTCGTGATAATTATCAAAAAGGGGGATACCCGTTCCTTCATTCTTGAATCACAAACCCTAAACCTAAAACAAATGAGAGAATAAAAATGGCTTCCCTCGATTTCATTCATTCTCTCCAAACCAGGGCTTGTGTAGGAATCGAAGAGGCCGGCTTTAATTGCTTCGATCTGGTGGGTCGTTCCTCGTTAGTGCTCGCCGATCGATCGTCGGTGCTCTGGGAAATAAGGTGAGTGCTATCCACTCACATCTGATTCAAACGCCGCATTTAGTTAGTTCGATTTGTTTTGTTGATGGATGATTCCTTTAGCCTTGTCAATTTCGTATCTGATACTTGATGTTCTTGGTTTTGAATTTGAGCTGTTCAATATTCTCGGCCCTTACGGGATTGATTTCCTTTGACTTCGCCATTTTTATTTCGTGAATTTCTGGCTTTGACTTGGACGAGTTGCGTGAATTTCTGGTCGGTTTCGACTTTGATTCTTCACTGTCAGTACATGTTGTTACCATTTATGTCAACCTGGACTTGTTCGATTTTGACTTGTTTTTGTTCACTGAATTTCTGGCTTCACTAACCATTATGGCTTTGATTTCGTGGCCCCTGTGTACTTTGTTTCTGTCCATCTTTGTGTTCATCCTTGTGCAATTTCGATGTGTTGTTTGCATTGCTTCATTCCTGTATTTTGTAATGGACAGTGTGCACTATTTGGTTCATGAGAAGTCGTAGTTCATGTGTTCGGTACATTCAAGTGTTTATGTGCATTTGATATTCGAGTCTGTATTTCTGTTACTTGACTCGAAGTTTGGTACTCATGTAATGTGTCTGCATCCATAGATGCATTCATCTTTGCACTTGCATTTGCATGTCAGGTTATGCTTGCTGTAGCCGTTTCATCTGAGTCCACCTGTTTCACATGTATGGTTTGTTTGTCTAGTGGTACCTGTTCTTTAGCATTGCTGGTTTGAATCATGAGTTAAATCACTGTATGTTGATTCTCTTCAGTCTGCATTAGCTTGTACTTCGAGTTTGTTTCTTTGTCACTGTGGCATGTGAGTTGGATTTTGTTTACTATGGTACATGAAATATATACACCGTTCATGCATATACTTACTTCGAACTGGGCAAAGCTTATAAGTGTGCATGAATTATGTGTAGCCTAGATCATTAACGTGCAAACCTTCCTGCATATCAAGACGAAATGTACACAAACTCTTCTTTTTCACTGTGGCATTTGTTTGTTTGTTTTGTTTTATATTGTCTTGAGCTCAAGTGTTTATTGAGTCCTTAATGCTTTGGTTTGGAATTGCAGTTAAGTTGAGCTGCAGGCTTCAATTTGCCTTGACTTTGGTTGTTGCTTTCATATCACTTGATTTCATTACAGTCTTGACTCTGCATATATTCACTGATGTTGTCACTGCACACTTGTACATCATGTAGATCATTTGTGTTGGGCATTGAGTTGAACTGGGCTGCATTTGCCGTGTGGTTTCATCGAGTTTAGTCATTCACTGTATACCTGTGGTGGATGCAGTACATGTTGTAGTTTTGCCCTTGTATTCTTGTGAAGGTTGCCGTTTAGATTGGGTCGTACATTGCACTGATGAC
The DNA here is from genome assembly GCA_030765085.1 of Allium cepa. NCBI lineage: Eukaryota > Viridiplantae > Streptophyta > Magnoliopsida > Asparagales > Amaryllidaceae > Allium > Allium cepa. The sequence goes on along the minus strand of CM060935.1, from coordinate 924,452,697 downwards.
TGTATTCACTTGCATATATGAGTTTTGATTTCACTTGAGATTGTAGTGTCTCGTTGCATTGAGTTGAGATGATTGTCGTGACTTGACCTTTGCAGTTTGCTTTTTTGTCGAATTATACTTGAGTTGAATCCGGTATATCGGGTTTGACCTTGTGCTCGTTTGTGAGCTTTCATTGAGCTTTTGTGTATTTCATCACTGTATTGGCGAGGCAGTGCACGCGTGCGTGTACTGCAGCCAATTCATAATTTGACGTTTTAAATTGATATATTTCCATTGATGAAATTGTTTCGTGTTGTCAATTCAATATTTTGATATTGTATTTGATTGGGTGATTTGATCATTTTGTTGTTGTCTAATTATCTATTTGTTAAAATGAGTTTCTAATTATTTATTTAATAATTGGATTTTGTTGTTAATTTCCAATTAGGCAATTCTGATGTTTTCTAAATTATCTTCATTGATATTCTTTTCACATATCTTTGTTGATGATTTGAATTTGTTGATTTGTTGTTTAACACTTGTCTGTGTTATATCTACCGTTATCTGATTCTCTTCTTGAAGGGTTGGATAGACGGGATTTATTGTGGCTGTCGTCTATTCATCATTTAATTATTATTGCTTCTATGCATTAATAACTGAGTTTGAATTAGACCGACCCTGGTATTATTTTCTTTTGAATGTAATACTTGGGTCAGACCGAGTTATTACAGGTTGTAGATATCTTGCATTGGGTTCCTGCTAGAGCTATGAAGTTCTTTCATACCTTTTGGAGTAGTCGTCGTCATCTTATTGTAGTCAGTGTAGTTGTATAGGATGATATCTATTCATGTATATTATTCACGATAATGTACTTGTATATGTAACTTCCTGAGTCGACTGTTGTAGTTGTATCATATGTACTGTACCACATGTATTGTAACTGACATCAGTTATTATATATATGAGACTTTTTGCTTTATCTGTGTTCCGCATTTATATTATCTATGTTATTATTATATATATTATCCTAAACTATTATGAATCATCGTAGTTCGTTTTATACTAGAATTGGATATGTCGATGGGAGTAAATAAGAAATGAAAATTAAAAATATATACCACTCCTATCGAGGTGACCAATACTAGTGTAAGGCCTAACTACGGATGACCGCTCCTATCCAGCCTTATTCTTCGTGAAAACAGACAGTATTTAATTTAATACTCTTTGTTATTGTGAGCATAGTGATGGGGCGTCACAGTTGGTATCAGTGCTTGGGGTTTATGGACATAATATAAAACATAACTTAGATGGAACATGTGTTACAACTATTAGTCGATGTTTTATTTGTGCTTTGAGTCAAAACTAAAGTTTTGAAAATATATTGAAATTTTTATATATCATTATTTAAAAAATAAAAAGTGAAACCGTGTTTGATGATTAAGTAATTTGTGTTTTGTTTATCAGAGTACGCAACGGAAACAGGGAGACTGCTTCGCTAAGTACAACTGAAAATTATTTTGATTTAAGAAACAAAATATGAAAATTAATTTAATTTCATTATGCTGTTTAACCTGTGGTTTGATTTGTTGAAATTCTTGCTGGTTTTCTTTGGTACTAATCATATCTGATTAGATTTTTGTTGTTTTAAAATATCTTAATTGAAGATATAATAAAATGCTTTCTTTGTTTATTTGGTAGTGTGCGTGCAAACATGAGTTTCACGTTACTGCATTAATTTTACGTTGAACCGATGTTTGGTTTTAACGTATTTTGTTGCTGTTATATTTTGATGCGAATTATTTTGATGAGATTTTTACGTATGAATATTACCGCCGCTTTGGCTTCAATTACCGTCAAATTTTAAAGTGGATTTTCAAGCGGTTATCCCGCAATGCTGATTTTGAGATCCGTTTCTACGGTGTTTTGAGAAGTGCAACTTTCTTATCGAAATTGTCACTAATGCTGCTGTTTTTATCACGGATTTGCAAATCGTTTTAAAAATAAAATCTTTTTCCAAAAATTTTATAGTTTGCGCTTTCAAAAGAATGAGGAAGCGATTTAAACGTTTCAGCAAAATCAAGGACTATGAACCCTTTCTTTTACTGGTTCGCTTAATTTCGGACTTGTTCGTTTGAGAATGTAAATTATTACTTTTATAAAATAAATGAAATTGTTTTCAGAATTTTTGCATTTTGCGCTTTCAAAAGAATGAGGAAGCGATTTAAACGTTTCAGCAAAATCGAGGACTATGAACCCTTTCTTTTACTGATTCGCTTAATTCCGGACTTGTCCGTTTGAGAATGTGAAATGTTATTTTTGGAATACACAATTTTTCACTTTCAAGGAAACGATGAAGAGAATCAAACGATTTAGTAAAACACGTGGTATGGGACATGTGCGTTTGCTATTTCGGTTAATTCCGGACTCGTTAATTGAAATATTTGATGATTTTCATGTGCTTTCGAGCCACTATGTTGGACCTTCGAGTCATATGATGGACCTTCGGGTCAAATACCAGTACCAGACCTTCGGGTCATTTGTTGGACCTTCGGGTCATATGATGGGCGCCAAAATTATGATGACGGTACTTGGTAGGCTTCGGCCATATGAGATGCACCTGCGGCGTAGCTAAAACTCGCCATATGATGGGATCGATCCACCTTTTATGTTGATTTTCTAGAGTATCTTAATTGATTTCTAGATATTTGTTGAATCTAATTATCTTCAGGTAATTAGATATTTGATGTTATGAGTTCTGATTATCGTTTTTGATAATCGGATATTTGTTGTTTCTGATTATCGCTTGTGATAATTAGATATTTGATGTTATGAGTTCTGATTATCGTTTTTGATAATTGGATATTTGTTGTTTCTGATTATCGCTTGTGATAATTAGATATTTGATATTGTGAGTTTTGATTATCGTTTTTGATAATCGGATATTTGTTGTTTCTGATTATCGCTTGTGATAATTAGATATTTGATATTATGAGTTCTGATTATCATTTTTGATAATCGGGTTTTTTTCTTCTTCTGATTATCGCTTGTGATAATTAGATATTTGATGTTATGAGTTCTGATTATCATTTTGATAATCGGATATTTGTTGTTTCTGATTATCGCTTGTGATAATTAGATATTTGATGTTATGAGTTCTGATTATCGTTTTTGATAATCAGATATTTGTTGTTTCTGATTATCGCTTGTGATAATTATATATTTAATGTTATGAGTTCCGATTATCGTTTTTGATAATTGAATATTTGTTGATTTGAGATTTGATTATCGTTTTTGATAATTGAATATTTGTTGATTTGAGATCTGATTATCGTTTTTGATAATGAATATTTTTTGATTTGAGATCTGATTATCATTTTTGATAATTGAATATTTGTTGATTTGAGATTTGATTATCGTTTTTGATAATTGAATATTTGTTGATTTGAGATTTGATTATCGTTTTTGATAATTGAATATTTGTTGATTTGAGATTTGATTATCGTTTTTGATAATTGAATATTTGTTGATTTGAGAATTCTGATTATCGTTTGGTGATTAGATAAGAATTGTTTTTAAATTTTCTGGTTGATAACTAGCTAACTGCTGCGAATTTTGATTTATGTTTTCTAATTATCTTTGTTGATAATTAGATTTTGCTGTTTTCGAATTATCGTATCGATAATTAGATATTGCTGTTTTGTGTTTTCTGTATTCTAATTATCTAATTGATAATTGAATATTGCTGATAATTGCATTTATTCAGTTTTGTTGTTTTCTGATTATCTATTTGATAGTTAGATTTTTTTTGAAAATTTGTGAATTTCTTTTATAAAGTTAAAAGATTTCTTTGGGCATTTATATTCTTGACCTTTATTTTCTAACCTAACCAGTTTATGTTAGAAAAATAATTGTTACTGACGACCTTAATTATGAAAATTGCGGGGACGCAATTTTTATAAGGAGGGGAGTCTGTAACAACCCGGAGTTTCGTATCGATTGATCATCGTCATTGGACGATTAATATCGTTTGTTAATTGCTATTGGAGTTTTTAAATCGACTTAAAATTCTTTTGAAAATTTTTTATTGCTAAGTGTAAGTGGGCTTTAAATAAAATTGTAACCTAGGTTTCCTTTTTAATGTCGGGCCGTGATAATTATCAAAAAGGGGAATACCCGTTCCTTCATTCTTGAATCACAAACCCTAAACCTAAAACAAATGAGAGAATAAAAATGGCTGCCCTCGATTTTGTTCGTTCTCTCCAAACTAGGGCTTGTGTAGCAATCAAAGAGGCCGGCTTTAATTGCTTCGATCTGGTGGGTCGTTCCTCGCTAGTGCTCGCCGATCGATCTTTGGTGCTCTGGGAAATAAGGTGAGTGCTATCCACTCTCATCTGATTCAAACGCCGCGTTTAGTTAGTTCGATTTGTTTTGTTGATGGATGATTTCTTTAGCCTTGTCAATTTCGTATCTGATACTTGATGTTCTTGGTTTTGAATTTGAGCTGTTCAATATTCTCGGCCCTCACGGGATTGATTTCCTTTGACTTCGCCATTTTTATTTCGTGAATTTCTGGCTTTGACTTGGACGTGTTGCGTGAATTTCTGGTTGGTTTCGACTTTGATTCTTCACTGTCAGTACATGTTGTCACCATTTACGTCAACCTGGACTTGTTCGATTTTGACTTGTTTTTGTTCACTGAATTTCTGGCTTCACTAACCATTATGGCTTTGATTTCGTAGCCCCTGTGTACTTTGTTTCTGTCCATCTTTGTGTTCATCCTTGTGCAATTTCGATCTGCTGTTTGCATCGCTTCATTCCTGTATTTTGGTAATGGACAGTGTACACTATTTGGTTCATGAGAAGTCGTAGTTCATGTGTTCGGTACATTCAAGTGTTTATGTGCATTTGATATTCGAGTCTGCATTTCTGTTACTTGACTCGAAGTTTGGTACTCATGTAATGTGTCCGCATCCATAGATGCATTTATCTTTGCACTTGCATTTGCATGTCAGGTTATGCTTGCTGTAGCCGTTTCATCTGAGTCCACCTGTTTCACATGTATGGTTTGTTTGTCTAGTTGTAACAACCCGCATGTTTAACAATTATATATTTAAATATTTTATTTAAATATAGCGTCGTTAGTCAGATTTTCGGTCCGAAATGTTACTTTTTGCAAACGGCCGAATTGGGACTCGACACTACCTCCATTGGTTCCAAAGTGGCGTTTGCGATCTTTTTGAGTATAATCTTTGATATGTTTGGAGTAAGTCGAATTTTTCTATTTGCTAAGTGGGCTTTGGGTTTGGGTTTCACCCCAAACTGTTCTATAAACCAACTCAGCCCTTCTCTCCTTCCATTCACTTATTCCATTTCTTAAAACTTAAGCTTAAAACTGAAATGGGGGATGAGAAAGGAAATTAGAAACTCCTAGCCCTAAATCCATTTGCAAACTCCAAATTCTTGCTCCAAAATCAAAGAGAATCCATTGATAAGTTCTTCTTCATCTTCTCCAACTCTTCTCCTCTTCAATTTCAGAAAATTTCCTAAACCTAAATTGGGAAATATGTGTTTTATTCTTAGATTGAAGCTTGTTGAGTTGAAGTAGTGTTTGGTTGGTCTTCTCCTTGTTATTGAGCTCCATCTTCTTGTTTTTGGGTTAAGGTAAGTTTTGAACTCACATCTACTTCTCTTGATTTCATTGATGTTGGGTATGAATTCCTAACACCTTGTTCATATGCATTTGCCTTGGGTTGAATTGAAATTGGTGAACATTTAACTTTTTGGTGTTTTGGAGTCAAATCCTTGAAAATCATAGCTTTGATGTTTGATCATGGTTTTTGGTGGTGAATCAGAGTCAATGGTGTTGGGTTATCGATTGGCAAAATTCCTTTAAGTCCATTGCTCGATATGTTGTAAATGGGGTGAGTTGCTCCTCCATTTGCTACGCTGGAAAACATTTCCAGCTACAGCCAGTCGACTGACCCCCTACAATCAGTCGACTGACTGTAGAGAGTAAAAACTCTCGGGTTATGGTTCAGTCGACTGACTGCAGTAGGCCAGTCGACTGACCTGCTTCATTTTGTCCAGTATGCCTATTTGTTTGTGATTTTCACTTTTATCGATTTAAATTGATTCCAATTAGTTGTTTATGCATATTTGACCTTGATGATTCCTTTTAAAATTCATTCACGGGTTTTATAAATGATTTCTTCGAATCGTATTAAAAGTTCGCTTCTTCGATTTATAAATTCTATTTAAAACACACGCACAATTTCGCACTTCGAGCGAAGTGGAAGGGTGATTAAATGGTTAGGCAAAACACGGACCATGAATCTGTGTGTTTATCTTCTCGATTAGTCCCCGACCTATTCGATTGATCGTTTTGACCTTCGGGTTTGGTTTATCGATGATATGAGGTAAACTTTGTACTGCTTTGAGTGTGAAAGTGGCTGAAGGATAGTAAACCGTTTAGTGCAAACGAGTGGTTATGGGACATACGTTAACACTTTTCGGATTCCTTTTCGAGAGTTGTGACACATTCCGCCAGTTAGTGGTGTCCAGTACTGGGTCTCTGACCTTCACCACTACGGTTTGTTGCCTTCGGGTATGTGCCTTCGGTTTGTGCCTTCGGGTTTGTTGCCCTATAGTATCGCTTTCTATGTTGGTCGTTATGAGCTGCATGGGTGATATTGGGGTGCCCTATAGTATCGCTTTCTATGTTGGTCGTTATGAGCCGCATGGGTGATATTGGGTTTGGAGTCTTCGGGCTTATGGATCCTTGTTTATACAGTACCGAGCTCGAGCAATTTTATTATGTTTCATTAATATGTATATTCCCTTGGTATCGCCCTTCGGTGTTGGTCTTTTTGAGCCGCATGATGTGTAGCGATTACCTTGTGGAACTTGTATACCTTATGGGTATTTGTTATTTGCCTTTTGGCTTGATTTGGGATAATTGTATCCTTTGTTTATCTATGTCGCCGATGATATGAGGCTTGTTCTATATGATTCATCTTTTGTTGATGATTGTGTTATCTCTTTTAGAGATATTTGTTATACTTTGTAACCTTGCAGGTTTATTGTTGTTCAGTTTATCTAACTGATTTGTTTAGCTAGACTGACCCGTGTATTTTATACTCGGGTCAGGCCGAGATGTTTCAGGTTAGGTACTTTGGACTTAGCCTATTTTGCTTCCGCATGGACTACTTCGCTTGCTTCTTTTTGTCATAGCTTTTGTGTAGTCCTATTATGTTGTAACTCTGATATTTATTCTTGTGAACTCGTCTGTATATTGTGGTTTGCTATACCACTTGACATGTATTATTTTGTATACTCTGGTATGTATCAGTATATGTGTATATGATGGTATACTGTTCTGTGATGTATATTGCATTTGAGTTGTTATATTCTATTCTGATAGATCCTCTAGCCATCTATGGTTTTGTTTTAAGTATTCATTGGATATGTCGATCTGCTTGGTAAGGCAATTGTCGATGTATTCAATAGATAATTAAAGCAAGGCTATAGATGGCCACTCCTAAACAGCCTTATTCTCCGTGTTAGCAGACGGTATTATCTATTAATACTCTTTGCTAGCGTGGGTATAGAGGTGGGGCTTCACAGCGTGGTATCAGAGCTGAGGTTCAGAACAAAATATGATAAACACAGAATAGAACACATATTACGATACATCAGAGTGTGATAAGTGATACAAATCTTTAAATCATCGTGTTTCTTTATTCCATCAAGGTTAGATAGAATTTGGGGAATACGTCTAGAAATGCATTTTATTCCGTAGTATTCCATATTGAATTATCTACCTTGTGAATAATCTTATTCTTATCTTAACTTTTAAGAGCATGGCTGGAAGAGGCAGAGGATGACGTTCGGATGCTGGGCAATCCAACGGCTCACATCCGGATGGCGTTTATATGTCTGCCGATCAGTTTTTGGAATTGTTTAGGAGCACTCAGCCTCCAGTTCCTCCTCGAGTATCTTCACCTCGCAAGTCTACTTTTGCACGTCAGTGCAGTGATTTTTCTCATCTTGGAGGGAAGCCGTTTAAGGGCTCCGAGTCCGTTCTTGAAGTCCAAGCTTGGCTTCGCACGTGCGAGCGTATCTTCTCTCGCATGGATCTTTCCGACCATGATAGAGTTCTTGTGACTTCTAGTTTATTACAAGAGCGCGCTCTTGATTGGTATGAGCTTCTTGTAGCCGACATTGATGAGCCTACTCTTTCTTGGACTCAGTTTCGGGGACGATTCGAACTCAAGTTCGTTCCTGAATCCGAAAAAGTTTTATTGACCCGTCGCTTCCTTGAGTTGAAGCAAGGGAAATCTTCTGTTTCTGAGTATGTTGCATCATTCGAGGCTTTATCTCAGTATGGTCTTGAATTCATCAGCACTTCTTACAAGAAGAATTTGAAGTTTGTTTCTGGTCTTAAGAAATATCTTAAGAAGTCTTTGTTGCTCCAGCTTAAACTTTCTTTTGAGGAGTTGGTTGATTCGGCACTTCATCTCGAGACCGTTGAGAAGGAGTATGATAGTGATGTTGATGTTGAGGTTTCCAAGAACCCCAACAATAGGCAGTTTCCAATTCAGAAGAAGCCTTTTCCTTCTAAGAAGAAGAAGACTGGTGGTTCTAGTTCTCAGCCTCAGTCTCCTGGAACACCTTTCGTTCGAAAGTGTTTCAATTGTGGTTCTCCTGGTCATATTATTCGAGCTTGTCCTAAGCCTCTCTTCTGCCGTTTTTGCAAGAAGGAAGGTCATCATGTTTCAGCTTGCCCTACTGTTCCGGCTGGTGCCAAGTCTAGCAGGCTTTATGCTGCTAAGGCTTCTGAAGGTCCTTTCAGCCCAAGGGTATATCTTCATCTATTTTGGAAGGTTCTATTTTATTTCATGATCATAGTATTCGAGTTCTTTTCGATACGGGTGCATCACATTCTTTCGTATCGAAAAAGCTCGTTGATGATTTATCTTTGGATGTTTCTTGTATGGTTACTTCTTTAAGGATTGCGAATCCTATTGGGGGATCCGCGACCCTTAGTTTGCTTTGTGATGATATTGAAATTTTTTTATGTGGCTTTTCTTTCCGTGCGAATCTGCACGTTATTTCTTGTCTGGGATATGATATGATTTTGGGTATGGACTGGCTAGTGAGATATGATGCCAGGATTATTTGTTCGGAAAGAACTATATATCTTCGACATCCGGATTCGCCTACTCAGCTATCTCTTGTTCTTCGAAATGTGGATAATTCCGAGATGGCTTTATATTCTCTTGACTCGCGAGATGATGATGTTATATCTCGTATTCCTGTTGCTTGTGACTTTTTTGATGTTTTTGAGCCTATATCGGGTTTGCCACCCAAGCGGGCAATTGAGTTCCGCATTGATCTCATTCCAGGCGCGCAGCCAGTTAGTCGTCCTCCCACGAGGATGTCTACAAAGGAAAATGAGGAACTCAAGAAGCAGCTTTTGGAGCTTGAGTCCAAGCAGTTGATTCAGTCCAGTTTTTCTCCATGGGGATCCGCGGTTGTCTTTGTGAAGAAGTCCGATGGAACTCTTAGGCTTTGCATTGATTATCGCAAGCTTAACGAGTTGACCATTAGGAATAGGTATCCATTGCCTAGGATCGATGATATGTTCGATCTATTGAGTGGTGCTAAGGTCTTTTCTCAACTCGACCTTGCCACAGGTTTTCATCAGTTACGAGTCGCGGAGGATAGCATACCTCTTACAGCTTTCCGCACTCGATATGGTTCTTTTGAGTGGCTCGTTATGCCGTTCGGTTTGACGAACGCTCCTGCTTTCTTTATTGATCTCATGAATCGAGTATTCCGGGAATATCTCGACAAGTTCGTCCTTGTGTTCATTGATGATATCCTTATTTATTCTAAGTCTGAAGCCGAGCATGCTAATCACTTAAGGATTGTCTTGAGTACTCTCCGTCGTCATCAGCTTAGAGCCAAATTCTCCAAATGCCACTTTTGGGAGAATAAGGTTAAGTTCTTAGTCCATGTTGTATCTTCCGATGGCATTTCTGTCGATCCCTCAAAGATCGAAGCCATTCAGAATTGGAAGAGGCCTGAAAAAGTTAATGAGATTCGTAGTTTCCTTGGATTGGCGGGTTATTACCGTCGGTTCATTAAGAACTTTTCCCGTGTTGTGCTTCCTCTCACCTGCCTTACTCGTAAAGGCATTCATTTTATTTGGTCCGACAAGTGTGAAGCTTCCTTTTTGACATTAAAGGAACTTCTCACTAATGCTCCTATTCTTGTGGTTCCCGAAGGGAAGCATGATCTTGTTTTCTACACCGATGCTTGTGGTAGTGGTCTCGGTGCTGTTCTTATGCAGAAGGATCGGGTAGTTGCTTATGCTTCTAGGCAACTGCGTCCGAATGAAGTTCGCGATGCCACTCATGATCTTGAGTTAGCCGCCATTGTCTTCGCCTTGAAGATTTGGCGACACTATTTATTAGGCGAGCGCTTCATCCTCTATACCGATCATAAATCCTTGAAGAATTTGTTCACTCAGAAGGAACTCAATATGAGGCAACAACGTTGGCTCGAGTTTCTTGCTTCCTATGACTTTGATATCCTGTATACCCCTGGTAAGGGAAATCGTGTTGCAGATGCGCTTAGTCGCAAACATTCGGCTGTTATTTCTATGATGCTTGCCGAATGGGATGTTCTTGAGACTCGATCTTTTTGTGAAATTCGTGATCGAGGTTCATCTTCTGATTCTCCTATTCTGTTGCTTAGTTTGAGAGCTCGACCCTTTTTGTTGGATCGTATTGCCGATGGTCAGCGGCGTGATCCTGATTTGTTGCATCTTATTCAGCTTTGTGAGTCTGGATCCTGTGATGAGGCGTTGCGGGATTTCAGCATTGATTCTCATCGGTGTCTTCGCAAGAAGAACCGTCTTTTTGTGCCTCCTGATTTTGCGCTTAGGCATGACATTCTTGATGACTGTCACCATTCTAAGTATACCATTCATCCTGGTAGTAGTAAGATGTATGCCGATATGCATCGTCTTTATTATTGGGAAGGCATGAAGCGCGATGTGGCGAGTTATGTGAGTAATTGCATAACCTGTCAGCGTATTAAGGCCGAACATCAGCGTCCTTCGGGTCTTCTTCAGCCTTTAGAGATTCCATTGTGGAAATGGGATCAAATTTCTATGGATTTTATTGAAGGCCTATCTCGTTCGAGATCGGGCCATTCTAGCATCTGGGTTATTGTGGATCGCCTCACTAAATCTGCTAATTTTATTCCTATTAAGTCTAATAGGACTGCGTCTCTTTTGGCTAAGTTATATGTCAAGGAAATCGTGAGACTTCACGGTGTTCCTAGTTCTATTGTGAGTGATCGTGATTCTTTATTCACGAGTCATTTTTGAAAGAGTCTTCAGCAAGCTTTGGGAACAAAGCTTAATTTTTCTACAGCTTATCATCCCCAGTCTGATGGACAGACTGAACGGGTGAATCGTATGTTGGAAGATCTTCTCCGTATTTGTATTTTTGATTTTCGTGGTAGTCGGGAAGATCACCTACCTCTTGTAGAGTTCTCCTGCAACAATAGTTTTCAGTCTAGTATCGGTATGGCTCCTTTCGAAGCCTTATACGAAAGGCCATGTCGATCACCTTCATGTTGGTTAGAATCTGGGGAAAAGCTTATTCTTGGTCCAGACTTTGTTCGTCATTCTTCCGAGAAGATTGATCTTATTCGATTGAGAATGAAAGAGGCACAGAGTCGTCAGAAATCCTACGTGGACAACCGTAGGAAGCCTCTCGAGTTCTAGATCGGCGATCTTGTTTTTATTCGTGTTTCTCCTTTGAAGGGGGTTATGCGTTTCAGTACGACTGGGAAATTGGCTCCTCGCTTTATAGGACCATTTTCTATTACTGAACGTATCGGCCCTGTGGCTTATAGAATTTCACTTCCAGCTCATTTATCTGGCATTCATGACGTGTTTCACGTCTCGCAACTTCGGAAGTGTCTTCGGGAATCGGATTCTGTTATTACTTCTCCTGATTTGCAAGAGCTTGAGATCTCACCGGACTTATCTATAGTACAGAAACCTATTCGCGTGCTTGACACGGAGGTGCGACACCTTCGGAACAAGGACGTGCCGCTCGTTAAAGTTCAATGGTCCGCTAATCCCAATGACTGTACTTGGGAAACCAGAGAGTATATCGAGCGATCTTATCCGGGTTTTCTATCTTTGCTTGTCGATGGTGAGATTATCTTTTCGTCTCTAGCTTATTTCCTTCTTTTTTAGAATGTTGTATGCATGTAGTTGTTACAAATATCGTCTCTAGGAATTGCGGGGACGCAATTTTGTAAGGAGGGGAGATCTGTAACAAACCGCATGTTTAACGATTATATATTTAAATGTTTTATTTAAATATAGCGTCGTTAGTCGGATTTTGGGTCCGAAATGTTACTTTTTGCAAATGGCCGAATTGGGACTCGAAACTACCTCCATTGGTTCCAAAATGGCGTTTGCGATCTTTTTGAGTATAATCTTTGATATGTTTGGAGTAAGTCGAATTTTTCTATTTGCTAAGTGGGCTTTGGGTTTGGGTTTCACCCCAAAATGTTCTATAAACCAACTAAGCCCTTCCCTCCTTCCATTCACTTATTCCGTTTCTTAAAAATTAAGCTTAAAACTGAAATGGGGGAAGAGAAAGGAAATTAGAAACTCCTAGCCCTAAATCCATTTGCAAACTCCAAATTCTTGCTCCAAAATCAAAGAGAATCCATTGGTAAGTTCTTCTTCATCTTCTCCAACTCTTCTCCTCTTCAATTTCAGAAAATTTCCTAAACCTAAATTGGAAAATTTGTGTTTTATTCTTAGATTGAAGCTTGTTGAGTTGAAGTAGTGTTTGGTTGGTCTTCTCCTTGTTATTGAGCTCCATCTTCTTGTTTTTGGGTTAAGGTGAGTTTTGAACTCACATCTACTTCTCTTGATTTCATTGATGTTGGGTATGAATTCCTAACACCTTGTTCATATGCATTTGCCTTGGTTTGAATTGAAATTGGTGAACATTTAACTTTTTGGTGTTTTGGAGTCGAATCCTCGAAAATCATAGCTTTGATGTTTGATCATGGTTTTTGGTGGTGAATCGGAGTCAATGGTGTTGGGTTATCGATTGGCAAAATTCCCTTAAGTCCATTGCTCGATATGTTGCAAATGGGGTGAGTTGCTCCTCCATTTTCTAGGCTGGAAAACATTTCCAGCTACAGCCAGTCGACTGAACCCCTGCAGTCAGTCGTCTGACTGTAGAGAGTAAAAAATCTCGGGTTATGGTTCAGTCGACTGACTGTAGTAGGCCAGTCGACTGACTTGCTTCATTTTGTCCAGTATGCCTATTTGTTTGTGATTTTCACTTTTATCGATTTAAATTAATTCCAATTAGTTGTTTATGCATATTTGACCTTGATGATTCATTTTTGAATTCATTCACGGGTTTTATAAATGATTTCTTCAAATCGTATTAAAAGTTCGCTTCTCCGATTTATAAATTCTATTTAAAACACACGCACAATTTCACACTTCGAGCGAAGTGGAAGGGTGATTAAATGGTTAGGCAAAACACGGACCATGAATCTGTGTGTTTATCTTCCCGATTAGTCCCTGACCTATTCGATTGATCGTTTTGACCTTCGGGTTTGGTTTATCGATGATATGAGGTAAACTTTGTAATACTTTGAGTGTGAAAGTGGCTGACGGATAGTAAACCGTTTAGTGCGAACGAGTGGTTATGGGACATACGTTAACGCTTTTCGGATTCCTTTTCGAGAGTTGTGACACATTCCGCCAGTTAGTGGTGTCCAGTACTGGGTCTCTGACCTTCACCACTACGGTTTGTTGCCTTCGGGTATGTGCCTTCGGGTTTGTGCCTTCGGGTTTGTTGCCCTATAGTATCGCTTTCTATGTTGGTCGTTATGAGCCGCATGGGTGATATTGGGGTGCCCTATAGTATCGCTTTCTATGTTGGCCGTTATGAGCCGCATGGGTGATATTGGGTTTGGAGTCTTCGGGCTTATGGATCCTTGTTTATACAGTACTGAGCTCGAGCAATTTTATGATGTTTCATTAATATGTATATTCCCTTGGTATCGCCCTTCGGTGTTGGTCTTTTTGAGCCGCATGATGTGTAGCGATTACCTTATAGAACTTGTATACCTTATGGGTATTTGTTATTTGCCTTTTGGCTTGATTTGGGATAATTGTATCCTTTGTTTATCTATGTCGCCGATGATATGAGGCTTGTTCTATATGATTCATCTTTTGTTGATGATTGTGTTATCTCTTTTAGAGATATTTGTTATACTTTGTAACCTTGCAGGTTTATTGTTGTTCAGTTTATCTAACTGATTTGTTTAGCTAGACTGACCCGTGTATTTTATACTCGGGTCAGGCCGAGATGTTTCAGGTTAGGTACTTTGGACTTAGCCTATTTTGCTTCCGCATGGACTACTTCGCTAGCTTCTTTTTGTCATAGCTTTTATGTAGTCCTATTATGTTGTAACTCTGATATTTATTCTTGTGAACTCGTCTGTATATTGTGGTTTGCTATACCACTTGACATGTATTATTTTGTATACTCTGCTATGTATCAGTATATGTGTATATGATGGTTTACTGTTCTATGATGTATATTGTATTTGAGTTGTTATATTCTGTTCTGATATATCCTCTAGCCACCTATGGTTTTGTTTTAAGTATTCATTGGATAAGTCGATCTGCTTGGTAAGGCAATTGTCGATGTATTCAATAGATAATTAAAGCAAGGCTATAGATGGTCGCTCCTAAACAGCCTTATTCTCCATGTTAGCAGACGGTATTTGTTTGCGTCAAAATTGGGCACAACACTCTTCGGAAGTCGTTGAAGAGATAATAGTCAAGAATGTAAATTCAAAACAGATATTATCTAACAAAAAATCCAATGAACAGTAAAGAAAATGCGTAGACAATCGATTTATAGTGGTTCGGCGTGTTGCCTACGTCCACTGTGAAGTGTTTTGATGTTTTATTGCTTTTCTTTTAATGATTACAAGTTGTTGCAGCAATCAACATCAAATTACAACTGTAAATTCGGAATCAACGGTAAAATTATGGTGTAGGATGATGGAGATCTCGATCCAGCAGAGTCTGGGCGCTTCAGAGTCAGCAGATCCCTTTTTCGTTGGCCCTGGGGCTCTATTTATAGGCGTAGGCTGCTGATATTTCGCTGAAAACTCGGGAGACCACTTATGGAACGTGAGGGGGGCCCACACGCCCGGTCTTAGGAAGTTTGGTCCCACTTTGGTATCGGTTCGAACTCCATTCGAACCGATCAAGAATTCATCCAATCGAGGTGAAATTTGGCATGAACATTCTTCAACATGTATGCAAGCTTCTGTGAAAATTTCATGGCATTTGGATCAGTGGATTTCGAGATATCATGGATTCAAAATGGCGTTTTCTGCATGGCTGTTTGGTTCGAAACCATCCATTCGAACCGATGGTTTCGAACCGATGGTGGCACGTGCCTTCGCAGCGACGTGGAGCGCAAATCTCGAACCGATCCGGTCTTCACTCCGAGTTGACCGCTTCGACTCCTAATATCTCGGAGCATTCGAACCAATGAAGGACACGTCACCATGGCTAGCTGACCCAGTGGATTCGAACGAAGCCTCTTGCATGGGTTCGAATAGGGTTCCAACGATGGGTTCGAACGAAGACCTATCGATGGAGTCGAACGACTGATGCTGGATGGATTCGAACCAGCTACTCTCCGATGGATACGAGGCCCATTGTTACGAACTTGGTAGGTTCGAACTTGATGGGTTCGAACCCCAGGCACCTCGAGGGGTTCGAAGGTGATGGGTTCGAACCTGATGGGTTCGAAGGTGATGGGTTCGAAGGTGATGGTTTCGAACCTGATGGGTTCGAATCTCGTGCCTTTTCTTTCAAATTGAATCGATCATAACTTGAGCGTATGAACTCTGATTGACTTGAAATTCGAGACGATAACTTTTATGATCTTTCCTCTCATGTCCCATCAATTGTAGCTCAATCCGGACTCGGACAAAATTCAGTGATATCCATAGCGAAACGAAGTATGACCGGTCTCTGAGACGAACTGTTCTCCGTTTCTGATCGATCTTTTGGTATCGCGGCTTTGCCAAAAAGCGGGATAACATTTTGCCCCCCAAAGTACGTCTTGTGGGAACATGACGTGCTTTGAACAGCTGCAATTTCTCTGAACAATCATTGCTCTCTTTTTTGTTTAAACTCGTACGCTGTATTGTTGTAACCTTGTGTTGACATGATTGATTGCCGTATAATAGTGCTTAGTCGTTGGCTGTTGCATTTGTAACAGGATGAGTGTTTGATCCCTGTAAATGTTTAAAATCGATTGTTAGTTCGACATATATGCATATATGTTAGTTTGACCCTTGTAAACGCCACGCGTCCATGAGTCGTGTTAGTTTTGTTTGCTATTGAACTTCGTATCGATTCTCTCCTGAACCGATTTTGAAATTTGAATTGAGACAACGCTTGATGGTTGTTTTGGAAGGTTCCTACGTATTGATCCTCTCCTGAACCGATGCAGAAGGGTGAAGAAAATGACTCTGCGTTGCGTGAATGTGACATTTCGAACCGATGGGTGCGAGCTCCGATGGATTCGAAGTCAACTTTCATATGGGTGGAGTATGCTTATGCAATGGTGGGTGGAGTTGTAATTTTGTTGACGTGAACCGGGTTTCGAACCGATGCGCCCACCGTTGGTTTCGCACCGATGCGTACCGATGCCTTGCCGTGTGCCTCACACCGATGGAGCCTCAAACGTATGGGTTCGAAGGTAGATTTCGAACTGGTTCTGCATTTTGACCCGTTGTAATCGGTCGAGTTTACCGGAATGCGAATCGACCCGGTCATCTCCAACCCCCCATATAAATAGCAAGGACCTCGGCATTTTTCACTTTTTACCTTTTTACTGTTTTCTGCATCGTCTCGAAGCTTCAGAGAGGAAGGCACTGTGTTTTGTATTCGAACCATTTGAGATCCAAATCTTCAATTCCTCAAACCTATCATCCAAACTAGGTAACTAACCTCGAATTCACACGGCAAAGCTACCTCGAACCCATTACTCCTTCATCGATCGGCCTTTCTTAGGATTTGGTAAATCCAGATCTGGCTTTTGGAGGAATTTTGAACCAACGCAGGGACTTGTGTTCGAATCGATGATGTTGCATCCCTGGGATGACCTTATAGGGGCGGCGCAGTTCGCACCGGGTGGATCCCTTCGAAGGGTCTATTCGAATCAATGGATTTGAACCCATTTGCTGTTGTTTCGAAGTTCTCAATTTTACATCGATACGGAGGCTCGAACGTGATCGATGTCAAATTGAGGGCTTCCTTATCGGTTCAAACCAGCTGACCGAGGATCGATTCGAAGTCGTCCTTCACTAATCGATTCGAAATTGGCATTTGCTCATCGGTTCGAAGCGTGTCTTGCTGTATCGGTTCGAAGTCACCTTTCATTGATCGATTCGAACTTGGCACTTGACCACCGATTCGAAGCTCGCTCCTTTGCGTCGGTTCGAAAGGGTATGATGATGGGTTCGAACAAGTTACTTGTGATCGGTTCGAAACTCCATATAATGGATATCAAAGTTTGATATTTTCTGAGCATAATTCCGACGAGCTTCATTCCTGCATATTTGGATTTGAATATTAAACTGCATACTTTACCGCCTTTCGAAGCTCGTCGATGGAACTATAACAACTTCTACCCGAATCGATTTTCATCATATAAACGGTTTAGCGATGACGGTCAGCGATGACGGTCATTGTAACTGGACTCCGTAGCTTTGTTGTTTGCATATTTTCTTTAACTATGCGACATTTATTCAAGTAATGCATGGCACTGCACCACACACATTCATACACTTTACACTGGGGAACTCATGGGTCCTTTGTCGTCTAACGATGGTTTCTCATGAGTTAGCTAGTTATGGAACCGTCAAGTTCTCAGCAGCAGGAGATTCAAGGTACAGCCTCTCCGAGACTAGAGGTTTCGGACATTGATCCTGAGATCGTCGGTCCAGCCCCGGACGAACTGCCTAATGCGTCGTTCATTGCAAATCCATCGGATTCCGTTCCATCCAATATCTCTGAAGACATGTTGGGAAGAATATGCTTGAGGCACGGCGTGTTGCTGGATGATGTGTTACTGCCGGGGCCGAATGATAGACCGCACAATCCACCGGAAGGGTATACTGCATTCAACCGCCACGCGTGTGCGGTCGGGACACTTCCTCCGTTCAACGAGTATATAAGGAAAGTATTGTCGTTTTTGAGGATCGCCCCATCTCAGTTGCACCCGAACGGATATGCGTCGATCAATAGCTTGTTTACTGCATTTATGGAATATCTCCATCGACCACCACTCCCGATTGAGATCAGATACTTGTTCAATTTCAAAACTCGGGGTGATTATCCTTCCTTCACATTTCTGGAAGAGGTGAGGAACTGCCAAGTGGTTACTGGGTCCTGGACCAGGTTGAGCTACTATAGGACAGAATGGTTCTATGTCAGGTGTCCTTCGAGGTTTGCCCGGCGATGGTTATTCAGACGTGAGTGTAGCTGAGTTATCAAGTAATTACTAAGGCAATTGCGGTCAAAGTGAAACTTATGTTTTTTCTCTTTTTTACAGCGACGATTCAGTGACCTGAGGGCGAGCACTTTAGGGAGATGGTGCGAGTGCTTCGAGAAGTCCCAAGTGGAGATAGGGATATCAACGTGTTACTGACGGATAGGAATCTCCGGGCCTGTGGGTTAATCGAACGACGGCAGAGTATAATATTCGACGGGCGCAAAGAATCATTTTGAAAAAACAAGCCAAGCACAAGAAGCCCAAAGTCATTATAGCCGAGGAAGTTGATTCTGAAAAAACCCACACTGATGACGAGCCACCGGCCGGGCCCACAGATGTTGGTCAGGATGTTATGAAGCAAAGAAAAGGCAAGGCCACCATTTTTAAATCGCCAATAAAGGGAAGATGGAAGTCAGTCATCACCTCCCGGGTCACCCCTGGAATTAGAATTTCGGAGGGGCCTCCCCTAAGAAAAGAAAGTCTCTTTGAAGGGCTTGCCGATGTTCCAATCCCGGACGATATGTCCTTTCAACACGATGCCGGGTTGGAGGAATTCCATCGTACTCATGACCTGAGCGAGCCCTATGTTACTAGCGTGGTCGACACTTCGGGTTGGTCGGGGATGAAATGCATATTCACACACATTTCACAGCACTACATAGCTTTTAGTCGTAGGTCATCGGTTTCGGGGTACCACTAACTTTGTTCTCTTCTTTGCCTTGTAGGTACCATGTCCAGGCGTGGTTCGATGCTAGGGAGTCTGCGACATGCTCGGAAACCATCGTATCGCGAATCGCGCAGACGGGAAGGAGATAAGGATTATGATCAGGAATACTCCGGGTATTCGAGCCATGAAAGATATGACACAGATAGGGGTTATAAGCGTCGATCCCGATCGCGTACTCCTCCTCCTTCCAGAGATCCTATACAACCTCTGGCCCATGTTTCTCGCCCCTCTGAGCCTTCACGTCATAAGTCCACTTCCCAATCTTCTAGGCACGAATCTCACCGCTCCAGAAGCGAGGCATCGACCGCCGTAGTTGCGGAACAGCCTCCTGTGGAAATTTCGGGTGAAGGGGCGTTCAGGCTTGCTCAGTTGAAAAAAGACTTCCCAACTATTTGCTTCGACAACTACATTTTTCCCCCACACTTAATAAGAATCCCTCCATCGGCGGAGCAGGTGGTGGATGACTATGTGCACGACTTCTACGCTCAGTATAAAGTATGGTTTAAAGCGGCGGAGAAGGCATCAGAGCTGGCCTTTGAGCGTGGGGCCGCCAACGAGAAGTTACAGGCGGAGTTGGCCCAGAAGAGCCGTATTATTGAGGTGCTTAACACCGAGGCCGAATCTTCCAGAAAATCAGAGATGGAAGCCATCAAAAAGGCTGATGAAGCCCAACTTTCGATGGATAGAATGAAGCGTGAGCATTATGCCACGGTAGAGGACATGGGCCATCGGAATACTCTGGTCACTGCCGAAAGGGATGCGGCGCTAAAGGAGCTAAATGAGCTCAAATCCAAATTTTCCGAAATCGCCAAGGATAGGGACGATGCAAACAATGCAGCCCAGGAGGTGTGCGAACAAGCTGTGATACTCCGGACTGAACGGGATGAGGCAGTGTCCAAAGTTCAGGTGGTTGAAGCGGAGATCGAAGAGAGAGTTCAGCAAGCTGAGGCCAGGCTAGAGGCCGACATTGAAGATCTGCTTATCACCTACATTGCCAATGTATTGAAGCACAGAAACTTGGCCTGGCTTCAGGATTACCCTGTGCATCTCCACAGTGCTTGGGAACGATTGGTTGAGGGGGAAGAGGAAGCGCACCCGGACGAATCGGTCGACCGATTCAAGCTTGAAAACCGGTTGCTAACAGATGAGGAAAAGAAGGTCCTCCATGATGCTATGATCGCTCATGAGAAGGAGATGGTTGGCGGTCATTCTTTGGAGGCCGGAGAAGGGTCAGGCATTGAGCATCGTGCCACCACTCTTGAAATCACCGCCCCGCCTCCGTCTGAGCCTGTATCTGCGGTTAGTTCACAGACCGTTCCTGTTTACGACCCAGACCAACCGCGGTTATCACCAATTCACGAGCACGTCTCCGAAGTTGTCCCACCATCAACAAGCCAAACTGAGGAAGGTATTCTGAACAAATTTCAAGTGCATTTTCGCTAGAACTCTCGTTTCGAAGTAATTTTTTTTAACCCCTTCTCTTCTTTATTCAGTGACCAGGACTACCCCGGTGTCTTCGACCCAGGAGCCGAGTCAAGGGCAGAAGGCTATTACTACTGAAATGACTGTCGTTACAACGGCAACGTCTACCGGAGCGGCGCAGGAAAGCTCTTTGTCTCTTGATGAACAAATGGTGAGTGAACTACTTGGTCACCAGGGAGACTTCTCTACAGACTTGCCATTTATCATCAGTGAGTTCCCGCCAACTTCTAGCTCTTTTGTGCAGACCGGAGTTGCCCCCAGCCAGGCCCCATCAACTCGAGATGAAGAAATCTTGGCTGAAATCCATGCTGAATTAGAAGCTGAGGGGCAAAGCGGTAGTGTCGGTGGTGACACTATTCCATCTTCTGTTGCGGGTCCGGTCCCTCCTCCTCCTCCGGCGGGGAGTCTTCATTTAGATTCAAGTTCTGAGGAGGACGTAGATATTATGCCCCCGGCCGAAGAGCGGCCACCGGGGAGGAGGTCGTCCAAACGAAGGATTTCCGTTCCTAGTGATTCTGACGACGAACCGCTAATAAGGAAGCCAAGGAAAAAAGAATAGATCAGCCCCCCAGCAGATATTTTGGTAGATAGGAACTTGTTTTCGTTTTTTGTTAGTAGGCCGTGTATAGATGTAGGTTCGGCCCCTGCTAGTAGGCATTCTTTTTTGGAAGAACTTATTTGTGTGTAAGTCCTTGTCTTTAGTTAGTTGAAATAAAATTTAGTTTCTTTGTTCCAACTCTCATTTCTTTTGTGCTTAAGTTTTTATAGCGTTATGTTTTTAGTTCGGTGCACTTGTGGCATTTTTACCGTCAAGTAGAGTTTGTTTTTATTTGCCAAGTCTGAAAATCTTGGTCGCAAGTCGTAGTCGATGAATAATCGAACTTCGGACATTGAATCACTTTGGTTAGCGATTAACACTTAGTTTTTTTGCCCCTAGTCTCGGGGAATAACATTTGTGTTTTGGTGGTTGAGTGCGTTTATTGCAAACCTTAAGCACGTGTCCACATTTTGGGGACTTAGGATAATTTGTAATCGATAACTTGGTTCGCACTATGGGAATTTGAGAGTTATCGACGTTTGTAGTATGGTTCACGCTCCGGGAACCTGGAATTGATGTTTACACTCCACTTCACGCTCTGGGAATCTGGAGTTAGCGTGGATGCTTCGGTTCGCGCTCCGGGAACCTGTAATTTATGTTTATACTCCAATTCATGCTTTGGGATCTCGGAGTTAGCACGGATGCTTCGGTTCGCGCTTCGGGAACCTGTAATTTATGTTTATACTCCAATTCATGCTTTGGGAACTCGGAGTTAGCACGGATGCTTCGGTTCGCGCTTTGGGAACTTGGAATAGATGTTTATACTCCAGTTCACACTCTGGGAAGTTGGAGTCAGCCGATAGATGGTCAGTCACACCTATTTGGGCATTTTAGGAATTCGTTCACACTCTGGGAACGATGGATTTGATGTTTATACTCCAATTCACGCTCTGGGAAGTTGGAGTCCTCGCGCTCTGGGAACGAATTATTGAATGTTTATACTCCAATTCGCGCTATGCGAAGTTGGAGTCCGTTCACGCTCTGGGAACGAATTGTTGAATGTTTATACTCCAATTCACGCTCTGGGAAGTTGGAGTCCGTTCGCGCAGTGGGAATGAGTTATGGAATGTTTATACTCCAATTCGCGTTGTGGGAAGTTGGAGTCCGTTCGCGCAGTGGGAACGAGTTATGGAATGTTTATACTCCAATTCGCGCTGTGGGAAGTTGGAGTCCATTCACGCTCTGGGAATGAATTGTTGAATGTTTATACTCCAATTCGCGCTCTGGGAAGTTGGAGTCAGCCGATAGATGGTCAGTCACACCTATTTGGGCTTTTTAGGAATTCGTTCACACTCTGGGAACGATGGATTTGATGTTTATACTCCAATTCACGCTCTGGGAAGTTGGAGTCCGTTCGCGCTCCGGGAACGAATTATTGAATATTTATACTCCAATTCGTGCTCTGGGAAGTTGGAGTCCGTTCGCGCAGTGGGAACGAGTTATGGAATGTTTATACTCCAATTCGCGCTGTGGGAAGTTGGAGTCCGTTCGCGCAGTGGGAACGAATTATGGAATGTTTATACTCCAATTCGCGCTGTGGGAAGTTGAAGTCCGTTCGCGCAGTGGGAACGAGTTATGGAATGTTTATACTCCACTTCGCGCTGTGGGAAGTTGGAGTCCGTTCGTGCAGTGGGAACGAGTTATGGAATGTTTATACTCCAATTCGCGCTGTGGGAAGTTGGAGTCCGTTCACGCTCTGGGAACGAATTGTTGAATGTTTATACTCCAATTCGCGCTCTGGGAAGTTGGAGTCAGCCGATAGATGGTCAGTCACACCTATTTGGGCTTTTTAGGAATTCGTTCACACTCTGGGAACGATGGATTTGATGTTTATACTCCAATTCACGCTATGTGAAGTTGGAGTCCGTTCACACTTCAGGAACGAATTTTTGAATGTTTATACTCCAATTCACGCTCTGGGAAGTTGGAGTCCGTTCGCACTCTGGGAACGAATTATTGAATGTTTATACTCCAATTCACGCTCTGGGAAGTTGGAGTCCGTTCGCGCAGTGGGAACGAGTTATGGAATGTTTATACTCCAATTCGCGCTGTGTGAAGTTGGAGTCCGCTCACGCTCTGGGAATGAATTGTTGGATGGACTGTTGTGTGTTGGTCCAGTTCAGCCTTCGATGTGTTGGCTTGCCCCCAAGCTGGGGTTTCACTTAGTGAGTGGCCGGTTGTAACGCAGTCACTCGCTATTTGAATAAATTCCATTGTTTGATGGAACTTAGCTCTTCGCGTATCGTGATTGTTGAACGTTGTATTCGGTGAATCATAGCTTTAGCTTGAAGAGATAGCATTTTATTTGCTGAAATAAGAAAATGTGGCGAAGTCAGTGCCTTATTACAAATTCAAATTTCAGAATGTAAAAGAAACTGCAAAGTATTCATAGATTGAAGGAGCCTGTCATGTGGGACAGTGACGAGGTTCTTCGTCGTTCCAGGCTCCGGAGTAAGTAGGCCCGCCACTGATGGCGTTTATCTCCAATCTTCCACGGGGACAAGTCGAGTCCTCCTGCCTCAGTCGATTGGGTTCATTGATTGGATTGGATGGGCCTGCTTCTCTGGGCTGCGGTGTCCGCACAAACTGTTCCAGCTTCCTTTCTCTGACCAGTTTTTCAACAAGATCCTGTAAGTGACGACACTCGTTCGTATTGTGCCCGTAGCCTTCATGGAACCTGCAAAATTTTCCCGTCTGGATTTGTCTCTCTGACGACGGTCTTGGAGCAGGTTTTTCATATTGAATTGTATTACGGGTCTGCAAATACAAGTCCTCCAGTGAAGTATTCAAAGGAGTATAACTGTCGAACATCGGATTTTTGCGTTGCGGGCCACGATTTTGATCCTGTTTTTTAAGTTGATTCACGCTCTCTCTTCGCCGAGCTTGTTTATTTTTAATGTTCAACTGAACTTTTCCGGAGCTCTCACCGGACTGTTTTATTGCAACATTGCTTTGGACCCCTTCCGCATTTGGCCCTGCATCAGTTTGCTTCCTAGACTGTTTCGCGTCTTCCCGTCTCAGGAATTGAGCTGCTTTGGCATGGAAACGGTCCAATGATGCAGGTGGTTTCCCGGCTAGCCAGTTGCCAAATTCAGAATCGGGGTCGATCCCCTTAGTTAATGCCATAAGGATGGAGTTATCGTTTGGATTACTAATCTCCGCGCAAGCAGTATGGAATCTTTCTAAGTAGTGTCTGAGTGTCTCTCCGGGAGCTTGTGTGACACTAGATAGAGTGTTGACATCTTTCGGCCTTGCGACGTGCATGCGGAATTGCTCAACGAATTTTGTGGCTAACTGATCGAAGGAAGAGATGGATCGAGGTGGTAGTCGGGTGAACCACATGGTAGCGATGCCCCCCAAGGATATGAGGAAACTACGACACTTCACAGTGTCGTCGGCTCTGGCAGCAGTCATCGACCATTCATATTTTAGAATATGTTGGTTGGGGTCGGAGTTTCCCTCATACATGGGTAGAGTGGGCATTCGGAATCGCTGTGGGGGTTCAGCAGTAAGAATATCGTCCGTAAAGGAAGCGTGACTTCGGGAAACTCCCCAATCGTCGTTTGTGAATCCCTGACTCTCACGGATCATCTGACGTATCATAGTTGAAAGATCCGGCATTTGTGCCGGAGTATGATCACGTTCCATACTTTGGGCTAGAACCGGGTATCGTCGACGGTCCAAGTCTCGCCTTCTTGGCTCATAGTCCTCTGGGACGTACGGTTCAGGAGTACGACCGCTATGACGACGTTCCAGGTCCGACTGATCTTGAGCGTCGACCCCCGGTTCAGCCGCAACGCTAGTGGTGCGGTATTCTGCGGTGTGGTGAGGAACGGCACCTCCTCGGGAGGAGGGTCCGGTTTGGAAACTGGTTGAAGGACCAACTCTTATTTGTCCAACGGTCAATGTCGGTCGGTTTCCAATGGGTGGCATATGACTCCCATCTAACCGGGGTTGTGGAGGCCGGTTATGATAATCAGAAGATGAAGAACTTTCGCTGGAGGAGCGAGAAGCATGACCTCTCATGGATCTCTTTCGTTTCTGGCGATCCAGCTTGTTGATTAGCTCAGCGTTAGCGCGTAGCTGTTCTTCTAGTTGTCGCCGACTCTGGGTCAGCTCTTGGAGTAGCAACTGCAACTCTTGTCGGGTGACCGGTCCTGACGGTTCCGATTGCCCAGCGGCATCTTGATTAGATGAAGGTAGAGGGGCAGGATTCTGTCTATCCTGTTCTTCTTGATTGACAGCGTTCGAGGTGGTTCTTGTGCTAACCATCTTGATAATTGAATTCCTTTCCTAGACTTTATGCAAATCTGAATAGAAGGGAAGGAAGTCGGATTCAATGATCTAGATCTCTCTCTTAGATTTATTCAATCCGGTATCGATGATAGATCCAACGAGTAAGAGAAAAGCTGGGTTCTCTCAGTGAAAGCACCAAAGTGTTTGCGTCAAAATTGGGCATAACACTCTTCGGGAGTCGTTGAAGAGATAATAGTCAAGAATGTAAATTCAAAACAGATATTATCTAACAAAAACTCCAATCAACAGTAAAGAAAATGCGTAGACAATCGATTTATAGTGGTTCGGCGTGTTGCCTACGTCCACTGTGAAGTGTTTTGATGTTTTATTGCTTTTCTTTCAATGATTACAAGTTGTTGCAGCAATCAACAGCAAATTACAACTGTAAATTCGGAATCAACAGTAAAATTATGGTGTAGGATGATGGAGATCTCGATCCAGCAGAGTCTGGGCACTTCAGAGTCAGCAGATCCCTTTTTCGTTGGCCCTGGGGCTCTATTTATAGGCGTAGGCTGCTGATATTTCGCTGAAAACTCGGGAGACCACTTCTGGCACGTAAGGGGCCCCACACGCCCGGTCTCAGGAAGTTTGGGCCCACTTTGGTATCGGTTCGAACTCCATTCGAACCGATCAAGAATTCATCCAATCGAGGTGAAATTTGGCGTGGACATTCTTCAACATGTATGCAAGCTTCTGTGAAAATTTCATGGCATTTGGATCAGTGGATTTCGAGATATCATGGATTCGAAATGGCGTTTTCTGCATGGCTGTTTGGTTCGAAACCATCCATTCGAACCGATGGTTTCGAACCGATGGTGGCACGTGCCTTCGCAGCGACGTGGAGCGCAAATCTCAAACCGATCCGGTCTTCACTCCGAGTTGACCGCTTCGACTCCTAATATCTCGGCACATTCGAACCAATGAAGGACACGTCACCATGGCTAGCTGACCCAGTGGATTCGAACGAAGCTTCTTGGATGGGTTCGAATAGGGTTCCAATGATGGGTTCGAACGAAGACCTATCGATGGAGTCGAACGACCGATGCTGGATGGATTCGAACCAGCTACTCTCCGATGGATTCGAGGCCCATTGTTATGAACTTGGTAGGTTCGAACTTGATGGGTTCGAACCCGAGGCACCCCGAGGGGTTCAAAGGTGATGGGTTCGAACCTGATGGGTTCGAAGGTGATGGGTTCGAAGGTGATGGTTTCGAACCTGATGGGTTCGAATCTCGGGCCTTTTCTTTCAAATTGAATCGATCATAACTTGAGCGTATGAACTCTGATTGACTTGAAATTCGAGACGATAACTTTTATGATCTTTCCTCTCATGTCCCATCAGTTGTAGCTCAATCCAGACTCGGACAAAATTCAATGATATTATAGCGAAACGAAGTATGACCGGTCTCTGAGACGAACTGTTCTCCGTTTCTGATCGATCTTTTGTTATCGCGGCTTTGCCAAAAAGCGGGATAACAGTATTATCTATTAATACTCTTTGCTAGCTTGGGTATAGAGGTGGGGCGTCACACTAGTGGTACCTGTTCTTTAGCATTGCTGGTTTGAATCATCACTTAAATCATTGTATATTGATTCTCTTCAGTCTGCATTAGCTTGTACTTCGAGTTTGTTTCTTTGTCACTGTGGCATGTGCGTTGGATTTTTTTTACTATGGTACATGAAATATATACACCGTTCATGCATATACTTACTTCGAACTGGGCAAAGCTTATAGGTGTGCATGAATTATGTGTAGCCTGGATCATTAACGTGCAAACCTTCCTGCATATCAAGACGAAATGTACACAAACTCTTCTTTTTCACTGTGGCATTTGTTTGTTCGTTTTATTTTATATTGTCTTGAGCTCAAGTATTTATTGAGTCCTTAATGCTTTGGTTTGGAATTGCAGTTAAGTTGAGCTACAGGCTTCATTTTGCCTTGACTTTGGTTGTTGCTTTCATATCACTTGATTTCATTGCAGTCTTGACTCTGCATATATTCACTGATGTTGTCACTGCACACTTGTACATCATGTAGATCATTTTTGTTGGGCATTAAGGTGAATTGGGCTGCATTTGCCGTGTGGTTTCATCGAGTTTAGTCATTCATTGTATACCTGTGGTGGCTGCAGTACATGTTGCAGTTTTGCCCTTGTGAAGGTTGCCGTTTAGATTGGACCGTACATTGCACTGACGACTGTATTCACTTGCGTATATGAGTTTTGATTTCACTTGAGATTGTAGTGTCTCGTTGATTGAGTTGAGATGATTTCCGTGACTTGACCTTTGCATTTTGCTTGTTTTTCGAATTATACTTGAGTTGAATCCGGTATTTCGGGTTTGACCTTGTGCTCGTTTGTGAGCTTTGATTGAGCTTTTGTGTATTTCATCACTGTATTGGCGAGGCAGTGCACGTGTGCGTGTACTGCAGCCAATTCAGAATTTGACGTTTTAAATTGATATATTTCCATTGATGAAATTGTTTCGTGTTGTCAATTAAATATTTTGATATTGTATTTGATTGGATGATTTGATCATTTTGTTGTTGTCTAATTATCTATTTGTTAATTAGATTATGAGTTTCTAATTATTTATTTAATAATTGGATTTTGTTGTTAATTGCCAATTAGGCAATTGTGATGTTTTCTAAATTATCTTCATTGATATTCTTTTCACTTATCTTTGTTGATGATTTGAATTTGTTGATTTGTTGTTTAACACTTGTCTGTGTTATATCTACCGTTATCCGATTCTCTTCTTGAAGGGTTGGATAGACGGGATTTATTGCGGCTGTCGTCTATTCATCATTTAATTATTATTGCTTCTGTGCATTAATAACTGAGTTTGAATTAGACTGACCTGGGTATTATTTTCTTTTGAATGTAATACACGGGTCAGACCGAGTTATTACAGGTTGTAGATATCTTGCATTGGGTTGCTGCTAGAGCTATGAAGTTCTTTCATACCTTTTGGAGTAGTCGTGGTCATCTTATTGTAGTCAGTGTAGTTGTACAGGATGATATGTATTCATGTATATTATTCATGATAATGTACTTGTATATGTAACTTCCTGAGTCAACTGTTGTAGTTGTATCATATATATTGTATCACATGTATTGTAACTGACATCAGTTATTATATATATGATACTTTTTGCTTTATCTGTGTTCCGCATTTATATTATCTGTGTTATTATTATATATATTGTCCTAAACTATTATGAACCATCGTAGTTCGTTTTATACTAGAATTGGATATGTCGATGGGAGTAAAAAAGAAATGAAAATTAAAAGTATATACCACTCCTATCGAGGTAACCAATACTAGTGTAAGGCCTAACTACGGATGGCCGCTCCTATCAGCTTTGTTCTTCGGGAAAACAGACAGTATTTAATTTAATACTCTTTGTTATTGTGAGCATAGAGGTGGGGCGTCACATCATCCTTCTATCGCTTCAAGACTATATGCTTCTATCTAATAAAACTAGCGTGTTCAATCAATGTCACTTCATAATTTGTTATTACACATTGAACCTGGTTCTTGGGATCTTTAGTCATTAAGTTGGGTTACTATTACAAGTGACTACTTATTCTCCAAGTTCTCATTCAATGGACAATAGTCTCATTCTTTTAGATATAACTCTCTGGTCAATATTTTCATCAAAGGATCAGCCCAGTCTTACAGATCCCGAGGAGATATACTATCTTGTACTTACGATGAATTTGTCATCTCTTACCGTTGTAATAATGATTCTCAACTTTTGCAATAGACGCGACTATCGCAATGGATTAACACAGCTGATATCGGTTTTTACTATAAGGGGATCTCAACTAGCAAATTTCTTAAGTAATCTGCTCTTCACTAGAAGTAGCTAGTGCTATTATTTCTGACTCCTTAGTGGATTGAGCCAAAATAGTTCGTTTCTTACATTTTTCAAGAAATAGCTCGTCCTGCAATACTGAAAATATATCCACTAGTGGCTTTGGATTCATTCGATAACGTATTCCAATCAGCATCACTATATTCTTCAAAGATAGCGGAAAACTTCTGATAGTACAATGCATGGTTCGTAGTTCTTTTAAGGTATCTCATGACCCTTCCAATAGCGTGTCAATGTTCTATACTAGATCTGCTAGTAAACCTGCCCAATAATTCCACGGCAAAGGCAATGTTGGGTCTAGCACAATCAGTAGCATATGGAAGGCTGCCAATGATGCTCGCATATTCAGACTGTCTTACACATTTTCCAATGTTCTTCAATAGTTTTACAACTGGATCATATGTTGCACTAACATGTTCACATTCGAAGCAATTATATATTTCTTTAACATCTTCTCCATATAATGAGACTGATCTAAAGAAATTCCCTTTCCAAACGTAGTAATCTTAATGTCAGGGATTACACTCACTTCACCAAGATCTTTCATATCAAAATTGGCACATAGTATGGACTTAACATGATTCATAGCGTGAATATTTGAACCAAATATAAGTAAACCATCCACATATAAACATATGATAGTGCAAATGTTATTCTCGAATTTATAATAAATACACTTGTCACTTTCATTTACTGAAAAACGTGTGAAATAGCTAGATAGTTAAATTTTTGATATCATTTTCTAGGTGCATGTTTAAGACCATATAGAAATTTATCTAATTTACAAACTTTATGCTCTTGACTGGGTATAACAAAACCTTCAGGTTGGTCTATATAAATCTCTTCCTTTAATTCACCATTCAAAAAAGTAGTTTTTACATCTGTTTGGTAAATTGGCATACCATAAAATGAAGCAAGAGAAATTTAGTACTCGAATTGATGTTATTCTTGTAATATTTGAAAATGCATAAAAAAAAGTCAATGTTTTTTATTGGTCTAAATCCTTTACCTACAAGATGAATCTTATATTTATCAATTGTACCATCGGGTTTATACTTCTATTTTAGTACCCACTTACAATTTATAGTTTTACAACCTGGAGGTAAATCAACAAGATGCCAAGTTTTATTAGATTCAAGAGATTCCATTTTATCATTTTTAGCTTCTTGTTAGAGATATGAATCTAAAGAAGACAGAGCTTCTTTTAGATTAACAAGGTCCTCTTTTAGTGCATAAACAAAATATAATGGACCAAAATCTTTAGTTATCCTACATCTTTTACTTCTTCTAGGTTCAAATTCAATTTCCGCATTATGTTTATCATTTCTGATTATTGGATTATTAGTGGTGGATGTGCCCCCGCTATTCCTAAGTTTAAAGGGAAATTTATTTTCAAAGAAAGCAACATTCATTTGACTCAATAATAACTCGAGCACTCAAATCAAAAAAGTATGCTTTAATGTTAATGGAATAACCAATGAAAACACATTCATATGCTCCACTTGCTAATTTAATACTTTAGGGTTAGGAATATGAACATATGTTAAGTAACCCTAAGTTTTAAAATAAGAGAAGTTGGGCTTATGATTTTTTAAAATCTCAAAAGGTGAAAATTTGCTGTTAGATTTAGGAATTCTTTTTAAAACATAACAACCAATGAACAAAATTTTGCCTCACAAATGTGATGCTGCACCCGAATTTAATAAAACAGCTACAACTAATTCGTTAGAGTCTTATTTTTTCTTTCAGCTTTACCGTTCATTTAAGACGAAGAAGGTGTCGTTGTCTCATGAATTATGCCATGTAGATTATAGAATTCAATGAATATGCTACATTCATATTCATTTCCTCTATCACTACAAAATCTATTAATTTTTTTTTTTTTTTTTTAAATTTCAGTAACAAATAACTTAATTATGTCTAGCGCATTACTTTTATTTTTCATGACAAAAACATAAGTGAAATCAAAGCAATCATCAATAAAAGTAACAAAGTGGCTTTTATCATCCCTAGTTAGAGTGTTATCAAGTTCATATATATCAAAATGTATTAAATCTAAAGGTTCTAACTCTCTAAACACAAATTCATATGAGGTCTTTGCCATTTTAGCTTGACTACAATATTCACATTTTTGTGCATCATTAATGGATACTTTAGGGATTAAACCTAAGTTACTCATGTTATGAATCAGTCACTTATTAACATGACAATGTCTAACATGCCAGGTATTAAAATCACACAGCGTATAAGCAGAACTATTAACTTTATTCAAATCAACATTTAATCTAAACATCCTATATACAGCATATCCTTTACCAACAACAATACCATTTTCAGTGATGTTGTACAAATTAGATCCAATAGTTTGAGTAAAACCAGCTTTATTAAAAAAAAAAAAATACTAAATTTTTCCTCATCTCTGAAGTATGCATTAATCTGTCAGTAACAAGTTCTTTTCTAAAGGTAAGTTTTAATTCCACGGTCCCAATTCCAGCAACAGTAGTGGTGTGACCAACATCACTTTCATGTTATTAGCAGCATTGTATGTTTTACACATTTTACGATCATAGCAGATATGGCAAGAAGCACCAGCGTTTACCTACCACTTTTCTGATACATAGACTAAGTTGATCTTAGTAAGCATAGCCACATAGGCTTCTTCAGTCAGGTTAACCTACGGTGTAGGATTTGCCTATTCCAACGCTTACGCGCTATATGGCCTGATTTATCACAGTTGTAACATAAGAACAACTGTCCAGCACCATTCTTTACGGGGTATTTTGCTGTTTGTTTCAAGACTGATTGTTGCAGTTTGGTTTGCGATTCTGATTTTAGAAATTTTTCGCATTTTGTTTCAGATATGTGTTTGTGGATTTCTTGGTGTTGTTGCTAGATACAATAAGCACCTCTTCTTTCTGGTCCTGTTTTTTGGTCTCCTCAATTCAAAGATGAGTAATCAAACTTTTTGAGGAAAACTCTGCAGTCTTATGCTTGATAATATTTTTAAAGTCTTTCCAATTATAGGGTAATTTATTAAATAACACATCAACCTAAAACTGCTTATCTAAAGCCATATCTTCAAAGACGATCTCATATGTAATTTTCTAAAGCTCGTGTGATTGCACCTCCACCGATTTATCATTCATCATTGAAACTTCAAGTAGCCGTTGAAAATACGATTTCAATATTTTGATGATAACAACCATACGACAATAGTAATAATGTTTTTACTGAGTTATTTCAGGTTAAGTTACCATACAATGTACGATAAAAGTTGGTACAATCCGTTGAAGCATACAAAAGGAAAAAATGGTTATTGGAAGGAGTTGACTTACTTCAACTAGATGATGGACAAAGAGAATGTAAAATAAAATGTGCAACAAATGCCAAGAGCGGAAGATCACGTTGGAGAAAGCGCACACACATACCACCACACCACAACCGCCTTTATATTAATGTATGCTACCAACTTTAGAAAGCAAAGTAAATAAGAAACGAAAAAATAAAAGAGCAAAAGTAGACCCAAACCTAGGTTGCTAAGGAGAAACACACAAACAATCCACTACATCATGCCTACTTTTGAATAGACCCTTGTTAATGGTTTTAAATAACTGTTATAAAACGAATGGTGAAGGTTGCCATTCAAGCTTTGTTCTCAAGTGTTTCGAAGGTCCAATGGATGCATCCCTTCCAAACTGAATTGCTGAAGGGTTGCTCTTGTTCAATGACACATTACCACTCCTATATAATCCTCCCACCATCCCAAAAGCATAGATACAATCCTATGCTCTCAAATTACTTCCATGCTATTTTCTAATGCCATAAACTCTATATTCATTTCAAAAGCAAATTTTGGCCAACGCTCTTTCACTCCATAACATTTGGATCCAGTCTTAATTCACTTCCTAACCTCGGCACACTCATTTTGGTGTCATTTTTAAAGGTTATAGAAGTTATACTTCAGTCCGAGTACTCGGTGTATTGAAGATACAATATATAGTCAAGTTATTTCTTTGTAAAAGAAAAGATTGAAGTCTCGTTCGGCTGTTCAAGCAAGTGTATTGAAATCCTGTTCTGCTGCTCATGTTTCTATTCCTCCTAGCGAAGTGAATGTGTTTGTTAGTAAATTACAGAAGGAGTCTGAGACTGGACGTAGGACTGGAGGTCCAAACCAGTGTAAATTTTTTGGTGTGATTGCTTCTTTCTTTACTTTACTATTTATTTTCACTGCTATTATATTCGTATTGCTGCTGCTTTGATTACTTCACTTCAATTATGTATCTATATACTTGGTCATCATCGATCCAATGCATAGCCACTGTTGGCCGACGCAATGTGACTAACAAGTGGTATAAGAGCTTGGTGTTCTACCGGTCGTAACAATATCTAAGAACAATGGTCAAAACAAGATCCAATCGAGACACCGTCAGCAAGAAAAAGAGTAACCCTATTGCTGAAGGAACTACAAACTAGAATAAGGTACTTTATGATTCATATGATCAATTATCTATTTTAAGATAAATTATGTGATAATTTTGAAAAAGCATCAAAACTTAATTTCATCATGTTAGAAAAAATGAAAGCTTGTGAAATTAAGATTGCAAAGCTAGAAAATGAAAAACAGAGTTTAGAATATGAAAATTCTGAATTGAAAAATAATATTTCGATACTCAATGGTTTTTCAAATGAAAAAGATTTAGAAGTCGCAAACTTAACTAATCAGTATGATATATTACAAATATTTTTAAACGGTCCGGTTACTCAAATTTCGTCTCTTTCAAAAAAGAACCGCGCTTTAATAGATGAGAATTTTGAATTGGTTAAAGAAATTGGTACTTTAAGGAATAGTAATGAGTCTTTTAAAAAAGAACAGTGTGACTATTAAATTAAATTTGATGAGCTTAATGAAAAAGTCGCAAAATTTAACAAACGTCATAATAGCTTAAATTCAATTTTATTAGATTCTAGACCTTTGAATAATAAAAATGGTTTAGGATATAATAAAGTTAATTGCAATAGTATTAGATACTTTTTCATATATAATAAAAAGGTCAATGCTAGTACTAGATACCAAGTAAAATATAAATCCACTTTTTACAGAAATTCGAGTATTTAATATAAGCCTTAATGTTCATATACAAAATCTTTCACAGAAAATATGAACAAAAATCATCTAAATATTTGGGTTCCCGTTAATTGGAAAAAAAACTACATTGATAATTATTTTGATATAATAATTAACAATAAATTTTTTACTCTCAATGGTTCAACCAAACCCACTCGTGTAGGGTTACCTTCGATCTATCTCCTTGGACCCTAGTGTAGGCAGTGGGTACCAAAATATATAATTTATTTTTTGCAAATACACAAGAAAGACGAAAGGATGTGATGATTTACGAATAGTAAATGTTCCGTGCATATGATGGAGAATGAGCACTTATGGATAATAAAACTGCAGCAAATTCGGTATATCTAATCATTTTTCTGTTTATAAATAGTTTGGGGTTGGTATCATTAATTTTACAGTATCACAAAGTATTTTTTTTAAAAATACTCGATGCACTTTTTATTTAAGACATTGTTTTCAAAAGCGCTAGAAATATTTAAATATTTTCCTTTATGTTATATTAGTTTTAAAATTATTCCAAGAAAAATTAAAATATATTGTGAAAGAAACAAATATTTTTAAAGGGCATATCCATGCTTAATATTGTATGATTCATTTTTTTAATACCTATCATTAGCCAATACCATGTCCATTTTATTAAAATATTTTCGAAATTGGCAAATAATTACAGATTTTCTTATTGTGTGTGACGAAACTGATTAAATTAATATATGACCCCAAACCAATGATTATTTTCAACCTTTTTGTTGATGACTAAGAGGGATAAAATTATGCATAATGAGAGGAGTATATAAATTTTGGATATAAATTTTGAAGGAGCAAATATTAAGGTTTAATAAATATTATTTTAGAACATGATATAGTTGCCATCATCAAAAGATGGGAGAATGTTAAAAATATGATTTTATGTTATGATGATAACAACTATACGACGATGTTATAATGTTTTTATTGAATAATTTCATGTCAAGTTACAACACATTGTACGATAAAAGTTGGTATAATCTATTGAAGAATACAAAAGAAAAAAATGGTTATTGGAAGGAGTTGAACTTACTTCAACTAAATGATGGACAAAGAGAATCAAAAATGAAATGTGCAATAAATGTCAAGAGTGTAAGTACATTGCAAAAAGCAGATGTAGAATAAGTGGGTAGCATTTTGTGGCGAAACAAAAAAAAATTAAATTATTGAAAGAAAGGCAGAGGTGGGACTTGAATCATGGCCACAAAGGAAACATGCAACTTACTGACCAATGCACAATACAACTGTTGGATTTGGAGGCCACCACGTACATACTTTACCGTTGCCAAAAAGAACGGAGCATGGGAAAATTTAAACATGCAGAAGTGGGATTCTAACCCAGATCACATGGCAGAAAGCGCACACACAATATCACCACACGACAAACGCCTTTGTATTAATGTATGCTGCCAACTTTAGGAAGCAAATTAAAGAAGAAACGAAAAAATAAAGCAGCAACAACAAGACTCGAATTTGGTTTGCTAAGGAGAAACACACAAATCATTCCAATACACCATGCCTACTTTTGAATAGACCCTTGTTAAAGTTATAAATAATAGATATAAAACGAATGGTATGAATGGTAAAGGTGACCATTCAAGCTTCGTTTTAAGTGTTGTGAAGGTCCAACTGATGCATATCTTTCGAACTGAATTGCTGAAGAGTTTCTCTTGTTCAGTCACACCTTACCACTCCTATGTAATCCTCCCACCATCCCAAAAGCATAGATACAATCCTATGCTCTCAAATTACTTCCATACTGCTTTCTAAAGCCATAGATTCTATATTCATTTCAGAAGCAAGCTTAAACCAACGCTCTTTCACTCCGTAACATTTGGATCTGGTCTTAATTCACTTTCTAACCTTTGCACACTCATTCTGCATCATTTTTAAAGGTTATAGAGGTTATGCTTCAGTCCGGCTACTCAGTGTATTGAAGATACAATATATAGTCAAGTTATTTCTTTGTAAAATAAAAGATTGAAGTCTCGTTCGGCTATTCAAGCAAGTGTACTGAAATCCTGTTCTGCTGCTTAGATGTCTATTCCTCCAGACGAAGTGATGGTGTTTGTTAGTTAATTTCAGGGAGTCTGGGACTGCACGTAGGACTTGAGGTCCGAACCAATATAAAACTCCGGTGTGATTGCTTCTTGCTTTATGTTACCATTTATTTCCTCTGCATTATATTTATATTGATGCTGCTATGATTACTGCGCTTCAATTCTGTATCTATATATTTGGCCATCATTGATCAAGTGCATAGTGACTATTGGTCGACGCTATGTGACTAACAATAGCGAATGACAACATAATTTTTCATTCCAACTTCCTCGGTATCATATTTCTTTTGCAGCATATTTCAAATCTTATTTATTGATTTGTATGAGGTATAGTTGTCATACAAGTTGTCGCTCAAGGCATTAAGAACATAATTTTTTGCAGTGCTAGTCATGGTCCATCTAGTCCTACAAAGCCATTTTCGGTTGTCCATTGCTTCTTCAGGCAGGGTTGATTTTTCTATTGTCAGCACATGCATCACTTTTTTTTACTGTCAAGAAAAATTTCATTTTTCGTCTTCATTGTTTAAAATGAAGCCCTTCAAATTTGAATGGTTTGTTCGCATCGTAGACAGTAGAGTCGTCGGTGATCGAAACTACAACGTCATAAAATAGTTCTTCACAGTGTGAGACTATTCAACAATAGAGTTGTTCTATACTCCTTTCATTGTTTTTAACTATTCGTTTTAAAATTTAAATTTCCAACACATTCCAAATGGTAGGATTACAAACAATTAAAATCCTACAATTTGAGAGGCTGTTGTTATTGCGATGGAAATTCCAATTATGGAGAAATCAATAAACATATCTTATAACATTTTCACCGTTCAACTTGTGTCCCAAGAAGGCCACGAAAGAAGCTTAATACTTATTAATAATATCTCTCACATCTAATTTCCTTAAAAGGGAGTCCAATCCCCCGACATTCCAGAAAAGAAATGGCATTATGATGTTATTTGGGGATTGCTAATGTCTGAGTCACTGAGAGTAGAAATACTCTTCTTGCATCTTTTATCTGTCTTTGCCTTTCGTTTTAATTGCGTAGCATAGAGCTCTAGAGTTATAATAACTGCAGTTTCTGAACCATCAAAGTTTCTCTATCCAAAATTAAGTTGTATTTTACTTTGTCTTGAAGAATAATATTTGCAGAATATATATATATATATATATATATAATTAATTTTGGTATCATACCAAATCTGGTATTACACCCCCCCTTGTTTTGGTATCATAGCCTAAAGATTACTAGGCCCAATTAAAATGAGTTATACAAAATTCAATTACTTAAATTTAGAGATTAACAATCCAACAAAAAGGATTATTACTCTAGACAAACAAAAACACATATGTTACATCAATAATTCTGAATATAAACATAAAATTCATTCAGAAATGGAACACATGAATTCATTAACAGATTTAATTATAGAACTAAGTGAGAACTTAAATCTCTATAATGAAAAACATTATAACTTAATGCAGTTAGTCCTTGATGGGATAATTGAAAAAAATAAATTACTAAAACAAATCTCAAACAACCAAGAATATATAAAAAAAAAATCTATATAAAATAGATACTTTTGAATTAACCCTGAAGAAACTATCAAAAAAATTCAAAGTGATAAAATTACAAGAATTCCCTAACAAAAAAGACATAATCCAATTAAAAAATTTAAATGAAGAAAAAAAACCAAAAGACATAGAAATACATTCCAAAGAATTAATAATAAAATTAAAAGAACAAACGGAAAAGGATAAAAATCAATTTGATAAACAAATACAACAAACTGAAGAAATGTTAAAAGAAATCAAACTTCTAATTTTAAGTTAATGAGTTTTGAAAATAAATATTTCCAAGAAGCAACTAAATACGTAGAATCAAGCTATAGATTTAGTGATACTAATATAAACGTTGGATATAATAAAG
Organism: Allium cepa; assembly: GCA_030765085.1. NCBI lineage: Eukaryota > Viridiplantae > Streptophyta > Magnoliopsida > Asparagales > Amaryllidaceae > Allium > Allium cepa. Next base: position 924,413,946 of record CM060935.1, on the reverse strand, counting down.
ACGACTTCCCAGGAAAAAGTGATAGAATACAAATACTAAAAAATAATACAATAATAGCTATGTTAACACAAATACAAAATAAAATTGATAATATTCAAAACAAGATGTTTGACATAGATCACACAAGTAAAGGCCAAGACTTTGAAATAAATAAATTAGCTGAAAGTTTACAAAAAATGAATTTAGGACCAAATGAGCCTACAACAACAATAATAAGTAAAAAATCAAAAATGAATTTTCTTATGTACAAACAATTAGATAAAATATGAATAGAAGACTATCCTTTAGTGGCCCGTCTAGGACCTTAACAGATGACAGATCTAACAGGACTAATGAAACAAATTCTATCTCATCATTAGGATGGATAGATAATGTACTTAGAAGAAGTACAAACACACAAACTCAATTAGAAGAAATAATAGACCTAAACAGAGATATCGAAATATTTTCAAATAACCAACTAAATACATTAAATCCTAGAGAAATATATAGAACTGGTGTATTTACGGTAATAACAAGATTATACAGACACCACAGAGAATAGATGTTTGCTGTTTCAGATGGAAACCAACAAATAATAAATCTTATAACTCCAGAAGCCATAAACCAACTTAAAATACAAAAATATAAAATGATCCACCTAGGACTTATTGTCATAGGAGTAAGAGGATTAACAAGACAAAAAATAGGAGTGAAACTTCTACTAATACTAATAGATGACAGGCACCAAGACTTAGATAGAGCTATATTTGGAACCATGGAAGTTGATATGAACAACAACATCGGTATTGTTTATATTGCCCCAAACTTTACAATGGACATAAATGATTTCTACAAACATGTAAAATTAGTCATACAAACTAAAGCGTATGAAAATTTCCAAGGAAAAACATATTATTAGATATTACATTTTTGGGAAAATGTATGTCCAGACATGCCCCTAAAATAAAAATAAAATTAGATAAGATCATTGAAACATTAAACTCCACTGGAATAACTTTCATAAAACCTATGAAAATTGATTCCTCTGTTCTTGCTGGTCATGAATGGAATATAACAAATCCAAATGAAACAGCTGCAACAATAAAACCAAAAAATGTTGTAACATATAATAATTTAAACAAATCTATGTCCATAAGATTTAAAGATTATGGCCCATCAAACCAATAAGAAGTTGAAACAGATGATGAAACTGAAGAATTAAGCAAAAGAATAAATGGATAGAATCATTTATCCAAAAGAACTTGGGATGGTTCTTGAACCATCTGACATATTTAACCTTGAACAAAGTTTAAAATCATCAAGACAAATAAACCAAGACACTTTTATTTATATTGATGATGAAAATAATGTAAGATTGAGGGAAATACAAAATATTAGTAATTATCTAAACGATTCAGTTTTATCTACAGTAATACATAGAAATGAAATTCTTGATTATATTATTTCAGAATTTACAGAACATATGGATTCAGCTTATCCTGAAACAAGTGCTGAATCAGGAATTAGTCATAAATATCCAGATAGGAATAAAGCCCAAACAATGCCATATGAAATAGGAAAACCTCCAAGGAGGGCATACAATACATATGCAGACACAAATCCAAATTTAATAACTATAGGAAAAAGATTACCTGATGAGAAATCTTATTTCTAAAATAACTCAGTCATTTTGAACATAACTGAATGTCATCCCCAGTTGCTAGATACGTATCTAGAATAATGGACTGCTGCAATAGCTAGAGACTATTCAGCAAGATATCTAAACATCAATTCTGGTGAAGAAATGATCAGAATTGCTGAAAATTACTTAGGTGACAACGCCAAAGCAATATGGGAATCGTATAAAAAAGATTTCCCAGGAGATATTGCAAACCTTATCGCCCAAGGAAATAATATCTATAATTTTGCGTATTCCATACACACTATCTTAACTGGAAGAGATGTGAACACAGGAATAACAATAAGGCAACAAGAAGCAATGCGCGATCTTGAACAAATACAACTCCTAGATTGGAGATACATAATAAAATTCCTAAAGGAATATCTTCACTATGCCACAATTTCGGGAAATTATTATAATATAGAAGTTGTAAATAGACTTTTTTTCTAAATTACCAGGTGATTTAGGAAAAGAACTACATAGATCCTGGATAACAGATTATCAACATAAACCTGAAAATTTACCCCCAAGTTATAATAACATTGGGATAAGAATTACACATATCATCTCAGAATTAAAAAAGAGATGTACCTACATAAAAATCCAAAAAGAATTAAAACAAAAAAATTATGGATTTTGTGGACAAATATATACACCACAACAATATGGTTCTCGTAAGATTGAGAACAAACCAAAATTCAAAAAGAAATATACAAAAAATATTACTTAAGAAGATCAAATGCTAGAAAACCGTACTTAAATAAAGACATACATGTTAGGAAATATAATCCAAAGAAAACATACGCAAATACAATTACATGTTTTGCATGTAATGAGAAATGACATTTATCATCCGCGTGCCCAAAAAAACAAAACTTATATACAAGAGAATCAAACCTTGTTGATTCAGTCAAAGAAGATCTAATAGAAATTGCTTCTGATGTTTCAGAAACATCAACAATCTACTCCATAATCTCTGTTGAAGGATTAGAAGACCATACACAAGAAAGTTCATCTGATTATGGTCTAATCAATGAACTAACAACATTTGAAGAAAATTTAACAAATGAATCATATTTTAACATAATGAATAAAGAAATATGTACCCATAACTTTAGGTATAAAATGGGAACGGATGCAAAGAAATGTGAGTTTTGTCCTTGGCACCCTGCCTTTGACAAGTGATATAAATGCACAACTTGCACAATTGGGATTTGCCAAATTTGTGCTACGAACAAGTTTTCTATACAAGTTCCTAAAGAGATAAAATTTACTTATACTGATAAAAATAAAATAAATGAAGACAGAATAAAAATTCTTGAAGAAAGAACAAACAACATAGAAATAGAATTAGAAGATTTAAAAAATAAACTACTAACTCTTGATAAAGGAAAAGGTATACTCACCCATAACAATGATTTATTAAATGAACAAGCTTATAACCAAGAACAAATGAACTTAAACAATATTTATCCAAATACTAACCATGAACATCATGCTCATTTAAATATTATTGATAAACCAATACAAATTCCACTAATTTTTAATACTGGTAGTCTAAAAGAATTACGAATTCCAACAAAACTCAATATAAAAGGAATTGATATACAAGTTCTAGCTTTTGTTGATACCGGTGCAACTAGTTCTACTATTTGCTCCATCCTTATTCCTTCTAAACATATTACAAAAGAAGATAAACCTAAACAAAGTATCCAGTTTGATGGCACAACAACTATAATAACAGATATTGTCAAAAATATAATTATAAGTTTTACAAATACATGTGGAGCATGGTCTCCATATTATAACATAAAACAACTCTGGGTTTTAGCATTAAACCTAGATATCAAATTAATACTTGGTTTAGATTTTTTATTAAATGTTAATGGGAGTTTTTCATTTAATAAAGATTATATACAAATTTCTAAAAACACAACACTTACACCCATCTTATCAGAGTTTGCGCTTGCAAAGCGTGGTGGACATAAATCAACAACGCCGCCATCAGTATATTCAGACAAATTGGAACCTTGCAACTACCCAATTCCTGGCCAATGCAAAAACTTAAATAATACAAACAAAACAACTGTTGAACTTGAGCAAAACAATTATGATTTTCTTCCAACAAAGAATTATAGTTACAAAAGGAAAGAATTAACAAAAGATTTACAAATGATAAATCCACAGGATATTAGTAAATTATTATTAACAAAAGATGATATTGACCAACTGATTTCTAAATTAGAAAAAATAGAAATCATAGGAGAAAAACCACTAAAGTTTTGGGAAAAAGATAAAATACAATGTAAGTTGAACATAATAAACCCAGACTTAACAATAAAAACTGGTTCGCCCAAATATGATAATTGGATTATGGATGAATTCAAAATGCATATTAAAATACTTACTGATTTAAATATCATAAGAAAAACAGATTCAAGACATAGGACGGCAACGTTTATCGTACAAAATGAATCGAAAAGAAAACGTGGCCAGTCTAGAATGGTCATGAATTATACAAGACTTAATGACAATACCCATGAAGATGGATATTGTATACCAAACAAAGATGTTCTCATCAACAAAATACAAGGCTCAAACTGGTTCTCCAAGTTTGATCTTAAATCTGGTTTCTGGCAAGTTAAAACGCACCCAGAATCCATAGCTTGGACTGCTTTCACTTGTAGTGAAGGACATTATGAGTGGCTAGTTATGCCATTCGGACTAAAAAATGCTCCACAGATATTCCAAAGAAAAATGGACAACGTTTTTCAACATTGTAACAATTATACATGTGTATACATAGATGATATACTTGTTTTCTCTAAAACAAAACAAGAACATATATCACATCTATACACGGTCCTAAAACTAATTGAGGCTCATGGTCTAATAATATCCAAAAAGAAGATAGAATTAATTAAAAACACTATCGAATTCCTTGGAGCCAAAATTGGCAAAGGAACCATAGAATTACAACCACATATAACAAGAAAGATATTAGAATTTCCTGATAAGATTGAAAACTTAAAACAATTGCAAGCTTTCCTCGGACTTGTAAATTATGCAAGACCATATATTAAAGATATTTCAAAATACACTGGGCATTTGTACTATAGAGCTAGCCCAAAGGGAAACAGAGATTTTAATATTGAAGATATAAAACAGGTACAAAAAATAAAATAAATTGCAAATGATCTAAAACCTCTAAGCTTACCACTACAAACAGATTACTTAATAATTGAAACAGATGGATCATCCCTTGGTTGGGGCGGAATTTTATTAAACAAAAATAATAAATATGAAAATAAGAATACAAAAAATATATGTAGATACACTTCTGGTGTATACAAAGAAAAACGATATATGACATCCTTAGACTATGAGATCCTAGCCATAATCTATGTGTTAGAATCCATCAAGCTTTTCATAATTTCACAAAAGGAAATTACATTAAGAACTGACTGTGAATCCATAGTCAAATATACAGAAAATAAAAAAGACAAAGGAATTTTAAATAATAGATGTCTAAAATTTAAATACTCCATAACAAATTGTGGAACAAACATCTGCTGGGAACATATAAAAGGAAAAGACAACTTTCTACCAGATAAATTACCTAGGTTATTAAGATAAGTTTTTCCATTATCAGATATTGCTAACATGATTCTTGCAGATACTTAGCAACTATGGAAGAACAACAAAATCCTTCAATGTACTTGAAGACATACTCAAAACAAAACAAATTTGTCACCAAGGCAAAAATTACAGATGAAGATCAACAGTTTTTAGACAACATATGGAATATGAAAACACTGCATGAAGCCAACAAACAAAAATTGAGTATCTTGTATACTCTAGTACAAAGATTTACAACTGATAAACAAAGAAAATTCCTTTATCATGGTCTGTTTACAGGACCCGATGCTGGAATTTACTCCACATTGGAACAAATGATCATAAAGATCAAATACATACAAGAAAACCCCAGATTGGGAACACCACTTTACAAAGGCTTTGCTAGTTTTGATGAAGCCAAAATAGAATTACAGAAAAAATTTGGAGATGATTATGTTTTCTCTGAAGATATACAAAGCTTACAAAACATATCTCTTGGGAAATTAATAAAAATAGAAATCCCGGAAACTTCTACAAATCTCAGGCCACAGACCTCTTTTGCTACAGTTATCAAAACTGAGAAAAGCAACTTTACAAATTTGGGGAAACCCATACAAAAAGCCACGTTTCCAGAAAAACCTACTTTACAAAACAAATAATTTTGCCAAATTTCTCTGAAAATCTTATTAGAGATTTATTTTTCATAAATCACCCTTATGATCTCTCTCCACAAATTTTCAACAAAGCCATCAAACTTACGGCAAAAATTTCAAGTTCGACTGTTGAAGGATTACAAATTTCTTGCGATATTTTGAGAAACCTTAATGTCCCATGTACAAAGAAATTTTCTTCATGCCTCTCCTCCTCCGCAAACTGTTCCTGCACTAACGGCAAAAATTTCAAGTTCGACTATTGAAGGATTACAAATTTCTTGGGATATTTTGAGAAACCTTAATGTCCCATGTACAAGAAATTTTCTTCATGCCTCTCCTCCTCCGCAAACTGTGCAATACCACAACTTACTATTAACCTCATAAATTACAAATATTTAGTATATGATGACACCACTTTTGATCCTTCCCTCCTCATAAATCTTGGAATTGTCAAAAGAATTTACTTTGACGAATGGCACACTGATGAACTTCCTGAACCTATAGGAAGTATTATTGACCATTTTACAAATGTTTTAGCCACAGACATATATATGGATCTGAAATCAACACCTCCCCATTTTGGGAAATCCATATACGAACCAACAAAACATATAATTATTATTAAAGCCAAATTCATTGATCCAACATACGAAGATTGGGATAATAATTATCCCTCAACTCATGCTGGCGACATTCCTACAGTCCAACAAACATATGAAAGGTATAGGGCATACAAAATAGCTCAAGATGAAGACTGGAATAATAACAAACTTTATCTTTATGCTGAAACCCCAGTTATGAAGATTTACATAACAAAATTCCTCAAAGACCAGAGACTAAACTACAGAGGTTTTGACATCTTTCATCCTAAACCATCTCTTGTCAAAAGCTACGAAAAGGAAAGAGACAGAAAAAACAACATTGATGACGACAAAGATGACGTGTTATCCACCAGCATGTCTACTGATGGATAAAAACAAAAGAGAAAAGACTTAAAGGATTTAGATTTTGCACTATGGAAAGTAAGACTAGCACCTTCTACTTTTGTGACAAATTTAAAGATTTATTAGTGCTATTTTTCCTTTTCCTTTTTTCTTTTTTAGTGGAGAATATATTATCTCTAGATGTAAGTTATTTTTGGACATCTGTCCGTTTTCCTTTATGATCTACTCCATCTATATAAGGAGTTAGTAGGAAGTAAGAAGAGACATCGAAAATCATAACAAGCTCTCTTCATTTGTAAAAACTCTAATGTGTAATAAAAGCTTTCTTTTTATTTTTCCTTTCAATAATGGTGATGCTGAAACAAATGTTCTGAAACTAAGCAATCTCTGATCAAAGACAAAGAGGAAGAACGCAGAAGGCAATTATGTAAGAAACACTTATTTCTCTGGCTTATAATTAGAAGTTATTTAACTTTCTTCTGCTACTAATATGTTTCTTACTTAAAATAATCACTTGAGCGGTTAACACAATTAGTTTAATTCATAACTTAAATCACTTAAAATCCAAAAGACGTAAATCCGTTTTAAAAGTTGAAAAAGTACCCTCTTAGGCAAAATAGCCGTTAGGGGAAAGCTGTGACGCCCCACCTCTATACCCACGCTAGCCAAGAACACTACGGTGTAGTGCTGTCAACTAGCACGGAGAATAAGGCTGTTGAGGAGCGACCATCCATGTGATTTCTTATCACACGGTGGCTATAAATAATCTTCGGAAACAAACATAGAAATAAGCATAGCACAAATCAGTCACAGACATCCATATCACAAAGGCGGAAGAAGATATGAATATATAACTAACACATGAAAGTGTACATCAGAGTAGTGGTCAAAAAGATCCACAATAATACAAAAGAATAGTAACATGTGCTATACAAAAGAATACAAGTATGAGTCTATATCTCAAGTGTATACAACAAAAACTGCTAATCTAAATAGTTAGCCAAAAGTCAGAGTAGCAAATCCCGAGAAGAAGTCAAGCAAAAGCACCTGTAACATCTCGGTCTGACTCGAGTTTTATTTAAGAAAATAATAAACGGATAAGTCTAGCTATAAATATCAGATGACATGGTATAAAATAAAAGATATGGCATAAACATAAAATGTCCATACTGACATACTACTATAAGTATGCAAATGATGATCAATAGAAGATCAATCAATAAGAGATGAATCAATATCACAAGAATCTTCTCAAAGATCCAAAGAGGGCATCATACCCTAAACTTGTACTCATAACAAGTCAATGCCATAAATTCCAGAAATCAACACAAGAAATCCAGAAAACACAGAAAAAGGGAAGGAGTCCTATCACATGACGGTCCGAAGACCATGGGGAGCTACCCCAAATGGGTGAGTCGGAATCACCCAGATGAGGTCTAGGCTAACCAAAAAGCAAAAAGGTATGTGTGAGTGGAATCACACAAATGGTGTCTAGCCTAACCTCGCAACAAAAAGGTATGTGTGAGTGGAATCACACAAATGGTGTCTAGACTAACCTTGCGGACAAAGAGATATGTGTGAGTCAGAATCACACCCATGAGGTCTAGTCTAACCTTGCAAACAAAGAGACATCGCACAATTGCTAGTCTAAATCATAAAATGATCGTCATGATCAACGAGAAGTGTCAATTACACTAAGCTAGTAAATATAAAAGTTTATCTTCGCGTCCCATAACCACTTGCTTAACTTAAATATTTACGAACAAACTGTAAATCTTCACTAGAAAATTGTCACAAGAGGTTCAATCGAACAAGTCCAAGAATTAACCGACGAAGTGAACGCAAGCTTTTCATACCACTTGTTTTACTAAGCCGTTTAATTAGATTTCTCATCCGAGTGAGGTAAAGGTTTGTATATACTATTAGATTGGAAGACGGTTTAAGAAAAGAGCTTTGTTATTGAAAATAGAGTTGAAATCATTTTGTTGAAAGAGTTTTGATATTTACTACTAGTATTGAAACCTTCATATTTCTAAAGTTGTTATCCCGCCTTTTTAGCAAGGCCGTGATACCATAAAATCGACCGAGAAGCCAAAGATAGTTTGTCTCGAAGAATGGTCAACTCAGCATCTCAACAAAGCAAGTTTTGTTGAATGTTTTTCAGATAAGATCCCCATACGGAGGAGGGGTCCGGGGGGTGGCAACCCCCCTAGGTGGGGGTGCGGGGGAAACACCCCCGCTACGGGGTTCGACCTGCCCAGTCAGGTCGTGGGGGTCCAGGGGGCAGCGCCCCCGGCGGGGTGCAGGGCAGCGCCCCGTCCAAAACGGTACGACCTAGTGAAGACCTAAGGGAGGATAGGATCGAGCGACCTAATGGTTGCGACCTACGGGTCTAAGGGGTCAAGCGACCTAGTGGTTGCGACCTAGAGGTGTTCGCGAGTTAGCAAAAGCGAGCGACCTAATAGAGGCGAGCGACTTAAGGGGTCATGCGACCTAACGGGCTCACGACCTATGAGTTTATGACCTAACGTGGGAATGACCCAAAGAGGCACGCGACCTAGTGGTTGAATGACCTAAAGTTGCAAAGGCCAAGGTGGAACGACTGTCGCGACCTAGCGACCTAATGTGCCACGCGACCTAACGACCTAACTAGGTCGAGCGAGTTAAGGCCTTAACGACCTAAAGGAATTAAGGCGTCACGACCTAAGGGATAAAGGTCCTGCGACCTAGAGGGGAAATAAGGTCTAACGACCTAGGGTGTATAGGTCAAGCGACCTAACAGTTTATAAGGTCATGCGACCTAACTGGGTGAAGGTCATGCGACCTAACAGGGAAGCCACCAAGCAACCAAATGAAGAACAGGGCACACGACCTACGACCTAGCGGCACACGACCTATGACCTAGCGGCACACGACCTACGACCTAGCGACCTAACTCCAAACAACAATTTGTGCCAGTGCGACCTAAGTGCAGAAAATCACCAAAAACGCTAAAAATTGGAGTTTTTCGCCAATCCAATCCAAACCAAATGCAAATGCACATGCTAAAGTGATGGGAATTCATTCCCAATAGTCCAAGATAGTTATAGACAAGAATGTGCGGTAAAAATCTCACCTTTGGGCCAAAAATGAATGAAAATGAAGCTTTGAAGCAAAGCAAGAATCAATCCACTTTAATCTCAACACAAGAAGCTTGAATCCAATATCTTCTCTTTGAATTTGGAGTTGAAAGATGGATTTGAAGTAGAAGCCTAGGTTTGGAGTTTTAGTTTCCATTTCCACTCACCATTAATGCTTGAGCTAGAGTTTTGTAGGAATTTATGAAGAGTGAGGAGAAGGAGAGAAGTGGGCTTGAGTTATAATGGCTAGACTAACCCAAAGTCCAAAGCGGGAAAAGTTAGTGAAATTTCACTAACTCCACACCTATCAATGTTTATACTTAAAAAAATTGTAAACGGCATTTTGAACTCAATGGAAGTGGTCTCGAGTCCTAATTCGACCGTTTGCAAAAAGTAGCTTTTTGGACCAATATCCGAATAACGATAAAATATTTAAACAAAATATTTAAATATATAATCGATAAATATGCGGGTTGTTACAAAAACAGTAGACTCCAGGATGACAAGGTGAGGTATTTCCAGTGATAATTAATTATGAATCCAAACTTAAATTGTCCCAGTAAGTGGTAGGTCTTGAGATAAGAATTTTATTAGTAAAATTAAGAAACCTTAAATTTTTGTTTAATTATGGCCCTTATGATAATATGATTTCTTACAGAAATGTTTCTCTCGTTCTAAAAACACCTCTAAGTCTTTGATCAGACCCTTTTAAAACTTAAAGAACAAGTTTTACATATCCACTCATAAAAAATTTCATGGAAAATCTACAAAAAATCTTAGAAGACAACTTTATGTTAAACATAATAAATATTTTAAAACATAACACAAGTACAACAGAAAACCAAAAAACTGAAATCCTGACAATACTTAAACAAAAATATATACATGAGCTAATAAATATAGATGACTGTGACACAGATTTCATACAAATATTTAATAACTTTAATTACCTCAGAGAACCAGGAAACGTAATAATAACTGAAAGATTCTGTAGAGATTTTTGCATAGAATGGAATAAATGGAAAATTTTAAAAAATAACTATAAAATTACAGACGACCGATTGGGAAAACTAAATTGGTCGATCTTCCAATGATCAAAAACATAGAAGCCCCACAAATTTTCTTAGAACAAAAATTTATGACAAAGGTATTAATAATCCTAAAAAATACAGATCTAAACGAAAACCAGCAATATAATATTGCAAAAACATTTAAACATAACTATACAAAAAAATTCATAAATCTTGATGATGAACCTAAACTAGACAAAAAGAAAGTGTTAAAACAAATTAAGCAAACCTACTTTGTTTTTGATTCTCACAAATCAGAAGGAAACATTACTAACATAATGCTAGACCTTTATGTTAAAGAACATTATGAACTAGTTAGACAAAAAATACTCAAAGAAAACAGAAAATGGTTAAATGAACCTCTAGACTTGGTACATATAAATACAGACTATTGGTACGAAGACTATACTTACAATGAGTTTTATTAAGGAGGAAAGTTACAAGATGGTAAAACAAAAATTAGAAGACTCTGAACAGATCAAAATAAAATGGGTTCCTAATTCCTATTTTACTAATCTACTTACTGCACCCTTGGGTCTAAACACTTTCAAGCTGCCAGTAAGGTAACCCCATGGATAATAAACAAAGCAAACAAAATATTTCACAAAGTATAACATTAATTTTGATAGAAATTTTGACATACACTATAAAGTTTATCTCTGGATTTTCTTTTAGCGTATATATCCAAGACATTGTACAAAACATTTTAGTTATTTTTCATAAATATCAATAAAATTTTGGTATCACACCAAATCTGGTATTACACCCCCTCCTTGTTTTGGTATGGATTTGCTTTTAGCATATATATCCAAGACATTGTACAAAACATTTTAGTTATTTTTCATAAATATTAATAAAATTTTGGTATCACACCAAATCTGGTATTACACCCCCTCCTTGTTTTGGTGTGTGTGTATATATATATGTGTCATTGAACTTGAAGAAGATGACATCAAGATTGAATCAGAGTTAATCAAGTGATCAGCCTGAATTTGCTCGTGAGGTTCTGTAACGATCCTGACTCGACCTTCGAAAATCGGCACCGAATACGACACTCGTATTCAAATGCCGAAGATCCAAACGTCGAATCTGGTTCGCCGGAGCTTATAACACATTAAGTACAACACAGCGGAAGAAAAAGAATAGCATATATCAATATACAACATGATACAATATCTGATACAATATGATACAACAGATGATACAATGAATATACATCAGAGATATGATACAAGATAATAGCAGCGGAAAGAAAAGATAACACTAGCAGCGGAACAAAATCTCCAATATAGTCTTCAAGAAAGAACTCCAGTATCAGTAATCTCCATCTCCAAAGCACCAATCCAGAAATAGCTCGAACTCCAAATCAAGATGAAGAGAAGCAACTCGATCCAAAATGCGATTGCCAAATCCTAAGGCTGAAAGCTATCGAATCTACACCTACTAGATTATCTGAAAATCCCGACTCTAGACTGCCCGTGTGGGAAAATAGTGGGCACCCAGAGTTTAGGAAAGGAACAATAAACTCCAGATCAGTCATGGGACTGGTATGAGCAAACAAAAATATTTGGTCTTTAAAACAGACAACAAGATAATTTAAAATAAATCCGCAATGCTTTTGGAAAATGAAACTACCATAAGGCCTCCCGGCACACACACAATGCAAACGCACACATGGGGGAGATTTCTCCTTATGATAGTCAAATATGCTTAATACGAGAAAATTCTTTGATATTATTACTAGTGCATAGTGGAAAATCTTTTGAAAGTATAATATAAATCCTAGCCAGCATAGGTACCATGATGTTATGCCTACTATAGCTGCCATGTTAAATGGCAGGTTCTACAACTAAATCCGTACAAGGCACGTATTGGATGAATGGATTTCCAACAAATGGTCAGGCTAAGGAACTTCCTACTGCCACATGGGATCGCCTCTGGCGGGACGTCCCGAGAAACTAACGTTACGGTTAGATCTCTGTCAACACAAGGCCGGGTTACCTCTGTAACTAGGTAACTACTACACGAGCGTGCCATCCCCCGGTCCTTTGGGACCTTTATCCGAGGTACCTCTAATCCAACAACCACAAAGCAATCACAAAGTAATAGATCTGCAGTATCCACATGAGTAAGTATCTGGGCTCCATACCATGATACCACCCTTTACCAGAAGGGAATGACAAACCCTAAAGGGCGCGACCCTCATAACCTTGCCGCATCTTTCCTGTTTCGACCATTTCCGGGGTGTGAGGTCCTGATGCAGTCTCGTCCACAAAGCTACGCTTTATACAAAAGCCATGCTTTGATCACAAATGATCAACAAATGATCATCAACACACAGCAGCACTTAGCATGCCACACTACCAAATTTGGGAGTATATCACTGATAAATATCAACTACATAACCTCTGAGCTCGTACGTCTCAGAGAAGGGTGTTAAGCTAAGAGAATAAATTCTCCGCCACCAAGCAGAAATGTATTTGATAGGAATCAGTTTAATATCTCAAAGCGTAGTGTCAGACATACAACCATACAAGTCTGTTCCGGGTTCGAACAGAACCGAAGGCACTTCCGAAGAAGCCCTTGCCAATCCGGGTATCCACAATCCCGATCGGACTTCCCATCACATAGGGAATCTCTATACCGTAGCTACTCGGTGCAGAGACAATCGATAGGTTATCCTAACGTTCTCGAAGACACCCGGTCTTCAACACCGGTCTTCAAATGCAATCCATATCGTCGTATCACTATTCGGAATGGGCTATATGACACAAGGTCCTCTCCCGGCTAAACCGAATAGTGAGCGCAATATTTAAAAACATATGGATATGGGATTTTAGTTAAGTCACAACTTATAAAACCCAAAACCTTTCTTTAAAATGGTTAAACGAATTACCATTCTAAATCTTTTAACAAAAAGATTTATTTCACAAAGTTCACCTAGATTCACAAAGATCTATTTATAGATTTCCAAAAACAATTTCCATTTCAACTGGATTAACTCATTTAAATCTTTATATTAAAGATTTCATTTATAGCTTTCAACCCATTTCCAAAGTTTTATCTATAACTTGGAGAACCATTTTATTTTAGACTTGAATTCCTTTTAACACCCATTGGAAATTCATTTCTTATGTGAAAGCTCTTATTATTTGAAAACATAAAGTTTTCAGTTTCAGAAAAATCCAATTATATTTATACAAGTTAAAATCTTTGGGTTTAAAAATTTAAATTCCCAAACAACACTTTTAAAATGGTTTAAAAACCCATGTATAAGTTGAATAACCCCTTTTAAACCCTAGTTCCTAAATCATAGAATTCAATTCAAATATTGAATTCCAATTTAAACCCAATTATTTAAATTTCAAAACTCAATCAAGTTATTCAAAATAACTTTATTTTTGAAATTCATTTTCAAAAGCTTCAATTCTAATTCCAAGACTAATTTGGATTCAAAAATACAATTTTTAAAACTATTTCAAAAATCTGTGACTTAACCCATTACCACGTGCAATCCATATTTGTGTGTGTATAAGTGTGGTCCAGGGGTTTAACACAATAGTGCACAACATCATCATCACAGATTCAACCATATCGATAAGCGGTATAACCCATAACGCTTATCTTCATCAACAGATTCATAGATAAAGTAAATTTATCAATCACAAAGATTCACTAACATGTTTCGATGTGGGTTTCGGATAACAAACTGGAATCCGACTCCCTGTCGCATCGAAATTCAAATGTCGTTCTATGGGTCAAGGGGTTACATATACATATAACAATATATACGTCACAAATAAAATAGCCAAGCACAAAGCATTACATAGCATCACAAAACATATCAATCCATCATGAAGCATTCAATTGGCAATCAAACATCTACAATTAAGATGAATAAATCTATGTGGTTTTAAATCTATTCCTCACATAATCACTTTCATTAGTAATGAACTACCCTTAATTGCTTCTTTAATTACTTCTAAATTAATTACATTTAATAATTAATTATATTTATTAATCATCCCTGATTAATCTCCTTAGTAATTAATTACTCTTAATTAATTACATCACTTAATCATTTCAAAAGACTTAATCAACCCATGCTTAAATTAATTACACTAAGTTCACAAAGAAATTTCCTTCCATATTAATTACACAAGTAATTAATTCCCAAAACTCTTCTCTACTTTAATTAATTACCCCAGTATTTACTTATCTTAATTACTTCTTGAAGTAATTATTCATCATTGATTACTTATCAACCCATTTAATGATTATTCTAAATTAATTAAAGTCAATTAATTAATTTAAACTAATCCAATTAATAAATTAATTACAAAGAGTAATTAATACCTTTGATTATTTCCATGAAGTAATCATACTTAATTAAGTGCCATAAATTGATTATTTAAATTAATTAATCCAATTAATTATCAAAATTAATTATATTAATTAATAAATAAATAATCACAAGTTAATGACCATCATTAACTTATAACAAATTCTTAATTACCTTTCTTAAGTAATTGACTTAAACTTAATTACTAATTTAATTAACCTTAATTAATTCCAATCTTTATTTAATTAAACAAATTAATTAATTAAATTAATTAACTTACCTTACTAATTTAATGAAACAAAGATCATTAAATCTTAAATTTACTTTTAAAAATAAAACATTTCTTATTCATGATTACTTTATCATTAATAAAGTAACTTTAAACAATTCTAACTTAAAATTGTTTTCAAAGTACATTTTAAATTTAAAACTTAAAAAGAAATCAAACAACTTAAACAAAGTTTAAAAACATTTTAAAATCTTTTAAAACTTTATACTAAAGATTTTCTTTTTTAATAAAAGAAGTTATAAGAAATTTAAACTCCAAATTCATTTAAAAATACAAATCATATTTACATATGTTTGAACAACCAATTTGTTTTAAACATTTAAATTTCTTCTTCTTTTTTTTTTTTTAAAAAAAAAACTTCCTTAATTTTCAACCTTGTTTCAAAACTGAAGTTTGATTCCAGATTTAAACTTATGTTTAAATCCTTACTTAAATTTAAAGCTTATCTTAAATTTAAAATATTTAAACTCTTGAAGTTGTTCTAAACATTTTGTTTCAAAGTTTAAATTTAAATTTCAACCTGGATTCAAAACTCATTTGAGATTCAAATTTTTAAATTTGACTTAAATCCTGTTTTCAAAACCCTACATTTAGATTTTTAAACAAATCTTAAAATTAAAACTACAGGTTTTATAAACCTGTAATCTCAGAAGCAACCCGAGTACCCCCTTTGTTTGCTTCGAGTAAAACCAACGGCTACTTCGAGCAAAATTTGATTTCACTCGAGTATAATCTCGAGTACAAAACTACTGCAAAACCCAATTCCTCCCTGATACTCCTTCTTCCCCGTGCATATGCACGATGACTGTAGCCACCTCCGGCCACCGCCCAGGCCGTGAACAAGTCGCCGACCTCCCTTACATCACCTCGCGATCATCACAATCCCTCAACACACTCGAAATCAGATTCGAGTTTCCCCAATTCAAAATCTGTCAGCAACAGGCACTTCCACCCAAACCTGTAAACTCTCATTTCCTCCTCCTCCGACCACCTTATCGACAACTACTCCGACCACACCTGCACCAATGCTCCAACTACCATTGACCCAAAAATCAAGACACTCGGTCACTTGTGGTTTCCTCCCGATCAATCAAAGCAGTGCCAAATAAAACTAGGTTTAGCATTCCCCTTTTCCAGATAAAACAGCAATGCACCAAAAATTCATCACTAAAATTTGCAATTTGATTTTAAATAATCACAATTTAGTTTTAACTTTGATTCAAACACCTGAAATTATCAATCAACTGGATTTTGACAGGTTTTAACTTCCTTTGTTAAAACTTTGTTTCCAGTAACTACAGGTATATTTTTTTTCCTTCTTTTCATCTTAAACAAAATCTTAAGTTTATCATTGATGATATATTAAACATGCATTGACCAAATCTCTTATATTATCAAAGATAAATTTTAAAATCACTTAAGTTTCTTTTAAAACTTGGATCCTGGAACTTAGAAAATACTGTAAATATCACAAAACAGAAACTATACTAAATACAGTTTTTATTACTAGAACAAGCATGCACTTCATAATTTCTTTAAAATTTTATGAGGTTACCCTCAATATACAAATCAACATACAACCATATCTACACAAGTCATAAATCATGCCAAAATTTAATATTTAAGTTTTTAAACCAGAAAGTGTTACTCATAAACACTCCATTCAATATACTATCAGGTATACAACACAAGCACATACATTTCAGTCATAAAACAAGCATCAGATATACTTAAGTTTTAATTTTAAGAAAAGAAGTTACTCACAAACAAAAATAAACAAATTCAGGAAGGAGATTTGCTCACCTGTTAATGAAGGCAGAGACAAAGAGGAGGCAGGAAACAGGGAGTAAATTTTTGAGCCTGTATATTTGAAATTAAGAATCTTTACTTATTTACTCTTGCATTTGTTTATTTAATTCATCAAACACAAAAATTTAAATTTTTACTCACTGTGTGATTTTTTTTTCTTTTCTGTTATACACAGGGAAGCTCTCCTGCATTTAAAAACAGATATCAATCCTTTGCCTTGAACTTGACTTTGTTTTCCTGCAACTTTGTTAAATAAATTTGTTTAAATCTTTGCTTATTTGCTGAATTCAACATTAAACTCAAATTCTTTTAAAAAAAAAGAAATTTACTTGCCTTTGAAATTGTTTCTAGAAAGCTTTGCATTTGATTTCCAGTAACTGCAAACTTGCATTTGCTTTTGTTTACTTTGATCTTGAATTTGCTTTAGGAATCCACTGCATGCTTTCCAGGTTTGATTTTTTTTTTTTTTTTTTTTTTGTTGCAGTTTGAATTTAAACTTGCCGGAAACAAACGTGAACTGAAGCTTGATTGTTGTTTGAGTTGAATTCCTGGTTGATTCCCCAGAATTTGTTTTCAAGGCTTCGTTTTTTTTTTCTTTTAAGCTTGATCTTCATTTTCAGATTTGAGGAGAGAATGGAATTATTCCTTTTTTTCTGATTTTTTTCTTTGGTGTTATACTTTTGAGATGCCAAATCTTTTTTACTGTTTCTCTTCAGATTTGTGAAGAGTTATTATGAACATGTATGGGAAAATGAAGAGTTTTGTAATTTTTTAATCTTATTATTTTATTTTATCAAATATACTTGATGCCACTTGTTAAAAACAATCTCAAGCTCTAGATTTTGTTGATTTTCTTACTCTACTACATCTCACATGTGTATGTATTTCTCTTTACTTCCTTGTGTATATTTACATTTTAAACTTTTAGTTCTTGTTTTTATATCTATTTTGTTTATTATTTTCAACTTACATCAATTTGAAGAAAGGAATGATTTTTAAAAACTCATTTTATTAATAAGTGATTTATTAATAAGAAAGGTAATAAAATTGGAATTTTCCCATATATAGTTTATCACTGATTTTATTTGTTTGAGACCTTTCAATTTATTTTCAAATTGCATTTCCAAGTTTAAAATATATTATAAATTTATATTGACAATTTTAGGGTGTTATTTTATTTTATTTTGAATATTCTATCTTAAAATATATTTATATGAAAAAAAAAATACCTCTTTATTAATTTTGAAAATTTAATCACAATTTATATTTTTAATCTTAAATTCCCAATTCAAATCTATTTATAACTCAAAAATAGAAATTTTCTAATAAATTCATAATTAAATCCAAAATTATATTTTTCAAAATTAAATAAATTGTCAAATTAAACTTGTTCAAAATTCAGGAATGTTACAGATTTCCCCCCTTAAAAGAATTTCGTCCTCGAAATTTGCAAGAGAGACGAAGAAGAAAAGATGATAGATAAAGAAATAATTGATCAATTCATATCGAAATATTTATTCTGCATTCGGTTTACCAAATCAGAATATCAACAATATGAGAATAAACTCATACAATTATTACACAAGATATTCGGTCCATCGGTCTACGAATATGCAAGGGTATTGATTAGTTCGAAGGGATAACTAATCGTTCGTAGAATATATCGGATCCCAGAGAATATATAGATGGATTTAATCTTCTACAATTTCTCAAACACTAGATATGGATTCCAAATTCAAGTCGAAATATCCCAAAGTATATATAACTTGTCCCTCTTCGGACTTTGATATACACAAGAAATTACAATAGAATTTTCAAGTTTGGTTTTAATTGGTATCGTTTTATTGATACAACTCAAATTTAGCCTTATATTTGTTACCAATTTTACTTAGTTTAAATTTCCAATTTATTTCAAATTCAAATTCATTAAAGTTTGGGTCGAAAAACTGATAAGAAACCGATGAAGATACGAAGTAAGAATTCTCTACGACGATCCGTAGGGCCACCATCACACCAAAACTTCTTTTGGAGCAGTCACGAAGCAATCAAAAGAATTCCGAAATCGAATCAAAGGAGATTGAGAAGAAAGTTATTCCGTTATTGCAGGGTATTGACCATTTATAGTGGTACTCCCCTGTCCCCTATCTCGTCCTCTTCTCGCACTCATACTTACTATCAGTGGATAGTAAGAGAATTTACTGAGGCATTCGAACGGATATCTTAGGGATTACTCATTCTAGGGTATACTTCACCCTATCTCTAATGAGTTACTTAATGTGTTATACTCCTGAGCTAAAGTTTCAACCTTCAGCTCTGATACCAAATGAAACGATCCTGACTCGACCTTCGAAAATCGGCACCGAATACGACACTCGTATTCAAATGCCGAAGATCCAAACGTCGAATCTGGTTCGCCGGAGCTTATAACACATTAAGTACAACACAGCGGAAGAAAAAGAATAGCATATATCAATATACAACATGATACAATATCTGATACAATATGATACAACAGATGATACAATGAATATACATCAGAGATATGATACAAGATAATAGCAGCGGAAAGAAAAGATAACACTAGCAGCGGAACAAAATCTCCAATATAGTCTTCAAGAAAGAACTCCAGTATCAGTAATCTCCATCTCCAAAGCACCAATCCAGAAATAGCTCGAACTCCAAATCAAGATGAAGAGAAGCAACTCGATCCAAAATGCGATTGCCAAATCCTAAGGCTGAAAGCTATCGAATCTACACCTACTAGATTATCTGAAAATCCCGACTCTAGACTGCCCGTGTGGGAAAATAGTGGGCACCCAGAGTTTAGGAAAGGAACAATAAACTCCAGGTCAGTCATGGGACTGGTATGAGCAAACAAAAATATTTGGTCTTTAAAACAGACAACAAGATAATTTAAAATAAATCCGCAATGCTTTTGGAAAATGAAACTACCATAAGGCCTCCCGGCACACACACAATGCAAACGCACACATGGGGGAGATTTCTCCTTATGATAGTCAAATATGCTTAATACGAGAAAATTCTTTGATATTATTACTAGTGCATAGTGGAAAATCTTTTGAAAGTATAATATAAATCCTAGCCAGCATAGGTACCATGATGCTATGCCTACTATAGCTGCCATGTTAAATGGCAGGTTCTACAACTAAATCCGTACAAGGCACGTATTGGATGAATGGATTTCCAACAAATGGTCAGGCTAAGGAACTTCCTACTGCCACATGGGATCGCCTCTGGCGGGACGTCCCGAGAAACTAACGTTACGGTTAGATCTCTGTCAACACAAGGCCGGGTTACCTCTGTAACTAGGTAACTACTACACGAGCGTGCCATCCCCCGGTCCTTTGGGACCTTTATCCGAGGTACCTCTAATCCAACAACCACAAAGCAATCACAAAGTAATAGATCTGCAGTATCCACATGAGTAAGTATCTGGGCTCCATACCATGATACCACCCTTTACCAGAAGGGAATGACAAACCCTAAAGGGCGCGACCCTCATAACCTTGCCGCATCTTTCCTGTTTCGACCATTTCCGGGGTGTGAGGTCCTGATGCAGTCTCGTCCACAAAGCTACGCTTTATACAAAAGCCATGCTTTGATCACAAATGATCAACAAATGATCATCAACACACAGCAGCACTTAGCATGCCACACTACCAAATTTGGGAGTATATCACTGATAAATATCAACTACATAACCTCTGAGCTCGTACGTCTCAGAGAAGGGTGTTAAGCTAAGAGAATAAATTCTCCGCCACCAAGCAGAAATGTATTTGATAGGAATCAGTTTAATATCTCAAAGCGTAGTGTCAGACATACAACCATACAAGTCTGTTCCGGGTTCGAACAGAACCGAAGGCACTTCCGAAGAAGCCCTTGCCAATCCGGGTATCCACAATCCCGATCGGACTTCCCATCACATAGGGAATCTCTATACCGTAGCTACTCGGTGCAGAGACAATCGATAGGTTATCCTAACGTTCTCGAAGACACCCGGTCTTCAACACCGGTCTTCAAATGCAATCCATATCGTCGTATCACTATTCGGAATGGGCTATATGACACAAGGTCCTCTCCCGGCTAAACCGAATAGTGAGCGCAATATTTAAAAACATATGGATATGGGATTTTAGTTAAGTCACAACTTATAAAACCCAAAACCTTTCTTTAAAATGGTTAAACGAATTACCATTCTAAATCTTTTAACAAAAAGATTTATTTCACAAAGTTCACCTAGATTCACAAAGATCTATTTATAGATTTCCAAAAACAATTTCCATTTCAACTGGATTAACTCATTTAAATCTTTATATTAAAGATTTCATTTATAGCTTTCAACCCATTTCCAAAGTTTTATCTATAACTTGGAGAACCATTTTATTTTAGACTTGAATTCCTTTTAACACCCATTGGAAATTCATTTCTTATGTGAAAGCTCTTATTATTTGAAAACATAAAGTTTTCAGTTTCAGAAAAATCCAATTATATTTATACAAGTTAAAATCTTTGGGTTTAAAAATTTAAATTCCCAAACAACACTTTTAAAATGGTTTAAAAACCCATGTATAAGTTGAATAACCCCTTTTAAACCCTAGTTCCTAAATCATAGAATTCAATTCAAATATTGAATTCCAATTTAAACCCAATTATTTAAATTTCAAAACTCAATCAAGTTATTCAAAATAACTTTATTTTTGAAATTCATTTTCAAAAGCTTCAATTCTAATTCCAAGACTAATTTGGATTCAAAAATACAATTTTTAAAACTATTTCAAAAATCTGTGACTTAACCCATTACCACGTGCAATCCATATTTGTGTGTGTATAAGTGTGGTCCAGGGGTTTAACACAATAGTGCACAACATCATCATCACAGATTCAACCATATCGATAAGCGGTATAACCCATAACGCTTATCTTCATCAACAGATTCATAGATAAAGTAAATTTATCAATCACAAAGATTCACTAACATGTTTCGATGTGGGTTTCGGATAACAAACTGGAATCCGACTCCCTGTCGCATCGAAATTCAAATGTCGTTCTATGGGTCAAGGGGTTACATATACATATAACAATATATACGTCACAAATAAAATAGCCAAGCACAAAGCATTACATAGCATCACAAAACATATCAATCCATCATGAAGCATTCAATTGGCAATCAAACATCTACAATTAAGATGAATAAATCTATGTGGTTTTAAATCTATTCCTCACATAATCACTTTCATTAGTAATGAACTACCCTTAATTGCTTCTTTAATTACTTCTAAATTAATTACATTTAATAATTAATTATATTTATTAATCATCCCTGATTAATCTCCTTAGTAATTAATTACTCTTAATTAATTACATCACTTAATCATTTCAAAAGACTTAATCAACCCATGCTTAAATTAATTACACTAAGTTCACAAAGAAATTTCCTTCCATATTAATTACACAAGTAATTAATTCCCAAAACTCTTCTCTACTTTAATTAATTACCCCAGTATTTACTTATCTTAATTACTTCTTGAAGTAATTATTCATCATTGATTACTTATCAACCCATTTAATGATTATTCTAAATTAATTAAAGTCAATTAATTAATTTAAACTAATCCAATTAATAAAGTAATTACAAAGAGTAATTAATACCTTTGATTATTTCCATGAAGTAATCATACTTAATTAAGTGCCATAAATTGATTATTTAAATTAATTAATCCAATTAATTATCAA
Source organism: Allium cepa (assembly GCA_030765085.1). Classification (NCBI taxonomy): domain Eukaryota; kingdom Viridiplantae; phylum Streptophyta; class Magnoliopsida; order Asparagales; family Amaryllidaceae; genus Allium; species Allium cepa. The sequence goes on along the minus strand of CM060935.1, from coordinate 924,390,682 downwards.
AATTAATTATATTAATTAATAAATAAATAATCACAAGTTAATGACCATCATTAACTTATAACAAATTCTTAATTACCTTTCTTAAGTAATTGACTTAAACTTAATTACTAATTTAATTAACCTTAATTAATTCCAATCTTTATTTAATTAAACAAATTAATTAATTAAATTAATTAAATTACCTTACTAATTTAATGAAACAAAGATCATTAAATCTTAAATTTACTTTTAAAAATAAAACATTTCTTATTCATGATTACTTTATCATTAATAAAGTAACTTTAAACAATTCTAACTTAAAATTGTTTTCAAAGTACATTTTAAATTTAAAACTTAAAAAGAAATCAAACAACTTAAACAAAGTTTAAAAACATTTTAAAATCTTTTAAAACTTTATACTAAAGATTTTCTTTTTTAATAAAAGAAGTTATAAGAAATTTAAACTCCAAATTCATTTAAAAATACAAATCATATTTACATATGTTTGAACAACCAATTTGTTTTAAACATTTAAATTTCTTCTTCTTTTTTTTTTTTTTAAAAAAAAAACTTCCTTAATTTTCAACCTTGTTTCAAAACTGAAGTTTGATTCCAGATTTAAACTTATGTTTAAATCCTTACTTAAATTTAAAGCTTATCTTAAATTTAAAATATTTAAACTCTTGAAGTTGTTCTAAACATTTTGTTTCAAAGTTTAAATTTAAATTTCAACCTGGATTCAAAACTCATTTGAGATTCAAATTTTTAAATTTGACTTAAATCCTGTTTTCAAAACCCTGCATTTAGATTTTTAAACAAATCTTAAAATTAAAACTGCAGGTTTTATAAACCTGTAATCTCAGAAGCAACCCGAGTACCCCCTTTGTTTGCTTCGAGTAAAACCAACGGCTACTTCGAGCAAAATTTGATTTCACTCGAGTATAATCTCGAGTACAAAACTACTGCAAAACCCAATTCCTCCCTGATACTCCTTCTTCCCCGTGCATATGCACGATGACTGTAGCCACCTCCGGCCACCGCCCAGGCCATGAACAAGTCGCCGACCTCCCTTACATCACCTCGCGATCATCACAATCCCTCAACACACTCGAAATCAGATTCGAGTTTCCCCAATTCAAAATCTGTCAGCAACAGGCACTTCCACCCAAACCTGTAAACTCTCATTTCCTCCTCCTCCGACCACCTTATCGACAACTACTCCGACCACACCTGCACCAATGCTCCAACTACCATTGACCCAAAAATCAAGACACTCGGTCACTTGTGGTTTCCTCCCGATCAATCAAAGCAGTGCCAAATAAAACTAGGTTTAGCATTCCCCTTTTCCAGATAAAACAGCAATGCACCAAAAATTCATCACTAAAATTTGCAATTTGATTTTAAATAATCACAATTTAGTTTTAACTTTGATTCAAACACCTGAAATTATCAATCAACTGGATTTTGACAGGTTTTAACTTCCTTTGTTAAAACTTTGTTTCCAGTAACTACAGGTATATTTTTTTTTCCTTCTTTTCATCTTAAACAAAATCTTAAGTTTATCATTGATGATATATTAAACATGCATTGACCAAATCTCTTATATTATCAAAGATAAATTTTAAAATCACTTAAGTTTCTTTTAAAACTTGGATCCTGGAACTTAGAAAATACTGTAAATATCACAAAACAGAAACTATACTAAATACAGTTTTTATTACTAGAACAAGCATGCACTTCATAATTTCTTAAACTTTAAAATTTTATGAGGTTACCCTCAATATACAAATCAACATACAACCAGATCTACACAAGTCATAAATCATGCCAAAATTTAATATTTAAGTTTTTAAACCAGAAAGTGTTACTCATAAACACTCCATTCAATATACTATCAGGTATACAACACAAGCACATACATTTCAGTCATAAAACAAGCATCAGATATACTTAAGTTTTAATTTTAAGAAAAGAAGTTACTCACAAACAAAAATAAACAAATTCAGGAAGGAGATTTGCTCACCTGTTAATGAAGGCAGAGACAAAGAGGAGGCAGGAAAAAGAGAGTAAATTTTTGAGCCTGTATATTTGAAATTAAGAATCTTTACTTATTTACTCTTGCATTTGTTTATTTAATTCATCAAACACAAAAATTTAAATTTTTACTCACTGTGTGATTTTTTTTCTTTTCTGTTATACACAGGGAAGCTCTCCTGCATTTAAAAACAGATATCAATCCTTTGCCTTGAACTTGACTTTGTTTTCCTGCAACTTTGTTAAATAAATTTGTTTAAATCTTTGCTTATTTGCTGAATTCAACATTAAACTCAAATTCTTTTAAAAAAAAAGAAATTTACTTGCCTTTGAAATTGTTTCTAGAAAGCTTTGCATTTGATTTCCAGTAACTGCAAACTTGCATTTGCTTTTGTTTACTTTGATCTTGAATTTGCTTTAGGAATCCACTGCATGCTTTCCAGGTTTGATTTTTTTTTTTTTTTGTGTTGCAGTTTGAATTTAAACTTGTCGGAAACAAACGTGAACTGAAGCTTGATTGTTGTTTGAGTTGAATTCCTGGTTGATTCCCCAGAATTTGTTTTCAAGGCTTTGTTTTTTTTTTCTTTTAAGCTTGATCTTCATTTTCAGATTTGAGGAGAGAATGGTATTATTCCTTTTTTTCTGATTTTTTTCTTTGGTGTTATACTTTTGAGATGCCAAATCTTTTTTACTGTTTCTCTTCAGATTTGTGAAGAGTTATTATGAACATGTATGGGAAAATGAAGAGTTTTGTAATTTTTTAATCTTATTATTTTATTTTATCAAATATACTTGATGCCACTTGTTAAAAACAATCTCAAGCTCTAGATTTTGTTGATTTTCTTACTCTACTACATCTCACATGTGTATGTATTTCTCTTTACTTCCTTGTGTATATTTACATTTTAAACTTTTAGTTCTTGTTTTTATATCTATTTTGTTTATTATTTTCAACTTACATCAATTTGAAGAAAGGAATGATTTTTAAAAACTCATTTTATTAATAAGTGATTTATTAATAAGAAAGGTAATAAAATTGGAATTTTCCCATATATAGTTTATCACTGATTTTATTTGTTTGAGACCTTTCAATTTATTTTCAAATTGCATTTCCAAGTTTAAATATATTATAAATTTATATTGACAATTTTAGGGTGTTATTTTATTTTATTTTGAATATTCTATCTTAAAATATATTTATATGAAAAAAAAATACCTCTTTATTAATTTTGAAAATTTAATCACAATTTATATTTTTAATCTTAAATTCCCAATTCAAATCTATTTATAACTCAAAAATAGAAATTTTCTAATAAATTCATAATTAAATCCAAAATTATATTTTTCAAAATTAAATAAATTGTCAAATTAAACTTGTTCAAAATTCAGGAATGTTACAGGTTCAAATTGGCTAGCCTTCTGAGAAGGGTCCGAAGAGCAATCAGTAGCTTTAGTAAACTTGTTCTTCTCAGCTGGAGATTCTATCTTAGCCATATCGATTTTATCAGTAACATTTGTGACAACGGTGTGATGAGATACATTGATAACCTCTGTTATATAATCAATATTTGTAGAAATAGAAGAATTTGCTTTATCTATCATTGAAGAATTATTTTGATCATCTATAACTTGACAAGAGGCCATATTAAGTTTCTGAACTTGTGCTATAAAATTCTGTAAGCCTGAATTGCTCTGAAATGAAGTAACATTTGTTTGTCCCTCATTATTCTGCATTTGACTCTTCTGCTTTGTATTCCCAATATTAAAATTTTGAGTTGTTTTGTCGATTTTTATAAGATTATGTTCATTAATTTGAGAAATTTTCTGCACCAAAACCTTCATCAATTTACTGATTGAAACATTGTGTCCAAGGCATCTATAAGTTTTACATGTAGAGGAAGCCATTCATATTCAATACTTTGCCGTGAGATACTGTTGCCTTGATTTAAAATTGGAACTTGTTAAGAAAACTGAAATCGTTGTTGATTTCTACAAACTCTAATATAAGAAATACAAAGCATCCCCATCGCGAGTTGATCAAGCTCAATAGGCCTACCAATAACCAATACGATACGGGTAATCACATCATCCGTCCAATATTCGAGATCCAGTCTCAGTAGTCTAATCTAAATCGGCATCGAACACAAAAGATCTTTGTTTAGTTTCATTCTCAGGACCTACTTTCATAGCATCACTGGCTTCCTATCATAAAAATAAGAGCATCTCCAACCCAAGTGGCTTGTAGTGTGAATTAAATCATATGTATCAAGTATTATTTACAATTGTGTAAGTAAAATAATTAGACACGACATTGAAAATAAAATATTCACTCAAATGTTAACTTCTTTGTAGAAAGGACATTGCCTATATGTCCCAATTATACTATAGATAAATAATATTTATTTGTAAAATATTTTATTTTATTTCTCACAATGTGAAGTGAAATGTCTAAAACTAGACATTTCACTTGACAATGTCTATTAATTTTATGCCAAGTCAATATGACATTCTAATTAACATTAGCATCAACAATACAATTTAAATAATTTGATGTTTTGATGCATGTACAATTGACATTATATTGTATTTAGACAAGGATTGAAGATGCTCTAAAGGCCTCTATGTATAATTTTGTCACAATCTTCCTTATTTTAGAACTTGATGATACATATACTTAAATGTGTGGGATATTTCCTAACAAAAATATAAAATGATGGAGCATATTACTGAGTAGTGGGAGGAATATGGATGGATCTGATTTTTACTAAGACATAGAAAATTTTCAAAATGTTAACGTTAAAAATGTCAATAAAATTTCGATCAAAAATGAATAGTGCTGCCCCACATTTGCCCATACCAGTCCGAGTCGGGTCGGTCAAGTAGAGTCCGTTTATCGACGTGTGTGCATAAACGGTGGTCATGCATGGTCTTCCTCCTCAATGCATAAAAAAATCTTGGGTGCCTAAAAGACCAAATATTGCTCTTGAGAATCTTATGTTTAATAGGTCTATTCTTTAGTACCCTGCAATGTGGGGTTATATTAAATATGAGCCTCTATGCACTCTTATCATATTTTGAATGATTCACTTCTATTTAAAAATTTCAACAATGCTCTTCTTGAAAATTTTAAAATAGTTTTCCCCAGCAATTTCCAAACTTAAAAGATATTGCATATACACATGTATTTTTTCAATTTTAACATTTGCATAGTGAGTAGGATTTGAATTATATTGGAGTGACACGTAGTCTTGAATTCTATCTCTGACATCGAATCCAACATTATATTTTAGGGTGTCGTTAAAAGCTCGTGCATTAGTGGCCATGCACGTCGATCCCAATTTAGTGAACATTATAGGCATTTAGCCAAAACTGCATAAGAAACTACCAAATTTTTACATTCACATAGATGAATCTATCAAGAGTACTTCTATAGTTAGGTACTCCACTCCACATACAGTACATATTTCACTACAAGTTGTTGTCAACTCATCCTCTTATCACTTAAAGAATACATGCTTCTATTTCAACAAAATAACATGTTCAACTCGTATCACTTCACCACTTGTTATTATCCATTGAACCTTGTTTTCGGATATTGTAACATTAATAATTCTGATTAACATTATTTAATACATTTAATTAGATAAATTAAATAAAATAATGTATGGGGATAAGAAGAATGCGATTTGAAAATTAATATTGGTCGAGCCTTAATTAATGAATTAACACGAATGATTATAACTTAAATTTGAAGGAGGAAGTTATATGGAGGGTAAAAGAGGAATAGATATATTTCCTAAATATAAACCCTTACACTTTCATCTCCCTCATTCACATTCATTTACACCAACTGAAGTAAATTCAAAGCTGGCCGTTACTAAGGAGTTCAAAGTGGGAAAAAAGCTAGGAAATGAAGAGTTAACTTGTGGAAATCAAACCTAAACTCAAACCTCTCCCTTCTTTTTCAAACCAAGATGAATAATGATATCCCATCTCAAGTTTTCTTATTTAATTTTAGTTTTATTATTAAATCTGAATCTTATGATTGTATTATGCCAATGTTATGATTGATTGGATGATTATATGCTCAAAGCAATGTCAACCAATGGCGATGCATATGATATCTACCCAGGTTGGTATGTAATGAATCAATGTTGGTTGAAGTGTGAAGTATAGCTCCGTTGTCAACATTGATGCTTGCGATCTTGGCTATCCCACATGTCTCTATACCATCTATCAATGCTGCATATCACTGCTTACTTATATAGGCATTGATGATGCCGCTAGTTTTCAATATCAACTCCTTATGATTTCAATGTCGCGTATCATCTATGTCGCTAGTTTACCTTTTCAGGATTGACCATATTATGGCTGTAGAGCCACTATTATTAATTTCGACGTTGGTTTTATATTGCAATGTTGCCGCTATTTTCTTATGCTGTAGTGTTTGACCATAGTGCTGCTACAGGCTATTTTCGATACTAATTATGAGAAGGCAATGATGCCGCTAGTTTCTTATGTCGCCATGTTTTGGTTATGATGCCGTTATAGGCTATTTCCGACATTGGTTTTGTACAACAATGATGCCGCCTAACCTTAATTCGACATTCCCATATTTCTATATTTTAAAGTTTTATACTATGCAAACCGTAACTATGCCACTTCTGTTCGGCGATCTATATGTATTTATGATATGTGAAATAAACGGTTTTGGTCTAATGGCCTTATGTTTATAAATCAAATGCTTTTACATGATTTTGATATAGAGGGATGCAACAATCTCATAGCAGCTATACCAATGCCGCACTTTATCAATGTTAATGATTTCATTGTAAATGGCTTTATAGCCTAAGGTTTTGAGGTTCAACAACCTATAAGTGATTTTGAAATTCATTAGTGTTATTTTATAAAATCATGTATTCCTTGGTTTAATATTTTGGATAAAGTAAAAAGCTAAAGTTTCCTTGTTTTAAGTTATGATTTCAAGGGTAAATCAAATATAAAGATTTATGTTTTCAAGGAAATGTAATGGTATTTAGCCTAGAGTTTTACTAGAGAGATAATTATTTTATCAACTTTAGATAAATTATGATAGGATGAATTGACTCAGATATTAGAAATTCTAATGAGATTGGTGTAGGGTCGCGTCTTATGTTTCAGCTGTTAGCCCCTAGTTGATATTAGTCTAAAATTCTAGTGCTCGATGCTTCGTCAAAGGGTCAGACTAAAAGTAGGTGTAAACACAGAAAGAAATACACAAAGATGAGATAGGCTATTGGTTGGCCTACAAAACCATTAGGATCAGAGTAACCCTAGGAATAGTAGTTTTAGATAGATCGTCCAGTTTCCTTATAATAGTAAGTTGGAGAATTTGATATATCTGGTAGGCCCGAGTCAGCCATATTGGTTTGTAGTTATCCTGAGAAGCTATGATGATGGGAGAGATGGAATAGTTATTTATATAGATTGGTCATGATTACCCAAGTTGTATTCATGCATATGATTGTTTATATTGTCTAGTTTGACCATTGTGGTTGTAGATGCTTGATTTATAAAAGACATATTTTAAGGATATTAGTGAGGGGAAAACCTGTTCCGCTTAGTGACATGGTCTCACTATATATCTATTAACCGAGGTGGCGTATTAAGACTTTTTATTTAACTCGAAGTTTTTATTTTCCCCATTAAACTCTTAAGTACTCATTTGAGTACTTCGAGAGCAAGGTTTCTAGGTTAATTAGGTTGGATGAATAAAGCTTCTGAAGACGTATAGGAAGCAAATCTAGCTACATAGGAGTTAATATATTTCTATTGTGTTATCATTTTGTTTAAACATATGTAATGGCAGAAGTTGCATATGTCTGGTAGTTAACTCTGATTAACCAAGGGGGCATCTTCATATGTCGCTCTTGGAGTATTTTATAATAATTATATTTTATCTAAACATAGGCAACGTTTGGGGTTATGTAATGAATACGGAAAATAATTAATAAAATCCGTGTTTTAAAAAAACTTCATATTCTTTTGCTTTGATGTTAATGATACTATTAACTGATCTCATTTTGTCATCGGAGAATAATATCATCAATGACTGCAACATCAACTACGCTTATATTTAAGCATCAGAATGAGGGATGTTACAGATATCCAGTCATTAAATTGGGGTTATCATTATGAGCAGCTCATTACTCTAAGGAAAATAGTCCCAAAATTTTCTATGTTTCAAGTACTTTCTATCTAGCAAATAATTTCATTAAAGGATTAACCAAATTCTCAAAATTGTTTACATAATCCACTCTGATAATTTATGAAGAGTGATACTCGCTCACGGTATTGTGCTTACAACATATTTGTCATCTCCTACCGTTATAATAACGGTTCTCAACTTTTGCAATAGCCGCAGCACTGTCATAGTGAATCAACATTGATGGTATTGGTTTTTCCCATAAAGGGACCATAATTAGCCGATTTCTTAACTAATCTACTTCTTCAGTAGTTTTATCTAGTGCTATGATCTTAGACTCCTTGGTGAATCGAGCCAAATAGTCTATCTCTTAGATTTTTAAGAAAAAACTCCATTTGCAATGGTAAAAAATTAGCCAATTATTGCTTGAAATCATCAAATAAAGTGTTTCGATCTTCATCGCTATATCCTTCAAGGATAGCTATAAATTTCTAATAATTTTATTCAAGGTTTATGCTTTTTTAAGGCATCCCATGACCCTTTCGAAAGCATGCTGGTACTCAATACTAAGGCCACTAGTAAACCTGTATAATAATCCCATGATATAGGCTATGTCGACTCTAAATCAATTAGTGGCATACCGAATGTAGTCGATGATGCTCGCATATTTAGACTATCTTGCACCTTTGCCAATGTTCTTAAATAGTTTTACCTTAGATCATATAAAGGTAGATTTACAGTCGAAATAATTGTATTTCTTTAACATCTTCGAATTATAGTGAGGCTAATCCAAAGAAATTCTCCTTTTAGATCTCGTCATGTGACTATTAAGGATCGCACTCGCTACTCCAAATCTTTCGTACAAAGTGAGCACATAGTATGGTTTAAATAATATTCGTAACATGAATATTTGGACCAACTATAAGTAAAGCATCCACATATAAATATATATAATAATAATAAAGAAAATTTTATTCTTAGATTTATGATAAATACATAAAACCATGTATTGTAACTAAACTATCAATTTTTTCTTGCAATTGTTTATATGCATGTTTAAGACCATATAGAGATTTATCTCACTTGTAAACTTCATGTTCCTAACATGGGTTTAAAAAAATCTTCAAATTAGTCCATGTAAAATTCCTCTTCTAATTCACCAATTTAAAAAGCAGTTTTAACATCCAGTGGGTGAATTTCTAAATCATAAATTGCAGCAAGATAAATTAACACTTGAATAGGTGTTATTTTAGTAATAGGTGAGAAGGTATTCGGAAAGTCAAAATTTCCTCTTTACCTAAAACTTTGCTACAAGACGAGACTTATGTTTATCAGTAGTACCATTAGGTTTTGATTTCTTTTTAAGCATCTACTTACAACCTATAGATTTACAACTTAGAGGCAAATCAATTAAGTTCCATGTTTTATTAGACTCTAGAGATTCTATTTTATCATCACTGACTTCTTGCCAAAGGTCTAAATCTAAAGAAGAAAAATATTCTTTAAGATTAGTAGGATCCTCTTTCTGTATATTAGCATAAAATTCTAGACCATAATAGTTATTCTTGTTGTATCTAGGCGAGCACGCAGCGAGAATAAGAGAATTCAAAAAAAATTCCATTTTTAATCTTATTAGGCCTATGAAGTCTAAAGTAATTTAGAACTTTTAAATAAGATCATTATTTTATTTTATTGATTAATATAAAGAATTTATTTTGTTTAAATAATTAATATATAATTTTGACATGTGTATCACATACACATGTACGTGCATGTGCACGTGCACTGCACGTGCAACATATATGGTTTAACATATCTATATTTATGTATTGGGATTTACACCGCAATGGGCACATTAGCTCCTTCATGTATATAATTGTTGTTTGTTACATAATATTAACATGATATAAAATGCACTTATATACATGTACATATAAATATAAAATAGTGAATATTAGGCTTCGGTCGTTAAAATCAAACTTAATATACAAAAACTCTTCCTCAAAAAAGGATTGTAAATTTGGTTCCTAGAATTAAGTTACTAAATAATTGCATACATTTATGCAATTATTCAGTAAATAATCGAATAATTGCATACATTTATAATAAAAAATTGTAGACATTTCTGTAATTATTCACTGAAAAATTGCTGAAATTTCTGCAATTTTTTGAGAAAATTACGGACATTTAACTATATATACACTATATTTATATGTGTAACAATTATATATAAATATAAGTATAAAAATCTTCAAAATTCAAAATTTGAATCTTTAAGAAAAATCCAAATTTGAAATTAGATCAAGATTTAAAATGTCTTTCTAAAATTCAATTCTAAATTTAAATTCTTTAGAATTAATTTATATATATTTTCACATAAGCTTATAGATTAATTGTGAAAAAAATCAATTTTTTATTAGTTAATCTATGTAGATTAAATGTATTATATGTCTTAAATTTAAATTTCCATATGAAAATAGAAAAAATTGGTTTTATGCGTTGAATTCCATACATAATTAGTTTGCATAAATAAATAAATAAATACATTTTGATAAGTTGTCGTTTAATAATAAATATTATTCAAAATATATACTTTTCGTTTAAACAAAATATATATGAACAATTTTTTTTAATTTATGTGCATATGAAATAACATGTTTTGAATTTATTAAAATAATATGTACGTGCATATATATGTGTGTGTATGTGTGTGTTGGTTTCAAAACTCAAGTTTTAATTTAACATACTTTTAAAATTACTTTTAAATTCAATTTTTCTTCATTTAATAAGTTCGAATGTAAAGATAAATATATATATACACACACACAATTATTTTTGTTGTCCAACACATTCATTTAATTTGTGATATAATCTAACATATACGAGTAAAATATCATAATGATTACGCACAAAAATTGATGTGAATTAAATGTTACTTAGATGTGGCCGAGTACATATTAATTGGTTATAATTTGATAATTAATATTATTAAAAAAATATTTCGTTTAAACAAAATATATACGAACAATTTTTTTTCCAATTCATGTGCATATGAAATAACAAATTTTGAATTTATTAAGATAATACTTACATATACATAAATGTATATATATGTGTATGTGTGTGTGTGTGTATAAATATATATTGGTTTCAAAACTCAATTTTTGATTTAAAATACTTTTAAATTCGATTTTTTCATTTAATAAGACTGAATTGAATATAAATGTATATACACAATTTTTTTTATTGCATAACACATTCATATGTAAAATAACACGAATTTGTGATATAAACTAACTTACACAAGTAAAATATTATAATGGTTACGCATATGAGCTGATGTGAATTAAATGTTGCCTTACTTGTGACCTAGTCGTAACACCTTGAACGCTGAGTCAAAATTACTCCTCGAATCTGATACGAACCCTTCAAGAAAATACTAGTAATCTAAGAGATTTAAACCATTAATTCTATATGATTTAATTTGAATTTGGTTTGAAAAATAAAGAGGGGCAGTTGGCTATGACTTATGATCTAAAGAGGGAGGTAAAGTAGAGAAAGTCAAATAAGAAATGGAGAGGATAATGGATTTATATAATAAATCATGGGAGAGGAAAAAGAGGATCAAGATCTAATCCTTTTACCCTCCTTTCTAGATAAATTCAAACTCATATATTAAAATATCGCTCTCTTAACCCCCTTATCATGACCAGTCAATCCCAATAGGCTGTTGGGCCTATTTGCATTTCAGACTACATCATGAAATAAATATTTAAATAAATTTAAATGCACATCAATGTCGTATGTTGGTATATGCGTATATAACTTTTATATATGCACTATTCTCAATACTGATTCAAAAAATCAAATAAAACTTTATAATTAATAACTCACATATATAAATTAACTTAATTAATTTATAACAATTATAATTTAATTAAATCAATTGATATTCGGAGTATTCAACATTGCAGTTTGTGACGCAGGTTTGAATTTAGCCATCGACTAATATCGAACAATTCGAATATAAACGTTCACATGTCACCTTAGCTAGTGGTATGACAGTTTGACCAATTTTATCACTTATGAAGTTTTGGAAAAAGGTAATTTTACTATTATAAAAGGTCTTTGGTAGTGTTAATTATTTACACCAATTAAATTCATCAAAACTATATCACATTAGGACTTATGGAAATTGGTATTGGTCAAAGATCCAATGTTGTCCATAGTCAACTTATATTATCCAAAAATACTGTGATATCCCGGAATTTTGGGCAATATAAATTTAATAATCTGTGTTAATAATTAAATTGATTTGATAAATTTTGTTAATAAAATTTGACTTGATTTAATAATCCAATTAAATAGATATTTAATTGGTGAATTTTAAACTTTTAATAAAAGCTAATAAAATGCTTTCTATTTATAATGTATATATATTTATATATATTTTAAATAGATAAGTTTTGATTTGAAGTTTAATAAACAAATAAAATCTTGTTTTTAAATTCTAGTATTCATTTTTATAATTTGGAAATTATTATTTTATTTGATATATAACTATTCAAAACTATTTAATAAGTAACTATATGGTTTTAAGACACTTAAGGAAAAATGCTTTAAATTATTTAAAATATATTTTAAGCATAAGTTTAAATTTTAAATAAAATAAACAAAAGTTTATTTTATTTCCTTTTTAAATATAGCTGGATAAATATAATTTGAAATTATATATGGAAGTTTAAAAATACAATTTACATATTAAACATTCTTCATTTAAAAAAGATAAGTGATAAGTAATTTATAATTTCTTTTATAAATTATTTAAATTGATAAATGTGTTATTTTCAAATAATATTAATAAATGTATAAATATAGATAGGTTTTAAAAGACAATATTATTGTTATTTTTAAATTTAATATGTTGATATAAATTAGCTATGAATGTTTAAAATTAATACATGAAACATTTATTCATTTAAATAATAAGTAATTTATAATCTCTTTATAAATTTTATTTTAAATTGTTAAGTGTGTTATTTTAAAATAAAGAGTATATGTATTGTTTTTTATTATTATTATAAATATAAATAGTTTTATTTGCTTAGAATTAACTATATATATATACTTAAAAACTAATTAATTAAATTAAAAAGCTTTTCTTAACATTTAAAATAAATGATAATTTCTTTAGGGACATGTGTAAACATCCTAGAGCTTATAATAACACGTGTTAAAGATAATAAACAAAGTAAGTGACAAATGTTAGTTCTTTTACAAGTGTCATTTGTATTTTTCTTCTTTTATTTTGGAAAATCAATTACACTCATATAAACATGTTTTCTTCTTTTTATTTCCTTTCTTAATTTTCAAAAGTAAAGATAAAACTTCAGTTGAGAATTAAATCAGTTTCTAAAACTCCTCAAACAAAAATCCAATACCAATCAAAATCTGAAACTCTTCCTCAAAACTAAAAATCAAAAGCCTGCATGTTTAATCCTGTAATCCACTGTAAAAATCAAGAGCATGCAAACCCTTCCTCAAAACCAGTAGTTCATTATCAAATCAGGTTTGCAAAGCTTTCCATCAAGCTCTAAATAAATTTTCCAAAAGTAAATCTATAACCATTCTTCAGTAACTGGAATCAATCAAGAACAAGCCTGTATGCAAGCCATTTTTTCAAATCAAAACTTCAACCTGAATGCAACTGTAGTTGTAATTCAAGCACTAAAGTTTTCAAAGGGCATTCAAGTTTTATATCAAACTCAAAGAAGCATTCAAGTTGAAATTTTAAAAGCAAAGAGCACTCTGGTTTTTAAATTCAAAAGAAAAAGCTTTTCAAATTTGTGCTCTGATTCATCACTGTTTCCAGGTGAGTAACATCACAGTTTTAAAAGTTTAAGTAAATAATTATGTTGCCCGATCATCTATGAAACAAGTATGTTTGTGAATGAATTTATAAGTTTAGCTTTGTGTATATATATGAAATATTGTTGTGCATATATCTGTATTCTTCTCTGATTCTAGTTCCAGGCTTAAATTTCAAATCAAAATCTCTAGCTCTTGATCCAATCTTGTTAAGACTTAAGTATTGAATATAATTTGTTTGTTGAATCATGGTTGTAAGTCTAAAAATATGTTTAAGTCAAAATAGTTATATTGCCTCTGGAAATAAATAAACTTCAGTACAAATTTAAAATAGGTTAAATTTCTATCATCACGATTTATAGATTCAGGTATATGAATCAAAAGCTAAAGCTTAAACTTGATTTTTGAAATAAAAATTACGATTTTTAGTAATGGGATTTAAGAGCATTTCTGATTCAACTAGAAATTGAAATTCGAGGGAATTTTGATGAATTTGATAGCTTGAGGAGTTGTGATTCTTTCTGGAGGAAGATGAGTGGTCAGTGACTTTTTTAAAAATGGTTGCAGTGATGTCATATCACGGCGGCGGCGGCGGCGATCAATTAAGGTTTTTTTTAACCTAGTTTTGGGTAGTGCAGCAGTTTTTGATCGGCATGATTGCTATTGGTGATCGAGTGCTATAGGATTCAGGTATATGGTAGCTTGGGTGTTGAAGAAGGGATGGACGGAGTTTCAAAGCCTCCAATGGCCGGTGGTGTGGGGACGAAGAGTTTTTAGGTTTGGAGGGGTGTTCCAGTTTAGTTCCAGGCTGTGGTTAATATGTTATATTTTGAATTCGTGATGTTTGGGAGGTTCTTGTGATCGAGATAAGATGTGACGGTGATCGAATTAAAGAAAGTTTTATAAATTAAATTGTTTTAATAACTTTAATTGTTTAAAGTATATTTTAAAATGTTTTTTTCAGGTTTTAATGCAGTAGAGTTTTAAAAATTTAAATCTGGGATTTAAAATGTGAAGTAGAAACTTAAACTAGATTTAAATCAAAAGTTAAGTTTGGATTCAAATGTAGTTTGAATCTCAGTTTTAAAATAAATTAAAGTTTTTTTTAAATAGTTTAAACAACTTAAAAGGGTAAGTAGTTTGAATTTAAAAATAAAGCTTTAAAATAAAATAAGAGATTTGACCTAAGTTTAAATCTGGATTCAAATCCAAATTTGAATCATTGTTTTGAACTAAAGGAAGTTTTTAAATTTAAATTGTTCAAAAATAGCTTTGAATGTTTAAGGTGTAATTTAAAATATGATTTGTATTATAAAATGAATTTAGGTTTAAATTCCTTTAAACTTCTTTATAAAATAAGAAATTCTTTAGCATAAGTTTTAAAGGGTTTTTTAAATGTTTTTAAACTTTGTTAAAGTTAAGTTTGACTTCATTTTAAATCTAAAATTTAAAATGAATTTTGAAACAAATTTAAAGTAAATTGTTTTAAATTACTTTGTTAATGATAATTTAATCATTAATAAGAAATGTTTTTATTTTAAAGTAAATCATAGAATTTAATGAATTGTGATTCATTAAATTAGTAAGGTAATTTAAATAAGATAATTTAATTAATTAATTAATTAAGGGTTTGAATAGATTAATTAAGGTTAAGTTAAGTAATTAAGATTAATTAAATTTGTAATTAATAATGATTAAACTAAGGTAATTACTTAAGAACGGTAATTAAAGAATTGTTGATAAGTTAATGAAGGTCATTAACTTGGGATTATTTATTAATTAATTAATGTGATTAATTTTGATAATTAATTGGATTAATTAATTTAGATAACCATTTATGGAATTTGGTTAAGTATGATTACTTTATGAAGGTAATTAAAGGTAATAATTACTCATTTTAATTAATTAATTAATTTGATTAGTTTAAATTAATTAATTAAGTTTAATTAATTTAGAATAATCATTTGATGGGTTGATAAGAAATCAATGAAGAATAAATACTTAGAGAAGTAATTAAGATAAATAATTTACTGGAGGTAATTAATTGAAGTATGGAAATGTTTTGGGATTAATTGTTTTGTGTAATTAATATGAAGAATAATTACTTAGTGAAAGTAATTAATAATTAATTACTTAGTGTAATTAATTTAAGCATTGATTAATTAAGTCATTTGAAAATAATTAAGTGATGTAATTAATTAAGGGTAATTAATTACTAATGGTATTGATCAAGGATGATCAATGTAAATAATGATTTTAGATACAATATAAAGATTTTATTTTTATATATGTGTAAAATTTAGATTTTTTTAAATTATAAATTATAATTTTTTTAATTTATAACTTAGTTTTGAAAAATATAAACTTTAAGATTTGTAATTTAATTTGTTAAGAATTGAATTTAAATAAGAATCATTTATAATTGAATTTTTTAGATTGAACTTAAATAAGGCCTGATTTGAACATGTTGATTTGAGATTTTGAAAAAATATGATTTTATAACTTGATAGCTTGATTTTGATTAAAGGTGTTTAAATGATATTTTCAAATTTAAATAAAATTGAAATTGGATACTTAATTATTGATTTTATTTAAATTTGTAATTCGAGATTTTATTTAAATGTTATAAAAGTGATTAAGTGAATATTTTCAAATTTAAAAAAATTAAAGTTGAATTATGAAATAAATTGGGTTATTGTAAATTGTTGAATAATTAAATTTTAAATCTTGATGAATTTGAAGTGTTTAGATTTGTAATTTGAACCTTGATTTGAAATCGATATAAAATAAATGGTTTAATGAGAACTTGAATTAAGATTGATTTAAATTGATTTTGGAACTAAAGTGATGTGAATTGATTTGTGAAATTGAAAGAAACAATTCTAACTTGAAACTATTGTTGATGTATATATTTCGTTATATAAACTATTTTAATATATAAACTATTTTAATCTATATTCTTTTTTAAATATATAAACTATTTTTATTTATAGCTATTTCAATATATATAAACTATTTTCAATATATAAACTGTTTAAGTTGGAGCTATTATAATTTAGATTTGATGGATTTAAATTAGAATACGTTGATATGATGGTTTTTCCTATTTTGTGGTTATGATTTTTTGAAGTAAATACGATTTTAAGTGATATGATTTTGAAAGTGATGTGGTTTTGAAATGAATATGATATTTTGATATGAAGTATTAACTGTTTGAAATGATTATATAAGTGATTTTATAAAATGACCACGTTGTGAAATAAACGGTTGGTTGTTAATGAGACCGGGATAAGATATTGTCATTGTTACCAGGTAATGTGGCCCGGCTACAGGGCGACAGTCGCAGAGCCAATGGTTGAACCTGGATGGGACTTAAACTAAGGACGGGTTGGAAATTTAAGAGGCTAGTGTGATTTGGGTTTGTTTCGTACTATACAAGTTGGTTCGCCATGTTTGATGTTAGTCAGCGAGGTTGTGAGGCGCAAGCATGCAAGTTGGACCGACATTGGAATGTGGATGTGGTGGGTCGGTCGAGAGTGGCTCGGCTAGGATAGTTCGGCCATGGTGGTTCGACCGTTCACCGCTCGGACTTAGAGGGGACATCAACACTCGGTCTTGAAGAGGTAGTCATCGTTCGGGGAATTCAAGACTCGGTGTGTTTGGACTAGAGGTATTTCGATTGGTATGTCCTAAAAGGGATCGTTTGGCAAAAGTGGCTCAGCAGTGGGGCGTTTGGCCAATATCGCTCGGCTAATTTCATTCGTCGACATTGTTTGGCACTATCGTCTGGCAAGCATCGCTCGGCAAAGCATCGCTCGACAAAGTATCGCTTGGCTACCTTCGTTCTGCACTATTACCTGGCAAGCATCTCTCGACAAAGCATCGCTCGGCAAAGCGTCGCTCGGCTAACTTGTTCAGCATAAGCATTTGGTACATGGAGATCAACATTAAAATAAGGGGTTCAGTATGGTTCCATTCCAAATTCCGTTGTGAGTTGCCCCGAGTCTTTTGAGGGCATACATCGAGTCCTTTGATAATCAATCACCAACCAAACATGAGGGGTCGGCATCTCTCGGTCGACATTTTCCGTTCGGCGTGTCTCATTCGGCATGTCTGGCTCGGTGCATAGAAGTCACCAACTATGAGCCGAAGTACCTTGTTCCTGGGCCTGCGCAGGAAGTCCAGCGTATCTTCGTCTATAAATAAAGGGGCAGGGACGTAGTGAAAATGGACCTTTTATCGAGAACACTGGAAAGACTCTGCCATTTGGAAGACTCATTTCTTTTCTATTAAGACTTGTATTCAAGTTGTTGGTGTACTGTAACACCCCACCCCGAGACCCACCTTAGTAAAGAGAATTAACAAACAATTTCGTCTACTAAAGCGGAGAATAGGGCTGGTTAAGGGCGACTATCTATAATTTTGTCTTAAGCATCTACTGAATACGTCGATAAATGCAATATAATTTTTTTTCCTACTCAAGTTGATCGACATACCTAGTATATTCCTAATCCAAAACTATAGGTAGTTAATGGATCTATCAGAACAAATTACAACAACTAAATGTAAAGCACGTCATAGAATAGTAATCAACATCATATATATACATATACACTGATACATGTTTAGTACAGTACAATATGAATACAATAAAGGCGGCACTCGACAACACCATATATATTGAATCAAATATAAATAAAACTATGTATGCGGAAGATCATAAATTGCTCAAGAGAAAGGAGAGTTGATATCCAGCATCAACTACAAGCTAAGTCCAATAGATGATACCTGAAGTAGCTCGGTCTGACCAGAGTATAAATACAAGGGTCAGTCTAGCTATACGAATCAGTCAATATCAATAATAATAAGCAGAATAGACATGAAGATACTTCTTCTCGAAAGAGAAGAATGAATTGATAAAATCATAAGCTCAACACTTAAGTAACAAACACTACTTAAATGAACAAATATCTCGAAGGAGGTAACTCAAACTCAATACTCAAATCAAACACAAGTGCCTCATATCATCGACGACATCCCAAAATGTCTACATTGTTTCCATGAACCATATCTCCTCAAAAGGAGAAACATCAATACAAACTCTCGCCAAAATAGCAAACATAAAACATTCTCAAATAGGATGATCCAAAACTCAACTATAGATGAATCTCCAAATTCAATTTACCTCATCTCATCGGTATAAATGTATATAAATCTCAATCTCAACTCGCCAAAATGGAAAAACCCAGAATACCTATAAAATCTTGAAATTATCAAAACTCATAACTCAAGGAACTCGATAAGAGTTCAAAACATCATAATTGAAATCACTATATATAATATCTCATATAGCACTAGGCTATCGATGTAATAAAGCATCTTAAAAAGATGAAATCACAATAAAACAGAAAACTCAGAAAATCCGAATTGGCCAAATGCCCGACTGTAATACTGAAGCAATGCTGCATGTGCAAAACTCATACGGCCGAAGCCTCAGACAAGGTCGCTAACACCTCCCAAAGCAGTTCGTCCTCATGACAGGGTCGCTAACACCTCTCCAAGCCATTTTGTCAGCTCTAACAAGGTCGCTAACATCTCCCAAAGCAGTTCGTCCTCATGACAAGGTCGCTAACAACTCTCCAAGCCATTTTGTCAGCTCTAACATGGTCGCTAACACCTCCCAAAGCAGTTCACCCTCATGACAAGGTCGCTAACATCTCTCCAAGCAGTTCTGTTAGGTAAACATCATGAACGTGTCATAAACTAACGGATAGGAACCCGGAAAGTGTTAACGTGTGTCCCATACCACACATTCGCACTTAGCGGTTTACTAGCCGTTAGTTGATGCCACATTAGAAATGCAATAAAACTCAAAAAATTATATATCGCCTCGTCTAATTGGCGAGTGATAAAGAGAAACCATACTTGTCCCATCTCATCGACGAGTATTAAATGGCATCGTAACTTGTCTTATCACATCGACACGTGAAAACATCATGATGGTTCCTCATAAACCATAAATCTAGAAATATGAAATCATAAACTCAAGACTTACCTTATATTATTGGCAAGTAAATAAAACATCGTGATGGATCTCATTGACCATACTCCTATATAGGAGATCTCAAACCATAATATTTGCCAAATATTGGCCATCTTAAATTACACCAATAAACAGGAATTATAAAAATCAAAATATAAACAGGAATTATAAATCTCTCTGTCTTCCTTTGTTTTAATACGAAATTTATTGCTTCTCAATCAAGATATGTTGCCACTTTATAAATTTTTCCCCTGCCGTGACCACTTTAAAACCTGAAGCTCATTTATATATACCAGCTATTCCAAATACCTTTGCATCTCCTATAGCTTGTATTATCTCCTTCTTGCGTACAGAGCTTCAAATCAGGTAATGGTTTTTTTCTCTTTTTCTTTTCTTCTTCCAGTTTTACTTTCTTCTTCTTGTTGTTCTTTGTTTCCCTTTTGCCTTGCTCGGCTACTTCTCCACCACGTCACGTCCCTCTAAGTCTTCATAACCGAGCTTATATCCCGAACAAGCCCATGGTTAATATATTATAATATTTTTCTAAAAATTATTAAGTATTTTTGAAATAAAATGTATGTAATTTAACTAAAAATTTGACTTAAGGCTTTAAAATTTTAAAGGTGTTTTGTTTTTTTAAGTTAAATTTTTGTAAGTTAATAATTGGTTTTAAAGTGAATTTAAAGATTTTACTTACGATAAATGACATAATAATTTAATTTGATATGGAGTTGAAATCTAACCTAGAAATTTTAATAAAAGTTATTTCCGAAAATGGATATGTTTGGTATAATAAATAATGTACTTTAAATTGATAAAATGAAAGACGATTGAAATGGAACATTTTGGAATAACTTTTATTTAACTTGAATCGTAGTTGGATTGATGCCTAAATGAATAAAGTTGTGAAGAAAATTTAGTGTATATTAAATATAAAAAGAAAAAAAAAATTATGGAACGGATGTGTTTTGTAAGTAAATAATTGAAAATGTTGTTTTCAAATGGAAGGGTGAAATTTCAATTTATGACTTAACTTGAAAATTTGAAATTTGGTTTTAAATAAAATTGTTAAGTTAAGTAAATAAATGAGAATTTAGTTTTATTTAGGAAGTGGGTATTTTTAAATTAAGTGTAAAGTTATTTGGAAAAATATATATACAAGTTAAGTAAAATTGGGAAATTCTGACTTACAAATGATTCATAGTAAATTTGGATATTTTATTTATAAAATTTATTTTATTTAATCATAAGATAAATGGTATCCAAATGAACAATTTTCTGAAGTAGGAATATGATTTTTAAAGTTAAGAATGGTTAAAAATTTAAATTTTAATGTTTTTGAATTCGACAATGTTTTGAAATTGAAGTGGCAGAGACGTGTTGTAATTAAGAAACAGAGAGAGTTTGCATTGAAGAATAGTTTAGGCAGAGATGCAAGTTTGTGTAAATACATATTTTTCAAAACTAGGTAAGTTAGGGTATGCCGGTGGAAAATAATAATAATAATAATAAAATGTATAATAATAATAAATAGTATTGCCAAGCCTATGAAGTTGGGGTCGGGATGTGGGGTAAGGCAGTCGAGCAAAGCTGAACCAAAATTTCTATTATTCTATTCGTTCCAGTTGTTTCGAAAATTTTGCTTTGACCGTGATTTTAAAAGTCGCGTATTTGGTATTTGGATCTTATTTTAGATTTGAATCAAGGCGTGGCATCCGCGGAAACCTAATCGTGCCATTTGTACGATCCTTTATCAAGTGGTAAAATCGTTTGAATCTGATTATCTGCAGTTTAAGGTGAGTATTTCTCACCAGACAAACATACCTATATTTATGTGAATTATCGCAAGTGTATTTGTAAATTATTTATTAAATGTCATCTGTCTGTAATATAACGTATGATGTTAAACCCCATTTTAAATTGACACCTCATTAGTTGTTTATCTGTTGTAACATAGTTGCAGTTATATTATTTAATGCTTATTTACTGTTAAATCATCACTGCAAGTTCCCTGTAAATTGAGATCGTTATAGGATGATATGATAGGCCTGTACGATAATTATCTATTCATTTATTTATTTAATTGTTTAATTTTAAATATTTAACTTGGGATTGCGGGTTTGAAATGATAGAACCCGGGGTTTTTGTAAATTGCGGATTGAAATGATATATATCCGTATCACTTGACCTAGGATAGGAAACTATATACAGACCCGTGGTTTATATAATATTTTTATGAAATGTTTTAAAAAATATTTTTAAATAGAAAGTTTATAATTTTTTGGTTTAAATGTATTTGAAGGATTTTATTTTTCTATTTATTTATAATGATTTTTGAATGAGTCAAATGTTAAATAAATGAATGTTTATGTAAAATTTTGGAGTATATCTTATTTTGGGAAAATTATGAATTTTTGTTAAAAGTGAGATTTTAGTAAAATAATTGATATTAAGTTTTATTTTGGATATTTAAAACTTGATGGTTAGTCTATTACAGCACTTAAATGCTGTCTTTTATAAACGAACTGTTTTAACCTATAGACTTTAGGTAGCATTTCATAAGTGCTACAGAAACTGGGATTTTAATTATTTAAAAATAAATTTATGGAAATAAATTTTGGGGAAATGGGTTTAAATTTTGGAAGTTAATATGTAATTAATAAAAATAAGGAATTGACTTTGAATGGTTTTAAATGAAAGAATTTAATTTTAAAAAGGGAGAAAAAGGCAAATAAATTTCTAATTAAATTGAATAGATTTAAATGGTATTTTATAAAATGACCAATGTTTACAAACAATATTTGATATTGAAGGTATTTGAAATTCATTTTGATTTCAAAGTATAAATACCATTTTAAAAGCTGTAACCACGGGTTATAATAACGTTTGGTTGTGAAAGAGACAGGGATCGGATATCTGGCACACTCTCTGTCGATACCGAAAACCACTTTACCAACCGTGTACGTGGTGGAGATTCCAGAATGAAGTAGGATGGTGGTGACATTTTCCTTGAGGTAAATACGTGGACCCGACTCCCGTGAGTTGGCATAAGGTGGCTAAAACAGGAGCGATTCTTGGATTAATGAGGTAGCATCTCTGATCGGACGCCCTTCTTCGTATGCCATTCTATTACTTTTGTGATTGTTTTGGTGCGCACCTTTGATTTGGGAGTGTTGCTCGAGGTGGGCGGCAGCTGCGCGTTTCCATCGTTCCGGATAGCAATTGGTATATCTACCCTGGCATTGCCTAGTTGTGCCGTGTCACCTACCATAGCGAGCCTTGTACAAGTTTGGTTTTCTCCCGTAGCCCGTGTGGTATCCTCTGGTGGTTTCCCGATCAGGAGGGACTAGATATTGGATGGACTACTGGGACTATTACGTGTTAAGGTGGAAAATGTAAAGCCTTAACGCTATTTAAAAGTAAGTTTATTTTACTAATAGACACTATTATAATAGCGAAGTATTACTACATAGTAAATAGTTTAACGGATCCTTAGAGGATGGGCGGTCCCAAGCATCCTTTAAGTTACTTGCTCTATATTACAGTACACTTGAATTAGCTTACACTATATAAGTATGTATGTCCTGACTCGAGTGTTTATGTTTTATTTTACGCTCGGGTCAGTCTGAGTTGCAGTTCAGTCATCATCCCGGAGCTAGGACTTCTGTAGATCCTTTCAAGTTGCTGGCTTCTTTCTGTCCACTATCTTATTTATGAAATCAAGACTTTGGGATTTTTATTTGATTATTTAAACTATATTTGGGATGGAAGACTTTGTAATTTGTTGAGACTATTTATAGTGGCTTCATGAACCACTAAGTATTTTTAAATTCCGCTGCGAGTATTCTGATTCTGTGTCTGTGATTCTGTGATTAATTATTTACTGTATATTTTGAGATTTGCCAAATTTTATTTACAACGCGGTATTTTGAACAATTCAAGTCCGACATGTGCGGATGCGAATGGTTAAAAATATCGGGTCGTTACATTTGGAATCAAAGCTTTGGCTCTAGGCAAAACTTAGAATGTATGGTAAAATTGATTTACAGAATCACTTTCATTCGAGCTTGAATCTCTTCCTTTTGATTCGATTTCCTTTGAATTCTGGAACGTTCCCTGCGGTTCCGAAGTTCATTCGTGTCCCTCACTATTCATTTTTTTTCGATTCTGGAGTATCCCATAACTCCATTTCAGATGATCTTTATAGTGAATTGGCGGTCTCGCCAATATTCTAATAAAGGGGTGAAACTCCTTTACAATTAGCATTGATTCACCAGAGATTTATATTTATCCTCGGTTTAGATGCTAGTATCTTTGGTTATTATGAACTTTATTTCTTCAGATCGAATGTAGATTTACCCTAGAAAATCCACATCGATCTTATTCTTTGAGTCACGGTTGACTCGGTTAAGGTTGCCCGCGATTTATATAAACTTATCTGGTTCCTTATTCTGTTATTTAACCATCGGATCTTCTGATTCCAATTTATCTTTAAATCAAAATTCTCTTTGATTTGAGTCCTTCAAATTTGAATTTCTATACTTGTTTTGAAAAAATTTATTCCTATATTTGGGAAAAATCTAATATAATATATATAATTATAATTTTCAGAATTTAACTAGTTGTTTAGAGATAATAGTGTTTGATTTTATTTATGGTTTTGTAAACCATTGGTTTTGTCTTATATAAATAATTGAACTATAAAACATGGTTATAAATTTATTTGGAAACAGAAATGGATTTAAAACAAGAATTTAAGAATTTAATTTCTGATAGTTTCAAACCTTGTGTTTAAAGTCTTAAAAGGATATATTATTATTTAAATTATTTTCGAATATAAATTTGTTTCCAAAGAATTTTAAAGTTTTAAAAATTAGTGATCTTCTCTTTGTCGCTGGAAAATAATTTCGGTGATGACTACAGCATTATCGACATTCATTTTCGAGTATCGAAGAAAAGAGACCACGTTGTAGTTTTGCTTCAAAAATTTAATTAATTTGAATTTCTAAATATGACTTAATTTATAATATATTTAGATATATGATTTAAATTTGATTTGACGTATGCTATATGTATGTATTTATTTATCTCTAAAGGGTTGAAGTTAATTGGAAATTTAATTCATAAATTTATGTTAAAAGGTGATTCTAATGATAAAATAAAGTCAAAATTGGAATGAATATTTAAACTTGAATAATATAGTTGGAAAATTTTTTACTTGTATAATTGCATGCCAATATAACTTACCTAAGTCATTCAGAAATTAACTATGAATTGGATAATGTATAATATAAAAGGATTTTATAAATAAAAATTTGAGTGGTTATAATAAATGTTATACATTTAAAGTTTCAGTTACAACAAGACAAATAGAGGTAAATAGAAATAAAATAATAATTGAATAATATACAATATCAAATGGTGTTAAAGGAAATTTAGAAATATATTGGAATAGTTATATTAAATATAATCTACTTAATATGTGCGGTAAGATATATTAAGTAGAATATATTTAATAATAATCTGGAATAAAGAAGAATTAAATTTGTTGAATAAAAGATGATTATTATAAATGACTATACAAATTTCTGATTTTAGAAAATAATTGGATAATAAGATAATTAATTTGGAAATAGTTAAGATTGATTTAACTTCTGTAAAAATCAAATGAATTAAATCAATTATTGAATATTAATTAATTTAAATTGAATTTTTATGGTTTAGATATTGAGAAAAATATTTGACATAGATGAGAAAAATATTGAGAAAAATAAATTTAATTATAGTTTGGAATAAAGAAGAAACTAAATGGGGAATTTAGTTTATTTTGGGAAATGGTAAATTACTTTAAAAATTAAGTTAAATTACCATTTCAAATTTGCACTAAAATTAAACATTTTAAATTAGAATGTTATAATACCTTGTGAAAATTTTGGATAAAAAAAAAATGAATGATTTTTTTTAAGTGTAGGGATATTATACAAGTAAATATGTAAATAAATAAATGTTAAAATTTTAAGTATAAATAGATGAAATCAATGATTAATTTAAAATTGAATTTTTATTGTTTAGATTAATGATTCTAATTTAAGTTTCAATTTAGTTTTCTTTCAGGTTGTTTCTATTCCCCTACATTCTTCCTTTTCGAGGACGAAAAGTTCTGAGTGGGGGAGAGTGTAACAGCCCAATTTTTTTAACAAGTATTTTTCACTTGTATTTTAAAAACTTTGGGGTTTATTTAAAGTGAAAAAAAAACAATTGACCAAATTTTTAATTAAATAATAAGATCTCTGAAATTTTGACATGTTTAAGAATTAACTTTAATTTGGAAATTTGGGGTTTTGTCGAAGATGGTAAATAACTTAATTTCTAGCAAAATCAAGTTTTAGTTAAGAAAACATTAATAGCTTGGGTGGTTAAGACATCTGGGCTATTCACGACAGGTCACGAGTTTGAGTCTCAGTACGGTCAGAATTTCGAATTTTTTTTTTTAGTATATAAATGAACTGGGTAATTACGTGTTAAAAAGGGCGCGTAAATTTAGGGAATAAATACCGTATATATATATATATATATATATATAATATTATATATAGGAAAACGTATAGAATTTTAATCCGTTAATTTCTCTTTCCAGTAAAATTTACTTCCCAATTTATATACATATATAATTTGATTTAAATCATTTCCTTAAAATACTAAATATGGGAATTTAAAGTTGTGAAACGATTAATTTTGTTAAAAGACAACTCCATTTGAATTTTAATAAAAGGAATTTTGTGTATATATATATAATATGTGAAAACCAATTAAGTTTGTTAAGTAATAATTTTGAAGAATTTAGTGTATTAATGAACTGTTGGATTTCGTGTTTATAGGACGCGTAAAATTTATGGTATAAGTAACGTAATAAACGTATAAATTTAAAACGTTATTTTTATATAAATCTTGGGTGTTTTGTATTGCGTCAGTTTGGCGTATTTTAAAAATCATATTTCAACATCTATATGAATTAAAATATCAGTCAGTAGTTTTATAGCAAATGTTACTTTTTCCATATAACTTTAAAACATATTTTAGTGTTGCCTTGTATGTTCTGACTATTTAGTTGAAATTTAACCTTGCCTATCTTTTCAAATTCTCGCATACCCATTATATCTCTATGGTTCCTATAATCACGCAAATCTTATTTGCCTATCTATTTCAAATAAATATATATATATAAAAAGAAACGTGATGCCGTTTCTGCAATCTACAATCAAATCTGTTGCCTAAATATCATCTTGATGGTCTACATTCAAAATCACGCCAATATTAAATGGTATCAAATGTTGAAATCAAATTTTCATAAATTGGCAGTATAAATTCACGCAGACTTATCCGTTCAAGCTAAAGAAACTGGAAAGAAATCACAACCTTTTATCACTTGCCTCCTTATATTCGTTTCCTTTATCAATTTATCTCTTACGTTTTCTGGTCTACAATATAATTTCAAACCTGCCTACTATATATATATCTCTGCAAATTTGTTCTTGCCAATATCTTTTATCAAGGGGAAACATAAATCACGCAGTCTTATCCATTCAACAAAAAGAAATCTTGCAACCAATCTGGTAACTGATCAAGTAATTTTTGTAAACATTATTTCGTTGCCTATTCAGTGCAAAGCAAATTATAATTGCTTACTGTTATCCACTTTAATCACACATGCATTTATCACAATTTTCGTGTAACGTTCAAACATGAAGAAACTTGAAATAAATCTCTCTGCCTTCCTTTGTTTTAATACGAAATTTATTGCTTCTCAATCAAGATATGTTGCCACTTTATAAATTTTTCCCCTGCCGTGACCACTTTAAAACCCGAAGCTCATTTATATATACCAGCTATTCCAAATACCTTTGCATCTCCTATAGCTTGTATTATCTCCTTCTTGCGTACAGAGCTTCAAATCAGGTAATGGGGTTTTTCTTTGTCTTTTTCTTTTCTTCTTCCAGTTTTACTTTCTTCTTCTTGTTGTTCTCTGTTTCCCTTTTGCCTTGCTCGGCTACTTCTCCACCACGTCACGTCCCTCTAAGTTTTCATAACCGAGCTTATATCCCGAACAAGCCCATGGTTAATATATTATAATATTTTTCTAAAAATTATTAAGTATTTTTGAAATAAAATGTATGTAATTTAACTAAAAATTTGACTTAAGGCTTTACAATTTTAAAGGTGTTTTGTTTTTTTAAGTTAAATTTTTGTAAGTTAATAATTGGTTTTAAAGTGAATTTAAAGATTTTATTTACGATAAATGACATAATAATTTAATTTGATATGGAGTTGAAATCTAACCTAGAAATTTTAATAAAAGTTATTTCCGAAAATGGATATGTTTGGTATAGTAAATAATGTACTTTAAATTGATAAAATGAAAGACGATTGAAATGGAACATTTTGGAATAACTTTTATTTAACTTGAATCGTAGTTGGCTTGATGTCTAAAAGAATAAAGTTGTGAAGAAAATTTAGTGTATATTAGCTATAAAAAGAAAAAAAATTATGGAACGGATGTGTTTTGTAAGTAAATAATTGAAAATGTTGTTTTCAAATGGAAGGGTGAAATTTCAATTTATGACTTAACTTGAAAATTTGAAATTTGGTTTTAAATAAAATTGTTAAGTTAAGTAAATAAATGAGAATTTAGTTTTATTTAGGAAGTGGGTATTTTTAAATTAAGTGTAAAGTTATTTGGAAAAATATATATACAAGTTAAGTAAAATTGGAAAATTCTGACTTACAAATGATTCATAGTAAATTTGGATATTTTATTTATAAAATTTATTTTATTTAATCATAAGATAAATGGTATCCAAATGAACATTTTTCTGAAGTAGGAATATGATTTTTAAAGTTAAGAATGGTTAAAAATTTAAATTTTAATGTTTCTGAATTCGACAATGTTTTGAAATTGAAGTGGCAGAGACGTGTTGTAATTAAGAAACAGAGATAGTTTGCATTGATGAATAGTTTAGGCAGAGATGCAAGTTTGTGTAAATACATATTTTTCAAAACTAGATAAGTTAGGGTATGCCGGTGGAAAAATAATAATAATAATAATAATAAAATGTATAATAATAATAAATAGTATTTCCAAGCCTATGAAGTTGGGGTCGGGATGTGGGGTAAGGCAGTCGAGCAAAAGCTGAACCAAAATTTCTTTTATTCTATTCGTTCCAGTTGTTTCGAAAATTTTGCTTTGACCGTGATTTTAAAAGTCGCGTATTTGGTATTTGGATCTTATTTTGGATTTGAGTCAAGGCGTGGCATCCGCGGAAACCTAATCGTGCCATTTGTACGATCCTTTATCAAGTGGTAAAATCGTTTGAATCTGATTATCTACAGTTTAAGGTGAGTATTTCTCACCAGACAAACATACCTATATTTATGTGAATTATCGCAAGTGTATTTGTAAATTATTTAATAAATGTCATCTGTCTGTAATATAACGTATGATATTAAACCCCATTTTAAATTGACACCTCATCAGTTGTTTATCTGTTGTAATATAGTTGCAGTTATATTATTTAATGCTTATTTACTGTTAAATCATCACTGCAAGTTCCCTGTAAATTGAGATCGTTATAGGCTGAAATGATAGGCCTGTACGATAATTATCTATTCATTTATTTATTTAATTGTTTAATTTTAAATATTTAACTTGGGATTGCGGGTTTGAAATGATAGAACCCGGGGTTTTTGTAAATTGCGGATTGAAATGATATATATCCGTATCACTTGACCTAGGATAGGAAACTATATACAGACCCGTGGTTTATATAATATTTTTATGAAATGTTTCAAAAAATATTTTTAAATAGAAAGTTTATAATTTTCTGGTTTAAATGTATTTGAAGGATTTTATTTTTTTATTTATTTATAATGATTTTTGAATGAGTCAAATGTTAAATAAATGAATGTTTATGTAAAATTTTGGAGTATATCTTATTTTGGGAAAATTATGAATTTTTGTTAAAAGTGAGATTTTAGTAAAATAATTGATATTAAGTTTTATTTTGGATATTTAAAACTTGATGGTTAGTCTATTACAGCACTTAAATGCTGTCTTTTATAAACGAACTGTTTTAACCTATAGACTTTAGGTAGCATTTCATAAGTGCTACAGAAACTGGGATTTTAATTATTTAAAAATAAATTTATGGAAATAAATTTTGGGGAAATGGGTTTAAATTTTGGAAGTTAATATGTAATTAATAAAAATAAGGAATTGACTTTGAATGGTTTTAAATGGAAGAATTTAATTTTAAAAAGGGAGAAAAAGGCAAATAAATTTCTAATTAAATTGAATAGATTTAAATGGTATTTTATATAATGACCAATGTTTACAAACAATATTTGATATTGAAGGTATTTGAAATTCATTTTGATTTCAAAGTATAAATACCATTTTAAAAGCTGTAACCACTGGTTATAATAACGTTTGGTTGTGAAAGAGACCGGGATCGGATATCTGGCATACTCTCTGTCGATACCGAAAACCACTTTACCAACCGTGTACGCGGTGGAGATTCCTGAATGAAGTAGGATGGTGGTGACGTTTTCCTTGAGGTAAATACGTGGACCCGACTCCCGTGAGTTGGCATAAGGTGGCTAAAACAGGAGCGATTCTCGGATTAATGAGGTAGCACCTCTGATCGGACGCACTTCTTCGTATGCCATTCTATTACTTTTGTGATTGTTTTGGTGTGCACCTTTGATTTGGGAGTGTTGTTCGAGGTGGGCGGCAGCTGCACGCTGCGCGTTTCCATCGGTCCGGATAGCAATTGGTATATCTACCCTGGCATTGCCTAGTTGTGCTGTGTCACCTACCATAGCGAGCCTTGTACGAGTTTGGTTTTCTCCCGTAGCCCGTGTGGTATCCTCTGGTGGCTTCCCGATCAGGAGGGACTATGATATTGGATGGACTATTGGGACTATTACGTGTTAAGGTGGAAAATGTAAAGCCTTAACGCTATTTAAAAGTAAGTTTATTTTACTAATAGACACTATTATAATAGCGAAGTATTACTACATAGTAAATAGTTTAACGGATCCTTAGAGGATGGGCGGTCCCAAGCATCCTTTAAGTTACTTGCTCTATATTACAGTACACTTGAATTAGCTTACACTATATAAGTATGTATGTCCTGACTCGAGTGTTTATGTTTTATTTTACGCTCGGGTCAGTCTGAGTTGCAGTTCAGTCATCATCCCGGAGCTAGGACTTCTTTAGATCCTTTCAAGTTGCTGGCTTCTTTCTGTCCGCTATCTTATTTATGAAATCAAGACTTTGGGATTTTTATTTGATTATTTAAACTATATTTGGGATGGAAGACTTTGTAATTTGTTGAGACTATTTATAGTGGCTTCATGAACCACTAAGTATTTTTAAATTCCGCTGCGAGTATTCTGATTCTGTGTCTGTGATTCTGTGATTAATTATTTACTGTATATTTTGAGATTTGCCAAATTTTATTTACAACGCGGTATTTTGAACAATTCAAGCCCGACATGTGCGGATGCGAATGGTTGAAAATATCAGGTCGTTACAATAGTGGATGTCCTCGTGGAGGGATAGCTGAAGGCTAAAAGCTAGGAATTAGGTTACCGCAACACTCGATTGTCCCATTGGATGTCAAATCCAAACGGACTCACAAAAATCAAAAAAAATTCACCTTGACTGGAATTCGAGTTATATCATCAACATCTCAATACTCAGTAGTGAATTCAGAAATTTTGGAATCATCATTAACATTCCAAAGTGATAGAAATAATAAAACAATCAAAATAGGAAACCTAAATATACAATAGGATCTTATCAAACAAAGGATTAGACTTAAAATCAAATAAGACAATCCTTCCCAAATCAAATGCATCTCAAGATTGTGAGTAACAAACAAATACTCATAAAAGCATCATCAAATAGAAATCTCAGAATGCTCAAAACGAGCCAATCGTTGTGGATCCCCTCAATACGATTCACAACTCTCAAAGGATCACAACAAGAATACTCTAAGGAATCAATAAGCTTCATCGATACGAACACAATCGCATCGATAAAAATAAGAATAGAATAATCCCAAATAAGATTATTCATAAGATAAGATAACATCAAACTCAATTATGGAATACTACGGAATACAATATATATTCCTAGACATATTCCATCTCAACATATCACAATACTCGAAAAAAGAATCAAAGCACGATTCGGAAACAAGCTCGAATAAAGGACAATGATTCACTCATATGTACTTTGACATATCGTAATATACGTACTATTCTATGTTTATTCTACTTTGTTCAGACCACAGCTCTGATACCATGCCGTAACTCCCCACCCCGAGACCCACCTTAGTAAAGAGAATTAACAAGTAATTCCGTCTACTAAAGCGAAGAATAGAGCTGGTTAAGGGCGACTATCTATGATTTTGTCTTAAACATCTACTGAATACGTTGATAAACGTAATACAATTTTTTTCCTACTCAAGTGGATCGACATACCCAGTAAATTCTTAATCCAAAACTATAGGTAGTTAACGGATCTATCAGAACAAAATACAATAACTAAATGTAAAGCACATTACAGAACAGTAATCAACATCATATATATACATATACACTGACACATGTTTAGTACAATACAATATGAATACAATAAAGATGGTACTCGACAATAACATATACATTGAATCAAATATAAATACATCTATGTATGCGAAAGAACAGAAATTGCTAAAGAAAAAGGAGAGCTGATATCCAACATCAACTACAAGCTAAGTCCAATAGATGATACCTGAAATAACTCGGTCTAACCCGAGTAAATATACACGGGTTATGTAACGACCCAGAAAATTTTAACAATTTTAATTGATTCTATAACGTATTTAATTAAATATTTGTGAAATCTTACAATAATTGAATTTTTAAATAAAATGTTTAAATATTTAGAACACGTATATTTAAATATAGCAGATTTTAATTTTCAATTTATTTTAACAAAGTTTATTTCATTGGGAAATTCTATTAAATTCAAGCTAAAAATTGCTGATAATAAATTTATTATCAAGCAATAGCCACTATCCTTTACTTTAGTAATTATTTCATCAGTTGCTAAATTTTAGCCGTTGCCATCATTTCAAAAATTAAGCGTATAATTTTGTATACGTTGTATTTATCTTTTTGAACGGTTGATATGTTAATTGCCTTTATAGCTTTAATATTTGTCAGCTAAATAAATGGGTGACCGTTACTGCCAATATTTAATTTGATACGTTTCCCGGTTGCCTTTTTCATTCACTTGATTGATTGATTTGTTGCCGTCTCTGTTATTTTCTCTCTGTCTTCATTGCTTTTTAAAGGTAAGAAACTGTTCCCTCAAAACATAAATATTTGATTGTAGCCAGCAGTAACTTGTTTTAAAAACCTTTTCCTAAATCAAAGCTTTTGAGCATTACAATTTCTTTTGATTGGATATATGTGTTTAGGATAAAATATTGCAGGTGACCGTTACAATTGATTTCGGTGACTTTCTTTCTTCCCATACATCATTATATATTTGCTTTCCATTTTTCCTGAATTTATGTTTAGCAGTTTCGAAAATCAAACGTATACATTTGTATACGTCGTAATTATTATTTTAAAACGATTCACTTTATTTTTCTTTCCCTTTTTAACTTCGTTTCTCTTTCTTTACTTTATATTGGGACTTTTGTTTCCTTTGCTTTTCAACCTGAGCCTTGCTTGCCAAGCAATAAATTTATTGCTTAAATAATTTTCAGCTGAAATCAAGAAATTAGACCGTTACCATTTTGGTTATATTGATTTCCCATTTATTACTGGCTCGTATTGCTCTGACTTTTCCTTTTCCTTTTCTATACTTACGTTTCAAAAACAAATAGTACATATAATAACGTACATAATAAATTGCAGCCAACTCATTTCTCACATATTTATTTCGTGCCTTAAAACCCCGTCACTCAACGCATCGATGACTACCTTTAATTTCGCCAGTTTTGAAATGTAAATGTTGGATACATTGCATCCATTGCCTTATTCCTATATATTTAGATCTGAACCATTTGCCTTTACCTTTTCACTTTCTTCCTCATCCATAAACCACTTCCTCCTCCTTCACGTAACCACTCACCAAACGTTACATCACTCCTTCTTCTTGTACTATCCACTCTCACGCCACCGAGGCCATCACCATCCACCTCTCCGTTTGTCTCCCCTCCTCTTCCACGCCGAAGCATGAAGCAGTGTCGTGCTCCCCTCCGAGCTCCCCACCACCCCTGACTTCGGCCTTTCTCCTTCCTTTTTGGGTTAGTATATGTATCTTAAATATAAGTATAGTATTCTGTGTAAATTATTTATATACATTAAGTAATAGATTCATAACTGTTGTATATATATGTCTAGCTTCTGTTATAATATGAGTCTAGTATATAGGCAGATTGTATGGGTTGTCTGCATAGTTGTATAAGTTTATAAATAGTTTATATAAGATATTTTAGTTATATAGTTTACATATATATTGGTATAACTTTTGTGTGGTGTGCGTATGTTTTGGGTTATAACTTTTGTACAGTGTGCGTATGTTATGGGTAGTATTTGCAGTGTATGGTTTCAGATATTATTATATTAAATTGTACTAAGTATATTGGGTTCAAATTAAATGTAGTTTTAAATTTTTATGTTTTGAATTGATGTAAAAGCAAAAATATGAATAAGTTGTAAGATTTTGTTTCTGTTGGAGATAAAGTTGGACTTTAAATTTTATTTTATTTACATGTCTAAATTTAATATAATATATGTATAAAGTTTTAACTTTTTAAGAAAAATATATAAAGTTTTAAGTGTTGTTAGAAGTATTGTTTTATTCGCTAGAAGGAAAGTATTTTGTTTATATTACTTATATAAACGTTGTCAGTTTTAAATACATAGGTTATGGAAATTTGGTATTGAGTCTTTTCATTTGGGTAAGGTTACAATAATTTACTTATACATATAGCTGCATGTTCACCTGTATATGAATTAACCTTTCTGATTTAGGCTGCAACTACATGAATTTTGAATTCCCACGTTTTCTATTCTAAATTTTTTTCCAGATTATATTAATATGTATAGGCAATTGTTTATATTTAAGTTTACAAGATTTTTTTTAGTCTGCATTGTGAGTTAATATAAAAAGTATATTTTATTTATAAGCGGTTGTATACACATTAGTAGTTGTTTTAGTTAACAGTAATAAAAACAAAATTTATATAGCCTGTGTTAATTTATATATCTAAACTGTCAAGTTTATATGGGTATAAATGATTAGGTCAAAGTGCATAAACAAGCTATAAAGATTTTATTGATTTTGGTTATATATATAAAAAAAAAATATTTGAGATTTATTTCAAATGAATACGTATTTTAAAATAATGGGTTTAAGTGAAATATTAATATAATATGCGTCTCGTCCAAAACTTTATATCAAACTATTTTGATTCGTTCCCGTCGTTTCTGTTACCAGATTCTGTTCATCAAATTCATGCCAATTTTGCTTTGCTTGGATTTGTAAATCAAATTTCCATGTCCGTATCAGTGTGTGTTTCCGTATCACCTTCGGTACCCTCCAGCCACGAAAGGTGAGCAATCACTCACGACTAACGTTCTTTTATTTATTAAATTTGATTCCAATTGAAACGACAATTGAAATATGCTACTGTTAGTTATTTACATTGCTATATATTTTGTTGTTTGCAAATGTGTTCACCTGTGGGATACGACACCATATCCCATTGTTATATTATACTGTTATTGATGATATATGTCTGTTATTTTATTATTTGTTATCACTCTGCAAGTTCCCCGTAGTTTAGAATTCAATATGGGTTGAAATGATACATACCCGAACAGACTTTAGAATAGGAGAACTTCGTTATGGGTTGAAATGATAAACCCAAGCGATTTTCAATAAAAATTGAATTTGGGATTACGGGTCGAAGTGATATCTACCTGTATATTTAAATTTCGGATTGAAATCCGTATCTCTTGACCATAAGGTATGAAATTATATACAGACACCGTTGGTCCATATGTATAAATATTTTGAAAATAATTTCTATGGGTTGAAAATAAATATACGGTTTTAATAAATATTAATTCGTAAAATATTATATGAAAATAGAAATTTTATATATAGATTTAATAGTAATATTTTGGAGATCGATTTAATCCATATAATATGTTTAAGTATTTATTTAAATTTATATTTCAAAATTGATTGTTGTAATAATTTAGATAAGTTAAGGTTGAGAAGATAAAGTTGAATTAATTGAAATTGTATTTAGTTAAGTATTTTACTTAATTGGATTATTTGAACCAAAGAATTTGAAATTTAAGATTCGATTTATAACTTGATTTTGATTTAAATGATTAAATGGAGGTTTCAAGTTTAAACAAATCGAAAGGAATATTTAGTTTAAAGGTAAATTGGGTTATTAAATAAATATTGAATTTATTTAGTGAACATTTCAAGACTAAATAACAAGGTTAAATCGAGATCTATATGAAACTGTTAAATCAAACTTTGAGTTGTTGAATATTAAAGCGTTGAAATATAGTAGAATTTAAACGGTAAAATTTTGATTTAGTTCTATATTTGAAATGAATATAATTTGAATTTGTTTGATCAAAAAACTGAATTGTATAAAAATTTATAAATTGAGATTGAATTAAATTTGA
The DNA here is from genome assembly GCA_030765085.1 of Allium cepa. Taxonomy (NCBI): domain Eukaryota; kingdom Viridiplantae; phylum Streptophyta; class Magnoliopsida; order Asparagales; family Amaryllidaceae; genus Allium; species Allium cepa. The sequence continues at coordinate 924,353,798 of CM060935.1, read as the reverse complement.
ATGGGATGGTCGGGTTGATTTTGAAAACGATTTGTTAAGTTGAGGAAACTACAAATATTCTACTCTAAATATTTATGTATATATATATATATATATATAATGAAAAGATATTTTTGTTGTGAAGTATAAATTAATTTGAAATGACCTCGGTATTATAGTGTATATTTCTATCTTATAGATAGTTCCATGGACCCTTAGAGGATGGTTATCCCAAACGTCCTTTAAGTTAATTATATTTCAGTTGATATTTCACTTGAGTTAGATTTATAGATATAAGAATGTTAATCCTGACTCGAGTGTTTTGTGTTTTTGCTTTACGCTCGGGTCAGACTGAGAGATACAGCATTTGAGACTCACCTTCGAAGTTGGAGCTTTGCTTGAAGATCCAGCTATCTATCCCTTCAGTCATCCAGTTGATTGGTTCAGAGAAGCCATCTGTTGCATTGGAGACTTCATGGCATTTGAACAATTCGGTTGTATTTTATTTCTAACTCTGAGGTATATAGTAGCTTCATGAACTACTATTCTTTATCTATTCCGCTGCATTGTATTACTCCGTGTAAGTGATCTATGATTGATTTATTTACTGTATATTTTAAGTTTTGCCAAATTTTATTAACAATTCGGTATTTTGAATTATTCAAGTCGGACATGTACGGTTTTATTGTCGATTTGAATGGTCCAAATAGCGGGCTGTTACAGTTGGTATCAGAGCTTTGGCTCTAGGCAAAACTTAGCATATATGGTAAATTTATTTACAGAATCACTTTCGTTCGAGTTGAATCTCTTCCTTTTTGACTCAATTTCCTTTGAGTTTTGGAATGTCCCTCGGTTCCGAAATTCATTCTTGTCTCTTCCTATTTATATTCGTTTGATTCTGGAGTATCTCATAACTCCACCGAATGTTTTGTAAAGGGGGTGAAAACACCTTTACAATTGGCATCGATTCACCGAAGATTTTTGTATCCTCGGTTTACGATGCTGCTATATCTTGATATGCCGAATTCCATCTCTGGCAATCGAATGTCGATTTGTTTTAGAATTCCGCATCGATCATATCCCTGAAGTCACGGTTGACCCGGTTAAGGTCGCCCGCGATTTATAGAAGTATATCCATCTTCTATTTTGTAATTTAATTATCTCATCTTTGATCGAGTCTATCTTCGAATCAGAATTCTATTAATTGGAGTTCCTCTAATTCAAATCTCTTATCTTTGTTTTGAAATCCATTCTTAAAATTATTCTTTGAAAATCGAGTATATTTGCATTTTTGAAATTGTTTTATATATCGAAATTATTATTTTGATAATTATGATTTTATTCTATATAAAAAGTGAAAATGTTTTCGATAAGGATTATATACCTATATATAAAACGAATAAGAAATGTTATTCTATATATAAAAGTTTTGAAAGGATTGGAAATTTCGAAAATTTATAAGAAAGTGATTCATATAACAATGATTTATAACTGAAGGGTTAAATTTGAAATTCGAGAATTGAATTCCGGTATTTTGAAATTGGTTTTAAGATTTTGGAAAATATATAAAAATAATATGATTTAAAAGTATTTTTCCGAATAAGAAATGTTTCAAATGAGTTCAAATGAATTCCAATAATTTTGAAGAAATTTCAAAGAAGTTTTCAAGAAAATAGAAATCCAGAACTCACTTATGTCGCTGGAAAATAATTTCGGTGATGAGTGCACGCATCATCGACATTGTTTTTCGAGTTTCAGAGTGAGGGAGTGGCCACTTTAATAGCTTCGCTATGCAAGTGATTTTGTAAAACCGGTTTTGATTTCAACTTCCGAAGTATAATTTGATATTTTAGAAAGATATGAGTATATATTTGAAACAATTTAAAATGAGACCGGTGTTCAGTCCTCGAGTTTCGGATTTAATAATCGGTTTATTGATTTATTGTTGATTTTCAACTGTTGAATTGAAAATTTGATTTCCCTAACTATTTTGAATGTTCGAACACTTCCAAATCGAGATTAAATTTTCAAAGCTAAGAAATTTCGAGGAGTATAAAATGTTTGATAAAGAATATAAATTTAGTTTTGAAATGTTTTGAAAAAATATGGTTTTGAATAATTGTTTTCAGAAAGGTAAATTGGATATTTCAAATAGAAATAGATAGTTTAAAAGTTTTAAAGGGATACTTATAAATTTGGAAACTATTTTTAGTATAATTGATTTTGAGAAAATATTTGGTTTTGAAATTTAATTGAAATTAAAACCAGTACTTATATGGTGATTTTGGAAATGAATTTGTTTAACTTGAATTATTTTAATTTGGAAACTGAGATTATTTTCTAAACCTATTATTATGGGAACTTTGAAATTGAGATATTTAATTTGGAAGAAAATTTGGTGAAATCATATATGATTTTGAAACTGATATTGAAATGATTTGAAATTTGAGAACCTTATATTATTAAGCACTTGATTTGGGAGTGGTCGAACCTATATAAAATGGATTGTATAAGTATGAAGTTGATTTGAAATCTACTGATTTGAAAGGTACTCAATTTAGAAAGAGATTTTATATAATCAAAGTCTATATAAGTATGATTTGATCTACTATTGATTTGGAAAGTATTCGATTTGGGAAAAATGAAATCCTATATATATGGACTTTATATAAGTACGATATTTGAAAGTGATTTGAAAAGGTACTATATGATATATATTTTCGAAGTAAAGATATGGAAAGTGCCTTCTGCTTGATATCCGCTTTGTGGCCACATCGTGGATTCATTCTATCGATATTATTCTCTCTGATTTTTGGTTTTTCGGATGTAATACTCGAGTGTTCCCACCGTGGCGTAACCCATGGTTTTTTTTTTCTCTCGTGAATGCATAGCGCAATTGCCTGGCTGAGTCTTGCCTAGGGGTACGGATTGTTTCCTGGGGGATCCAGGCGTAACCATTGTGTATCCTGCAATCTGTGTAGGTCGCGAATAGTAGCGCAAGTGCCTGGCTGAGTCTTGCCTAGGGGTACGGATTGTTTCCTGGGGGATCCAGGCGTAACCATTGTGTATCCTGCACTCTACTAGTCATCATGGCGTAACTCGCAGGGCTGAGAAAGCTTACGGATATGGATTGTTTCCTGGGGGACCCAGGCGTAACCATTGTGTATCTGCGAACCATGATCAGATAAAGGTTTTGGTTTGGTTGATTTGTTTGGATTGCACTTTCCATATCTGTTTTTAAAAGGTTTTTTAAATATTTTCACTGGGTGTTGAAATAGGTCTACTAAGTACTTGAAGAACTCTAGCTTTGCGCCTGATCAACGCATGGCCAGAGTCTGCAAGAACGAGGATAAACTTGTTAAAACATCGAGTTATAAAAGTATTTTCGAAAGAAAAATTGGTTTCGATATAAAAGTATTTTATTTATAAAGGTATTTTATTATAAAAGTATTTTCAACAAAGAAATTTTGTATTAATATTTGAAATTTAAATTCTTATGGTTTGAAATAAATTATTCGTGCCCGATTCTATTCTTTTGAATCTACCTCATCTGCTCAGCTTTATTTTTCACCTATATTCCGTTTTTGGAATCTACCTTCCTTTCCTTTTTGAATATATCTTTTAAATATTGCTTATTTGTATACTACATTGTTTTATATAAAATTTTAGCGTTATAAATATTTTTGAAGTTATAAATTAAATAAAACATCTTTAAAGAAAATGATTATTAATTTATTGATAATATTTGAAAGGTATCTTGAGAAAAATTAAAAATTTTGGATTTAATATTTTCAATAGTCTTTGTAAATAGAAGTAATAATGTAAATAATTGTTTGCAAAGGAGTTTGAGAAGTATTAAATATTAAATTTAATTTCAAATGAAATTTTCAAATAAATATTTTAAATAAAATTTATATAGTTTTAAAATTTATCGTTTATCTTGGCTTTCAATCTATTTTTTTTTCTGGTTGTTTTATTCTCCTACCTCCTTCCTTTTCGGGGACGAAAAGTTTTGAGTGGGGGAGAGTGTAACGACCCGGAAAATTTTAACAATTTTAATTGATTCTATAACGTATTTAATTAAATATTTGTGAAATCTTATAATAATCGAATTTTTAAATAAAATGTTTATATATTTAGAATACGTATATTTAAATATAGCAGATTTTTAATTTTCAATTTATTTTAACAAAGTTTATTTCATTGGGAAATTCTATTAAATTCAAGCTAAAAATTACTGATAATAAATTTATTATCAAGCAATAGCCACTATCCTTTACTTTAGTAATTATTTCATCAGTTGCTAAATTTTAGCCGTTGCCATCATTTCAAAAATTAAGCGTATAATTTTGTATACGTTGTATTTATCTTTTTGAACGGTTGATATGTTAATTGCCTTTATAGCTTTAATATTTGTCAGCTAAATAAATGGGTGACCGTTACTGCCAATATTTAATTTGATACGTTTCCCGGTTGCCTTTTTCATTCACTTGATTGATTGATTTGTTGCTGTCTCTGTTATTTTCTCTCTGTCTTCATTGCTTTTTAAAGGTAAGAAACTGTTCCCTCAAAACATAAATATTTGATTGTAGCCAGCAGTAACTTGTTTTAAAAACCTTTTCCTAAATCAAAGCTTTTGAGCGTTACAATTTCTTTTGATTGGATATATGTGTTTAGGATAAAATATTGCAGGTGACCGTTACAATTGATTTCGGTGACTTTCTTTCTTCCCATACATCATTATATATTTGCTTTCCATTTTTCCTGAATTTATGTTTAGCAGTTTCGAAAATCAAACGTATACATTTGTATACGTCGTAATTATTATTTTAAAACAATTCACTTTATTTTTCTTTCCCTTTTTAACTTCGTTTCTCTCTCTTTACTTTATATTGGGACTTTTGTTTCCTTTTCTTTTCAACCCGAGCCTTTCTTGCCAAGCAATAAATTTATTGCTTAAATAATTTTCAGCTGAAATCAAGAAATTAGACCGTTACCATTTTGGTTATATTTATTTCCCATTTATTTCTGGCTCGTATTGCTCTGACTTTTCCTTTTCCTTTTCTATACTTACGTTTCAAAAACAAATAGTACATATAATAACGTACATAATAAATTACAGCCAGCTCATTTCTCACATATTTATTTCGTGCCTTAAAACCCCGTCACTCAACGCATCGATGACTACCTTTAATTTCGCCAGTTTTGAAATGTAAATGTTGGATACATTGCATCCATTGCCTTATTCCTATATATTTAGATCTGAACCATTTGTCTTTACCTTTTCACTTTCTTCCTCATCCATAAACCACTTCCTCCTCCTTCACGTAACCACTCACCAAACGTTACATCACTCCTTCTTCTTGTACTATCCACTCTCACGCCACCGAGGCCATCACCATCCACCTCTCCGTTTGTCTCCCCTCCTCTTCCACGCCGAAGCATGAAGCAGTGTCGTGCTCCCCTCCGAGCTCCCCACCACCCCTGACTTCGGCCTTTCTCCTTCCTTTTTGGGTTAGTATATGTATCTTAAATATAAGTATAGTATTCTGTGTAAATTATTTATATACATTAAGTAATAGATTCATAACTGTTGTATATATATGTCTAGCTTCTGTTATAATATGAGTCTAGTATATAGGCAGATTGTATGGGTTGTCTGCATAGTTGTATAAGTTTATAAATAGTTTATATAAGATATTTTAGTTATATAGTTTACATATATATTGGTATAACTTTTGTGTGGTGTGCGTATGTTTTGGGTTATAACTTTTGTATGGTGTGCGTATGTTATGGGTAGTATTTGCAGTGTATGGTTTCAGATATTATTATATTAAAGTGTACTAAGTATATTGGGTTCAAATTAAATGTAGTTTTAAATTTTTATGTTTTGAATTGATGTAAAAGCAAAAATATGAATAAGTTGTAAGATTTTGTTTCTGTTGGAGATAAAGTTGGACTTTAAATTTTATTTTTTTTACATGTCTAAATTTAATATAATATATGTATAAAGTTTTAACTGTTTAAGAAAAATATATAAAGTTTTAAGTGTTGTTAGAAGTATTGTTTTATTCGCTAGAAGGAAAGTATTTTGTTTATATTACTTATATAAACGTTGTCAGTTTTAAATACATAGGTTATGGAAATTTGGTATTGAGTCTTTTCATTTGGGTAAGGTTACAATAATTTACTTATACATATAGCTGCATGTTCACCTGTATATGAATTAACCTTTCTGATTTAGGCTGCAACTACATGAATTTTGAATTCCCACGTTTTCTATTCTAAATTTTTTTCCAGATTATATTAATATGTATAGGCAATTGTTTATATTTAAGTTTACAAGATTTTTTTTAGTCTGCATTGTGAGTTAATATAAAAAGTATATTTTATTTATAAGCGGTTGTATACACATTAGTAGTTGTTTTAGTTAACAGTAATAAAAACAAAATTTATATAGCCTGTGTTAATTTATATATCTAAACTGTCAAGTTTATATGGGTATAAATGATTAGGTCAAAGTGCATAAACAAGCTATAAAGATTTTATTGATTTTGGTTATATATATAAAAAAAAATTATTTGAGATTTATTTCAAATGAATACGTAATTTAAAATAATGGGTTTAAGTGAAATATTAATATAATATGCGTCTCGTCCAAAACTTTATATCAAGCTATTTTGATTCGTTCCCGTCGTTTCTGTTACCAGATTCTGTTCATCAAATTCATGCCAATTTTGCTTTGCTTGGATTTGTAAATCAAATTTCCATGTCCGTATCAGTGTGTGTTTCCGTATCACCTTCGGTACCCTCCAGCCACGAAAGGTGAGCAATCACTCACGACTAACGTTCTTTTATTTATTAAATTTGATTCCAATTGAAACGACAATTGAAATATGCTACTGTTAGTTATTTACATTGCTATATATTTTGTTGTTTGCAAATGTGTTCACCTGTGGGATACGACACCATATCCCATTGTTATATTATACTGTTATTGATGATATATGTCTGTTACTTTATTATTTGTTATCACTCTGCAAGTTCCCCGTAGTTTAGAATTCAATATGGGTTGAAATGATACATACCCGAACAGACTTTAGTATAGGAGAACTTCGTTATGGGTTGAAATGATAAACCCAAGCGATTTTCAATAAAAATTGAATTTGGGATTACGGGTCGAAGTGATATCTACCTGTATATTTAAATTTCGGATTGAAATCTGTATCCCTTGACCATATGGTATGAAATTATATACAGACACCGTTGGTCCATATGTATAAATATTTTGAAAATAATTTCTATGGGTTGAAAATAAATATACGGTTTTAATAAATATTAATTCTTAAAATATTATATGAAAATAGAAATTTTATATATAGATTTAATAGTAATATTTTGGAGATCGATTTAATCCATATAATATGTTTAAGTATTTATTTAAATTTATATTTCAAAATTGATTGTTGTAATAATTTAGATAAGTTAAGGTTGAGAAGATAAAGTTGAATTAATTGAAATTGTATTTAGTTAAGTATTTTACTTAATTGGATTATTTGAACCAAAGAATTTGAAATTTAAGATTCGATTTATAACTTGATTTTGATTTAAATGATTAAATGGAGGTTTCAAGTTTAAACAAATCGAAAGGAATATTTAGTTTAAAGGTAAATTGGGTTATTAAATAAATACTGAATTTATTTAGTGAACATTTCAAGACTAAATAACAAGGTTAAATCGAGATCTATATGAAACTGTTAAATCAAACTTTGAGTTGTTGAATATTAAAGCGTTGAAATATAGTAGAATTTAAACGGTAAAATTTTGATTTAGTTCTATATTTGAAATGAATATAATTTGAATTTGTTTGATCAAAAAACTGAATTGTATAAAAATTTATAAATTAAGATTGAATTAAATTTGAATGGGATGGTCGGGTTGATTTTGAAAACGATTTGTTAAGTTGAGGAAACTACAAATATTCTACTCTAAATATTTATGTATATATATATATATATATATATAATGAAAAGATATTTTTGTTGTGAAGTATAAATTAATTTGAAATGACCTCGGTATTATAGTGTATATTTCTACCTTATAGATAGTTCCATGGACACTTAGAGGATGGTTATCCCAAACGTCCTTTAAGTTAATTATATTTCAGTTGATATTTCACTTGAGTTAGATTTATAGATATAAGAATGTTAATCCTGACTCGAGTGTTTTGTGTTTTTGCTTTACGCTCGGGTCAGACTGAGAGATACAGCATTTGAGACTCACCTTCGAAGTTGGAGCTTTGCTTGAAGATCCAGCTATCTATCCCTTCAGTCATCCAGTTGATTGGTTCAGAGAAGCCATCTGTTGCATTGGAGACTTCATGGCATTTGAACAATTCGGTTGTATTTTATTTCTAACTCTGAGGTATATAGTAGCTTCATGAACTACTATTCTTTATCTATTCCGCTGCATTGTATTACTCCGTGTAAGTGATCTATGATTGATTTATTTACTGTATATTTTAAGTTTTGCCAAATTTTATTAACAATTCGGTATTTTGAATTATTCAAGTCGGACATGTACGGTTTTATTGTCGATTTGAATGGTCCAAAATAGCGGGCTGTTACAGGTTAGTCTTGCTACACGAATCAGTCAATATCAGTAATATGAAGCGGAATAGACATGAAGATACTTCTTCTCGAAAGAGAAGAATTAATTGATAAAATCATAAGCTCATTCGCAAAGCTTCGCAATATGTAATGCAGGATGGAATAATGTATCGGAGGGGGTTCTCAGCCCCCTTACTTCGATGCATTGCCCACGATGAGATAAAACAAGCCCTGAAGAATGTTCATGAAGGAGGATGTGGTGACCATACTACGGGGAAAACACTAGCAAAAAAGATCCTCCGCTATGGATACTATTGGCCAACTATAAATCGGGATGCTTCGGACTACTTAAGAAGATGTGATAAATGTCAAAAGTATGCGAAAATCCCTAGAGCTTCTCCAACGGAACTCACACAAATGGTTAGTCTCTGGCCGTTTGCAATATGGAGAATCGATATAATCGGATCCTTGCCGATCTCCAAAGGTGGTGAAAAATACGCAATAGTTTCAGTCAATTACTTTACCAAGTATGCGGAAGCAGAGCCCTTAGCTACAATCACCACCAAAAAGGTCATTAATTTTGTTGTGCGAAACATCATATGCCGTTTTGGCCTCCCGCGATCTGTCATTATAAATAGTGGAACTCGTTTCGAAAGTAGGGAGTTCAAAGAATTTTGTCAAATGTATGGCATTAAGAAAAAGGTTTGCGGCAGTTGATCATCCAAAAGCCAATGGACAAGTAGAAGCCGTAAACAAAATAATCAAATCTATATTGAAAAAACGTTTGGAGAAGGCTAGAGGCAAGTGGGTGGATGAGCTTCCGATAACACTTTGGGCTTACAGAACCACCCATAAGTCCATGACTAGCCACACTCCGTTCACATTGGCATATGGCGCGGAAGCTATTATACCCATGGAACTTGAAGTTCCTTCACATCGGGTTACTCATTATGACACTAAGATGAATCAGGATCTCTTACTAGAATCACTGGACTTTGTTGACAAAGAACGTGAAGAAGCTGATTTAAGGGCGGCTGCAAATAGGCACCGAGTCACTCGATATTATAATGAAAATGTCCGACCGAGAATCTTTGATATGGGCGACTCGTTTTAAAGCAATTTTTTAGATCCCATCGCACATGAATCCCACATAGGAAGGTCCATACATCATTGAATGGAAGCTTAGAGAGGGAAATTTCAAGCTAGCGACCGTTGATGGCGCGACACTCCTCCAATCATGGGATAGCGAGCATCTACGACGTTATTACACTTAGTCTATTTCTTTTGCATTTTAGTTGCAATTATTTTCAGTGTATTTTTATTTTTTTATTCTTAATTTTCAGCATGTAATAAGACAATTTAGCTTGTTTTCATTAATAAATTCTGGAAGTTATCTTTTCCATGAACTATTGATGTTTCCATATGTTGTAATTCCATGGCAAAAATTAAGTTACCTTGTTCTGTCTGGCGTATGAACGCGCACAAAAACTTAAAAATATCTAACTCCCTATAGTGCGGACTGGAGTACTCTGAGTCCCCAGAGTGCAGATTAGAGTATAAACGACTTAAAAATCTCTAAGTCCCCAGAGTGCAGACTGGAGTACTCTGAGTCCCTAGAGTGCAAACTAGAGTTTAAATGACTTAAAAATCACTAAGTCCCCAGAGTGCAGACTGGAGTACTCTAAGTCCCCAGAGTGTGGACTAGAGTATAAATGACTTAAAAATCTCTAAGTTTTCAAAGTGCGGACTGAAGTACTCTGAGTCCCCGGAGTGTGGACTAGAGTGTAAACGACTTAAAAATCTCCAAGTTTCCCAGAGTACGGACTGGAGTACCATGAGTCCTTAGAGTGCGGACTAGAGTTTAAACGACTTAAAAATCTCTAAGTCCCCAGAGTGCAGACTGGAGTACTTTGAGTCTCCAGTGTGCGGACTAGAGTATAAATGAAATAAAAATCTCTAAGTCTCCAGAGTGCAGACCGGAATACTCTGAGTCCCCAGAGTGCGAACTAGAGTATAGATGACTTAAAAATCTCTAAGTCTCTGGAGTTCGGACTGGAGTACTCTGAGTCCCTAGAGTGCGGACTAGAGTATAAACGACTTAAAAATCTCTAAGTCCCCAGAGTGTGAACTGGAGTACTCTGAGTCCCCAGAGTGCGGACTAGAGTATAAACGACTTAAAAATCTCTAAGTCCCCAGAGTGCGGATTGGAGTACTTTGAGTCCCCAGAGTACGGACTAGAATATAAACGACTTTAAAACATCTAAGTCCCCAGAGTGCGGACTAGATTACTCTAAGTCCCCAGGGTGCAGACTAGAGTATAAATGACTTAAAAATCTCTAAGTCCCTAGAGTGCGGACTGGAGTACTCTGAGTCCCTAGAGTGCGGACTGGAGGATAAATGACTTAAAAGTCTCTAAGTCCCCAGAGGGTGCAACGGAGAACTCTGAGTCCCCGGAGTGCGGACTTGTATAAACGACATAAAAATCTCTAAGTTCCCAAAGTGCGGACTCGAGTACTCTGAGTCCACAGATTGCGTACTAGTATAAATGAATTAAAAATCTCTAAGTCCCCAAAGTACGGACTCGAGTACTCTGAGTCCCCAGAGTGCGGACTAGAGTATAAACGACTTAAAAATCTCTAGGTCCCCAGAGTGCGGATTGGAGTACTCTGGGTCCAGAGTGCGGACTAGATATAAACGACTTAAAAATCTTTAAGTCCTCAGAATTCGAACTGGAGTACTTCGAGTCCCCAGAGTGCAGACTAGAAGTATTCTAAGTACCCAAAGCGTGGAATAGAGGATCTACGATTCCAAAAATTTCCAAGTCATATGGAAGTGAACTGGAGCTTGTGCAGCGCGCAAGATTTTGAATTTCGACTACAAGTTATACAGTAAGTTGCACAACAAAAGTCATCAAAAGGAAAGAAACAAAGTTTTATTCATTAATTCAAAATAAAGTTCCTCTACAACTTATCCTGAAAATGGAGCAAAAAGTCTATCTACAGCGGCTATGAAAATAAATAGAAATAATTACTTGATCCGGGCCTATTTGAGATGAACGAGGCATGATAGCTACTTTTTCGACTTCTTTTCCTTCCTGGGTTTCTCTGAAGACTCCTCCCCTAGGTGTTTCTCTTGGATGCCTTGCTTGCGAGGGAAGTGATGCCTAGGGAAGGGAGAGGAACTTCCAGTGGAGAAGTCCCACCAGGGAGAATAACCTTCAGAGGCCTGTTCAGTGGGTCATCAAGTTCCACCACTTGAGGCTCGGCCTTTATTTCAGTCTTCTTCTTCCTCTCTTCGATGATTTGTTCCTCCATACTCAGTTTTGAAGTGTGTACAGAGGCGCCTGTAATTTCAAATTCATCATGTTCTTCGATGGGAAATTGATTTTCAGATTGGTCTTCGTTAAGCGCCTCGATCACTTGAGCGTTAGGTCCGAGAGTCTCTCCCATTTGAATTGCCTCTCCCGTTTTCTCCTCCTTCTCCATGGCGACAGCGCTCCTTGGAGTTGGCTTGGGATCAGAATGGCCTGCATGAAATCATAAGAGACATATGTTAGAATACATTTACTACTCGCCAAAAGCGATGGCTCTTTGGACTCTAGGAAGAAAAAGTCACGTACCAGTTCCTGGCTGACCCTCAACTGTTCGAAGAGTTTCACCTTCTGGAATAGGAGATAGAGTGTGAATATCATGTCCAGGCTCCTCTGGGTCATAGCCAATATGCTGCTCAAAGGGATCGAGTGGTAGGTGACCAATCGGCTGAATAAAAGGAGGAACTGAGGAATTGGTTCCAGATGGACCGACAGTATCATTTTTTCCCTTCGATGAGGAAGAGTCCCTTCTGTAAAGGGCCTTTGCCGTAGATAGGTCAGTGCACTCATTCTTGTGAAGCACTTCCTTCATATGAGCTCCTCATCAACTTCTTCATTTTCCAACTAAACCCTCTTGATTTTTATTAAAGTGTCCCACGCTTCGGCCAAAGATTCGAGGTAACCCTCGCCAAGAAATGTTAGGTCGCGATGCATAAGAACTCGAGCGTTGTACTCGGCTATGAGTGGATTAAACATGCTCCCTACCAGCCTATGTAGCTGCCTCAAGGCGAGAATCGATTTTCGAGAGCGCCATTCTTTTTCCCTCCTCACGGGCTTCGTCCTTCAGCGCTTCAACCTTGGGGAGCTCCTCACCGAGCTTTGTTTTTAGGAGTCGTGTAGCAACAATCTCATCACAATATCGCTGTGACTCCTCTTGAGCGGCAGTCTTTTCTACCTTTTCGTTGAAGAGTAGCTCCTCCAATTCTTTGAATCGTTGAGCAAGGATATATTTCTCCTTTTGGAACGGAGTCTTTCTCTATGGCTAAGGCGCCACAACGTTGAACTGCGTCATCAATTTCTTTTTGCTGGGTAGCCTCCAGGCGAGTGACTACCTTAGCAGTATCTTTAGTGTTCTTTTGAGTGGCCTAAGCTGAGATTTGTATGAGGAAAGCTCTTCATCCTGGGCTTTGATGATGTCTTTATCATGGAGGGCCCCAAGCTTTAGGCGATCGATTTCATACTTGCGCTCCGTAGAAACATCAGAAACTTTTCGGCCAAGTGAATGAACGCGTCATGTTGGACGTAAACATCGTTGTTGCAAGCAATGACACTTTTTTTAATGTGCCTTCGAATAGGATGGATCGTACAAAGGAATTTCAATCCATCATTGCATATTTTTGGGAATGTGGCTTTAAGCTTAGCTAGCCTCTCTACTATCGATGGATCGTGTGCGGGGGCTGAAGAAGTTTGCTTAGCCGAAACCATGGACTTTTTGTGAGGCTCATGAGTTTGTCTAGTGCTTGATGAGCCAGAGTATTGGTCACGAGGAGCTTCATATTGAGATTCCCTTTGAGCCGATTTCTCCCTTCTTTTTTCTTGTTAAGGAGGAGGATCATTAGGATACGAAGAATGGCTGTAAGTTTTCCTTCGAGACGACGATGAAGATCTCTATCACTATTGTCGTCTCTATCTCGGCATTTACCGGACCCCGAATCTTGGTTGGAATGATGGAAGATAGAGGACCCGCGAAGGCGGTCGAATCCATGAGAGCGTCCCATAACACTTACACAGAAATTAAGTGAGGACACGTTAGCAAGAACAACATGGTGGCTGAAGTTTAAGTGCAAGGTGAAGTGTAAGTGTTAGTGTGTGTCCCAGTGTTTCCCTGCGACGGACCAGTTTCCATAGCTTTATTATCGAAGTTTTTCCCCTTGGTGGTGGGCTTGAGCGCCATCGTTGTCGCTCGTGAGCGAATGAAGTTTTAAGGCTTCTAGATCGTCGAAGCCTTAATTGAGCAAGTCATCGGGAATGGTAAGGTCTGGTAAACCTTTCAATGAACCATCTAAGTGTTGTGGAGACGGCTCTTTCTTCATTGGAGTAATTGTAATCTTCAAGGTTCCGCCCACTATCTTTTTCCTTAGTTGTAAGCCAGTTTTTGAGGGAGGAGGTGGTTAATCAATACCAGGCGCCTCAATCGTCGATTCCGAAATAGGGCTCATATTCTCACCCAGCGCTTCTGGCATCCCAGTTTCTCTAATCGCACCCTCTTAGGATGTGTCGGGGGCACCACTAATAGGAGGCACTGAAGGTTCGGCCTGTTCTTTACCCTTCTTCAACAAGGATCCAGTTATAGTGGCACTGAATGGGAGATTTATTCGACGACCTTCCGCTAATAGCTCGATCATTGAAAGTGACTCGTTAGAAATAACAAGTCCGATCTCTCGGTTTTCCACAGGAGTAGGACAAATGGCCTCGACCACCTCAGAATACCCAGCACCTTCGGGATGTGGCCTAATGCCTGTAAAATGACCGAAGGAAGTTCAAGAAAAATCACTTCACGCCTTAAATAAATAATGAGTTCGAAAATGAAGCTTACTTCCTTCCAACCATCTTCTCACAAAGCCTGGGGGCAGCGCACGTAAAACCATTCCTTCTTGTATTAGGTGAACTTACTCCACGCCCCCGTTAATATCTGACACTTGGAGTGAGGCTCGAGGAATATGAAAGATGGGCTATCTGATCATCTCTTGAAGCGATAGATGTACCGGATGTCATTGGGAGTAAGGAGCCTAAATAAGAGTGTCATAAAGAGAATACAAGTGCCATAGATGAACGCACGACTATTGGGACGTAGCTACGACGGGGCGATCTCGATATACTATAGCCCTTCGCGAAGAAAGGAGTTGAATGGTGGCACGCTACCGATCCAACACATGAATTTTTATAAGCCGTATATCCAGCTGGGGGTAGGTGAGGACAATCTTGTCCCTATGGAGCTAATATGTCATCGAAAGGGATTCCTTGAATCGAACATTGTCGGCAAAGAGCGTAATATTTGAAGCTTGGGAGTCAATAGGATTATCTAGAATAACAGCTCCGTCTATCACGTCAGGAGTCGGGTCAATGGTTGTCGCAGATGGGTTTGGGATATCCTGTGTAGGAGTTGTCGATTGATTCGAAGTTCCCACTACTTCCTGCTGAGAACTTGGTTCAGGTTTATATGAAACTGTGGCGAAGCTTGACTTTATAGACATCCTGAACGAGCGTCGAATTTAGGTAAACACCTGTTTGAATTATACTTGAAAGATAATCAATATTGGATATAATGATAGAATTACTCCTCCCATGTGGTGTGTACTACTACAATCTTTCGAGCATAAGTGTGAAAGAAATTAAAGATTTAAGGAGTTGTGAAGTGTGATTGAGCCTTAAACTATCGTCATCAAAGACCGTCATCGCTGATCGTCCCCGAGAGCTTATCCTGTGGTCGGTAGTAGGGATCTTGAAATTGGGCATTGACATCATACGTTTAAGGAAATTATTTACTTTGGCTAAGTTGAATGTGTTTACATATCGTTAAAACTGTGAGGTTGTTAGTCCAAATCGGCTATATATCCTCATGTGCTTAAGTTCTTGTCATTGTTCATTGTTCTGTGAAAAGGCGTGGAAGTATGTATTTTTAGTATGTGTTGTGCTTAAGTGGAGATGGTCATAATTATTAACGCCGGCCCTAGGACCCGAAGCCGAATGACCCACTAGGCCAACGCCATCGAATTGCTCACTCTCCTCTCCTGCACTCACTCTTCACCGAATGGCCTGTGGGAGGCTATGCCCAGCCACACTTGCTACGTATACCAAACCCACCGCGTGATCTCTAACCAGGCCATAACACGTCACTCAAGTGGTCATAACAAAACTCTCTCCCTCACACCGAATGATACCAGGCTACTATCCCTAACTCCACCGATCCAACTTCCGTGAACACTACCGAGCCTTTACCCCTAATTACTGAATGACCTCCCTTTGACCTATACCGAACCCTGATACAGTGCTTCTCTCCTTTACATCTCTCGTTTTTGTCCTTCTTCTCTTCCATGTCCTCCACTTTGAAGACAAAGCTATAGTCGTTCTTCCTAGTAACTTACCCTAAATCCACCTAGATCGAGCCAAATTACTGGCCTAACTACTACTTGGGAACCCATGAGGCTCCATATTTAAGGAAATAAATCGAGTGAAAATCTCATACCTATATGTGGATAATTAAAAGCTTATGAAAGCTGCTGGACTTGAGACAAGGGGTGGTTAGGTTCGTTTGTGAATGAAGTTTGAAAATAGATCTCCTAGCTTGGAAAGGAAGAAAGGATGGATGATGGATGTGGCTCAAGAGAATAACAGGTCAGGGGACTTGTAATGCGAAAGCGGGAGTAACAAAAAAAAACTATATTGTGGGCTTTATAAATGGGGAGAGGAAGGCAAACAGACCTTAACAGATGGGTTCGGTCAAAGTGCCTCTGCAGTTTAAACGTGTTGAGAGATAGTGAGTAGAATGATTGAGTGGTTCGACACTCTTAGGTTGACCGAACCATGGTAAAATGGAATATAATAGAAAGTATAATAGTAATGAATAAGAAAGTGAGTAAATGAAGATGTCAAGGTAATGGTGCAACGAAAGTTTGAATTTCACTATGTAAACGGGGAAGCGTAGTTTTGAGAAAACCAACGTGATTCGACCTTTGAAAGGTTATATATGCATATAGCTTTAGAAAAGTTAAAACAAGATTTAACAATACTAGTTGTTAATTCAAAGCATGTCACGTTGATTCATACGACGTGCTTTAGGGGGCAAATGTCACCTGGTACTATGGCCCGGCTATAGGGCGACAATCGCAGAGCTAATGGTCGAACCTGGATGGGACTTAAACTAAGGACGGTATGGAAATTTAAGAGGCTAGTGTGATTTGGGATTGTTTCATACTATGCAAGTTTGTTCACCATGTATGATGTTAGTCAACGAGGTTGTGAGGCACAAGCATACAAGTTGGACCGATATTGGAATGTGGATGTGTTGGGCCGGTCGACAGTGGCTCGGCTAGGATAATGGTGGTTCGGCCACCCACCGCTTGGCCTTGAAGGGAAGATCAGCACTCGGTCTTGGAGAGGGAGTCATCGTTCGGCCAATTCAAGAGTCGGTATGTTTGGACAAGAGATGGTACAGTCGGTATGTCCTAGAAGGGATCGTTTGGATAAAGCGGCTCGGCCGTAGGGCATTCGGCCAATACCGCTCGGCTAACTTGGTTCGACAACTTCGTTCAGCAATATCGTCCGGCAAGCTTCGCTCGGTAAAGCATAGCTCAGCAAAGCGTCGCTCGGCTAACTTCGTTCGACAACATCGTTCGGCAATATCGTCTGGCAAGCATCACTCGGCAAAGCATCGCTTGGCAAAGCTTCGCTCGACTAACTTCGTTCGGCACAAGCGTTCTGTACATGGAGATCAACATCAAAGTATGGGGTTCAGTATTGTTCCATTCCAAGTTCCGTTGCGAGTTGCCCCAAGTATTTTGAGGGCTTACTTCGAGTCATTTGATAATCGATCACCGACCAAACATGATGGGTCGGCATTTCTCGGTCGGCATTTTCTGTTCGGCATGTCTCATTCGGCATGCCTGGCTCAGTGCACAGAAGTCACCTACTATGGGCCAAAGTAACTTGTTCCTGGGTCCGTGGAGGAAGTCCAGCCTATCTTCGTCTATAAATAGAGGGGCAGTGGTGTAATGAAAAGGGACCTTTTTCGAGAACACTAGGGAGAGTCTGCCACTCGGAAGACTCATTTCTTTTCTGTTAAAACTTGTATTCAATTTGTTGGTGCATAGATTGTATCTGTATTCAAGTCTTTGAGAAAAGAAATAAAGGTTACATTAGCAGTGGACGTAGGCAGTCACGCTGAACCACTATAAATCTGATGTTCTCATTCTTACTATTTTAACTACATTCTATTGTGATACTCCTCAGTTCTAATTTACTTTCTTTATTAATCTCTCTAGACATTCTTACTCAAGGGTGTTAGTGATCAATTTTGGTGCTAAAATTCATACTCTCTGCCAATATCGAAAACCACTTTAACAACTGTGCACGTGGTGGAGATTCCATAATAAAGTAGGATGGTTTGGCGACGATTCTGTATGAGGTATTAACGCAGCCCTGACTCCCATGAGTTAGTTTGATGTGGATAAAAAAGGAGCTATACTAGGCCAAGTAGGGTCGCTCCCCCTATCCGGCACATTTCTACAATATCGTTCCATTACTCTGTGATTCGATTGGGTGCACCTTTGATTTAGGAGTGTGTCTCGAGGTGGGCAGTAGTAGCTACTATGTATTACCACCAATACAGATGACTCTTATTCCTACACGTCCAGTGGGGTTGGTGCAGTTGAGAGGCTGGTCGTAAAAGTAGAACACAGGTCTGGCTGCATGCTACAGTGGGCGTTACCCCACTGGCACGGTCCTGTTACAAGTAGTATTAGAGCTTTGGTTTAGGCAAAACTTAGCATATGAAGAAAAAAATAATTACAGAATCATCTTCGTTCGAGCTTGAAATCTTTGTTAGGATCCTCCTGAATTAGGATTTCTTTTGAATTTTGGAACTCTCTCCTTTTTTTCTAAAATCCATTCTTGTCTTGTCTTGTTCCTGTTCTTCTTGATACTAGAGTATCCCATAGCTACATTTTTGTTGATCTCTGCAATAAATGTGAGCTCATCATGCCACCTCTATTGGCGACTTTGTACTTATTTGTGACTAATCGCATCGGCGGTCCCGCTAACCATTGTATGATTTGTAAAGGGGTGAACTCCTTTACAATAAGCATCGATTCACCGGAGATTTCTATGTCCTCGGTTTTGATGCTATTATTTCTTGCTAAGCCCTAACCATTCTCTAGTAGATGACCGGGTAATTCTCTTGTAATTAATGTCGATTTCCTCTGGATTATGCAGTCAGTTCTATCTTTTCGCTTGATTCTCAAGCCTAGTGATCTTGACTCCACCCTATAGTCGGAGATTATCTTGATGTTTGGTGAAGTCACTTCTCTTCCTCAAATGGAAACTGAATTCCACTTCGATCTTATTTCTAGGGCTCGGGTTGTTGTCCTTTCTCCTTGAAGAATGGCACTCAGAGAGAAAATGGTTAGTCATTCCTTCGAATTAACCAATGGCTCCTGCCTTCTTCGTCGACCTCATGAATCGCGTTTCTGCGATGTTCTCAACGGGTTTGTCCCCATTTTCGTTGATGATATTCTCGTCTTTTCTATGTCTCGGTTGACCTGGTTAAGATCGTCTATGATTAATATAAATCCATCCATCCTATCTCTTTTGTAATTTAATTATCTTATCTTCCTTTTGAGCCTATCTTCTTAGTTAGAATTCTCTTTGATTAGGGTCCCACTAAATTTTAATCTTTATCTTTGTTCAAATCCTTTCTTGAAATATCCTATGAAGGAGTGTATTTTTAATTAATATAAAATATCCTATATTGTGTTGTTTGAATTGTTAAGTCTGAATTGAGGTTTCGATCGATTCGTTTGGCCAACGCTATCGATATGAATTCCAAAACACTTGAACAGAGCAAGCTGACACAACACTGTTTTCGAAATTGGTAAATGAATAATTTTTATGTATGCAATATTTTATATATAGAAGTATAATTTTCAGAAATTGGATAGTTAAATGAATTGGTTGTTAGAAATGATAATACTAGATTATCATTTATTGTTTTGTTAACATTTCTAAACCATTAATTATTGTTGTATGTTATAAGAAATTGAAATTTTGAAACATGGATTATGAATTTGATTTGCAAATGAAATAAATTTAAATTATGGATCAGAGAACAAAAATTTCCCGTGCTCTTCAAAATTTGATTTCAAATTTTTGAGAAATATATTATTTGGAAGTATTTTTGAATTGAAATTGTTCCAAGGGATTAAAAAGAAGTAAGTTAGTACTCTCCTCTTTTGTCATTGGAAATAATTTCGGTGATGACTGCAGCATCGTCGACATTCATTTTTGAGTCTCAAAGTGGAGAGACCAGTTAGTAGCTTTGCTATAGTTTTGTTTTGCGAAATTGTTTGATTTGAATTTCTTGAGTATGATTTGATTTATAAAATACATATATATGTGTATATTTATTACAAAACGGTTTGAAGTGAAACTGAAAATTTAACTCTTAAATTTTATGCTAAGAAATGGTTTTCAATTATTTAAATGAAGCAATTTTTTTGAATAATTGGAGTGCCTAAAATAAGAAATAGAATTGAAAAAACTTGAATTAGTTGAACCTATATTAAACTAATTTGTATAATATTCAATTGCATTCTAAAACATTTATATACCTGAAATATTCAAAAGTTTAAATGTAATGTGAATATGTAACTGAATAATATACGGTATAAATTTGAGTAACAAAATGTCCATAAATGAAATTTGTATGGTTTAAATTAATTTTTATATCTGGAACTATGTATTTCAAATTTATCTTTCCTTTCTATTACTTCAATTCTCCCATCTCGTTCCTTTTCGGGGACTAAAAGTTTTGAATGGGGGAGAGCGCAACGATTCGGTAATTTTAACGATTTTTATAACATAATTAACTGATTTATTTTTGAAAAATAAAACAATTTAAATGGTGATGAAAATTTGATATTTGGTATGCTTTATTGAAGCATATCGAATGGCAGATTTTCGTTGGGAAATGTGATAGTTAGTTCTGTTGTATAATTTTCAATTTCAATTTAAAATCGGTTAATTTGATGAAAATAAAATATTTTAAAAATTTGAATATTTTTATATAAAAAAGTATAAATCATTTTTAAGCGAGATATCATATTTCATTTTTCCAAATTTGGACAGTTCTAGCTCCTTTTATCTTATTTTCTGCATTTTAGAAGTAGTTTGGCAGCAAATATCGAATTTTGATAGGATGATCATATCGCTAATATATGTGCATCATTCTGTTCGTCTCGTCGTGCTTATCTCCGCAGTTTATTAATTTGTGTATTTTGGTGTCTGATATGCGACGAAAACCATGAAACAGTCAGCCATATTGGTACCCATTTTTGAAACTTTGGTGTTCCTTTTGTCCGTTCGTGTATCCAACGTAAGAAATTGAATGGCCACTCAGCTTTTAATATATTCTCTGAATTCAACATTCAAGCCTTTACAGTTTCTGTTTTCATATATTATTTCTGGTTGCTTCCATTTCTTTGGTTCCATTCACGAAAAAATAATAAGCAAGTTTCGAAAAGAAAAAATATATTTCGAGTTTGATTGTATTTGTTGCCTGGAGCTTGTTTGCCTTCATCATCCCTGGCACCCACGCACGAAGCCTTTCACACCCATCATGCTGTTGATCCACGTTCAACATTCCTCTCATCACCAAGCCTCCATGCCAATCTGCTCGGCAACCTCCCGCTTCCATGTCATAGCCATGCTTGCCTCCAAGTCCATCAATGCCCACTTCTGCAGCCTCCAATGCGACCAGGCCAAATCCGTCCTTGGCCACTACTTCTGAACCTACCTACCATCCACCTTTTTTCGAGCAGCACCAGTGTAGCCATGATGGCCGCTTACCCTACCCAGCACGCAGCGCTTCCTCCTTAATATATATATATATATATGTATGTATGTATGTATGTATGTATGTATGTGTGTGTATATATATATATATATCAGTTTGTATATTTTGTTTCCAGTAACTTGCTTCCCTTGGCCGCAAGCAACACTCACACGTGCACTGCTTTAACCCCGCAACCTATCACCCGTCTACCATCAAATGCTCCCTCTCCCTGAGATCGCACAGCAGCACAGCCGAGCACAGGGAAAACGGTCCTCCTCCTTCTTGCTTAACATGCTCATGTCCCTCCATGGTTGCCGAAACTCACCTCGCTCCTCTCCTTCTCTAAGCATTGCTCGGCCAACTCCTGCTTGACAACCGACTTCCCTCATTTGCCGCCTCATCTTGGTTTATTATATGTTTATTCTATTTTTTTAATATTTGAAACATATATATACTTATATAAAATATGTTTGTTAATATTTTGAGATGATATAAGTTTTCATTTTCCAGTTGATACGAGTTTTGATATTTGATTTTGATTTTAATATAAGGAGATTTGCAATACGAGTTTTAATACAATAAATATCTTGCTGAAATGTAGTTGATCATCTATGTCAGGCGTGCCTCTTATATATATATATATATATATATATATATATATATATATATGTATGTATGTATGTATGTATGTATGTATATGTATATTATATGTTATATGTTTAAAATTTTATATTTTTTATATTATATGTTTTAAACGTTTATTCGCAATGTATAGCTTTATTTTAAAATAGATTTGTAATAACTCTTATAAAAATTAAAATACGTATAAAGGTGTATTTGAAAATTTTGGAAAGAAATATAATATATAATGATTTTGGTATGTGCTTTAATAAATAATGATTTTTAATACACACACACACACATACATATATATGTGTGTGTGTGTGTGTGTGTGTGTGTGTGTGTGTGTGTGTGTATATATAGATTTTATTCTAATATGTGTTTAAATTAAAATATGATTTAATATATATATATATATATAGATTTTATATATATAAGTTCACTTATATAATTGATCTACATCAAATCCAGTTCATCTTGCTTTACTTTTTTCCCACCGCTGTCCAAAACTGGCTGCAGCAACTTTTTGGTCTGCTTGTGTCTGTATACGCGTATGTGTGCGTGTCACTATCTTTTCCATCATTATCTCCATAACCTCAAAAGGTGATCAATCACTCATGATTAACGTTCTTATACTTAGTAAATTTAATTCACATGAAATGACGATTGAAATATGCTGTTGAATTTGAATTGTTAAGTTATTTAATTGTTAAATATGATATGCCATTATCTGCCATTGTTTGCCTATGACATATGACACCATAACCTGTTGTATATACTATATTTAAATTTGTTACTCATGATATATGCCTCTTGTTGATATGTTATATTATTAACATATTTGTTCTCACTCTTCAACTTCCATGTTAGTTTAGAATTCCCTATGGGTTGAAATGATACATACCCGAATGATCTTATAGATTACAGGAAAATCTTTATGAGTTGAAATGATAAACCAAGTGATTTTCGTTAATTTTTAATTTTGGGATTGCGGGTTGAAATGGTATATACCATAAATATTTAATTTTTTTGCGGATTGAAATGATAAATATCTGTATCACTTGACCATAGGATAGAAAATTATATATGGACACTATTTGTCTATTTTTGAAAAATGATTTCCAAAGTTTTAAAAGGAAATATTTGGGTTTTAATAAATATTTATTTTCAGATACAATATAAATATTTTAGTTTTATATATGTGAAAAAAAATTAAATTATATATTTTAAAATTTTAAATTTATAAGTTAGTTTTGAAAATATAAATTTTAAGAATTTACTTATAATTTTATTATTTTTATATATATAAAATAAAATTTAATATAAAATAAAATTTAATAATAAGATTTAATTTAATAAAATTTAATTTAGTTAGTGCATATATATAATATGTTTAAGTATTTATTTAAAATTATATTAATATTTTCAAAGTGGATTTTATAGTAACTTTCAAAAATAGGGTTGGAAAGATAGGTTTAATTGATTTGTAATTTAATTTTTTAAGAATTGAATTTATATAATAATTGATTTATAATTGAATTTGTTTAGAATCGAACTTAAATAAGGTTTGATTTGAACTTATTGATTTGAGATTTTAAAAAAAATGATTTTATAACTCGGTAACTTGATTTTGATTAGAGGTGCTTAAATGGATATTTTCAAATTCAAATAAAACTGAAATTGGATATTTAATTATTGATTTTGTTTAAATTTATAACTTGAGATTTTATTTAAATGTTGTAAAAGTGATTAAGTGAATAATTCCAAATTTAAAAAAAAATAAAGCTGAATTATGAAATAAATTGGGTTATAGTAAATTGTTGAATATTTAAATTTTGAAACCTATTGAATTTGAGGTGTTTAGATTTGTATTTCAAACCTAAATTCAAAATCGAAATAAAATAAATGGTTTAATTAAAATTTGAATTGAGATTGATTTAAATTGAATTTTGGAACTAATGTGATGTGAATTGATTTGTGAAATTGGATGAAACAATTCTAACTTTAAATTATTATTGTTATATATATTTTGTTATATAAAATATTTTAACATATAAACTATTTTAATCAATATTCTATTTTAAATATATAATCTATTTTTATTTATAACTATTTCATTGTATCTAAACTATTTAAGTGGAGCTATTATAATTTAGATTTGATGGATTTAAATTCGAATACTTTGATATGATGGTTTAACCTATTTTTGTGGTTATGATTTTGGAAGTAAATATGATTTTAAGCGATATGATTTCAAAAGTGATATGATTTTGAAATGATTATGATATTTTGATATGAAGTATGAACTGTTTGAAATGATTATAAAAGTGATTTTATAAAATGACCACGATGTGAAATAAGTGGTTGGTTGTTAAAGAGACTGGGATTAGATATTGTCATATTCTGTGCCAATACCGAAAACCACTTTAACAACTATGCACGTGGTGGCGTGTGATGACCCGGAATTTTAGGAAATATCAATTTAATATTCTATATTAATAATTAAATTGATTTGACAATTTTCTTTTATTAATTTTAATTTAAATTGGCAAAGTTTATTCTTTTTAAAAGCAAATAAATATTTAATTGGTAAATTTTATCTTTTAAAGCTAATAAAATGTTATCTATTTATAATGTGTGTGTGTGTGTATTTGTATATATTGTGAATAGAAAAGCTTTTGTTTGCATTTAATAAACAAATAAAATCATGTTTTCAAATTCTAATATATATTGGTAATTTGGAAATTATGGTTAATTTAATATAAAACTATTCAAAGATTATTTAAATAAATAACCATATAGTTTTAAAATAGCTAAGGTAAATGTTAATTGTTCATTTGTTTAAAATATATTTTAGCTTATGTTTAAATTTAAATAAAATTAATAAAAAGGTTTTTTTTTATTTTTTTTTATATATTGCTTGATAAATATGATATATTACTTCATTTAAGTAATATAAGTAATTTATAAATAATGAGATAATCTCTTTTATAAATTATTTAAAATGGAAGATTTGTTATTTTCAAACAAAATTAATAATGTGTTGTTATATACGCATACATATAAATTGACATTAAATTGGATTTTAAAATTTAATTTGAATTTGAATTTGGGTTTAAAATTGTAATTCAAAAGATAGATATTTTAAAATATTTTAGATTTAAAATATAGGTATAGTATTATACTTATATATAATTGGTTTTATTTTATTTTCTTTAAAGAAATTTATATATATATATTTAGATAAGAATTTTGTTAAGTAAATATAAAAGCTTTATTATCAACATTTAAAATAAATAAAATAATACATGTGACAAGTGTAATTAAATTAAGATACAATAGTAACAAGTGTTAATTAATAAGTAAATGTAAATGACAAATGGTGGATTTTTAACAAGTGTCATTTTCATTTTGATAAAACACAATTTCTGCTTTATAAAACGTATATTTCGTTCTCTTCTATTTTATTTTCTATTTTCATTCTAATACAAGAAACTTCAGCCTGTAAAAAAATTTGTTTCTCAAAAACAATCTAGTAATCAACATTCACAAACCAGAAATTAAAGTCAATAAACTGCAAACATCTTCCTCAAACAAGAAATCAATTCAACAATCTGTAATTCATTTTCAAAATCAAACCAAAAGCCTGTATTTTCTTCAGCCTGTAACTTGTTTCAAAAGCAAATTAATCAAGCAAACCTGCAATCAAATTTGCAAATTAAATCAAAGCATGTAAATCCCATTTTCAAATATGTCAAACCATTAGCCTGTACATTCTTTAACCTGGAATCAAAGTAGATTTCATCTGTTTTTCAAAATCAGAGCAGGAATCATCTCTACAAGATCCAGTACCAAAGCATTCCTGTTTTAATAGGATCGGCATTCAAGTTTTTAAAATCAAAGAAACACATTTTTCAACATTCAATTTTTCACAGTTTCAAGCTTTTTCAAAAAAAAGACTTTGTTTATCTTTGAATGTGGTGAGTAATTTTTAAAAAAAAAACTTAAGTATGAAATCTGGTTGCATGTGAATCTCCGAAGCAAAGTATGTTTTGTATATATGAATTTTCTGTGTATATTTGAATGATAGATGTGTGCATGCCTGTTTCACCTGAGACATCTCTGTTCCTTATTTTCAAGCTCAAGATTTTAAATAAAAATCATTATCTCCTGATCTAATCTTTGTTTGGATTTAAGTCTTATACAAAAATGATTTGTTTCATCATAGATTATAGTTTAAAAATTTATTTAAGTTAAAATAAATTTGAAATTGCTCTGGAAACCAAAAAGAACAGAGCAAACTTAAGATGGGTGAAAATCCAAACATCTTAATTTATCCATTCAGGTTTATAAACTGAATACTCATCGAAAAACATGATTTTTAAAAATGATATCACAATTTTAAGTAGTGGGATGAGGGAGCAGTTCGAGTTGATCAGAAATGGGTGTTTTGGGTTGTCTTTGGCGATCTAGTTGCTTGGCGAGGTCGTGGTTCTCACTAGAGGTGGAAGGATGATCGGGGAGTTTGGAAAAATGGTAGTAAGGTGATCAAGGCACAGCGGTGGCGGTGGTAGATTTATGTCTGTAACCCTAGTTTTGGCATGGTCGAGTATTTGGTTTGCCACGGTGTCTCTGGTGGACCGAGCTCCACCAAACTCTAGGAAATGGAACAATGGAGGTAGGCGAAGACATGGCCGGAGGTTATGGCATCTCCGGTCCGGAGGTCGAAAGGGTTCGAGGGTGATCACCGATGTAAGGAAGTCATCATGGATGGTCGGAGGTGGTGGCATCTCCGGTGCATGTGCACAGCTGTGGTTTTGGGTATCAGTGCTTAGTTTGTGTTCTGTCTTGAAGTAGGTCGCGGGATAGAGGGGTGTTGACTTGAGTGAAGGCTCGGGTCATTCGAGAGTGATTATTTTTCAAATTTTAAAACTTAAACTTAAAAAAAAAATTGAAAAGAAAAGAAAGAAAAGGTTTTCTCGGGTAAGTACTCGAGTACGCTCCGGGTTGAACCCGAAGTAGGATGTTAAAACAGATTTTTAAAAGTTTTTTAAAATAAAAACAAGATTTTAAATTTAAATAATTTGGTTTTAAACTCTTATAAATTCCTTTTATAAGATATAAGTGTTTCTTTAACATTTGATTTAAAAAGGTTTATAAATTGTTTTAAATTTCGTTAAAGTTAAATTTGTAATCATTTTTAAGTCCTAAATTTGAAATGAAATTTAAAGGTAAATTTAAAAGTAAAATGTTTCAAATGCATTTGTAAATGATAATTAAGTTATTGATAGGATAATGTTTTTATCTTAAAGTTAATTAAGATTTAATGATTTGTGATTCATTAAATTAATAAGGTAATTAAAGGGTAATTAATTAATTTAATTAATTAAGTAATTAAGGATTGTAAGTTAATCAATTAAGAATTAATTAATTAAGTAATTAAGCGTTGTAAGTTAAATTAATTTAAGGATTAATTCATGTGTAATTAGGGATCATTAATTGGATAAGTATAGATTATTAATTAATGATTAGAAATTAATTAATCAAGTAAATAAAGATTAAATTAAGATACAATTGATCATTAATAGTTAAGTAATTAGAGATGAACTAATTGGAAATTAAGAATTAGTTAACTTATAATTAATAATGGTTAATTAAAGCAGAATACTTAAGGGAAGTAATTAAAGAATTGTTAATAGTTAATGAAGATCATTAACTAGGGATTATGAAATGATTAATTAACGTGATTAATTTTAATTAGATTAACTAATTAAGGATAATCATTTGTGGAATTAGTTAAGTATGATTACTTAATGAAAGTAATTAAAGGGATTAATTACTCAATGTAATTAATTAAGTTAATGTGATTAGTTTAAGTTAATTAATTAGTTTAATTAATTTAAGATAATCACTTGATAATTGGTTAAGTATAATTACCGAATGTAATTAATAAAGTATAATTACTTAGTAAAGTAATTAATGGGTAATTACTAGATGTAATTAGTTGAAGGATCAATAATTATAGAAGTAATTTGGGTTTAATTACTTTGTGTAATTAATGAGAAAGATAATTACTTAGTGAAAGTAATTAAGGATTAATTACTTAGTGTAATTAATAAAATTTATTTAGCAGTTAATTAAGCAAGGTAATTAATTAAGGGTAGTTAATTATTGAATGTGATTAATCAAGGTTGAATAATGAATGTGGTTAATAAAAGATTAATTATTGAAATGTGGTTAATTAGAAATATAATTAATTAAGGAAGTAATTAAGGGACCATTAATTAATGTAATTAATGATGTAATTAAGTATTGATTAATTAAAATATAATTAATCAATGAAGTGATTATAGAATGATTAATTAATGTAATTAATTAAGGATTAATGCAATTAATTATAGTTAATTAATTAATGAAGTAATTAAAGGTTAATTGCTATTAAGGATAATTAATTTGTGTAATTAATTAAAGCTAATTACTTGGTATAATTGAAGAATAATTAATCAAGAATGATTAATTAAGATGGATAAATAAAGGATGATTAATTACTTTGTGTGTAACTAATTAATGGTTAAGTAAGCAAGATTTATAGTGATGGAGGTATTTAATTTATTTTAAATTAATTATAGATGGTGTGATTAATAGATCTTTGCTTATGGATGGCTGAATGTTGTTGAATGCCTTGAATTGTTTGATATTTCTGATAAGAGATATGTGTTGATCTGTGATATGAGATGCTTTGGTTGAAATGTGATTATGGATTACCTATTTGTGATAATGTGAATTATCTATCTGTATGAATACAGATAATGAATTGAATTGTTTTAACTTTAAAACAACTTGGACTTAAAAGGTTGCATTTTGGATTTCGATGAGACCGGGATCGGGTTTCAAATTTGGATATCCGAAAACCACATCGATCCAAATTAAACGATAGGTCGTGAATCTCAAGTGAAGATGAAGATTCAGAGTGCAAGGGCTATTGTCGAGGGTGATTCCAAATGAGTGTAACGAGATAGTGCCTTCGGTTTCGTTCGAACTAGGAACGAACTTGTATGGATTGAATGCTTTCAAAACATCATCAGGTAGACGACGAGCTTTCTAAGATAGATGTGTTCTATAAAGGTAATCGTAGCATCAAGCCTCATCAACGGGGAATGGCTAAAATAGGGGAGGTGCAGCAAGGCTAAGTGAGCCGCACTCAAGTAGTACAAGATCTTCTCCTGTCTAGAGGTCCCTTTTTATTCGGTTGTGTGAGCAGTTGGTTGCAAACAACTACAGGGTTGTCTTGTTCGGGACTATCCAGTAAGGGATGGTTTCGGCCTTGTGTTGCAGTGGATTTAGGGTGGATCCTCGGTGCGGTGATCTAGGCCACATACTATGACGGACGATACCCCAGTAACCCTGCCATTGTATGGAATCCAATCTCCAATAAGTGCTGCACGTTTTAGTTGTGCCCAACTATGTTGGAATGTGAGATGTAAGCATTCCAACTACTTCTGTATTTTATTTGAAAATCCTAGACCCTATTATAATATCACTGGATTTCCTATCAAATATTTTGGTTATCGTAAGGTAAAATCTTTTCCGTGTTTTTGTGCGGGAAGTCTTACGAGACACCTTTTGTTTTCAAAGGTTTTCAAAGTTAAGCAACTTTAACCTGTTACTCACACCAGACCCATGTCTGACCCGAAGTTTATTTTTTGTTTTCTTAAACTCTTAGATACTCAAATTTTTATGAGTAGATAAGGGATTCAGGTTAGCTTTGACGAATTCTGGAGGAGAAATGGAGCAGGAGGCTTCAGTGCTCGTAGATACATAGTTTTCCGCTGTGTTGGCATCTTTATGTTGTATTTGAGTTGTAATGACTAGATAGGTGTTTATAACTGTCTAGTATGTGATGTATAATCTGTGTAACTCTGATGTATGATGATACTATGTAATACTTATGTGATTAATATAATTTATTCGTTCCGTTGTGAGATTCAGATGTTGTTTCGTTCTTTCTTCTCTATCTTTTCTCTTTTCTATCCCTTTCTTTCTTAAAAATGATGCTTCTTTCTGTGGTGAGAAAGGTGGGTCGTCTCAATTGGTATCAGAGCGCTAGGTTGAGTGAATACCTAGACTTTGGAGTGATTTCTTTTGCATATTTGAATATATATATATATATATATATATATATATTTCTACCTATTTATTGGGTTACCTATTCTAGTTTTCCAATAAGAGTTCTACAGGTAGGAAGGTAGTGGTGTGTGTAGCACTACTACCAATGGAAGTAGTCCGTATGTTGAGGTTGGAAGAGTATCTATCGAGGCTGTAGACCTAATACCGTCTCGATTAAGCTTTGCAGTGGTGTAAGGATTTCACCAATCTATGAAGGAAGTTTTTTTAAGGTGCAGAGTCCATTATTGAAGTGCAAGTTTGGATGAGTAGAGTTTGGATCTGTCTAATGAGCAGAAGTGTGTGATGGTATCTTAGCAACTTCAGGAAGAAGCAGCTGCGTGACGAGACACAGTGACTATGGATGTTTCCAAAGATGTTTCTTTGGAGCAAGTTTAAGAAAGTGTGTTTTCATCGGTAATGAGACTGAGTTCAGCAGGGTGTTTGTGTTCGGTTTGAATCCCGAGTTTCTTGAGGAGATGTCTGCCCATCTCAAGGCTCTGTGTGGGATTATATGATATGGCTTTATGGTTCGAAGAGCTTTGGATAGGGAGTCTTTGGAAGAATCTGTGTCAGCAGTGCAGCTCGGAGGTGTTCTGTGTGCCGGTAAGAAGGTCATCTGGCTAGCAGTTTTCTAGAGGTGGAGTTCAGAAGCAGCAGAGTGGACCCATTTCTTTGATGGATTGGCTTGACAAGCAAAAGCTATTCTGATTAGTAAAGAGAGAACTGTTTCTTTGGAAATTAGGCTGGGTTGACCGCAAAAGTGACTTGCGATAGATGAGAGTTCTCTAAGGTAATCTTTTGCTTAAGATCGAGGCATCTCTAGGTAATGTAGGAGTTATCGGAGTTGTCAGAGATTTTCAGAATATCTTCAAGGAAGATAGAGGTTTGCCATAGCATCTGGAGATTGAATTTTTGTATTGACTAGGATTCCAGGAGTAATACCGGTGGTTCAGCTAAGTAGAAGAATGGCTCCTAGGGAGAGGTTTTGGTGAAGCAGCTCAGGATTTCATGATACTTCTGAGTTTTCTTTTTATGGACCTGATGAACCGTGTCTTTCGGGATGTGTCGGACAAGTTTGTGCTCTTGTTCATCGACATCATTCTCATCTACTTCAGATCAGAGTTGCGCAACGGAAGCAAGGTGGCAGCTGTTCTAGAATGGAAGCAACTGGAAGTTGCAGGGTTTTGGATTAGAGGATTTCTACAGAAATTTTTCAAGATTTGAAGGCGAGATTGGCGAGTGCTCCTGTTTTGTCTTTTTCGGATGGGAGAAGTAAGTTGTCTTCTGATGATTGTGGAGTAGAGTTTGTGTTCTTGATTTTGGTTTATCTTGAGAGGATCATTTTGTTAGTTTGTTTTTGGTCCAGTTTGTTTCAAGAGGCATCAATGAAGGTTGAGCTGATCAAGAAGGATGAGGCAGCCAGGATCGTCCGAAGAGTTTTGTGGATAAGAGACGGGAGAATTTGGATTTCAAAATCGGAGATTTGATTTTGTATAAGTTTTCTCCGATCAAAGGAGCTATAAGTTTTGGTAAGACTGGGAGGCTAGCTCCAAGGCATATTGCATTTTTCCATGTTCTGGTAAGGATAAGTGTTTTGGCCTACAGGGTTGAATTGCCAGTTTGGATGACTGGGATTCAAACGTGTTTCACGTATCTCTGAGGGAGTACGTGTATGATCCATCGCTGGTTGTGGAATCAGCAGTTCAGGAGGATTTGGTAATTGAGCAGGACTTGAGTATGATTTGAAATCTTGTTCAGTTTTGTAGATCCAGATGAGTAGGAGCTCTGTAGCTTAGTACTGTAGCTAGTTTGGATTCAGTTGAGTGAGTATTCCAGTGTTTATACCTGGGAAACTCTAGATAGCACTCGGAAGTCTATCCTGGTTTGTGTCAAGATCATTATATTTGCTTGTTTAAGTGAATTGATTGCTGTGGTTGTTAGCATATGGTTGATAATATATGCTTGTTGATTAAAATTAAAATCCCTAATAGGTTATTAAATTATCTTTGCTTTTAAATTTCGGGGATGAAATTCTTTTAAAGGGGGAGGAATGTGATGACCCGGAATTTTGGGCAATATCAATTTAATAATCTGTATTAATAATTAAATTGATTTGATTATTTCTTTTATTAATTTTAATTTAAATTGGCAAAGTTTATTCTTTTTAAATGCAAATAAATATTTAGTTGGTAAATTTTGTCTTTTAAAGCTAATAAAATGTTTTATATTTATAATGTATATATATATATATATATGAATATATATATTAGTATATATTATTAATAGAAAAGCTTTTGTTTGCATTTAATAAACAAATAAAATCATATTTTCGAATTATAATATATATATATATATATATATATTGGTAATTTGGAAATTATGGTTAATTTAATATAAAACTTTTCAAAGATTATTTGAATAAATGACCATATAGTTTAAAAATACCTAAGGTAAATAACCATATAGTTTAAATATACCTAAGGTAAATGTTAATCATTTATTTGTTTAAAATATATTTTAGCTTAAGTTTAATTTTAAATAAAATTAATAAAAGGGTTTGTTTTATTTTCTTTTTAAATATTGCTTGATAAATATGATATATTAATTCAATTAAGTAATATAAGTAATTTATAAATAATGAGAAAATCTCTTTTATAAATTATTTTAAAATGGCAAATTTGTTATTATTCAAACAAAATTAATAATGTGTTGTTACATATGTATGCATATAAATTGACTTTAAATTAGATTTTAAAATTTAATTTGAATTTGAATTTGGGTTTAAAATTGAAATTCAAAAGATAGATATTTTAAAATATTTTGGATTTAAAATATAGGTACAAGATTATACTTATATATAATTTGTTTTATTTTATTTTCTTTAAAGAAATATATATATATATATATATATATATATATTTAGATAAGAATTTATTAAGCAAATATAAAAGCTTTATTATTAACATTTAAAATAAATAAAATAATACATATGGCAAGTGTAATTAAATTAAGATGCTATAGTAACAAGTGTTAATTAATAAGTAAATGTAAATGACAAATGGTGGATTTTTTAACAGGTGGATTTTTTATTTTGGTAAAACACATTTTCACCTATATAAAACATATATTTCCTTCTCTTCTATTTTTTTCTATCTTCATTCTAATACAAGAAACTTCATCCTGTAAAAAAAAAAATTCTAAAAAGCAATCTGGTAATCAACATTCACAAACCAGAAATTAAAGTCAATAAACTGCAAACATCTTCCTCAAGCTAGAAATCAATTCAACAACCTGTAATTCATTTTCAAAATCAAACCAAAAGCCTGCATTTTCTATAGCCTGTGACTTGTTTCAAAAGCAAGTTAATCAAGCAAACCTATAATCAAATTTGCAAATCAAATCAAAGCCTGTAAATCTCATTTTAAAATAAATCAAACCATTAGCCTGAACATTCTTCAACCTAGAATCAAAGCAGGAATCATCTCTACAAGATCCAGTACTAAAGCATTCCTGTTTTAATAGGATCATCATTCAAGTTTTTAAATCAAAGAAGCACATTTTTCAACATTCAAGATTTTATAGTTTCAAGCTTTTTCAAAAAAAGTCTCTGTTCATCTATGAATCTGGTGAGTAACATTTAAAAAAAAAACTTAAGTATGAAATCTGGTTGCATGTGAATCTCTAAAGCAAAGTATGTTTTGTATATATGAATTTTCTATGTATATTTGAATGATAGATGTGTGCATGCTTGTCTCACCAGAGACATCTCTGTTCCTTGTTTTCAAGCTCAAGATTTCAAATAAAAATCATTATCTCTTGATCTAATCTTTGTTTGGATTTAAGTCTCAAAAAAAATTGTTTGTTTCATCATAGAT
The DNA here is from genome assembly GCA_030765085.1 of Allium cepa. Taxonomy (NCBI): domain Eukaryota; kingdom Viridiplantae; phylum Streptophyta; class Magnoliopsida; order Asparagales; family Amaryllidaceae; genus Allium; species Allium cepa. Next base: position 924,319,631 of record CM060935.1, on the reverse strand, counting down.
TATAGTTGAAAATTTTATTTAAGTTAAAATAAATTTGAAATTGCTCTAGAAACCAAAAAGAACAGAGCAAACTTAAGATGAGTGAAAATCCAAACATCTTAATTTATCAATTCAGGTTTATAAACTGAATTCTAATCCAAAAACATGATTTTTAAAAATGATATCACAATTTTTAGTACTGGGGTGAGGGAGCAGTTCGAGTTGATCATAAATGGGTGTTTTGGGTTGTCTCTGGTGATCTAGTTGCTCGGCGAGGTCATGGTTCTCACTGGAAGTGGAAATATGATCGGAGAGTTTGGAAAAATGGAAGTAAGGTGATCAAGGCACAGTGGTGGCGGCGGTGGTCGATTTATGTCTGTAACCCTAGTTTTGGCATGGTCGAGTGTTTGGTTTGCCAAGGCGTCTCTAGTGGATCGAGCTCCACCAAACTCTGGGAAATGGAAGCATGGAGGTAGGCGAAGGCGTGGCCGGAAGTCCTGACGCTCCGGAGGTCGAAGGAGCGAGCACGAGTTTTTTTCCAGGCTTGGGTTTGTTCCAGTATTGTGCAGACTGGCTCATTTTTGATTTTGAGTTGTTATCGGAGTTTGGATGGTCAGGATCAGGTTCGAGGGTGATCGCCGATGTGAGGAAGTCATCGTGGATGGTCAGAGGTGGTGGCTTCTCCAGTGCATGTACACGGCTGTGGTTTTGGGTGTTAGTGCTTGGGTTGTGTTTTGTCTCGAAGTAGGTTTCATGATAGAGTGGTGTTGACTCGAATGAAGGCTTGGGTCATTCGAGAGTGATTTGTTTTCATATATTAAAACTTAAACTTAGCAAAAATTTTGAAAAGAAAAGAAAGAAAAGGTTTTCTCGGGTAAGTACTCGAATAGGCTTCGGGTTGAACTAGAAGCAGCATGTTAAAACACATTTTTAAAAGTTTTTTAAAATAAAAACAAGATTTTAAATTTAAATAATTTGATTTTAAACTCTTATAAATTTCTTTTATAAGATTTAAGTGTTTCTTTAACATTTGATTTAAAAAGGTTTGTAAATTGTTTTAAATTTTGTTAAAGTTAAATTTGTAATCATTTTTAAATCTTAAATTTGAAATGAAATTTGAAGGTAAATTTGAAAGTAAAATGTTTCAAATGCATTTGTAAATGATAATTAAGTCATTGATAAGGATAATGTTTTTATCTTAAAGCTAATTAAGATTTAGTGATTTGTGATTCATTAAATTAATATGGTAATTAAAGGGTAATCAATTAATTTAATTAATTAATGATTTAGTATTAATTAATTAAGTAATTATGGATTGCAAGTTAATTAATTAAGGACTAATTAATTAAGTAATTAAGGGTTGTAAGTTAAATTAATTTAAGGATTAATTAATGTGTAATTAGGGATCATTGATTGGATAAGTACAGATTATTAATTAATGATTAGAAATTAATTAATCAAGTAATTAAAGATTAATTAAGTTACAATTAATCATTAATTAGTTAAGTAATTAGAGATTAACTAATTGGTAATTAAGAATTAGTTAACTTATAATTAATAATGGTTTATTAAAGCAGAATTACTTAAGGGAAGTATTTAAAGAATTGTTAATAGTTAATGAAGATCATTAACTAGGGATTATGAGATGATTAATTAATGTGATTAAATTTAATTAGATAAATTAACTAAGGATAATCATTTGTGGAACTAGTTAAGTATGATTACTTAATGAAAGTAATTAAAGGGATTAAGTACTCAATGTAATTAATGAAGTTAATGTGCTTAGTTTAAGTTAATTAATTAGTTTAATTAATTTAAGATAATCACTTGATGATTGGTTAAGTATAATTACTGAATGTAATTAATAAAGTGTAATTACTCAGTGAAGTAATTAATGGGTAATTACTGGATGTAATTAGTTGAAGGATCAGTAATTATGGAAGTAATTTGGGTTTAATTACTTTGTGTAATTAATGAGAAAGATAATTACTTAGTGGATGTAATTAAGGATTAATTACTTAGTGTAATTAATAAAATTTATTTAGAAGTTAATTAAGTAAGGTAATTAATTAAGGGTAGTTAATTATTGAATGTGATTAATCAAGGTTGAATAATGAGTGTGATAAATTAAAGATTAATTATTAAAAATGTGATTAATTAGAAATATAATTAATTAAGGAAGTAATTAAGGGATCATTAATTAATGTAATTAATGATGTAATTAAGGATTGATTAACTAAAATATAATTAATCAATGAAGTGATTATAGAATGATCAATTAATGTAATTAATTGAGGATTAATGTAATTAATTATAGTTAATTAATTAATAAAGTAATTAAAGGTTAATTGATGTTAAGGATAATTAATTTGTGTAATTAATTAAAGCTAATTACGTAGTATAATTGAAGAATAATTAATCAAGGATGATTAATCAAGATGGATAATTAAAGGATGATAATTAATGGTTAAGTAAGCAGGATTTATAGTGATGGAAGTAATTAATTTAATTTATTTTAAATTAATTATAGATGGTGTGATTAATAGATCTTTTCTTATGGATGGCTGAATGTTATTGAATGCCTTGAATTGTTTGTTATTTCTGATAAGAGATACTGATTTGTGATATGAGATGCTTTGGTTGAATTGTGATTATGGATTACCTATTTGTGATAATGTGAATTATCTATCTGTATGAATATAGATAATGAATTGAATTGTTTTAACTTTAAAACAACTTGGACTTAAAAGATGGCATTTTGGATTTCGATGAGACCGGGATCAGGTTTCCAAATTTGGATATCCTAAAACCACATCGATCCAAATTAAACGATAGATCGTGAATCTCAAGTGAAGATGAAGATTTAGAGTGCAAGGGCTATTGTCGTTAACGTCGAGGGTGATTCCAAAATGAGTGTAACGAGATAGTGCTTTTGGTTTCGTTCGAACCTTGAACGAACTTGTGTGGATTGAATGCTTTCAGAACATCGTCAGGTGGACGATGAGCATTCTAAGATGGATGTGTTCTATAAAGGTAATCGTAACCTCAAGCCTCATCAACCGGGAATGGCTAAAAAGGAGAGGTGAAACAAGGCTAAGTGAGTCGTGCTCAAGTACGACAAGATCTTCCCCTGCCTAGAGGTCTCTTTTTATTTAGTTGTGTGGGCAGTTGGTTGTAAACAACTGCGGGGTTGTCTTGTTCGGACTATCCAGTAAGGGATGGTTCCGGCCTTCTGTTGCAGGGGATTTAGGGTGGATCCTCGGTATGGTGATCTAGGCCACACACTGTGATGGGCGGTACCCCAGTAGCCCTGCGATTGTATGGAATCCAATCTCTAATAAGTGTCGTACGTTTTAGTAGTGCCCAACTATGTTGGAACGTGAGATGTAAGCATTCCAGCTATTTCTGTATTTTATTTGAAAACCTTAGACCCTATTACAATATCACTGGAATTCTATCACATGTTTTAGTTATCGTAAGGTAAAAACTTTTTCATGTTTATGTGCGGGAAGTCTTGCGAGATACCTTTTTTTTTCAAAGGTTTTCAAAGTTAAGCAACTTTAACCTGTTACTCACACCAAACCCATGTCTGACCTGGAGTTTATTTTCTGTTTTCCTAAACTCTTGGGTACTCAAATTTTTATGAGTAGCCAAGGGATTCATGTTAGCTTTGACGAATTCTGGAGGAGAAATGAAGCACGAGGCTTTGGCGCTCGTAGATACATAGTTTTCCGCTGTGCTGGCATCTCTATGTTGTATTTGAGTTGTAATGACTAGATAGGTGTTTATAATTGTCTAGTATGTGATGTATAATCTATGTAACTCTGATGTATGACGACACTATGTAATACTTATATGATTAATATAATTTATTCGTTCTGCTGTGAGATTCGGATGTTGTTTCATTCTTTCTTCTCTATCTTTTCTCTTTTCTATCCCTTTCTTTCTTAAAAATCTTTCTGTGGTGACAAAAGGCGGGTCATCTCATGGCGATTCCAGAACGAAGTAGGATGGTTTGTCGACGAATCTGTATGAGGTATTAACGCAGCCTTGACTCCCGTGAGTCAGCTTGATGTGGCTAAAACAAGAGCTATACCGGGCCGAGTGGGGTTTCTCCTCCCATCGAGCACATTTTTTCGATATCGTTCTATTACTTTATGATTCGATTGGGTGCACCTTTGATTTGGGAGCGTAGCTCGAGGTAGGCGGTAGTAGCTACTATGCGTTACCACCAGTCCGAGTGTGCAAACCGTAGAATTCTACCCTGTCATTGCCGCCCGTGCCTTGTCACATGCCCTATCGCGCCTTCTACGAGTTTGGTTTGTACCATACATATGGGTGCCTTCTAAGTAAACCATCAGTTTGGTGGAGCTTACAGTACCGTATAGACTACAGGAATATATAAAATGTGTTAAGGGGGATATGGGTAACGCCTTAGTGCTATTTTAATACTTTACTGATAGACATATTATAATAGCGTATATTACTACATAGTGGATAGTTCCACGGATCCTTAGAGGATGAAAATCCCAAACATCCTTTAAGTTACTTGTATTTCAGTTGACATTTCACTTGAGTTGAATTTACTGGTATAAGAATGTTAATCCTGACTCGAGTGTTTTGTGTTTTGCTTTATGCTCGAGTCAAACTGAGTGTCACAGCATTTGAGACCACCTTTGGAGATTGGAGCTTTTAGTTATAAGATCTACCAACCCAGCTTTTAGTTATTTTAGTTTGTTCTAGTCATTTATATTCAAACTTGTCAGTTGTTTATGTATTAGAGGTTCATTTGTGTTTGAGATTTTGTTGTATTGTCTTTCAGACTCTGATGTTTTACAGTTCCTTCATTAACTACTATTTATCTATTCCGCCGCTTATTGTTGGAATACTCTATGTTTGTGATTCTGTGATTGACTTATTTACTGTATATGCTGAGTTTTGCCAAACATAAATTAACGATTTGTTGTTTTGGACAATTCAAGTCTGACATGGTGGATGATTGTTGATTTGAATGTTTTTAAATGCCAAATCGTTACAAAAGTTAAAATATTCAAATATTTATAATAACTCAATTTGATAAATTTCGTTTATATTTAAAAATTTCAAATATGATTTCATTTAAATTTGAAAATATTCACTTAATCATTTTAATAACCATTCAAATGGAATTCCAAATTACAAATTTAAATCAAAATTAAATATTCAGTTTCAATTTTATTTAAATTTAAAAATATTCATTTAATCACCTTTAATTGAGCATTTAAAGAAAATCTCAAATTACAAATTTAAATCAAAATTAAATATTCAAATTCAATTTTATTTAAATTTAAAAATATTCATTTAATCCTCTTCAATCAAAATCAAGTTATAAAAATGTTTCTTTAAAATCTCAAAATCAATAATTACCAAATCAATCCTTTTTTAAAATTCAATTATTAACTAATTTAAATTTCAAGTCAACTCTAATTTGTTTTTCCAACCTATATTATTAAAGTTATTACAAAATCTATTTTTAAAATATTAATAAAATTTAAAATAAATACTTAAACATATTATATATATACCAAATAAATTAAATTTTATTAAATTAAATCTTATTATTAAATTTATTTAAATCTTATTTTATTTATTTAAATCTTATTTTATATATTTAAAATAATAAAAATATAAGTAAAATCTTAAAATTTACGCTTATCAAAACTTAACTTATAAATTTAAAATTTCCAAACATATAATTTAAAATCTAAATTTTACTCATATATTAAAATAAAATCTTTATATTATATTTAAAATCAATATTTATTAAAAACCCATATATTTCTCTTTTCTCAAAATTTTGGAATCGTTTAAAGATAGACCAGCGGTGTCCATAAATAGTTTTCTATCCTATGGTCAAGTGATACAGATATTTATCATTTTAATTCGCAGTTATTTAAATTTATAGGTATATATCATTTCAACCCGCAATCCCAAATTCAAAATCAATAAAATCGCTTGGGTTTATCATTTCAACCCATAACAATTTTTCCTAATCTATAATATCGTTTGGGAATGTATCATTTCAACCCATAGGGATCTCCTAAACTACCATGGAACTTGTAGAGTGAGAACAATAAAATAATAATTATAAAATGACATAGCATATCAATAGCAAATATGATTATAATTAACCATTCAAATATAATATAAATATATACACACACACACTAAAAGGTTATGGTGTCATATGTCAATTAACATAGGTTAACAAATTTAAATATTAACATATCATATCTAACAATTTAATTAATAAATAACTAAATTTAACAATATATTTCAATTTTCATTTAATGTTAATTAAATTTTTAAACATAAGAATATTAATCGTGAGTAACCGCTTACCTTTCGAGGCTAGAGAAACAATGATGGTAAAGAAGGTGACACAGACACACATACGGATAAGCAACAAAGCTAGAAAAACTGCTGCTGAACGAATTCGGACAACGGCAAAGCAAATTAAGCTAGAAAACTGCTGCGATAGTGGCCAGGATAGCGGAGAAACAAAGCAAAGCTAGTCGATACCTTGAATCGATGAATTCACTATACATACATATGTACATATATAATGTGTACCCTTTTTTTTAACTTAAAGCCACCACTATTATTTAACATAAGACAAAATGTAGTACTACTATAGCAAACACCATGCAACATATTACACAATTAAGCGAGCACCAAGAATATAGGAAATATGAGCATCAATAGCAGCATAAGCAATTGATCCATGCTCAGTTTGCGTCCAAGTCACAAACAAAAGTCTAGTTGGATTATCCAGGAAGTCCACCAACGATCAAGGCATGGCAAGGTGATGAAGGAAATGAACAGACTGCTTGGTGGTCATCTTGAGTGGGAAGGTGGAAGGGAATGGGCATGGAGGCTATCATAGAACGGTGTACAAGCAGGTGGGAATGCGGCTGGTCAGGTGTGGGTGGAGTAGAGGGGCAGCTCGGTTATGAAGGAGATGACGGTTGGCTATTGGGTACTGTGGGTTTTGGGTGAACTATAGTGGAGGGGAGGGGAACGACCGTTGTGGGAGGGAATGGCTATGTCGTTGGAGGGGTGGTAGGCAGTCAAGGAATGGAAGGAGAAGTGGATGTGGCGTTTGGCAAAAGGGAAGGTGCGGAGCGCTGTTGCGGCAGACGTTGATGGATGGCGTTGAAAGGCAGCTGCTACCAAGGTGGTTGTATGCAGTAGGAGCAAGGCATGGAGGAGAACTGATAGTTGGAGCTAGGGGTTGGAAAATCTTGTTCGGCAGGGAACAAGGCTGCTCGGTAGTAGAAAGGGAGGAGACAAGTCTGTGCCTGTGGCTATAGGGATCGAAAGGTGGAAGGGAGAGGTGGTGATCGTGGCAAGGAGAAGAGAGGTTTCGGCAAAAAGGTAGGAGGAGTTGGCTTTAAAATACTCTCATATAAACTTACATACATATACATATACATGTACATATGCATGTACATATACATGTACATATGCATGTACATATGCATATGCATGCATACATACATACATATATATACATATACATACATGCATATATATAATTTAAAGCATAGAACAGAAAAGAGGACGAGAAAGAGAAAAGAGCGACTAAAATTTTAGTGAAACCGTGGGAATAGAAAAGTCACGAATTAAATTCAAGAAATATTTAAAGATACAAGTTGTTAGCTTTAACAGATGGACACATGAAAGGACACAGAAAGCCCAAAAGGTCCAAATGCAGAACCAATATAGCTAATCGTTTCGTAGATTTCACCGCGTACCGGATATCGAAATGTACAAATGAATATACTGCGGAGATCAGTATGATGAGACGAATAGAATGACACATAGATATGGGTGATACGACCCACCTATCAAAACTTGATATTCACTGCTAAAATGCTGCTAAAACGTCGAAATAAGGTAAAACAGAGCTAAAGCAGTCCAAAATTTGGCAAAACGAAATATGACATCTCACTCAAAAAATGATTTACAATTTAATTATATAAAAGTATTCAGATTTCAAAAATATTTCATTTCCATCAAATTTACTGATTTTAAATTTCAAAATTGAAATTTTCGTAACCAAACAAACTTTCAAATTTTCAAATGTAAATCTACCACTTGCTATGCTTCAATAGACGCATACCAAATATCAAATTTTTATTTCTAAAATTTTGTTATATATTTTCAAGAATTTTTTTTAGTTAATTACGTTATTTAAATCGTTAAAACTAATAGGATGTTACATTCTCCCCCACTCAAAACTTTTCGTCCCCGTAAAGGAACGAGATAGGAGAATAGAATCAACAGAAAGGAAAGATAAATTCGAAATAAACAGTACCAGATACCAAAACTAGTCCAAAACCATATAAATTTCATTTTTGGACTATTACTTACATTTATATTGTATATTATTCAATTACATGTTCTCATTACATTCAAACTTTTCCAAGTAAGTTTATGAATGTTTCTGAATGTAATTGAACGCTATACAAATGTACCTTTTATTTACAATATTTCTATTAAAAAAAATTAGTTTGAACATTTTATTACTTAAGTTTTTTCTTGTATACTTTCAATTACATATTCATATTATATTTTAACTTTTTTGAATATTTTCGGTAAGATATATGTTTTAGAATGCAATTGAGTATTATACAAATAAATTTTATCTTGGTTTAACTATTTCAAGTTGTTTCAATTTCATTTTTCATTTTAGATACTCCAATTATTCAAATTTTTTGCTTTATTTCAATAAATGAAAACCATCACTTAACATAAAACTTAAGAATTTAATTTTTGGTTTCACTACAAACTATTTTGAAAAACAAATATATATATATATATATATATATATATATAAAACCATACTCAAGAAATTCAAATCAAATCCATTTTCCAAAACAAAGTGTAGGAAAGCTACTAAGTGGTCTCCCCACTTTGAAACTCGAAAATGAATGTCGATGATGTTGTAGTCATCATCGGAATTATTTTCTAGTGGCATAAGAGGAGAGTACTGACTTACTTCTTTTAAAATTATTTGGAAACAATTTCCATTCGTAAATACTTTCAATTAATATATATTTTCAAAAATTTGAAAACCAAATTTATAAAAGCAACGGAAATTTAATTCTCAAACCATAATTTAAATTCATTTCATTTGCAAATCAGAATTTATAAACCATGTTTTAAAAATTTTATCTCCTTGTAACATACAATAATAGTTAATGGTTCAGGAATGTTAATCAAATAGTAAATGATAATATAATATTATTATTTCTTAATAACCAATTCAATTAACTATCTAATTTCAAAAAATTATACTTTAATATATAAAATATAATCATATATAAAACTATTTCATTTACCAATTTCGAAAACAATATTGTGTCGGTTTTCTTTGTTCAAATGTTTTGGAATTCCTTAAATAGCGTTGGCCAGATGAATCGATCAAAACCAAAAATTCACACTAAACAACTAAAACAACATAATATAAATCACTTTTATGTTAATTATAAATACACTCTCTCACTGGATGATTCAAGAATGGATTTTAGAACAAGGATATCAATTCAAAATTAGAGGGACCCCAATTAAAGAGAATTCTAACTAATAGGATAGGCTTGAAAGGAGGATAAGATAATTAAATTACAAAAGAGGAAAGATGGATAGACTTATATTAATCGTGGCGACCTTAACCGGGTCATCCGGGACTCAGTTTTCCGAAACAATGTGCCTAAGGAATTGGACTTCACCCCTCTAGAGATGGCATTTGGAAAACTTGGCTTTCAACTGATGACTCCTAAGAGTTTGGAAAGCATAGCTCAAATGAGATTCATGCTCCTTCTTTGACTTGGAAAAGACGAGAATATCATCAATGAAAACCAGGATAAACTTGTTGAGAACATCGTGGAAAACATGATTCATGAGACCAATGAAGAAGACAGGAGCATTGGTTAATCCAAAGAGCATGACTAACCATTCCTAGAAACCACTCTCTGTTGGGAAAGTTGTCTTAGGAATGCTCTCCTCAACTACACAAAGCTAGTGGAAATCGGTAGCATTATTAAGCTCCAGGATTAAGATTGATGCAGAATTTAGTTTCCCGCTTAGCCGGAAGAGAAGTGACTTCACCAAAACATCAAAACAATCCCTGACTATCGCGGTGGAGTCAAGATCACTAAGTTGAACATCAAGCTAAAAGATAAAACTATTTGCATAATCCTAAGGCAATCGACATTCGATCACAAGAGAATTTCCTAGTCATACACTAAAGAAATGGTTCGGGCTTTGTAAGAAATAACAACACCACAATCAAGGACATAAAATTCTCGGTTGGATCGATGATTTTTGTAAAGGAGTTTCACCCTTTTACAAATCATACTAAGATTGGCGGGACCGCCGATGTGATTAATCACACATAAGGATGAAGTTGCCAATTAAGGTTGCAAGATGTGCTCAAATTTATTATAGATATCAATAGAAATAAAGCTATGGGATGCTCCATTATCAAGAAGAACATGACAGGAAAAGACAAGAATGGATTTTAGAACAAAGGTAAAGTTTAAAATTCAAAAGAAATCCAAATCTAAGAGAATCCCAACCAAGAATTTCAAGCTCAAACAACGATGATTCTATAATTAATTTTACTCATTCTAGGGTATTGCTACCCTATCTCTATTGAGTTCTAATTCCATATGCTAATTTTTGCCTAAACCAGAGCTTTAATACCACATGTAACAATCTGCCGTTTCGAGCCATTCAAATCGACAATAATCCACACATGTCAGACTTGAATTGCTCAAAACAACAAATTTTTATATTGGCAAAACTTAGCATATACAGTAAATAAATCAATCATAGACATAGAGTTTACAACAATAAGCAGCGGAATAGATAAATAGTTGTTCATGAAGCTACTATAGAATGTCAAAGTCTAAAATAGTAAACAGCAGAAATTTCAAACACAAGAAATCTCTAATACAAAGAAAATAACAAGTCTGAACATAACAACTAGAAATAACTAAAATAACTGAAATGCTGAGTAGATAAAGCTAGATCTTTAAGCAAAGCTCCAAGCTCCAAGGTGTGTCTCAAATGCTGTGACACTCAGTCTGACCCGAGCATCAAGCAAAACACAATACACTCGACTTAGGATTAACATTCTTATGCAAGTTGTAGGATCGATTTCACCCTAGAGGAGGGTGAATAGGGTGATGGTATAAATTATAAAAATTAATTGCGGAAGCTTATTATTTCAACACAGATCACAGATTAATAGCAGCACAGAAAAATAGACGAATAATAAAATGCAGAAATAGAACGACACAGAATTTACCCAGCTTCGGAAAAACCCTGCCTACGTGCTGCCCCCAAGGTTTCTACTAGAAATTAGATAGTCAGACGCTTACACACGTAAACTCGCGACACCCGCTATCGACTAAACCTAACTCTACGTTCAAAACCCTGCCACAACTCAGCCACTGAGTTGCGAATTCTCAAACTACGCCACATAGTTTGTCCCCTAGTCACACGACTAGCAATTACAACGGTTTAAAAATTAAAATGCAAATTTAAAACGATTTTAAATACAAAACCCTAATTTATAAAACTAAGCCCAAATTAATATTATTAAAACCGGCCCAATAATTAGATGATTAAAAAAATGCGTCCCCCTTTTCTCTTTTTTATTTTATCGGCCTGGTTCCTTTCACTTGAGAATAATGGCGTTCGTTCCTTTTCCAGATTTAGGGTTTTGTCAAATTGAAGCGCCGCTCGATACCATTCGATAGTAGACTTCGATGCTCTTTGATTTGCTCACGGCTCTTCAATTTGGATCGAGTTCGTCTACGATTTCGGTATGTACTTTACTCCTTTTGCTTTGCTGGTTTTGGCTTGCTTGAACTCGATGGATTGAATTTGCCGATGATGCTATCCTTTTATAGGAGTCGAATACCTAAATTTTCATCACATAATTTTTGTTTGAATTTGTCAAAAGATTATCTCGACCGCTTGATGATGCTTGAACGTTTGATGATTTATCTGACTTTGTCAAATTCGTATATTTCACGTCTTGATTCCTTGGCTACCACGGTATTTTGATTTCTGGTATTTTTACTTTGTAATGAAGGTTGACTTGTTCAACATTAAATTCGGCTTGGTCTTTTGATTACCGTATGGATGTTGATGATGATTTACGACTTGTTCTTATGCGTATATATTTTCATTGCTTGTAAATCACGGTGTTGATTCATTTCGTGATGACCACGGCTTGACTATATTTGACTTTGTTCGATGATTTCTTTTTGACTTCGATTATACTTTGTTAAACTGAATTCTGGTCGGCTTCGACTTTGATTCTTCACTTTCCTGATGCTGCTAACTTCGGGTTGCACTGATTTGTCTTGATTCCACTTGAACCTTAGTGTAGTTGTTGTTGCTTCGGTACATTTGCCTGAGTCACTTGTAACTACTGCTACACCTTGTTCGGTCTTATTGACTTTGACTTTGTTTATGATTGTTGCATTTGGACTGGATTGTGCTTTTGTGCATACTGTACTTGGATTGCTGAACTGGTTTTGATGCCAGTCTATATTTTGTTTCATTTATCTGGTTTGAATTGTTCGACTTTGGCACTGACCTGACATTGATACTGCCATTCCATGATTTGCTTGTATCAGTTCTCGGCCACACAATTTCCATTTCTATGCCTTGAACTTGACCGTTTGGTTTGAGCTTTGCCTCCATGTGTTTTGCATTTGTCAATTTTGCATTTGTTTCACTGGTGCATTGCCTTTGTAATCTTCATATATGTGCATACATACATTTATCTTTGACCCTTGGCAGTTTGGTTTCATGTTCATGTGTGTCTGCTCGAGTTCATTGCTGTATTGTTTCACTTGATTATTTGAGCTTGTTTGTCCATTGACATGTGCACACTTTGTTGTTCAATCTGGATATGTGTTCTGATTCTTCGAGCTTGTGTTCATCTTTGGTGTTAGCTTTGAGCATGTTGTCAGGCTTATGCATGTTGTTTCAAGCTAGTTCATTCATGTTGTATTTCCCATTCACTGTTGCCTGGGTTGAGTCTTGTTTCATGTTTGAACTGGTTCGAGTGGTCGCTGACACTTTGGTTTTACTTTGAGCTACAGTTTCAGTTGCAAGTGCATTTGTAGTTTAGCTCTTGTTCATGTCATTTGATCATAGCATTCATGTGTACTTTTGATTTGCACCTGTGTTGAATCCAGCTTAAACGCTCGGGTTTGACCTTGTGCGCCTGTTGTGACTCTATTTGTGTTGCACTTGAGTTGAACCTGACTTTTCATTTGGGTTTACCTGTGTTCACCTGTCCCTGTAACATTATCAAGTGTATATTGGTGTGCACGGCCTTGTGGCATGTACAGTGATACACTGTGCATGTCGCATTATTCGTGTGTGATGAATTCAAATATAAATGATGACGAACAACCCAAATAACTGAGGCAAATATTATTTTCAAAATTCACATTTTATTTTATATTGCAAAAATATTTCTTTTTCAATTTTACTGCGTTAGTGAATATTTTTGCAGATTGCTCAGATGCTGGATTCTAACTGGAATGAAGTTGAAGATGAACTACAAGTGTGAGTGATATGTAGTGAGGAATTATGTAAATTTGATTGTGATGTAATTAGAAATTGTATTGTAATTGAAATTGTATATGTATAGTGAGGGCTTGAATTTGTACTATTCAAAATTGTAATAAATATTTGTTTGAATAAAATTTCTGTTTGAACTCAAAGTCTGTGTTATTTAATTTTACTAAGCAAATATTTATTTAATTTGTGAAAAAATAAAATAGTACATTAACAAATACATTTACACCAATATATATGTTTATTATCATCAAACAAAAATGTATAATCGGATATTCAACAATCTCCCCCTTTTGATGATAACAAACATATATTTAAGATTTTGAATATGTTAAATGTATTTGATCATTGATATGCTCTAATTGCTCCCCGTATTTAAATGCTTCCTCTTTACACAAAGCTCCCCCTACATATATGCATACAATTAAAAATATGCAAATGAGCCTAGATGCAAATAGAAAATATTTGACCTTTGCTTGATTTTATTTGACAAAATCTTAACTTTTCTCTCCCCCTTTTGTTATCAGCAAAAGAATAATAGTGTTAGAGAAAATAGAGATAAAGTGATCGATATTAATTTCAACATTAAAACTCAATTGAATATAAATATTAAATTTCAATAAAAAATCAACCAAAAATCATAAATATTTTGTTAGGCGCATATTCCACTTTTAGAATGATGGGAATTATGTCATCATATAAAACCATACAGTTGTGTCTATTTGTGGTATATTTATATCAGGAATTTGAATATCTACTAACCATGCATAACCGTTAGGACTTTTAAAAGAGATTAGTAGTATTCCAATTTTATTTTAAAGATAATGAATTCAAGTATCTTCTAACCACGCATAACCGTGAGGACTTTTAAATGGGATTAGAATCAACTTGTTTATTTTAAAAATCAACTTTTGATATGCGTTCCAAACATGCATAACTGTGAGGAATTTTAAATAAGCATGGAAGCACAAAACAAATTCCAAGTAATTCACCCATGCATAACCGTGAGGACTTTTAAATGAGAGTGAATACTTTGGTATTTATTTATTTATTTTTTACTATATAAATTTTTTCTAGTTTTTTTAAAAAAAAATGTGAAAATGAAAAACGAACGATTCCTGTTTAAAGTACCACATATTGACAAACTATATAGAATTTTGATGAATGATGGTTGTTAGAAATATGATAGAAATAGAGATGGTCATGGAATTTTTACCAACAAAAGATTTATAACTCTTGTTTAAATTTCTAAAGAAATTTACTAATTATACCATCTCGAGTCATAATATATGATAAATATCAACACTCATCACTTTTTCAATCACTATTTTTCTTTTCGATAATCATTAGGGAGTCAGATTAGTCAAAATAGTCATTTAAAATCAAATTCAAAAATAATTATGAAATCAATTTCTCAAAATGACTAATCTGAAAATATGGTCAAAAATGATTTTCTCGAGGGGGTTTTATAAGAAAATTTTCTGCTATTTGAAAATTGTTTGAAATGAAAAATATGCAGATATTTTCTTTGAAAAAACGATGCAGTTACTAAATGTCTCAAAAATCACGTTCAACTAGTAATTTTTCTATCAACTAGATTACCAGTGTAATCTGCATCTGAATTTCTTTTTCACTCAAAATTATCATTAATTGAATTTGATCAACCAAACCATGAAGTGTGCACCAAAAATTTCAAACTCAATTTTAACAACAATTTAAATGACATTCTCTTGAATTTGAATTGAAGCTGTGTCAATAAAAAACCGTGAATATAGAGTTAGCCATATTATAACCAAATGTATTATCATCCAATCAAAACACTATTTTTAATCCAAACTGATATATATGAAGTAATTCAAAGAATCTAGAGATTTTTATAGTGTTTTTGGCATAAGAATATAATTGGCCAACTATTTTGAATAAGTCAGAATCATCATCTTTTCATCATTACATTACTGGCTGATTTAATTCAAAATATGATGCAAATTATCACATTTAATATATCGTTCAAATAAATATACCATTACCTGTTTTACCTTTACGATATTTTTCGTTGTTGTCCATTGTGATTCTGTCACCTTTATACTAGGCTAAGAAACTTTGCTTTGTTCCCCGTTGTGTTTCTGGAACAGCAAAAAATCCAGAGAACACTGTTGTTGTTCCTTAGCCTGCCACCACACCTACACGTTGAAAGATTTTTGTGACCTGTTTGTTTTTATAGGTCCATGATTGTTAGTGGCAGAATATTTTGAAAAATAATTTTGTGGAGACCCAAAACTATTTATAATTGTTCCTTCGGCACCCAAATTTGTTTAACTTTGAGAGATTTTATATTTGTGCCTTTTGGAACCCAAATCGGTATAGTTTTCACATGTTTGGGTCTATACCAACAACTATTGTGATCGAGTCCAAATTTTCTACAAATTGTGCACATTAAATTTTCTCGATTAATCTCATTTCTAACATTTTTAGATTGATTGTATCCAAGTCCTTGTCTAACTGTATTAACAGTTTGTTTCCCTAAGAGCATATTCAACGATTTTTCACTTTTGGAAAATTTATCTAAAGTCGTTGACAAATGTTAGACTTGTGTTTTGAGAGATTCATTTTCGTTCAACAATTGAGTTCACTTTTTAATAGAATTTTCTCTCCTGGTATTTTCACTTTCTTTCAAAATCAGAATTTCATTTTCAAGTGATTTTATATTAATTTCTGATTTTTTAATTTCTTCATCAAATGTTGGACACTTATCACACTTAGGGATCCTACTTTGATAGGTTTTAACTAATTGGTCAAGTTGTTCATTTAATTCTATCAAAGTGTCTTTTTGTGATTCAAGTTTGGCATACTTCTCCCTAAGTCGTTCAAAACAGCCATTTACTTCATGGAAATAAATAAGTAATTCAGAGTGAGCAAGTTTTGATACCTCGCTTGGCTCGTCATCGTCGCTATCTGTTATATTTCCATGAAGGCACATATCTGCTTTCTCACTCTTACTGCTAGAACTTTGATTATCTTCATCACTTGTATTCCACGTGGCTGCAAAACTTTTCCTTTTTGATTTCTTTTTAAAGTCGCGTTGATTTTGAGGACAATTGGGCTTGATGTGTCCGGGTTGGTTGCACTTGTGACAGATGATCTTCTGTTCTTCAGAGTAGTCTAGTGCTTAGGTTATTCTGCTTTTCGCTTTTTGAATTCGAGCTGAGTTTCCATATTTGTAATTCCACTTTTTGAATTTCTTTATTAATAGCTCTAATTCTGCTGCTGCATCATCATCGTCATCATCATCACTTTCAGTTGTTCCTTTGAGAGCTATTGATTTCTTTCGAGTATCTCCTCCTTCACGCTCTTTCTTGCATTTTATTTCTAGCTCATAAGTGGTGAGATTTCCGATGAGTTCTTCGACTTTCATTTGCTTCAAATCTTTTGATTCTTGAATGGCAGTCACTTTGGCTTCAAAACTTCGTGGAAGGACTCTAAGGATTTTTCGGACTATCTCCAACTCTGTATATGATTTTCTAAGAGCTTTTGATTTGTATACGATATTGGAAAGTCGTCCATGCATCTCTTTGACATTTTCTTTCTTCGCCATTGTGAAGTTCTCGTATTCGCTGCTTAGCATGGCAAGGCGAGATTCTTTGACTTGAGATGTTCCTTCGTGAGTCACTTCTAGTTTGTGCCATATTTCCTGCGCAGTTAGATAATGTGAGACACGATTAAATTCAAATTGATCCAATGAACAGATAATAGAATTCATAGCTTTAGCATTAGTATTTTGTAATTTATTTTCTAGTTTTGTCCATTGTTCCTTTGGTTTATCTACTTCCTGATTATCTACAGTTATAGTCGGTGTTCTATAACCTGTCTCAACAATATTCCAAGCGTCAAAGGTTTTCAGAAAGATTTCCATCCTATTTTTCCAATAAGCATATTCACCATTGAACATTGGTGGTCTAACTATGGATTGACCCTCGGCAAAAGCAGTATTAAAAGAAGACATTTTAAAAATTCAAATTTTAAAAACAAAAATTGGTTTTTGAAAAACGATTTTTTTAAAACAGAAGTTGAGTTCTATTCCTAGCTCTGATACCACTTGTAGGATCGATTTCACCCTAGAGGGGGTGAATAAGGTGATGGTATAAATTATAAAAATTAATCGCGAAAGCTTATTATTTCAACACAGATCACAGATTAATAGCAGCACAGAAAAATAGCAGAATAATAAAATGCAGAAATAGAACGACACAGAATTTACTCAGCTTCGGCAAAACCCTGCCTACGCGCTGCCCCCAAGGTTTCTACTAGAAATTAGATAGTCAGACTACACACGTAAACTCACGACACCCGCTATCGACTAAACCTAACTCTACGCTCAAAACCCTGCCACAACTCAGCCACTGAGTTGCGAATTGTCAAACTACGCCACGTAGTTTGTCCCCTAGTCACACGACTAGAAATTACAACGGTTTAAAAATTAAAATGCAAATTTAAAACAATTTTAAATACAAAAACCTAATTTATAAAACTAAGCCCAAATTAATATTATTAGAACCGGCTCAATAATTAGATGATTAAAAAATGCATCCTCCTTTTCTCTTTTTTATTTTATCGGCCTGGTTCCTTTCACTTGAGAATAATGGCGTTCGTTCCTTTTCCAGATTTAGGGTTTTGTCAAATTGAAGCGTCGCTCGATACCGTTCGATAGTAGACTTCGATGCTCTTTGATTTGCTCACGGCTCTTCAATTTGGATCGAGTTCATCTACGATTTCGGTATGTACTTTACTCCTTTTGCTTTGCTGGTTTTGGCTTACTTGAACTCGATGGATTGAATTTGCCGATGACGCTATTCTTTTATAGGAGTCGAATACCTAAATTTTCGTCACATAATTTTTGTTTGAATTTGTCAAAAGATTATCTCGACCGCTTGATGATGCTTGAACGTTTGATGATTTATCTGACTTTGTCAAATTCGTATATTTCACGTCTTGATTCCTTGGCTACCACGGTATTTTGATTTCTGGTATTTTTACTTTGTAATGAAGGTTGACTTGTTCAACATTGAATTCGGCTTGGTCTTTTGATTACCGTATGGATGTTGATGATGATTTACGACTTGTTCATATGCGTATATATTTTCATTGCTTGTAAATCACGGTGTTGATTCATTTCGTGATGACCACGGCTTGACTATATTTGACTTTGTTCGATGATTTCTTTTTGACTTCGATTATACTTTGTTAAACTGAATTCTGGTCGGCTTCGACTTTGATTCTTCACTTTCCTGATGCTGCTAACTTCGGGTTGCACTGATTTGTCTTGATTCCACTTGAACCTTAGTGTAGTTGTTGTTGCTTCGGTACATTTGCCTGAGTCACTTGTAACTACTGCTACACCTTGTTCGGTCTTATTGACTTTGACTTTGTTTATGATTGTTGCATTTGGACTGGATTGTGCTTTTATGCATACTGTACTTGGATTGCTGAACTGGTTTTGATGCCAGTCTATACTTTGTTTCATTTATTTGGTTTGAATTGTTCGACTTTAGCACTGACCTGACATTGATACTGCCATTCCATGATTTGCTTGTATCAGTTCTCGGCCACACTATTTCCATTGCTATGCCTTGAACTTGACTGTTTGGTTTGAGCTTTGCCTCCATGTGTTTTGCATTTGTCAATTTTGCATTTGTTTCACTGGTGCATTGCCTTTGTAGTCTTCATATATGTGCATACATACATTTATCTTTGAGCCTTGGCAGTTTGGTTTCATGTTCATGTGTGTCTGGTCGAGTTCATTGCTGTATTGTTTCACTTGATTATTTGAGCTTATTTGTCCATTGACATGTGCACACTTTGTTGTTCAATCTGGATATGTGTTCTGATTCTTCGAGCTTGTGTTCATCTTTGGTGTTAGCTTTGAGCATGTTGCCAGGCTTATGCATGTTGTTTCAAGCTAGTTCATTCATGTTGTATTTCCCATTCACTATTGCCTGGGTTGAGTCTTGTTTCATGTTTGAACTGGTTTGAGTGGTCGCTGACACTTTGGTTTTACTTTGAGCTACAGTTTCAGTTGCAAGTGCATTTGTAGTTTAGCTCTTGTTCATGTCATTTGATCATAGCATTCATGTGTACTTTTGATTTGCACCTGTGTTGAATCCAGCTTAAACGCTCGGGTTTGACCTTGTGCGCCTGTTGTGACTCTATTTGTGTTGCACTTGAGTTGAACCCGGCTTTTCATTTGGGTTTGACCTGTGCTCACTTGTCCCTGTAACATTATCAAGTGTATATCGGTGTGCACGGCCTTGTGGCATGTACAGTGATACACTGTGCATGTCACATTGTTCGTGTATGATGAATTCAAATATAAATGATGACGAACAACCCAAATAACTGAGGCAAATATTATTTTCAAAATTCACATTTTATTTTATATTGCAAAAATATTTCTTTTTCAATTTTACTACGTTAGTGAATATTTTTGCAGATTGCTCAGATGCTGGATTCTAACTGGAATGAAGTTGAAGATGAACTACGAGTGTGAGTGATATGTAGTGAGGAATTTATGTAAATTAGATTGTGATGTAATTAGAAATTATATTGTAATTGAAATTGTATATGTATAGTGAGAGCTTGAATTTGTACTGTTCAAAATTGTAATAAATATTTGTTTGAATAAAATTTCTGTTTGAATTCAAATTCTGTGTTATTTAATTTTACTCAGCAAATATTTATTTAATCTGTGAAAAAAATAAAATAGTACATTAACAAATACATTTGCACGAATATACATACATATATATATATATATATGTTTATTATCATCAAACAAAAATCATATAATCGCATATTCAACACAAGTAAATCAAGTCAAATGAATTGTCCAAGTGAAATGCAATATAACTTAAAGGACGTTTGGGGTTTCCATCCTTTAAGGATTCGTTTAACTATTTACATGCATAGTATAATATGCATAGATAATGTCTAAAGTAAAGTAAAATATTAAAATAGCATTAAGGCATTACCCATATCCCACTTAACACATTTTATATAAATGCCGTAGTCTATACGGTACTGTAAACTTCACCAAACCAGTGAGGTATCAGGGAGCACTCCATAAGAATGACACAGTCCAAACTCATAACGGGCATAATAAGGCATGTGACAAGGCACGTGAGGCAATGCCTGGGGTAGGATTCTACCGTTTTGCACTCCTGGACTGGTGGTAACGCAGAGTAGCTACTGCCACCCACCTCGAGACACACTCCTAAATCAAAAGTGCACCCAATCAATTCACAAAGTAATAGATATGGTATCGAAGAAATGTGTCCAATAGAAGAAGCGACCCCACATGGCTCGATATAGCTCCCTTTTTAGGCACATCAAGCTGACTCGAGGGAGTCAGGCTGCGTTCATATTCCATATAGACATTCTCCAAATCATCCTACTTCGTTCTAGAATTTCCACCACATGCACAGTTGTTAAAGTGGTATTCAGTATTGGCAGAGAGTATGACAATATCCGATCCCGGTCTCTTTAACAACTAAACGCTTATTTCGCACCGCGGTCATTTTCATTTCAAACAGTTCATACTTCGTATCAAAATACC
Source organism: Allium cepa (assembly GCA_030765085.1). Taxonomy (NCBI): domain Eukaryota; kingdom Viridiplantae; phylum Streptophyta; class Magnoliopsida; order Asparagales; family Amaryllidaceae; genus Allium; species Allium cepa. Next base: position 924,298,393 of record CM060935.1, on the reverse strand, counting down.
ATATCCATTTAGAAATCATATCATATTCGAAATCATATTCGCTTTCGAAATCATATCTGTAGCGACCCGACTTTCTACTCCTAGAAAATCGCGTCATCTTTAAGAAAGAAAGGGATTGAAGAAGAAAAGAAAGAGAAAGAAGAACACAAACAACATCAGAGAACTCACAGCGGAATGTATAAAATATAATATATCTCATAAATATTACATAGTATCTCATTACATCAGAGTACACAACTATACAAAACATATTAGACAGTTATAAACTTCTGTCTAACTATACAACTCAAGTACAACAGAAGAAACAGACACAACATACACGGCGGAACCATATTATATATCTACACGTCGAAGCCTCTTGCTCCATATCTCCTCTAGAATTCGTCAAGCTAACCTGATTCACTTGACTACTCATACATAATATGAGTACTCAAGAGTTTAATAAAACAGAAAATAAACACTCGGGTCAGGCAGGGGTCTGGTGTAAGTAAACGGGTTAAAGTTGCTTAACTTTAGAAAACCTTTGAAAGAAAAGGTATCATGTAAGACTTCCCACACATAAACATGGAAAAGTTTCTACCTTACTCTAACCAAAACATTTGATAGGAAATCCAGTGATATTATAATAGTGTCTAGGGTTTTCAAGTAAATAAGAAATAGCCGAAATTGTTACATTCATTAAATTCCAGCTACGAGCCACAAAAGTGGGTAATACAATCAAAACCATAGGGTCTCGTAGGGAAAATGGGTTTCCATCAATGGCAGGGCTATTGGGGTACCGCCCGTCACAGTACGTGGTCTAGATCACCGTACCGCGGATTACTCCCTTCATCCCCTGCAACACAAGGCCGGAACCATCCCTTACTGGACAGTCCCGAACAAGACAACCCCGCAGTTGGTCGTGACCCAACTGCCCACACAGCCGAATAAAAAGGGACTTCTAGACAGGGGAAAATCTTGCTCTCCAGTGGGAGCTACCCACGAAGCCTTGCTGCACCTCCCCTGTTTTAGCCATTCCCGGTTGATGAGGCTTGAGGTTATGATTACCTTTATAGGACACATTATCTTAGAATGCTCATCGTCCACCTGACGATGTGCTGAAAGAATTCAATCCATACAAGTTCGTTCCGGGTTCGAACGAAACCAAAGGCACTATCTTGTTGCACTCGTTATTGGAATCACCCTCAGAGTCAACGACCATAGCCCTTGCACTCTGATTCGCCATCTTGAATCTATAAGCACTATTCCGTCAACTCATTACGGAATCACCCATAGAGTTATACTTACGTATAGCCCTTACACCTCGAGTCTTCACTTTCTCCATGGATTAACGACCTAACGTTTAATTGGAATCGGTGTGGTTTTCGGATTCCAAATATGGAAACCCGATCTCGGTCTCACCGAAACCAAACGCCATTTTAATGTCCAAGTTGTACTTAAGGGTTTAAACAGTTTAAAACTTATATACAGTATGAAATAAACAGATAGATGAATCATTTATCACAATGGATAATTCATATCAGACATTCATCTCACACAGCAACATCTCACATGTCATTGACATTCAAATCATCCAATTACATCCAATATCAACCAATCACTTAATATCATCCAACATCCAATATCAACCATCCAATATTGATCATCTAAAATCAATTTATCAACAAATATTAACCCATTATCCAAAGCAAAATTGATTAATTCTTTAACCAATTGGATTACCTAAATCCTTCTTTATTTATTAATCCCAAATAAATTAATTAATCATCTCCAATGATCTTTTTTAATTAGTCTCCTTTGATTAATCCTTATTTAATTACATTTAGGTAATTATACTTAACCATATTCAGTAATTATCCCTTAATTACTATCATTAATTACAATAATTAATGATCATACATTAATTAACTAACTATAATTAATTACATAAATTTTTAATTAATTACAATTAATTAATCACATTTAAATTAATTGCTTATATTAATCAACCTTGATTAATATCATTAATTACATTAATTAATCCTTATTAATTAATAATTACTTTAATTAATTAAATAATTAACTAATAATTAATCAACTAATTAATCATAATTAGTAATTAACAATTTGTAATTACTTATCTTAATTAACTTCTTAATTAATTATATTAATCCTTGATTAATTACTTTAATTAATCTTTAATTACTTCATTAATCAATCTAAATTAACAATTAATCCTTAATTAATTACTTTATTAATTAATACACCTAGTAATTAATCACATTCATTAATTATCTAAATTAACTCTTAATCTTACATAAGTAATTATCTCTAATTACTTCATTGATCAATCTTAATTAAATTAATTACTTAACAATTAATTAATTCCATTATTAAGTAATTCTTAATTCATTAATTAATTAATTACACCATAATTAAATAATTATATTATCAATTCTTTAATTGATAACATTAAGTGATTATCCACTAATCACTTCCATTTAATTACTCCCATGAGTAATTTCCTCTAATTACTTCCATAAGTAATTATCATTCTTAATTACATTCAATTATTAAACATTAATTACTTCATTAAGTAATTACACTTAATTAATCTATAATTAAGTGATTATTTAAAATTTAATAATCAGTTAACTAATTTTTAAAATTAATTAAACAATTAATTAACATCTTATATTTCAAAATCCTTAATTGATTAAGAAAACATTAATCTTAATTAAATCTTTACTTGATTGCAAATCATATATAATCGAGTATTCTTAAGTTCATATTCAAATAATTTAACATTATTTATCTTCATAAGTTAATTATTTGAATTAAATCAAATTTCAATAACTTAAAACAAATTATTCAATTTGGTTTACAATAATATTTACCTTCATTGAAAATAGTACATTTTAAACAAAATTTCAAAATTCAAAACTCATTAATCATCTAAGTTAAACTTATTCGTTCAAATTGAAATTTGAAATTTTGATTTTAAAATCTTTACTTAAAATTTCTCTAAACTTTGATTTAATACCTTAAATTCAAAACACTCATTTAAATTGAAATTCAAAATTTTAATTAGATAATTATTTTCAAAAACAATCATCTTGAACATTTTAATTTTTTGAAAATAAATTCAATTATCCCTTTTAAATGTATGATTTACTTTCACTCTAAAACAACAAGTTTAACTTTATTTTTACTTCCTTAATAAACTTGTTTTATAACTTAAACATGATTTTACTTATTTTATACAATCAAGTAAAATCTGCATTTACATTCATTTCAAAACAAGTTTAACTTTGTAATATATTTCTTTATAAAACTGGTTTATAATTTAATGCTTGTTTTCATTTATTTCAACATTATGTTATAATCTGCAACTTTATCATTACAGGGTACCAAACAAAAAAAACAAATGACCAAAGATACCCGAGTAAAACCCCTCAACTACTCGCCTAACACTCGAAGCAAAAACTCAGTTCCTCACTTCGAGTCACCACCTTGAAAACGCGAGAACCCCATCGAGACAAATCTTATCTTCTCCAAAACAAATACCCAGTGCACACAACTACACGCGTGCATACTGCACGGCGAACCAAGCCCCTCCGGCCATCTCCCTGATCACAGACCGATCACGCAGTGCCTCGTCAACCTTCCCCATAACCCAGAATCCAGATAAGCTGGGTGAATCAAAAACGAGATATTCAAGTCCAACTGCAGAAACAACTCGATCCAAAATCCCATCACCGTCGACCAACCCAATCGCCGATGAACCTCACCGACCACAATACACCTTCGTCTCGACCTTCTGCTCAACATGCCCCTGTCGCGATTGCCTCCGGCCACGTATCGGCGCCAAGAATTTCACTGGAACGACAGCTACAATAACAGGGTATTAAACCCTACTTCGATTGATTCTGCTCAATACTGCCATAAGAAAAATCCATGAACATTTTTCCTTATATCAACAACTCACGAACTAGCTTCGATCCAAATTCTAGCTTAAATCATGGAGTTTATCATCGGCAATTGATCAAATTGCCAAAACCCTTCATTCCCAATTTTCCAATTTAACATCAATCTAAAAATTATGCAATGCATGTTAAAATTCAACATTTTTAACTAACAATCCAACTATGTAATCCAAAACAAAAATTAAGAATATCAATTTTTGACATTCAACGATGTCTCACTGTATTTTATACATGTTAAAGATAAAAACATAATAAATTTTCCCGAATTCAATTTTAAAATTAATATCACATCATTATATACATTTCTCTTTTAGAAATCAATGTCTAAAACTTTATGCAAGAGAAGATAATAAATCTACAAGTTTATATAAACCTGTAAAGTAACAGAGGCAAATTTCTTTTATACATTCAGGCACATCCGACATTCAAACATGCATTCACATACAAATCTTATCAAACCAAATTCAATCATATGCATTTAATTTAAAATCTCAAGTTTAAACTGTTTTTAAAATGAAGATTTACTCACCTGTTCATTAAAGAGGCAGAGCAGTTTAGTGAATTTCCAGGCTTTTGAACATAAATCTGAAAAATGCATTTGCTTTGATTTGAAAATCCCCTTTGCATGCTTTAGTTTGATTGCAGGTTGAAGTCTATTTGTATTTGCAGGTTGTTGTAAAATCCATCTGCATGCTTTAAAGATGAAAGCTGCAGATCTTCATTTGCATATTGAAGTTGCAGGTTTTATTTTCACTTCAGATTTGATTTTGGTTTTTGCATTTAATTTTCAGGTTTTGGAAATAATTTTTTTTTTGCCATTAAAGTTAGAAAGAATGAAGCAAAAGAAATGAGAAAGGAAACAAATTCTTTTCTTACAATATTTATTAAAATAAGATGATTGCCACTTGTTATTAATACTTACATTTGTCAATTATGTAGCTTAATTATCAACACATGTGTTTAGAGAGCCTTAACATGTTCACACATGTATTTTAGTATTTTAATAAAATTTTATTTAGTTTAAATGATAATATAAACTTACTTATTTATGTTACTCTATGAATAAATGCTTACATATATAAATATAAGTTTACTTTTAAAAGTAAAATGTTTTAAAACCAATTAAAATATAAATGAATCTTTATACTTGTGTTTTTTAAAAAAAATCTAAAACATTTATACATATACATTTATAACTATTTAGATTAAGCATTATAAAAGAAAACAAAACAACACTTTATTTAAATCCTTTTTAACTATCATATGTAAAATAAATAACGATCCTTATATTTTGAAGACAAATAAATAAATCCTTATATTAACCTTTGAGAAATATTAAGTTTTAAAACAAGTTTCAGATTACAATTCATTCCTATATAAATTATTAATGGATTAAACTAAATTTCAAAACAACTCAAATTATATCATATACATACATATATATTACAATTTGAAAATTCATCTTTAATTTAAAACCCAAGATCTCCTATTCACAATATATATCAAATGTATATATTATAAATAGAATAAAATTTCATTTGCTTTGACAAAAATCTTATCAATATTTCCAGATTAAAAATTCATTAACCTTTAAAAGATTAAATTTACCAATTTTAAATTAAAATTATAAAGAAAATTATCAAATCAGTTAAATTATTAACACAGATTATTAAGTTCTTATTGCCTAAAATTCCGGGTCGCTACAATCCTCCCCCCTTAAAAGAATTTCGTCCCCGAAATTTAAAAGCACGGGTAATTTAATAACCCAATACAGATTTTAATTTCAATCAGCAAAACATTCCTATCAACCAATTACTAACATCCAAAGAAATCAAATAAACAAACAAACTTAACTAATTATTCTGACACAAATCAGAATAAATCTCTAATTCTATCACGAGTTTCCCAAGTATAAATCATTGGAAGACTCACTCTATAAAAGCCAACAAATTAACTACACAACCAAAATCCAGAGCTTCACTCATCTCTAGATCCTTCAATCTGAACAGAACATCAGACTACTCTCAAATCTAGCTCAACATCCAATTCCAACTGAACTACAGATTCAACAACCAATCGATGAATCATACACGTACTCCCTCAGAGACACGTGTTACAAAATAATTTCCAGCTATCTAAACTTGGCAATTTAATCTCATCCTATCAAAACACAGATAAGAAAATCTCAAATGCCACAACACTAACCAACCAATCTTATCTAATATCTGTTTTCTTAACCAGAGAGATCTAACAACACTGAAGTCTCCAACTTTGAATACCAAACTCCTTATCTCATATCTGTAACTCAACAGATAATCCTGGACTGCCAAACTCTTCCTGATCAGCTCAATCTATGCTGATAATTCCAGAAACAACAAGACCAAATCAAACTGAACTTACTTCCTTCCTTGCACAGCTGCTACCTCGCTTCCACTGCACAACTCTGATTCTAAAATAGATAAGAGTACTGCTGATGAACACGAATACAAACTTATCCACTAAATTCGAAAACCTTGTTCATCAAATCCATAAAAATCTGAGTGACACATCAGACTTGGTCACACAACTTCAAAACAGAATCATAATCCAAAAGCTAGATCAGTCCAATTCCAATTCCAGAAAATAATTCTGAGCTTCTACACCAACTTTGCTTTCTCCAAGAATTATCCAACTTCGAGGCTAACTACCAAAATCACTTCTGGAAACCAAAACAAATATGGAACTCAACTTCAGATGCAGAAAACCTTCTGAGCACCTCAGTAGCTCCTACCTCTCAAGAAACTCAGACTCCAAACCAAGCATCAACAACTCGCTTTCCTTAGGGAATGACAGATGAGACCATGCCAAAGTAAATAACTTATAGACCTTAGTCTCACATTCCAAAACAGCCAAACTCCATGCTAAAGATCCAAACAACTTCTACACAGACAAGTCTTCCCTGCAGCAGGTAAAGACTGCTCCTCGACCCCTTCTAAAACTGTTTCAAGAGAAAACTCCTTCAGAAAAAATCCTTGGATACTGCATCTCATCACGCAGCTATCAAGATATCATTACTTACTTCTGCCCTTCCTACAGATCCAAACACTAGAAAAATTCGCTTATCCAAGCGAAATCCAAACTTACATTCCAAAGATACACTCCGAATCTTTAAAAGGTTTCCTTCGGATCTCAGAGAAATCCTCACCTCAAGCTACAAATCTTACTCGAGATGGTATTAGGTCTACAGTCTCAACAAATACTTCCAACCTCAAACATATGGACCTCTTCCATTAGTGGTAGTCGTGTTACACACACACCACTACTCCATCTACCTTTAGAAACTTATGTTGGAAAATCCGTACAGATAACCCAACTTATTAGGTAGACATAGATATATATATAGTTATATATAAAAATTACAAGTACGCTCTCTCAAGAAAGACACTACTATAGAGCCTAGGTATTCACTCAACCTAAAGCTCCCTAAAGAAAGACACACTTCAGAGCCTAGGTATTCACTCAACCTAATGCTCTGATACCAAATGTAGCGACCTGACTTTCTACTCCCAGAAAATCGTGTCATCTTTAAGAAAGAAAGGGATAGAAGAAGAAAAGAAAGAGAAAGAAGAACACAAACAACATCAGAGAACTCACAGCGGAACGTATAAAATATAATATATCTCATAAATATTACATAGTATCTCATTACATCAGAGTACACAACTATACAAAACATATTAGACAGTTATAAACTTCTGTCTAACTATACAACTCAAGTACAACAGAAGAAACAGACACAACATACACAGCGGAACCATATTATATATCTACACGTCGAAGCCTCCTGCTCCATATCTCCTCCAGAATTCGTCAAGCTAACCTGATTCACTTGACTACTCATACATAATATGAGTACCCAAGAGTTTAATAAAATAGAAAATAACCACTCGGGTCAGACAGGGGTCTGGTGTGAGTAAACGGGTTAAAGTTGCTTAACTTTAGAAAACCTTTGAAAGAAAAGGTATCACGTAAGACTTCCCACACATAAACATGGAAATGTTTTTACCTTACGATAACCAAAACATTTGATAGGAAATCCAGTGTTCAAGTAAATAAGAAATAGCCGAAATTGTTACATTCATTAAATTCCAGCTACTAGCCACAAAAGTGGGTAATACAATCAAAACCATAGGGTCTCGTAGGGAAAATGGGTTTCCATCAATGGCAGGGCTACTGGGGTACCGCCCGTTACAGTACGTGGCCTAGATCACCATACCGAGGATTGCTCCCTTCATCCCCTGCAACACAAGGCCGGAACCATCCCTTACTGGACAGTCCCGAACAAGACAACCCCGTAGTTGGCCGCGACCCAACTGCCCACACAGCCGAATAAAAAGGGACTTCTAGACAGGGGAAAATTTTGCTCTCCAGTGGGAGCTACCCACGAAGCCTTGCTGCACCTCCCCTGTTTTAGCCATTCTCGGTTGATGAGGCTTGAGGTTACGATTACCTTTATAGGACACATTATCTTAGAATGCTCATCGTCCACCTGACGATGTGCTGAAAGCATTCAATCCATACAAGTTCGTTCCGGGTTCGAACGAAACCGAAGGCACTATCTCGTTGCACTCGTTATTGGAATCACCCTCAGAGTCAACGACCATAGCCCTTGCACTCTGATTCGCCATCTCGAATCTATAAGCACTATTCCGTCAACTCATTACGGAATCACCCACAGAGTTATACTTACGTATAGCCCTTACACCTCGAGTCTTCACTTTCTCCATGGATTAACGACCTAACGTTTAATTGGAATCGGTGTGGTTTTAGGATTCCAAATATGGAAACCCGATCTCGGTCTCACCGAAACCAAACGCCATTTTAATGTCCAAGTTGTACTTAAGGGTTTAAACAGTTTAAAACTTATATACAGTATGAAATAAACAGATAGATGAATCATTTATCACAATGGATAATTCATATCAGACATTCATCTCACACAGCAACATCTCACATGTCATTGACATTCAAATCATCCAATTACATCCAATATCAACCAATCACTTAATATCATCCAACATCCAATATCAACCATCCAATATTGATCATCTAAAATCAATTTATCAACAAATATTAACCCATTATCCAAAGCAAAATTGATTAATTCTTTAACCAATTGGATTACCTAAATCCTTCTTTATTTATTAATCCCAAATAAATAAATTAATCATCTCCAATGATCTTTTTTAATTAGTCTCCTTTGATTAATCCTTATTTAATTACATTTAGGTAATTATACTTAACCATATTCAGTAATTATCCCTTAATTACTATCATTAATTACAATAATTAATGATCATACATTAATTAATTAACTATAATTAATTACATAAATTTTTAATTAATTACAATTAATTAATCACATTTAAATTAATTGCTTATATTAATCAACCTTGATCAATATCATTAATTACATTAATTAATCCTTATTAATTAATAATTACTTTAATTAATTAAATAATTAATTTATAATTAATAAACTAATTAATCATAATTAGTAATTAACAATTTGTAATTACTTATCTTAATTAATTATATTAATCCTTGATTAATTACTTTAATTAATCTTTAATTACTTCATTAATCAATCTAAATTAACAATTAATCCTTAATTAATTACTTTATTAATTAATTACACCTAGTAATTAATCACATTCATTAATTATCTAAATTAACTCTTAATCTTACATAAGTAATTATCTCTAATTACTTCATTGATCAATCTTAATTACCTCCTTAATTAATTACTTAACAATTAATTAATTCCATTATTAAGTAATTCTTAATTCATTAATTAATTAATTACACCATAATTAAATAATTATATTATCAATTCTTTAATTGATAACATTAAGTGATTATCCACTAATCACTTCCATTTAATTACTCCCATGAGTAATTTCCTCTAATTACTTCCATAAGTAATTATCATTCTTAATTACATTTAATTATTAAACATTAATTACTTCATTAAGTAATTACACTTAATTAATCTATAATTAAGTGATTATTTAAAATTTAATAATCAATTAAATAATTTTTAAAATTAATTAAACAATTAATTAACATCTTATATTTCAAAATCCTTAATTGATTAAGAAAACATTAATCTTAATTAAATCTTTACTTAATTGCAAATCATATATAATCGAGTATTCTTAAGTTCATATTCAAATAATTTAACATTATTTATCTTCATAAGTTAATTATTTGAATTAAATCAAATTTCAGTAACTTAAAACAAATTATTCAATTTGGTTTACAATAATATTTACCTTCATTGAAAATAGTACATTTTAAACAAAATTTCAAAATTCAAAACTCAGTAATCATCTAAGTTAAACTTATTCATTCAAATTGAAATTTGAAATTTTGATTTAAAAATCTTTACTTAAAATTTCTCTAAACTTTGATTTAATACCTTAAATTCAAAACACTCATTTAAATTGAACTTCAAAATTTTAATTAGATAATTATTTTCAAAAACAATCATCTTGAACATTTTAATTTTTTGAAAATAAATTCAATTATCCCTTTTAAATGTATGATTTACTTTCACTCTAAAAAAACAAGTTTAACTTTATTTTTACTTCCTTAATAAACTTGTTTTATAACTTAAACTTGATTTTACTTATTTTATACAATCATGTCAAATCTGCATTTACATTCATTTCAAAATAAGTTTAACTTTGTAATTTATTTCTTTATAAAACTGGTTTATAATTTAATGCTTGTTTTCGTTTATTTCAACATTATGTTATAATCTGCAACTTTATCATTACAGGGTACCAAACAAAAAAACAAATGACCAAAGATACCCGAGTCAAACCCCTCAACTACTCGCCTAACACTCGAAGCAAAAACTCAGTTCCTCACTTCGAGTCACCACCTTGAAAACGCGAGAACCCCATCGAGACAAATCTCATCTTCTCCAAAACAAATACACAGTGCACACAACTACACATGTGCATACTGCACGGCGAACCAAGCCCCTCCGGCCATCTCCCTGATCGCAGACCGATCACGCAGTGCCTCGTCAACCTTCCCCACAACCCAGAATCCAAATAAGCTAGGTGAATCAAAAACGAGATATTCAAGTCCAACTGCAGAAACAACTCGATCCAAAATCCCATCATCGCCGACCAACCCAGTCGCCGATGAACCTCACCGACCACAATACACCTTCATCTCGACCTTCTGCTCAACATGCCCCTGTCGCGATTGCCTCCGGCCACGTATCGGCGCCAAGAATTTCACTGGAACGACAGCTACAATAACAGGGTATTAAACCCTACTTCGATTGATTCTGCTCGATACTACCATAAGAAAAATCCACGAACATTTTTCCTTATATTAACAACTCACGAACTAGCTTCGATCCAAATTCTAGCTTAAATCATGGAGTTTATCATCGGCAATTGATCAAATTGCCAAAACCCTTCATTCCCAATTTTCCAATTTAACATCAGTCTAAAAATTATGCAATGCATGTTAAAATTCAACATTTTTAACTAACAATCCAACTATGTAATCCAAAACAAAAATTAAGAATATCAATTTTTGACATTCAACGATGTCTCACTTATTTTGTACATGTTAAAGATAAAAACATAATAAATTTTCCTGAATTCAATTTTAAAATTAATATCACATCATTATATACATTTCTCTTTTAGAAATCAAAGTCTAAACCTTTATGCAAGAGAAGATAATAAATCTACAAGTTTATATAAACCTGTAAAGTAACAGAGGCAAATTTCTTTTATACATTCAGGCACATCCAACATTCAAACATGCATTCACATACAAATCTTATCAAACCAAATTCAATCATATGCATTTAATTTAAAATCTCAAGTTTAAACTGTTTTTAAAATGAAGATTTACTCACCTGTTCATTAAAGAGGAAGAGCAGTTTAGTGAATTTCCAGGCTTTTGAACATAAATCTGAAAAATGCATTTGCTTTGATTTTGAAAATCCCCTTTGCATGCTTTAGTTTGATTGCAGGTTGAAGTCTATTTGTATTTGCAGGTTGTCGTAAAATCCATCTGCATGCTTTAAAGATGAAAGCTGCAGATCTTCATTTGCATATTGAAGTTGCAGGTTTTATTTTCACTTCAGATTTGATTTTGGTTTTTGCATTTAATTTTCAGGTTTTGGAAATAATTTTTGTTTTGCCATTAAAGTTAGAAAGAATGAAGCAAAAGAAATGAGAAAGGAAACAAATTCTTTTCTTACAATATTTATTAAAATAAGATGATTGCCACTTGTTATTAATACTTACATTTGTCAATTATGTAGCTTAATTATCAACACATGTGTTTAGAGAGCCTTAACATGTTCACACATGTATTTTAGTATTTTAATAAAATTTTATTTAGTTTAAATGATAATATAAACTTACTTATTTATGTTACTCTATGAATAAATGCTTACATATATAAATATAAGTTTACTTTTAAAAGTAAAATGTTTTAAAACCAATTAAAATATAAATGAATCTTTATACTTGTGTTTTTTAAAAAAAAATCTAAAACATTTATACATATACATTTATAACTATTTAGATTAAGCGTTATAAAAGAAAACAAAACAACACTTTATTTAAATCCTTTTTAACTATCATATGTAAAATAAATAACGATCCTTATATTTTGAAGACAAATAAATGAATCCTTATATTAACCTTTGAGAAATATTAAGTTTTAAAACAAGTTTCAGATTACAATTCATTCCTACATAAATTATTAATGGATTAAACTAAATTTCAAAACAACTCAAATTATAACATATACATACATATATATTACAATCTGAAAATTCATCTTTAATTTAAAACCCAAGATCTCCTATTCACAATATATATCAAATGTATATATTATAAATAGAATAAAATTTCATTTGCTTTGACAAAAATCTTATCAATATTTCCAGATTAAAAATTCATTAACCTTTAAAAGATTAAATTTACCAATTTTAAATTAAAATTATAAAGAAAATTATCAAATCAGTTAAATTATTAACACAGATTATTAAATTCTTATTGCCCAAAATTCCGGGTCGTTACAATATCACTTCCCAAATCATACCCACTTCCAAAATCATAACCATAAAATAGTTTAAACCATCATATCAAAATATTCGCATTTAAATCCACTAAATCTAAATCATAACAATTCTAGCTTTAACAGTTTAAATATTTGAGATAGTTTATATAGTTTGAAATAGTTATAAATTGAAAATAGTTTACATATTTAAAATAGGTTATAGATTAAAATTGTTTATATATTAAAATATATATATACACCGAAAATTTAGAATTACTTCTTCCAATTTCGCAAATCAATTCTAATCAAATTTAATTCCAAAAATTCAATTTAAATAAATCTCAGCTCAACAATCTCAATTAAAAAAGTTAAAGGTTCAATTCAAATTCTCATTAAAATCATTTTTAATTTATATCAACTTCAAAATCCAGGTTTGAACTGCAAATTTAAATCACTTCCAATTATAGGTTTCATTTAAATAAAATCTCAAATTACAAATTTAAATCAAAATTAAATATTCAAATTCAATTTTATTTAAATTTAAAAATATTCATTTAATCCTCTTTAATTAATACTAAATTATCAAGTTATATAAACATATCTTTAAAATCTCAAAATAATTAAGTTCCAAATCAATCCTTTTTTTGAAATCAATTATTAACCAATTTAAATTTCACGTCAACTTTAATTTATATTTCCAACATCTATTATTAAAGTTATTACAAAATATATTTTTAAATATTAATAAAATTTTAATTAAGTACTTAAACATATTGTATATATGCAAAATAAATTAAATTTTATTAAATTAAATTTTATTAAATTAAATTTTATTAAATCAAATCTTATTATTAAATTTGTTTAAGTCAAATCTTAAAATTTACTCTTTTCAAAACTTAACTTATAAATTTATAATTTCCAAACATATAATTTAAAATCTAAATTTTACTCGCATATTCAAATAAAATCTTTATATTATATTTAAAATCAATATTTATTAAAAACACATATATTTCTCTTTTCTCAAAATTTTGGAAATCATTTAAAAATAGACCAGCGGTGTTCGTAAATAGGTTTCTATCCTATGGTCAAGTGAAACTGATATCTATCATTTCAATCCACAAGTATTTAAATTTACGGATATATATCATTTCAGCCTGCAACCCTAAATTCAAAATCAACAAAATCGCTTAGGTTTATCATTTCAACCCATAACAATTTTCCCTAATTTATAATATCGTTCAAGTATGTATAATTTCAACCAATAGGGATTTCTTAAACTATCAGGGAACTTGCAGAGTGGGAACGATAAAGTAATAATAAATGATACAGCATATCAATAGCAAATATGATCATAATTAACCATTCAAATATAATATATATATATATACACATATATACTAACAAGTATGGTGTCATATGTCAATTAACATAGGTTAACAATTTAAATATTAACATATTATATTTAACAATTTGATTACTAACAAACTAAATTTAACAACATATTTCAATAGTCATTTCATGTAAATTAAATTTATTAAACATGAGAATGTTAATCATGAGTGATCGCTCACCTTCCGAGGCTAGAGAAAACAATGATGGCGAAGAAGGTGACACCAACACGCACACTGTTCGTCGACGGAAATTCTATCGGTTTAGAAAACCGTCGAACGAATTTAAATTTAAAAATAACCGCAAGCGCACGGTGTACGAATGTAGCACGTGGCGAATACGGGTCGATCCACAGGGAATTGATGATTTTAAAATTCTATTCAATCAAATTATACCGAAGTCGAGAGTGAATAGCTAGAAATGTAAGAAACTAACAAAAACTAGCAAAAGAAAATGATAAAAATATGAGAGTTAAAAGAATAATTTAGAGATAAATCCACTCTCTAGATCATATAAATCAACAAAATGAAGTTATGATCTCTCTTTTCTTGTCATTAGTGAATTAGTTGATGTGCTTATCATAAGTATGGTATATTTGTGCTATTAATTAGCTCAATATAAACCATCAAACTATAACACAACCACTAATACACATTTAACTCTCATGAAATATGACAACAAAGTTAAAATAAAAATCTATTTTAAGCATAGCCTATTAACTATTGTTTAGATATATAGGCTATCAAATTCAATTTCAACATTCACTTCTTTGCCATAATCATATTTAGATGAAGAGGCAATTTGTGTTATGTTTGTTTAAGCATAGCCTATTTGTTATGAACAACATAGACTATCAAATTCAAAGCTAAACAACATCATTAAACCACTTCAAGTATTTCCATTAAAGCACAAAAAGAGAGCATAAACATCAAAATGTTGCATCTGCATACTAGAGAGCTTCATTACCCCTAAATTGTAGGGATTAAGCTCTCATATTTGTTATCAAATCAACAAATGTAGAAAGCAACATGAAATCAAAAAGAAAGGAAAATGAAATCTAATGGAAAAGACAACTAATCTAATTGCATAAAGGTAGATCTGCACTATTACATAAGAAGAGAAGAAGCATGTAAATAAAAGAGAATTAACATTGCATAAAAGAAAAGAAAATTACATGAAATAAAATGGCTAAGTAGCCATGGAAAGAAAGAGAGCTTTGATTTATTTTCTAAACTAAAACTAACTAACTAAGAGGAAGATTGCTAGATGAAACATAAGGGGTATTTATACAAGTTAGAAACCCTAATGCATATTTTGGAGAGTACCCAAAATGCCCTTGGAGGAAGTGTGGTGGCCAAGTTATCATTAGCTTCAATAATCCCCCACTTAAGTATACATGAAGCTTTAAATGTCTTTTAGCATGTGCATTAGCCTTTAATTTGTACATAAAGGTAGTGGGTAGGTGGGGTCCTCCATGTTCTTCACTTTGAATTATTTCCATTTTCATTCTTTTCTATCTTCTTTGTACATGCATATTCCTTCATGAAACCACTTGTAATTGAGTTTAAATTCATACAAAATAATATAGAAATTTCCCATTAAATTTTCTCAATTTGATATATGCACAAAAATGACCATTTTGCCTTCGGATGACGATGAAAATGTGACAATTTCAAATAATTTGAATTTTGGTTAAAACAAGTTAAAATACCCAATATGATCATTTATTCAACTTAAATAGATTAAATATGGTGGTAAAAATATGCACATTTACGTGCACATCAAATACCCCCACACTTATCTTTTTATTCGTCCTCGAGTAAAATAAAACTAAGATAAATCCGTTTTCGTAGGGAGCACGATTGCATTGAGCGTATGCAACAAGCCGTTAAACCTCTGGGTGTCCCCAGTAGGACGAGTGTTGTCTCGTGAGGGTTTCAGCGGATACTGCCCACAGAATCCAAATGCATGATGAAAATATTTACAAAATGCAAGATTTATTTACAAAGAGATTAATGCAAAATTTTGAAAATATTTACAAATGAAGGATTTATTTTTAAATCGACACAAATAAGTTAAATATAGGTTTTGATTATTATCTTGAAAATTTATGTCATTTACTCGTCAAAATTTCCAACAAAAATCAAGCTATCATAACAAATAGACAATAGTTTAATTTGTTGTTTCGGTTGATAACAAAGTGTAATTATAAAATGGATCCTTAGTTGATTATCAAAGTTTATCAAAGTGGTATTTTCATTTCTTTTCAATAACAAATCAAATCAAATAAGTAAAAATAGTGCTAGGATTTCAATTGCTTGCTCTCTCATTATTTGCAAAAAAAATTACACACCTAGCTCAGGTAAACTGAGGCCATATATACCACCTATGCACTGCCTTTCGGGCTTATGTGAGGGAGTACAGAGCATGGCGAGTGCACACACTTTCGTGCATACACCTATCGACCGTAGGTGGTTTTATTAAGACTGTTCTTTTTCTTTCTTTTTTACATGTGTTCCATACATGCATAACCGTGAGGACTTTTAAATGAGTATTAAAGCACATAATCAAAGATTCCAAGTAATTCACACATGCATAACCGTGAGGACTTTTAAATGAGAGTGAATACTTGGATGTTATATATATATAATATATATATATATATATATATATATATTATTTGATTTTTTTTAGGAGAAAGAGAGTTTTGCAAAATCATCTTAGCATCATTTAACTTAGAAGACAAAAAAAATGTTATATCTTTACTTTAAATCAACCACTTTTTAAAACAAAGATTTTCAATTAGGATGTATTTCATAATTAACACGTATGAATCTTCCCATATACTAGTTAAACCATTGTTATTTGTAATCAAACTTCATTTTTATTTTTATTTTAAGATAAATAAACTTTCAAAAATTTCAATTTAATAAGCCAAAACCATATACTTATCCTATAATGTTTCTTTAAAAATAAATCAAAATGCTAAAAAAAAAATCTTCTTTTGTTTTTGGATTTTTTTTTTTTGACTTTTTGGAAGAAAAATGAAAAATTAATCCTGAAAAATCAAGAAGAAGATGATGTCTCCCCCCACACTTGATTTTGACAGTGTCCCTACAGTCAACCTAAGTGAAAGGAACATTTATTATTATTTACATGAAAATGAAATTTATTTACACGGCATCAGAAAGTATATCGCCAAAAAGTAAATGAAACGGTCTTCCAAAGATCGATTCATTTGTCTCGTCAAGTACACGAGACACGACTTAAGCTCGAAAAACCAAACCATAAAAGATTTCGACGTCGAATGTGGATTTGGAAAAACGAATGTCGTTTTATTAAGAACCGTATGAGTTGTTTTATTTTTGATGATTTTCGGGGTTGATAAAACAATTGATTGAAATTCAAGTTTATTTTCACCAAATTGAAAGTTAAGCTCATTATAAACAAATTTTTTAAAATTATCGATTTCAAAATTGAAATGGTGATGAAACTCTTCCCTTTCGGAATTTAACAACTCATTTTCGAAAAGTCCAAAAAATTTATGTTCGTTAAATTCGACTTCCTTTGTTGGATTATCAACAACTTCATCGCGTAAATCGAGTTTAAAGTTCAAAGTTGTCATATTCAAATTTTCAGAAAAAGGAAGATCGAAGTTTAAATCAAGTTTCACACCTTCAAATGAATTGAAATCCAACTCAATTACCGTGTTTTCAACAATTTCATTAAGATTTTCATTTTCAGTTTCAAAAGTTGTTATTTGAAAATCGTCGATTTGGGTAAAAGATGGATTATCGCTTGACTCGTCACACGTTGGAATTTGATTTTGTTTTTCACGTTGTTTCATATATGTTTCAATCAACAAATCCGTGTGATCATCATAAATTTCATTCATTTGTTCAACAAAATCCAATTTATAGTTATTCACTTGAAAATTCTCGATTTGGATTTGTTGAGAACAAAAATTATCAATTATATTGAAATTGAGATTATTTCCATTACCAAAATTATTTGAAAAGTTATTTCCACTTTCGTTTTGATTTTGAAGTTCATTTTGAAGTTCGAAATTGAGTTGGTATGGGTTATAATCGAAATCGTTTGAATTTTGAATTGAATTCAAATTTTGAAATCCTTGATTCGAGTTATTACACAAATATGAATTACATAAATCATTTATCTCTTGATTTTGTCGTGTAGAAAGTTCGAGTAAAGATGAAATCATTTCAATGCTATTTCAAGAGTCGAAGGTTGGTCATTGTTTTGAAAATTTTGTTGTTCGAAATTTGAATTATTTACACAAAAGTTGTTGTTAAAATATCCATACGAATTTGGAGTGAACTCATATGGATTATATTGATTTTCACAGTTAAATTCAAGTGAGTAAGAAAAAGGAAACTTGGACATTTTCAAGATTTTTTTTTTTGGTTTTTTTTATAAAGAAAAATATTTACAAGTAGAATTTATTTTTCAAAATGAAAATTTGATTTTTGTTTTGATTTTGGATTTTCAAATTTTTTTGGCTTCTTTTTTGTTTAAGAAGAAGTTTTATAAATTTTTTTGGATTTTTGTTTTTCTAAATTTTTTGGATTTTAGAAATTTCAAAGGAAAAGGATTTAAAAATTGCAAAGAAAAATAAAAGGAATATTTACAATTTTTTTTTGGATTTTTTTTTTAAAATATGCATGAACTAATGCTACTAAATGAATGCAGTGGTTAATTACAAATGATTTATCCTAAGTTAACCCAAAATCGTATAATTACAAATTGTCTTAGATAAACAAGATAGTTCTCAGCCAGGTAATGGGCAGGATTTATCGGTGCACCACGAATCACCGTAGCAATGCAGTCGAAGGTTTAAGTACCTTCAGAGAAATAATTCAGTATAATATTTACGAATCACCGTAATATTTATATCTGATTATTGCTCTGCCGTAGCCTAGACACCAAGAAATTAAATTGCTCAAAGAAGACAACTTGTTAATATACAATTAAGTGTTATTGATGTCTAACCGTTATTATTAATAAATTTTAGGATGAAATGCAAAACAGAAATTAAACCTGTATTGACAATGCAACTATGAATGGATTTTTTTTATATATAAAATGCAAATGCAAGAAACCAACAATGCAATTCAAATAAAACTAGAAACGAAAGCAGAATTTTTTTTTTCGAGCTAACAAGCAGAGCAATTTATTTTGGCTAGCGAAGCAAGCAACTCCTCTTGATTTTCTGCTTCGACAACCTGAAAATGAAAACTAGAAATATATACAATTGCTGTTATTATTATTATTTTCTTTTATAGAGGAGAAGTTTTGGAAAGAAAAGTACTCAAAAAAAAAATTGAAAAGGAAACAAAATTTAAAAGTGAAGTTTTACTTAGTTTTTTTTTTAGGAGAGAAAGATCTAAAGCTCAAACAAATTAATTAAATAAACAAAAATAACTAAAAAAAATTGGAAAGAAAGAATCAACTCTACAAACAGCCTGGCCCAAACATAGAACTACCTGACCCACTTTATTAAGCACGCACCCACTCACGAATTCTCTCAGAAATTCTATAATTAAAACTAATTTTGCAAACAAAATTCTGAAAATGAAACTGATATTCTCGTAATCACGAAATCGACAATCCCAGAAATCACGAAAATGAATTCGAAGGTTGGTAAGTGGATTTGGTTTGGGGATAGCCGATTGAGGGTAGCAGCTTGCTGTGCTTCAAGTTTGGTCGAATTGGGGAATCGCGGTGGTCGATTGGTAGATGCCACAGTTTCAGGCTATGATGTTCGACGCGATTCGAATTAAAGGTTGTAGTGGTTTCGGTTTTCATGGCTACAGGAAGGCGATTAAGATGTAGAAATTCGTGCAGGCGATTTGGGTTCGCTTGGAATTCTAGAGTTTGAAACGAGGATCGAGGTGACCATGGTTGTAAGTGGTAGTTGGGTGTGGTATTGGTTGCGGTGATGGATTCGATTGTCGACTTGGTCACGGTGAACTTTTCGTGGATTGGAGCTGCTTGAGAAGGTGGTGATGAACAAGATTGATGTAAGGAAGGTAAGGTAGTTGGATGGTGGTCAGAGGAAACGTGGTCGGGTTGTCGTTGTTCAAGCAGTTTTTTTTTTTGATATGTATCGCACTATGGTTCCTGGCAGTAGGCAAGGGAGTTTCCAGGTAGTTGGAGTGTCGCTGAGGAGGAGTGGAGGAGTTTTAGATGATGGTTGGTTGTTTGATCGAGTTTGAGGACTTGGCAGATGGTGGTTGACAGAGAGGGAAAGGTTGATATATCAGAGTGGTGATTGTTGTATGTTGATGTTGTTATGATGAAGAGTTGTGATGAATGTGGTTTCAGACTGTAGTTGTAGTCAAATGGTAGAGCTGTAGTGAAATGAATTGGCTAAGTGGAAGTTGAACTGTGTGATGGTCACTGAACTGGAAGACAGGGTATGTGTGCAGGGGGAGGAAGCAGTGAGGAAAGTTGCAAAAGTTTGAAGTAGTTGTTGTGTTCTGGTGAGGACTGGGTAGTGTTTGTTTGTGGAGGTGACTGGAAATGTAGGTGCTGTGTCGATATTTATTGAGATGGTATGTTATGGCGGCGACAAAACAGCAAGTAGAAGTTGTTGTGGATATAGTCAATGTTGAAGTGTGAAAAGGTATGCACTGGTTTCTGAGAAGATGAACAGGCGAGTGAATTTTGTAAGGGAAGTGGGATGTTGCAATGTGTGATTTGGGGGAAGCGAGGGAGTCATAAGCGACAGAGAGGAAATGTAGTAATGTTGATGTCTGGTTGATGATGTTGTGTTGTGATAAGGAGGGCACTATTGTAGGTGAGTTTGGATTGGTTGTAGAGGAGTATGGAATTGACAGAGGTGGATAGCAATTTGTGGCACTGCAAACAAAATTCAGAGACCAAGGAAATGCAAACATAAAACAGTGCAATGTGAAAGTATTTTTTTTTAAATTGTAAATGGAAAATGTAATTGACAATGAAAATGAAATACAAATTTTTTTTAACAGACTGTGTATCTTTTTTTTATATGCAAATGCAAATGCCAATAGGCTAGAAAATCAAGCACACAACACAAATGCACAAAATAAAGAAGCAAACACACACAATATTTTTTTTTTGAATGCAAACAAACACACAAAACAAACACACAAAAATCAAACAAAAGTAATCTGAAGAATAGAAAACAAAATCAAACAATTCCCCGGCAACGGCGCCAAAAACTTGTTCGTCGACGGAAATTCTATCAGTTTAGAAAACCGTCGAACGAATTTAAATTTAAAAATAACCGCAAGCGCACGGTGTACGAATGTAGCACGTGGCGAATACGGGTCGATCCACAGGGAATTGATGATTTTAAAATTCTATTCAATCAAATTATACCGAAGTCGAGAGTGAATAGCTAGAAATGTAAGAAACTAACAAAAACTAGCAAAAGAAAATGATAAAAATATGAGAGTTAAAAGAATAATTTAGAGATAAATCCACTCTCTAGATCATATAAATCAATAAAATGAAGTTATGATCTCTCTTTTCTTGTCATTAGTGAATTAGTTGATGTGCTTATCATAAGTATGGTATATTTGTGCTATTAATTAGCTCAATATAAACCATCAAACTATAACACAACCACTAATACACATTTTACTCTCATGAAATATGACAACAAAGTTGAAATAAAAATCTATTTTAAGCATAGCCTATTAACTATTGTTTAGAAATATAGGCTATCAAATTTCAATTTCAACATTCACTTCTTTGCCATAATCATATTTAGATGAAGAGGCAATTTGTGTTATGTTTGTTTAAGCATAGCCTATTTGTTATGAACAACATAGACTATCAAATTCAAAGCTAAACAACATCACTAAACCACTTCAAGTGTTTCCATTAAAGCACAAAAAGAGAGCATAAACATCAAAATGTTGCATCTACATACTAGAGAGCTTCGTTACCCTTAAATTGTAGGGATTAAGCTCTCATATTTGGATAAGCAACAAAGCTAGAAAAAATGCTGCTGAACGAATCTGGACAGCGGCAAAGCAAATCTAGCTAGAAAAGTGCTACGACAATGGCTAGAACAGCGGAGAAACAAAGCAAAGCTAGTCGATATCTTGAATCGATGAATTCAAATATATGTGTGTGTGTGTGTGTGTGTAGACATGAAATACACACACACACCTTTTTATAACTTAAACTCGCCGGTATTATTTAAAATAAGACAATAAGTAGTACTACTGATGCAAACACCATGCAACATATTACATAGTTAAGCAAGCATCAAGAATATAGGAAATATGAGCCTCAGTAGCGGCACGAGTAGTCTGATCCATGCTCAGTCTACATCCAAGTCACTAACATAAGTTAAGTTGAATTGGCCAAGAAGTCCACCAGCGACTGTGGCATGGCTTGAGCATGGCAAGGTGATGAAGGAAATGAACAGGCTGCTTGGTGGTCATCTTGAGTGGGAAGGTGGAAGGGAATGGGCGAGGAGGCTTGCATGGAATAGTGTACAAGCAGGAGGGGTGCAGCTGGTCTGGCATGGATGGAGTAGACGGGCAGCTCGGTTATGAAGGAGATGATGGTCGGCTATTGGTTATAATCGGTTTTCGGTGAGCTATGGCAGAGGGGAGGGGAAAGGTCGCTGTGGAAGGGGACGGCTGTATTGTTGGAGGGTGGTAGGTGGTCAAGGAATGAGAGGAGAAGTGGATGTGGCGTTTAGAAAAAGGGAAGGTGTGAAGGGTGTTGCGGTAGATGTTGATGGATGGCGTTGGAAGCCTGCTACTATCAAGGTGGCCGTGTGTACTAGGAGCAAGGAACGGAGGAGAACTGATGGTGGGAGCTAGGGGTTGGAGGATCAGGTTCGATAGGGAACAAGGCTGCTTGGACAGTGGAGAGTGAGGAGAGAAGTCTATGCATGTGGCTACGGGGATAGAAAGGGTAAAGGAGTGGTGGTGATCGTGGCAAGCAGAGGGGAGGTTTTGGCAAAAAGGTAGGAGGAGCAGGCTTCAAAATTCTCTAATATAATCTTTTATATATATAAAAGCATAGAACGGAAAAAAGGAAGAAACAGAGAAAAGAACGACCACAATATAAATGAAACCATGGGAATAGAAAAGTCACGACTTAAATTCAGTAAATACTTAAAATCTAGTGGCTGTTAGCTTAATAGATGGACAAATGAAAGGAACGGAAAGCTCAAAAGGTCTGAATGCGGAACTGGTACAGCTAATCGTTTTCAAATTTTACCATGTACCGAACACTGAAATGCATAAATGATTACACTACGGAGATCAGCATGACAAGATGAACAGAATGGTACATAGATATGAGTGATATGACCAACCTATCAAAACTCGATATTCTCTATCAAAATGCTGCTAAAATACCGAAAATAAGGTAAGTAGAGCTAGAGTTGTCCAAATTTGGCAAAACGGAGTATGACATCTTACTTAGAAAATGGTTTACAATTTCATTACATAAAAATATTCAGATTTCAAAAATATTTTATTTCCCTCAAATTTGCTGATATTAAATTTAAAAATTGAAATTTTCATAACAAAAAACTTTCAAATTTTCAAATAAAAATCTGCCACTTGCTATGCTTCAATAGACGCATATCAAATATCAAATATTCATTTCCAAAATTTTATTATATATGTTCAAGAATTTTTTTAGTTAATTACGTTATTTAAATTGTTAAAATTTACGAGTTGTTACATAACCCTAGGCTTCTGGAGTGGGCAAACGGCCACTAGTCCCCCTTTTGGTTCCAATGGAGTGATTGTTTAGCATATTCTATTGATACATCTCACTTGAGTATTAATATAGGTTAGGCGACCCAGGGTTAGGTAACCCACATATTAATGTATATATAGCTCTATTTGGGACTTCATGTTTGTCGTACAGTCATTCTCCATCATGATTAATTCCAATTTATTCACATATAAGGAGATAAGATTATATCTGAGATGTCCAAGCATAGTAGATTCTCATATATTTTATTATATCCGACTGATGGGCAGAGGCCTAATTTTTTACAGTCAGATGGTTTATTTTACATTA
Organism: Allium cepa; assembly: GCA_030765085.1. Taxonomy (NCBI): domain Eukaryota; kingdom Viridiplantae; phylum Streptophyta; class Magnoliopsida; order Asparagales; family Amaryllidaceae; genus Allium; species Allium cepa. The sequence goes on along the minus strand of CM060935.1, from coordinate 924,273,884 downwards.
TTTGACGATAGTATTTTATTATTTGAGATTGAGAGATATTCTTGATGATATCTCATATATTTATGATTGCTAGATTTGTTGATTGTCTCCAGATATTTATGATTCACCCAATTGTTATTGTTTCATCATTTATGTTTTTATGATTTTTTTATGGGTGATGACATCTTATTGCATGGATTTGTGGTATTTTACGTTAAATGACACTATAGAACATGTTTGTCATATTATTATTATATACATTACTACAAATATATTGGTGTTATAATTATTGTTATGAATTATTCTAAGGGTGTTATCGTAATATAATTATATTAAGTATATACAGCGTTCCATACGTATGATGGCCTTTTTATTTTGATATAATCCATCCCTTGTGTTATTTATATATTACTCGGGTCAGTCCGAGACATTTAAGGTTCAGGGACAGCAAGACTAGCTTGTGTTTTCTGGGCATAGAGGAGATTAAATATTTGGTAATGTTGATTATTACCATTTATAATATAATCTCTTATGTGTATATCAGCGTAATGTATATTGGACATGTGTTGTATATTATATATTATATATATTATCACTAACATTAACTTTGTGACCTCTGATATATACTGCATGTTGTGTACTGTTCTATCCTGGAGGCATACATTTTTATTACTTTGTGCCGATATTGTAAACGTTTTGTAGTAAGTTATATTCGATGTTTAAATATGTACCATTATTAGCCTAATGGAATATTCACATAGGTACCGCATATCGGCTCATTCTCTATATTATCCAACAATATTATTTGTTAATACTCTGGGATAGTATGGCTATAGAGGTGAGGTGTTTAACATTTAGTATCACTTTAGGTTCAGAACAATACATCATATATAAGAGACATGAATCAAGACTTTAGAGAGACTTAGAGTTCATGTCCCCTTATATATGTGGGTAGTTACTCTATACTAAAGGAATAGTGGGAGTATATGATGATTACTAGGGCAATCATCCAGAAATGTACTTGCTATTTTTCCAACTATGTGTGCATGTGTTATTTTATTTCTACTATATTTTTTGTTTCACTTTATGTGGAATTTAAATTATGATGGACGTAGTTAAATAAAGAGTTATTGGCCAAACCAGTAGTATCGACAATGGTGGAGATGAATATATCACTATGTGGCTTTGAATAGAGTAGTCTGATCCAGTAAAGATCAGAGTGCATAGAAAATGCTAATAGAAAGTTTTTCAGTTAAGGCACTTGTTCGTTTGATTGATGTGTGATGAATTGCAATGTCATCTACGGTTGAAAAATTAATTATATATACAGATGTTTAAAATTTAATTAATTAATTAATTGATCGATTTGCGCCGATAGTGGTAGATTATTTGGGTATTAATGTAACTGTTAATATTTGAACCTACTAAATTCAAGCATATGCATTTGATTTTTGTAAAGTGATTTAAAATGTTTTAATATTTTATTTTGGTGTTCATTTGTCCATTGAGTGCTTTAAGAATTCTGATCGATGCGTCAAGCCAAAGTTATCGATAAGGATTCCTAAGCACTAGGATGAGACATTTCGATATAATGGTTTGAAAGAAATAAGATGTTTTGAGAAAGAAACTTAATGGTCTAAAATTTATATTTTAATGACGAGATTTAGGAAAGGAATTTTTTTTTTGGAATATTTGATTATAAAAATAATGATCTCGGAAAGGTTGCTTTGAAGATAAAATAATATTTGAAAGGAATAATATACTAAATGGTATTTACCTGAAAATAAATGATCGAATAAATTAGTCTGCAGTAGATTTTTTAAAAAAGCAACTTTTTTCTATTAAACAACACGCATTTTGTCTAGCAAAGTCGGGAAAAATGGTTGTCCATGGAAACCTAAATGATATTTTCTGATAAAAATCTTTACGCATTTAAATTTTGATTTATAATCAGTGAAACTTTCAATACTATCTAATCCATGGGTTCCATACAACAAATGTAGAGGTACTACTAAAGATACATGGTTGAAATAATGAAGATATAAATTGAAAGAGCTAATTTTTTTTCACTTTATTGAATAAATCAAATAAGCATACAATAGACTATAGGCTTGATTATGAGCCAAAACATGTATGAAGAGCAGTATAGATTTTATGGGTCCTATAATAACTAAATGTTTATAAAGCTAATTTAGCTTCTCTAATTTAATAAAGAAGATGTGTGAAATGAATTCTCTTCTTTAGGATCAAGTAACGATTAAAGATTCCCTGCTTTTATTCTGAATCTTAACCACTAAGAAATGAAAAGTGTAATACAATTTAGAGTAAAATAAAATTTATACCTTCAATTCTATTAGCACATTTTCCCCTTTACCTAATTTCCAACTAGCTCATCTTTTAAAAGTAGAATGAGGATACAAAATGACTGTTTTCATGAAAGTAATTATCAAAATAAAACACCTATTGAATGACATGTGCAAAGAGGAGTATATATGTGATATGTAAAAAAGTAAATTTCAAGAAAAGGATTGTTTAATAATTTGGAAAAAAAGTGAAAAAGAGAAAAGAGATTATAGTACTTATTAATATAATCCTAACTTATGATGATGTGATCTGATTTTGTCGATTATTCTTTAACTGATTAAGAAATTTCAGCTTTTCTTTAATCGCTTCCCAAAATTTTGAAATTTATGATGGTTTATGCATGAGTTAATGAAGGTAGTGTTTGCTGTCTTAAATCCTAAAATTTGCATAAAACATAGCTAAACTTATTCGTCCATAATTTGAACAGTTTATCTAGTTTCAATGATTTTTCCCATTCTAAGAAGACTAAGTAACATATAAAACAACTTTTATTCAGAGTGTTTAGCAAAATTTTGATGTTTGATAGGTGAAAAATGCATTTTAAAAGAGTAGACCTGCTAAAAAAATTCCAAATTGTATTATAAATTGGAAACTCGATAACTTTGTTATGTACCATATTTCATTGATCCAGATGATATAATCTACAACTTCAGTCTTTTAAATATTTGGTAATTTTATGATTTTGGCATATAAAACATTTCGGAACATAATGCATACTAATAAGCATGGTTGTTTACTCATATATTCAAATATTATGCTTCTTAAATTAGTATATGGGATCTCATGTTGCTTATTTGAGTTGAGATAGGTAAATGAAGGCTCTTTGACGCCTGCATGATTATGCGTACTTTAAAATTTTGTAAACCGCTTAAAAATGCAAAGAAAAGGTAATTTTTATGTGTTTAGTGATAAATATATATTATATCGTGATATTATCTTGTTTTCCCATTATTTCGGGATGCCCCGCATTGGGATGCCTCTTCGGAGATGTATATCATATAATTATATTGGGTTTTGATTTTTTTAGAATAATCTCCATACAAAGGAGACTCTGCCAAAATTCTATGGAAAATACGTCACTTAGATATTTTTAATTTTTTTTTATTGTATGTGAAAAATAGAAATTCGTGAATTGAATCTGTTCAAATTGTAGCATACAATAATAGTATTGGAAGAAGTGCCTAGTAGAGGGTTAAGTAGTTGAGTTGATACAAGAGCATAGATTTGATGTAAGTCAGGGTATGAGTTGATTAGCGTCTTCCTATAAGAAATTATAATGAAGCAATTTTCATAAAGAGAAGTCTGTAACAACCCTACTTTCTATGTCGTATAATGAATAAATTTAATTAGATTTTGATGCTAGATAACTTATGTTTTTGAATTTAATTTAATTAAATTAAATTTAGTGTTATATTTTTATTTAATAAACTAATATAAACTAATAAACTCTTTTCAAGTAATATATTGGAATTGAATAAAATAATTTAATCAATATAAAATATTTTGAAGGGTAAATAATTTATTTGTATGAACAAAATAGTTGGGGAAATAAATTTATTTTGTGACAATACAATGAGTAATTAAATAAATATAGACAAATATCGAATTGATCAAAGTTGTGAAGTTTTGGATTATACTTCATAAAATAGAGTATAAATCAAATTAAATTAGATTGGAATTTGTTTACAAATAAATTAAAAAATTACTTAAAATAAAAATAAAGCAAATAATTTTTCTAAATTAGATAATTCCAAAATTACAAAGCTCAAACCCAATTTAGCCCATGCTCTTTCTTTTGTCCTCTCCCTCCATACCAGCCCAAACCCTTATCAAATCCATTCACTAGCCCTAACCCTTCTTGGAGAATCACGAAACAAATCATGTTGAAAGAAAAATACGGGCATGCATAAAGGCAAGCTGGCCTGGGCGGTGGCTATTCTCGTGTGCGATTGAAAGGTAGGAGGTCACTCGGTTGTGGCAATGAAGCGCTGCGATGTTGGACATGATGGAAGCTAACATTGATCCTTGGTGAAGTCACGACCCGATGAACCCAAAGTGGTAATGGCACTTAGAAGTAGCATGGTGGAGGATGGCTGAAGCGTGTGTGGTCTTGATTTTTGGCTAGAGGAGTGATTGGATCTTGCTATTGATAGATGGTTGCTACAATAATTAGGGGTGATTCACGATATAGTGATTTGTATGAAAGTTCAATGAGGGAATCTATTGTGTGGTTTCTTGGCAAAGGTAATGAACTAAATTTAAGGCACGGTGGAGGCACCCCGTTGGCTACAACTGATTGCCGATGATGAAGGCTCTGCAGCGACGATAGAATGGGATGTTGTGATGCTAGGCAGCTGAAAGTATTTTCCAAGGATTTCAATGAGTTTTCAAAACTTAAATCATCTCTATCTAATAATCACTTCTTAATGTATATGTATCCCTTTTATTGTTCGAAATGATTTGATGAATTAGGTTGTTCGAGATTGATTATTATTTGGTTGATGTTGGTTGATTGTATTAGTTAGAAGTGTCAATTTACAAATGAATTTCTATCCATTTGTGGATTGTACTATATATATATATATATATATATATATATGGATGAGTGTATTTTTAACTGACTATATTTTAATGGAACTCGACTCGAGTTCCATAATAAATTTATAAGTGTTGATTGGTTGATAGATTTTTATGAAGTTATTTTACTCCATAATTTTATATATTAAGTTATTTATTTATTTTCTTGTTATAAATAGATGTTTGAAATGTTTTAAAAAATTATTTAATAAATTTGAAATTTTATGAAAAGTATTTTATGAATATCTACTAAATTTTGTTTAATTAATTTTTTTAGTTTACAAATATATATTTTAATATAAGTAAAAATATATATTATTTCCTTTATGTTGTAAAATTCTGTTTGAATCAATACTACAATATATGTGTAGTTCGGAATTTGTTTTAAGACAAAGTAGAATATAATGCTCTTTTATAAAATATATTATGAAAATCGCTATATCTTTTAAAGAGATTTTAATATAATAGTTATTTAATTATTTTTGAAAGAGCTTTAAAGCTTTGGTGAAATGTATAACTCTTTTTAAGATATAATTATAAGGTTCTAGATATGTTCTGAATATACCAAACCACTTCTTATAATATGAAAATTTTGGTTATGATATAACTTAAAGGAAAATGTCTTGACTCTAAATGATTTAGTATGATGTAAAAGTTTTGAATTATAATTATATTTATTTTAGATGTTTATAAATTTATTTAAAAATAAAATTTAATTATAGAAAATTATATAGTAAATTCAATAAATTATATTTTTTTTCTTTAAATGATTTTGAATACTTTAGATGTATTTATGGAAAGATTTCTAAGTAAATAATGGTGTTTTAATTCTTATTTTTGATAATTATATAGATAAGGTAAAATTATTTGATATGTAATGTTTTATAAGAATTTATTAGTTTTGGAAAATAAAATTAATTCAAGAAGATTTCTATTCAAATTATTACTTTATTGGAAGGAAATCGATAACTGGTTTTAAAATAATTATTCAAAATTTTGCATAATTTTGAAAATAAGTAGTTTATTCTATGTATTTAGTTAATGAACCCTTACAATAGTTTTTTGATTTTTTTATTCCTTCAACGTTAATTTTGATGTTATAAATTATTCGCCATTATAAATTTCAATTATTTGCTTTTAATGTGATTTCATATGGTGATGACATCCTTCCGCTTGGTTTTGTAATATTTCATTCTATGTAACACGTAATCTTAATAGACGAAGATATAATACAGTCTGGTATAATATTTTCGGTAATATTTCTTCAGTTATTTTTTAGGCTCGTTGTATGAAATATTTGGAGACTAAATGTAGTGTATAAACAGTGAATAAACGTTTGAGTATCACACAGTGGTACAGGATGTTGTTGATATATTTATTCAATTATTCATTGTAAGTAGATGATACTAACGTGACAGGAATATTATTATGAGACTGTACTTGCATGAGGTGATACTCATAGGTGTAAGCAGCGTTGTTGCCCTTATGTTTGTTGATATTATATGCTACTATCATGATTTACTCCTATTATTGGCGTTGGGGTGAACCAAATGGCTAGAATCCACCCTATCGGCCTGATCTTGTAGTCGTGCCCCAGATCCATGACACCTTTCCTTGATATATTATATTTGATGCACATCACATGATTTGGGTTAGGTGACCTATGGGTAGGTGCCCCACATCATAAGATTTAGGTTAGATGACCCATAGAGTAGGTGCCCTATAGCCCCTTTAATGTTGCATAGGCCAGCAATCTTTTACCTATTAGGGCAAAGCAGGGTCATGACTAAGAGTCTACATGTTGATGAGCCATTGGTGGATATGCATCACGATGTCTGTTGAAGTAGCTAAAGACTATAAGAGCATATCTGGGTAGGTGACCCTAGGCTCCTAGAGTAGGTAGACGGCCATTGATCTCCCTTTTTGTTCAAACAGATTGGTAATTTGGGATATTTTATTGCTACACCTCATTTTAGTATAGATATAGGTTGGACGACCCAGGACTAGGTGGCCGACATATTGATGTATATATGACTCTACTTGGGAATTTGTTTCTGACATACAGTCATTCCCCATCATGATTTACTCTGATTTTTTTATATATGAGGAGATGAGATTATACCTTGATATGCCTATCTAGAGTATAGTGGATTCTATTATATTTTATTATATATGGCGGATAGATAGGTGCCCTATATTTTACAGTTAGCTAGTTTATTTTGCATTATTTGATGATGGTATTTTATTATTTGGGATTGAGAGATATCCTTGATATTGTCTCATATATTGATTATTGCTGGATTTTGTATATATATGATTCACCCAATTGACAAGTGGAATCAGTTATTTTTTTCTCAACGTAAGTAAACATGGCAAGTAAAACATATTTCTATTACATAAATTGTCATTACATTTAAATATCCTAAAACATGCCATGCAAAGGTATAATATAATTAAACATAAATAATAATGTCATGTCCGACGTATGAAGATGTCATCATGAACATATAACCGGTTATTCAATCTGGTTTTACATAGTGACATTGAAGCAACTTTATTATCTACCAAGCCTCTTGCTTCATCTTTGGTGTCTTTATTCATCCTCAAGCAAATCTTCCTAAACCGAAAGCTCAACTTATTAAAATGAGTACCCATGAATTTATGGGAAAATAATAGTAATCATAACACATGTCAAACAAAAAGCTTAGTATGAGCAATATTGTACCCTAAATCACAAAAAATAGAGATACGCTACATAGTGGAATGGGGTTTCCCCTATACTAATCCAACATCATTAATTTGATCATATTAAAGAGATTGAACATCATAACATGAATCATCATAAACATTATTTTAACAATAAGCGTGATTTACACTTAACATCATAGTATGATTAGATTTTATAGTCATTTCTTCTATATTGCCACTAAGGCTCTGAATCCTCATTACCAATTAATTTTGAGCTTTGACGTACAGTTTGCCACATGGGCTTATACCTTGGCTCATTAATAATGACATGAACAAACTTTTAGGATGTCACCCAGGGTTTGCACCTACGTATGTATATTGTCGTATATAGACATTTAGGATGCCATACAAACCTTGCACCCACGCCTTTGTATATAGCCATGAACAGACATTTGGGATGCCATAGAGGCCTTATGCTATCACTTCTACAAATAATGTTGTGCTTTAACATTATGGGTTGCTACACAATCCTTGCACCACCTTACACCATTTTAAGGTTAAGTCGCAACCTTTCCAGTTCGTTTGATAAAACATTTTTATCCTTTCTCTTTAAATGGTAAAACTTATCATTTATTAGCTTCTCTAAGCTATTCCCTTTCACATCTTCACATAAATCATTCCAATTTACTTTTCATCTTGTAAATTATCTTCCAAAATGCCAACAAAATTTATCTATTTAAGTAATGGATTTATTATCAATTGTTATCGCATATATAACAATCAACCTTCTAAATCAATGTTATCGCATGTTTGTAGCTATCATAACTCTAGTGCTATCGCACATTAAAAATGGCTATCGCAAGTATAGGGCTATTGCACCTTTAAACTAGCTATGCAAGTCTGGCGATCGCACATCAAAAATGGCTATCACATATATAGCCATCGCACATATTACTATCACACTTCTAAATAGTTATCATGCTTCTAAATAGCTATTGCATATATAGCTATCGCATGTCTAAGTAGCTATTTGTAAAGACTTACCCTTTCAAATCCTAGAAGTCAACACTAATACATCGACGGTATTCACGTGCCAAACAATTAAGTGCTGAAAAGATAGATTGTTAGGGAAAAAGAGATAAAAGATAGAAGAAACTAAACAATAATAGAATCTCACATTGCAAAAGAATAATAAATATTAATCAACATAGTAATTTACAAAGTCATTTCCAAAATGATACACTAGAGTCATACTACCATGTTGTTACATAACTGATACAAGATGCATATAATACAATGGAAGCAAAAATAATAATAAATAACGATCGTTGAAGCCTCCTGCTCCAAGCTCCTCCAAAATGCATCTTTAGGAAACCTAAACTACTTGGTTGCTTATAAAAATTTGAGCACCCAAGAGTTTTAGGGAAAGAAAATAAAATTCCGGGTCAGACATGGGTCTGGTGTGAGTAAACTCAAAGCAACTGAATTCATAATGATCCACTTCTAGGATGGTTTAAATCAACGATAAATCACACACGTCAGTCTCAAACCATACAAAAGGGAGGATTGTTATGGGTAAATAAGAAAAGGTAGAGAACGAAAAAAAAACACAGAATCTCACAATGGAACGATAAAATATAATAATCGAATAAACAGTTCATGAAGCTGTTTTACAAATAACATGTAACATCCCCAAAAATTTATCAATTTAAAATTAGTAATTTATTTGAATTTTTGAAATTTAATTTGAGTTAATTTGAATTAAATTAAATTTTCAAAACATATGAATATTTTGTTTGTATTATATATATGTATATGGAATGGATTAAATTTCAAATTTGAATTTGAATTTTTATTTGAACTTGTTTTTGAATTTAAATTTAAAAATAAATTATCTTAAAAAAATTATTTGGATTCAAAAATAATAACACATGTGTATAATTTTATTAATGTATGAATTAGTATTAAAAACACTTTCTTTTAAAAGATTGTATAAATATAAAAGAAATGTAATTATACAAATAAGAGAAAAGTGATTATAAAAAAAAATTAAATCCTTATGCATGTATTAACAAGTGTTAGGACCATAAGTAAGTGAGTTTACAAATGTTGGGGGGATCAAGACAAGTGTCATCTCTTTTGATTTTAATTTTTAAGAAAATTTACAAAAGAAAATTTAGCTTTTTTTCTCATTCTTCTCTCATTTCGTTTACCTGTACAAACTCTCAAACTAGAAAAGAAAGAAAAATTATCAAGCAAACTTTAAAACCAAATCAAACAAACCAGAAATCAAAACAAATTGAAACAAGGCTTCTTCTTCTTCAATCTTTTAATCAGCAACTCAAGACTAAGCAAATTTGAGAATCAGGCATTGTAAAACCAAATCTGTAAACAAAACAGCAAAGCTTCAGCTAATAATCAAGTTCATCATCAGATCCAAGAATTAAGCACTGGAAACTAAAATTTCAACTCAGACAAGAAAAAAATTCAAGTTCCAGGGGTCTATTTTCAACTTTCTGTATTTAAAGGCTCTTCTCTGTTTTCATAAAAAAAAAACTGAAGGGAAATCCTTTTAAAAATTTGAGTTTCAATTCGTTAAGTAATCAAGCAAGTGATTCCATTAGAAACTAAGCAAAATTTACATAACTAGTTGCAGAAAAAAAACCTAGGATCAAATTTAAATAGAAATTCCAGACTTCAAAAATCAAACTTCCAGAAATTCCTCTCTACTTCTGTTTTCAGGCTAATTGGTGAGTGAACCTTTCAAAACCCTGATGTTTGATCTGCTGTTTGAATGCATGATGTAGGCAAGTTTGAACGTTGGTTTGCATGCACCAACCTGTAAATGTGTATATGGATCTTGCATGTGCATGTTGATGTGCAAGGTTGATAATCCCTGTTTTAGTTCCAGGTTTTCAAAAACCTGTTAGAAAATGAAATTCTCATCCTACAATCTTTGAAAGGCTTCAGTGTCTAAGTGAATTTTGTTTGCATGATCAGTATCTAGGTTTTAAAAAAAATTTCAAAAATTAAATTATAAGAGGTTGCTGGAAATCAAGCAAAAACAATAAAACTCTGAACTAAGTAAAAATTCAAATATCATATCATCTTGTTTCAATAATATCATCGAAATCGTTATCAAAAATGTTGATTTTTAAAACTTAAAACAAGATTTTTAGTTATGTATTTATGGAGAAATCACGAGATGAACAGATTTGAGTTTTTTGGCAAATTACGATGGTCGGGGACATTATCCGTCTCATGATCAGAGCTGTAGCTAGTCGGGAGGTCGTAGAGTCTGGGAAAAATACTTAATTAATTTTCAAATCACCGTAGTGGGTGATCGGAGTTGAATTAGGGTTTAATCCCAATGTTATGTCAAGGTCAGAAATCTCGTCATTGGCGCCTCGTCGATGCATCGGAATTCACTGGACCGGGGGAAATGAGGCGTCGGACATCGTGGAAGCTTCGAGTGCATTCGCTTGATCTTCGGTGGCCTGAGGTGATTGAGCCAGGCAATTCTCTGATGATGTTTTGTTGGGCTTGTTTGGTTGAGATGACTCGATCTCGTTTTCGAATTTAATTCAAGTTTCTGGTGGTGTGGATGTTTGGTGGGTTTGTCGTCGACTCGATGGAGGCTGGAGCTTCGACCAACGGTGGCGATTCCGACCGTGCATGTTGCCAATGTTGTATTAGTAGTCTGGTTTGGGGGAGAAGGATATGGACTCGAAGCAAACTTCGGGAGAGTTGCATGATAGCTCGAGTCTTAGCTTGAGTAAGATTTCTGTTGCGCCAGTTAAAACACTTTGAAAATTTTAGGTTGAAATTTGGGTGCTTGGGTTGATTTTTGATGAAACCCGAAGCAAGCGAGAATTGGTCTCGGGGGTGACTCGAAGCAGTCTCGGGTCTACCACGTAAAACAGTTTTTACTTTCAAAATTTTTGAACTTTTTAACATTTTTAAAACATGTTTTCAAATTGATGACTTTGACTTAAGTTTGAATCAATTAAGGACTTAAATAAGATATTTTCAAAGTAATTAAATTTTAATTTATTAAATTTTGATACGTTATTTTATAAAGTTATTTATATTAAATAAATAGTGTAATTTAAAAGGAAATTAAGATAAAATGCTGTTTAAACTAAATCTTAACCTTTTAAAGGAACTAATGTGATAAAGATGATTTATTAAACAAGTTCTAAAGGAAAATCAAGGTAATTAATTTATCTTTTGATTTATTAAATAATTGATGATTTTGTTAATATAATTACTTAAAAAGTAATTACTAAATTAATTATTTAATGTTAAAGAGTAATCTAATAAATAATTAAGGATTAATTAACTAAGATAATTAATTAAGGAATAATTAATTAATAAAAGTAATTAAGATTTAATTGATTAATAGTTAAGAATTAATTAATTAAGATAATTAATTAAGGAGTAATTAATTGATAAAAGTAATTAAGATTTAATTAATTAACAATTAAGGATTAATTAATTAAGATAATTAATTAAGGAATGATTAATTAATGAAGGTGATTAAGACTTAATAAATTGTAATTAATGATAATTAATCATTGATTAAAGATTACTAATGAAAGTAATTATGCGGTTAATAAATTTAAAACCACATGATTTATTCATCTTAATTGAAGATGTTTTACTGTTATTGAATGCGGTGAGTTGGATTGATATTTCTGATATGTGATGTGATGCTATGTAATATGAAATGCTTTGTGCTGAGCTGTGATGAATATACTTCTGTGTGAATGTGAAATCCTATTGGCCCATAAAACGGCAATTGAATTTCGATAAGACAGGGAGTCGGATTCCAGTTGGTTATCCGAAACCCACATCGAACCTGCGAATATTTGTGAGTGATATATCCACATGTTTTAAATTAAGCGCTCACTATTCGGTTTAGCCGAGAGAGGACTTTGTGTTATATAACTCATTCCAAATATGTGATACGACGAAATGGATAGCATTTGAAGACGGTGGTGAAGACCGGGCGTCTTTGAGAACGATAGGATAACATGTCGAATGACTCTACACTGAGTTGCTCCGGTATAGAGATCTCCATATGTGACGGGGAATCCGATCGGGATTATGGATGCCTGGATTGCAAGGACTTCTTCGGAAGTGCCTTCAGTTCCATTCGAACCCGAAACAGACTTGTATGGTTGTATGTCTGACACTACAATTTGAGGTATAAAGATGATTTCTTTCAAATACATTTCTGTTGGTGATGGAGAATTTATTCTCTTAGCTTAACACCCTTCTTTGAGACGTATGAGCTCAGAGGTTATGTAATTGAAGGTTATTAGTGATATACTCCTAATTTGGTAGTGTGGCATGTAGAGTGTTGCTGATCATTTGTTGATTGAAGCATGGCTTTGTGAAAAAGCGTAGCTTTGTGGACGAGACTTCGTCTAACCTCACAACACAGTTATGCTTGAAACAGGAATCGTTGCAGCAAGGTTATTTAGGGTAGCGCCCCCTGAGGTTATGTCTATGTTCTTCTAGATTATAAGTGGTATCATGGTATGGAGCTCGGATACTTACTTTGTGGTTGTTGCAAACTTATTGCTTTGTGGTTGTTGGTTGAGAAGCGCTTCGGATAAAGGTTGGTAACGACCGGGAGATGGCATACTCGTGTCAGTAGTTACCTAGTTACAGAGGTAACCCGACCTTGTGTTGGCAGAGATCTGGTTAGGTTCTCGGGGACGTCGCTCCAGAGGCGTTCCATTTTGTGTGGGAAGTTCCTTTGCCTGACCATTTGTTGGAAATCCAAACAAAACAATACGAGCCCTGTTCGGTTTTAAATTGTATAACCTGCCACGTCAGGTGGTAGCTATAGTAGGCATAGTATAATGGTATATATGCTTAAGATTAATATTATACTTTCGAAAATGTTTTCTACACTATGCACTAATAATAATATTCAAAGAGTTTTCTCGTATTAAGCATGTTCGACTATCATAAGAAGAAATCTCTTCTAAGTCTGCGTTTGCATTGTGTGTGTGGTGGAAGGTCTTATGGTAGTTTCATTTTCCAAAAAGCATATCAGTTTTCTTTTATAAATTGGTTTATTTCAAACAACTGTTTTTGTTTACTCATACCAGTCCCATGACTAATCCGGAGTTTATTGTTCCCTTCCTAAACTCTGGGTGTCCATAATTCCCACACGGACAACCCAGAAGCAGGTTATCCGTGTTTTTGGAGCTAGCTTGGATTTTGAAGTCTTTCGGAAGCTGTCGGATTTTTTGGAAAGCTTTTGGATTTGGAAATCTCTTGAAGTATCGGAGCTTTGAAGACTTTATTGAAGTGAAGTATGTTGGGAACTTGTTGAAGTTTCTATTGTCGTATGATTGTTGTAGCATATATGTATCACTCTGATATTGTTGATCGAAGTTGTATTGGAGATTGTATCATGTTGTATTTGTGTTGTGATCAATGATATTCATTTTTCTACTGTTTATTTTCATCTATTGTTGTTATAAGCTCCATCCGAACTGGAGTTCAACGTTTGAATCTCCGGCAGTCGAATAAAAGTGAGGTATTTGATGCGATTTTCAATCGCTGGATTTCGGGTCGTGACATAACATTTGATTATACTTTTACAATACAGAATCAGAGTACAAACAGAAGTAATAGATAAATAATGCAGCGGAACAACATGATGCAGCGAAATAAATAAAATAAATAATAATAGTATTAAATCTTCTTCTTCGTCCTCCAGAAAAGCAGTCTTCGATGCACTAAAAAGTTCAGACTAACTCGAGCTAATTGAAAAGACAAAACACTCAAGTCAGAACTAAAAGATTTTATGTAAGTTAAATCAACAATAAAAAAAAATGAGTGTAATGGCGTCAGAGATGTTCACGGGATTTGACATATCCTATCCAGTGTCTAACATGATTGCAATAACATAAGAAACGTTCGAGATTTCCACCTCCTAAGGATCCGTTAAACTATCTATATACATAGCTCAATACACTATTATAATAGCGTCAATAGTAAAGTATTAAAATAGCATTAAGGCGTTACCCTATCCCCTTTAACACATTTTATATATTGTCGTAGTCTATATAGATACTGTAAACTCCACCGTAAACTGGTGGGCTATTAGAGAGCACTCCATAGGTACGACACAAACCAAACTCGTAGAAGACGCGATAAGGCATGTGACAAGGCATACGAGGCAATGTCAGGGTAGGATTCTACCGTTTGCAGAACCGGGCTGGTGGTAACACATAGCAACTATTACCGCCCACTTTGGAACACAATCCCATAATCAAATCAAGGGATGGCCACCAAATCAATGACAAAGCCATAATATGGTGTCGAAGAAGCATGTTCGATCGGAGGTGCGACCTCACATGGCCCAGGTATAGCTTCAGTTTTAGTCACATCAAGCTGACTCACGGGAGTCAGGGATACGTAATACCTCATAAAGAATCGTTCGTCAAACCATCCTACTTCATTCTGGAATCTCCATCACGTGCACAGTTGTTAAAATGGTTTTCGATATTGGTAGAGAGTATGACAATACCTAATCCCATCTCTTTAACAACCAAACACTTATTACACACTGGATTGTTCTTTTGCATTTCCAAAACCATTTCATATTGATATCAAAATATCATACTCAATTCAAATCATATCACTTTCGAAATCATATTTACAAAATAACTTAAATCCTCATTTCAAAATCGTCATATTTAATCATAATATTTTATTTAAATCCTAACTTAGGTTATTACATCATTTAATCATATTTTCTTTCAAATCAGGATTTAAATATAACCACTTCCATTCTATATAGTCTGAAATTTAGAAAGATAGTTTTGGATAGTTATAAATAATTTAAATTGTTTAGCATAGTTTAAAAATGAAATTTTTTAATAGTCTAAAATATTTTTAAATGGTTAAAATGGATTAAGATTGATTTAAATAGGTTTAAGATAGTTTAAATAGATTTAAAATAGTTTAATTAGATTTTTAAAATAGTTAAATTGATCTAAAATAGTTTAAATAGATTTAAAATGATTTAAATAGATTTAAAATAGATTAAATAAATTTAAATTAGATTAAAATGGGTTGATTAGTTTAGAATAAGTTAAAATAGATTAAATTGGATTAAGTAGATTAAAATAAATTAAGATAAATAAAATAGTTTCAAATTGATTAAAATTGTTTGAAATAGATGGAATTAGTTTAATGGTATGAAATCTTAAAATTTGGATTTAAAGATGATATTTTTAAACAGTTTATATTAAAATAATAAATTTGAAATTTATATCAAATTAATTTTTTTCCATTTCAACACATCTGGACCATATTCAAATTTCAAATCAAAACCTAATTTCCAATCTTGAATTATCAATTTAAGCTATTTCAATATCAGTAGATTTCAAAGTTACAATTTCAAACATTTTCAATACTTAATTTCAATAAATTTTGTTTATACTTCAAATTCGAGTTTAGAATTTCAATTTAAATCCTTAAGTAATTCATTAAAACAATTCCAAAATTTCAAATTAAATCCTTTAAATGATTCATTTAAAACAATTTGGTTTATATAAATCAACTTCTATTCAAAATATCGTTTAATTAAATTCAAAGTTTAAGCATTTAAAATCATTTAATTTAACTAATCCAGTGTCTGTATATAATTTTCTACCCTATGGTCAAGTGATACAGATATTTATCATTTCAATTTGAAAATATTTTAACTTTTACGGGTATATATCATTTCAACCGCAATCCTAAATTAAATTTCAAATCCATGAAATTGCTCGAGTCTATCATTTCAACCCATAACGATTTCAGATCGTTCGGATATGTATCATTTCAATCCATAGGGAACTTGCAACGTTATAACAATATAAAACATAATGTCCAGTCATCCAATATCAACAATCAACATCCATCACAATCACGATTCAAACCAATCAATACACAATAACAAGTGACTTATTATCAATAACAGATATTAACTGGAAATTTAGAATTTAATATAATTTATGGCAATATTATTCAATAAAAATCAGTTTTAACTGGAATGACAATTTAAGTATACCAAACATCAACCAATCAATTTCTAATCACATCATAAATTCAATTTAACTAACATAAGATAATCTAGTAGTTGTGAGTGGGTCAAAACACCCATCTTTAATTTTAAATCGATATGAAATCCAAAAAAGTCCAAAATTCAAAAGTCTTAGAATTTGACCAAACCAGTTCTGTTTGGAATTCCAATACGATAGCAATAGAGAAAACTGCGTGTAAATCCGAGCTCGTATGAAAAAGTTATTAACATTAGAAGTTTGAAATTCAAAATTAAAAAAAAATATAGCAAATCATAGCTTACCACGTCACCCAGTAACGTTCTCTCACGCACCTGACCCTACAGCCACTCGATAACATCACAACCACAACCCTAATGCAGCCACCGCCTTCAAGTGACCACCACCGCTAGGTCGAGTTTCGACTCCATCAGGGAGCTCCGTCGAGCTCGCCTCCTAGAGCCGCACCAGGCCATGGTGGCAACTTCACCTCCGATCGCCGCAGTCACACCGCCGCCGTTCGCCATTAACGGCCAAATCCAGGCAAAATCACCAACCTCCAACACTAGTGAACGGCATGGATGGCCTCCATTCGCCAAGCTCTATGCCATGGCGCCTCCTGATCGTCATTTCAACGAAGATCCAGCGTTGGATCTCAAACCTTAAAATGGATGGTCGAGGTTCATTCTCAATTTTCGATCAAACGAGCCATCCAATTGGCAAAAAAAATCACTGCATTAGATTACAATCGTCGAGAGCATTCCAACGATATATCATATGACATTGTTTGAGGAGGTTGAATTTCGATTTGAATTCGAAATTGGATTTAGGGTTTTTGGGAATTTAGGTTTCAGCGATGGGAAGAAAGGAATGATAGAAATTTTTAATACATATAGAATAAATTGAAAGACTGCTAGGGTTTGAGAAACAAAGTCTATTTATATGAACAAAGCTCGATAAGAAAAATATATCAGATCGACTTGATACGAACAACAAATAACGACCCGAAAAGCCCGTTCCGTCTCCGAAATGAAAGCGGGTCATCCTATATATCCAAATAGATGTTTTCAAAATTTTTAAACTCAATGGAATAGGTTTCAATTTTATTGTATGGAGAAGTTATCTTTTAAATCAGCTTATTTCAAATTTATTTTAATAAATTTATTTCTACGTATTTCGAGCCCGTACAATCAAACTACAAGTCTGATCGCTACAAACATAAAACCTTATAATAATTCACTATTATGAATCCGATGAAACTGGTTTTGTTGAAATCCAAGATAGTGGCTAAAATGGCTATTTTCACGTTAATCAAAATAAATTATTATTAAATTAATTAAATCACTTTTCAGTTCGAATTTTATAATCAAAAATTTTATTATTTTTAATTACATAGAAATTAACAATAATTTAAAACAAATTTACATATCAATTCAGTGTTAAATATTACACTAATTACAGTCTTTAGTTTCAACTGTAAATAAAATCCAATTAATTATATTTTTAATCCAACAAATTGATTTAATTTGATTTCAATCTTTTTTATTCAATCAATCATTACTCTATGGAAATTGTTAACATTGGTTTATATCTTATTACACTAACATTCTGTAATTATCTCCTAAATTTACATTAACATAATATTTTAATTACATTTAATTACAATTGATTTCCAATTTAATTCAAGGATTAAATAAATAAGTAACGTATAACAATTGTCATCTTTTGCTTAATTTAATCACATTTATGAGTTTATTATCTACAACATATGTTATAACTACTTATACATCACTGATTTCATTTTCAATATTAGCCAATTCCAATTTATTACATATAATTTCAACATTGACTCCAATATTAATTTTATTTCTTTATTTATAATCTATAACCTACTATGACTTTACGATCATTTCAATAAATTGGACTTACATTAAAATATTTATTAATTGCCTTAAACTAACATTACTAACATTACATTCTGTTATTCTTTTCATTATTAAATCTTAAATTTTTAATTTTTCACAAAATTAAATTCCAAAACTTATTTAAACTAATAAATCTAATTATCGAAATTTACGGATCGTTACACTCTTCCCCCTCAAAAAAATTCATCCTTGAAAAGGTAAAAGAAGGAATGAAGGAACTAGTATATCTTTTTCAAAGTATTTGATTTATAAATGATAAATTTACATAATTAAATAATTTATATAAAATGTATCAATTTATAAACAATTAAATCCTTTCCTATACAAGTTTAATAAAAGTTTGAAAAACATTTTCACTTTTAAAAAAAAAATTAAGTCCAAAATTCACGGAAAATTTCGGCAGAGTCTTCTTTGTATGAAGAGGTCCGAGAGAATATCAACAATAATCTTATATATCACATATTTCAAAATAATATATCCCAAACCATGGGAAAACAATATAATATCGCTAGAAAACCGTAAACCAAAAACGTACCTATTTGTCGAAAAACAACGCTTATTTATGAAACCAAAAGCAGTAGTTATATAATCCAAAATAGGTTAATAATTAAGTAAAAGAGGAATATTTATGTTGTTTCATTAACAACAAACAAATCATCACAATAGAACAATAGTCACAAGTGAACAAACAATACAATCATCATATGAAATCAAAGAAATCAACCATCCATTCATAACAATCAAAACAAATGGTTTGTTCGGGTTCAGAAACTTTTAATCATATAAAATGATAAGTAAACTACTAAGTATACCATACACTTAACAGTCATAGATAAAACTTAATAGATTATTTATACATCTTTATACAGTTTGAAGTATCCTTTCCCATCATTCCATGGATTATTTATACATCTTTATACAGTTAGAAGTATCCTTTCCCAATCATTCCATAAGCAAAACAAACAATAATTTCAAGTATCGTTTAAGTTTATTCTTATTAATCCCCTTTCATATTATTTACTGTTCTTCAGTTTCATTCATTCATACAATGATTGTTTTCTTGAATTTACATTCATCACCAACAAAATTCATTTCCCATTCATTTATACAATGCCATTTTTCCATTAATTTATATTCATTTTGCTTACATATGTTCTTTCATTCAATTATTTATAAATGAATTTATTATTAAAGAATTACATATATTTTTTCCAGTTTACTTCATACTTATCATTTACTTTGATTTCCTTTTAACATCAACATTTATTTGTGAAGCAACTCATACTTATAAAAAAATTCTTCTTTTTACTTTTATTCTTTCATATATAGTATTCACTATGCTATTCATTTTAATTACAAATAGTTGCATTGTTAACTTAATTTCATAATCATTTACTTACAATATTCATTCTTACTATAAATTTTGGTTAGTAACATTTTAAATTATTAACTTAAGTTTATAACCTTTTGTAACATCAAAATTCTTTTATATAAATACTCACATTTAAACACTTCATTACTTAAGTTTTGCTTGTATGATATTCTATTACATATCCTATTTAACATTACAACTTTTTTAAATATTTCTGGTAAGTTATATATATGTCTTTTAGAATATAATTGAATGTTACATAAGTTATCTTATTCATGTTGTTTACAAAATGTAAATATCCACATCTTCTAAATTTTCATTATTATTTTTCGTTTACTAGTTACCAATTTCCATTTCCTATATATATTTCTTTAATCACTTAGCCTTAAATTCTTAATTTTTTCATTTTAGTAGTTTTCAGTTATTAATATAGTTAAGGTTTCATTCATGACAATGACTGAAATTTCTAATTACAGAACTTAAGAACTAAATACCGGGTTCCATTTCCAATCTTTTTAAAATAAAAAATATATAAAATCATATCTTTTATATATCCAAATCCTACTTAGAAAGTAAAAATGAAAATTTGTTATCAAAACAAGTGTGTAGTAAAACTACTACAGTGGCCTTCACACTTTGAAACACGAAAATGAACGTCGATGATGCGTGCACTCATCACCGAAATTATTTTCCAGTGACAGAGAGGGGAGTACTGAACTTATTTTCTTAAATTCGTTTGAAATATTTCTTTCAAATCACATTTGAAAATATTTATATCTGAAAATACTTCCAAATACTACTAATATTATATTCCAAAATCTTTGGTAAGAAATTTTCAAAAATCCTGGAACATAAGTTATCAAATTCTCAATTCTTATTTACTTTACCTGTAAATCTTATTTTACACCCAATATACATAAAATTTCACTTCCTAACAAACAATTATAGCACATCCAAGTATATCTTTTATAAAAATTATTCATTTATGTACAAAATATAATACTAGGCAAAATTATTTCATTTACCTATATTTCAAAACAATATTGTGTCAGTCTGCCCTATTAAGTGTTTAGAAATCCCTATTGATGCCATAGCGTCCAATGTACCGACCAGAATTTATAAATACTGAATGGAAAAAATTAACACAATATAAAAACATTTTATACAACAAAAAAGTACGTTCTTTCATATATATACACTCAACGACACATTCTAATGAGATAGGCCCTACAAAGCTAAGGTTATTGCTAAACCAAAGCTCTGATACTAACTGTAATGACCCACCGTTTAGGATGGTTTAAATTGACGATAAACCTCACGCATCAGTCTCAAACCATTCAAAAGGGAAGATTTTTATGTAGTAAATAAGAAAAAGCAGAGAAGGAAAGAAACAAATACAGAATCTCACATCAGATTGACAAAATATAATAATCAAATAAACAGTTCATGAAGTTGTTTTACAATAACATTTGATTATACTTTTACAATTCAGAATCAAAGTACATACAGCAGTAATAAATAAATAATGTAGCGGAACAACATGATGCAGTGGAATAAAAAATAAAAAATAATAGTATCAAATCTTCGTCTTCGTTCTCCAGAAAAGCAGTCTTCGATGCACTGAAAGCTTAGACTGGCCCGAGCGAATTGAAAAGACAATACACTCGAGTCAGAACTAAAAGATCTTATGTAAGTTAAATCAACAATAAATAAATATGAGTGTAACAGCATCAGAGATTTTTACAGGGTTTGACATGTCCTATCCGTGTCTAACGTGAGTGCTATAACTTAAGAGATGTTTGGGATTTTCACCTCCTACGGATCCGTTTTACTATCTACATGCATAGTACAATATGCTATTATAATAGTGTCTACAGTAAAGTAAAGTATTAAAATAGCGTTAAGGCTTTATCCATATCCCCCTTAACACATTTTATATAATGTCGTAGTATATACAGATGTTGTAAACTCCATAGTAAACCGATGGGCTATCAGGGAGCACTCCGTAGGTACGACACAAACCAAACTCATAGAAGGCGCGATAAGGCATGTGACAAGGCACGTGAGGCAATGCCAAGGTAGGAGTCTACCATTTGCAGAACCGGGTTGGTGGTAATGCATAGCAGCTACTACCCCCCACCTCGGAATACACTCCTATAACCAAATCAAGGGGTGGCCACCAAATCAATCACAAAGTCATAATATGGTATCAAAGAAGCATGTCCGATCGGAAGTGCGACCTCACTTGGCCCAGGTATAGCTCCTGTTTTAATCACATCAAGCCGACTCACGGGATTCAGGGCTATGTAAATACCTCATATAGAATTGTTCGCCAAACTATCCTGCTTCATTATGGAATCTCCACCACGTGTACTATTGTTAAAGTGGTTTTTGGTATTGGTAGAGAGTATGACTAATATATGATCCCGGTACTTTAACAAGCAAACACTTATTACATACCAGATGGTTCTTTTACATTTCTAAAACCATTTCATATTGATATCAAAATATCATATTCAATTCAAACCATATCACTTTCAAAGTCATATTTTCAAAATAGCTTAAACCTCATTTCAAAATCGTTATATTTAATCAAACTATGTTATTTAAATCCCAACTTAGGTTATTACATCATTTAATCATATTTGCTTTTAAATCAAGGATTTAAAAATAACAACTTCCACTCTATACAATCTGAAATTTAGAAAAATAGTTTTGGGTAGTTATAAATAATTTAAATAGTATAGCATGGTTTACAAATGAAATTTCTAAATAGTCTGAAATAATTTAAAATAGTTTAAAATGGATTAAGATTATTTTAAATAGATTTAAGATAGTTTGAATAGATATAAAATAGGTTAAATAGATTTTTGAAATAGTTAAATAGATTTAAAATTATTTAAATAGATTTAAAATAGATTAAATAAATTTAAATTAGATTAAAATGGGTTGTTTAGTGTAGAATAGGTTAAAATAGATTAAATTGGATTAAGTGGATTAAAATAGATTAAGATAAATAAAATAGTTTTAAATTGATTAAAATAATTTAAGAATAGATGGAATTAGTTTAATAGTCTGAAATCTTAAAATTAGGATTTAAAGATGATATTTTAAAAAGTTCATATTAAAATAATAAATTTGAAATTTATATCAAATTAAACTATTTTCCCCATTCCAACACATCTGGACCATATCCATATTTCAAATCAAAATCTAATTTATAATCTTGAAGTATCAATTTAAGCTATTCAAATTTCAATAGATTTCGAAGTAACAATTTCAAACGTTTTCAATACTTAATTTCGATAAATTTCGTTTATACTTTAAATTCAACTTTAGAATTTCAATTTAAATCCTTAAGCAACTCACTTAAAACAATTCCAAAATTTTAAATTAAATCCTTTAAACAATTCATTTAAAACAATTCAGTTTATATAAATCAAATGCTATTTAAAAATATCATTTAATTGAATTCAAAGTTTAGGGATTTAAAATCATTTAATTTAACAAATCTGGTGTTCGTATATAATTTTCTACCCTATGATCTAGTTATACGGATATTTATCATTTCAATCCGCAAATATTTTTTACATTTACGATTATATATCATTTCATCCCGCAATCCCAAATTAAATTTCAAATACATGAAATCGCTTGAGTATGTCATTTCAACCCATAACGATTTCTCCTTATTCTATTAGATCGTTCGGGTATGTATCATTTTAACCCAGGAACTTGTAGTGTTATAACAATATAAGATATAACGTCCAGTCATCTAATATCAACAATAAACATCCATCACAATCACCATTCAAACCAGTCAATAAATAATAATAAGTGACTGATTATCAATAACGGATATTAACTGGAAATTTATGATTTGATATTAATTTATGGCGATAATATTCAATAAAAGTCAGTTTTAACTTGAATGACAATTTAAGTATACCAAACATCAACTAATCAGTTTCTAATCACATCAAAATTCAATTTAACTAACATAAGATAATTTAGTAGTTGTGAGTGGGTCAAAACACTCACCTTTGATTTTAAAGCGATTTGAAATCCAAAATAAGGCCCAAAATTCAATAGTCTCGGAATTTGACCAAACAAGAAACATATTGTCCAGAATCCCAATATGATCGCAACGGAGAAAACCACGTGTGAATCCAAGCTCGTATACAAAAATTATTAATGTTAGAAGTTTGAAATTCAAAATTAAATAAAATAATAATATAGCAAATTATAGCCTACCATGTCATTCAATCACGTTCTCTCATGCGCCAGACTCTACAGCTACTCGACAACATCTCGACCACAAGCCTAATGCAGTTGCCGCCTTCAAGTGACCACCGCCACTGCCTGGTTGATTTCGACCCCATCAGGGATCCCCGCTGAGCTCACCTCCCAAAGCTGCACCGGGCCATCGTAGCAACTTCATCTTCGGTCGCCCCGGTCACAAAACTGCTATTCTCAATTAACAGCCAAAACCAGGCGAAATCACCAACCTCCGACACTAATGAATAACATGGATGGCCTCTATTCGCCGAGCTCTACGCAATGGCGCCTCCTGATCATCGTTTCGGCGAAGATCCAGCGTTGGATCTCAAACCCTATAATGGACGGCCGACGTTCATTCTCAATTTTCGATCAAATGAGGCATCCAATTGAAAAACAAATCACTATAGTAGATTACGCTTGTCGAGAGCTTTCCAATGATATAGTATACGACATAGTTTGAGGAGGTTGAATTTTGATTTGAATTTGAAATTGGATTTAGGGTTTTCGGGGATTTAAGTTTCTGCCCTGGGAAGAAAGGAATGATAAAAAATTTCAATACACATAGAATAAACTGAAAGACTGCTTGGGTTTGAGAAACAAAGTCTATTTATATGAACAAAGCTCAATAAGAAAACATATCAGATAGACTTGATACGAACAATAAATAACGACCCGAAAAGGCCGTTTCGTCTCCGAAACGAAAGTTGGTCATCCTATATATCAAAATAGATGTTTTTGATATTTTTAAACTCAATGGAATAGGTTTCAAGTCCTAATTCCATCGTATGAAGAAGTTAGCTTTTGAATCGGCTTATTTCAAATTGATTCAATAAATTAATTTCTATGCGTTTCGAGCCCGCATGATCAAACGACAAGTCTGATTGCTACAAAACTTGAAACCTTACAATAATTCACTGCTACGGATCCAAAACTTGAAACCTTATAATAATATCTAAAGGTTCAAAGTAAATATTAAAATGGCTGTATTACTTGCATCTCATATTCCAACATATTTGATATACAACTAAAACTGTATAACGCTTATTGGAGAATGGATTTCATACAATGACTAGGCACTGGGGTACCACCTATCACAATACACGTCTAGAAAATGTGATGAGGACCTCGCTTTGATCCCCTACCAACATAAAACCGACCAACCCCTTACTATATAGTATTGAATATATCATCCTCTCGGTTGCTTTACAACCCTTTTTATCAAGATCTCATGCATAACCGATCCATAATATGTAGATGTATCTTGAAGGGTGACAACATACCCTAATGGGTGACGCAGCGGATATACCAAAAATGGATGAAACGGTGAAAAGTTGAATCGATGGATTGAAAATACCCAAGTGCCCAAATCCGTTGATCTCAAGAGATACCGGATTCTAGCTATCTCCAACACTTTGATCGCGCACGATACCGTGTTAAAAGATCTACGATTCTTCTCGTTGATCTCGCGCACGAGATTCTGTGAATCGGCTTCAAATCCGTTGATTCGAGCGCACTCGAATAACCGAAAATGGAGAAAGGAGATAACACTCAACTTCCAATTTTAAAGAGGCACAAAGCACTCAAACAAAAGTTTATTCAAAATCAACCAACTTTACAAATGACACAACCCCGCTATTTATAGCAATTTACAACTCACACAGCCCCAGCTTCAACGACCTAACACAGGTCGTTAACGACCTAACATATGCGACTCAGCAATAACATGACTCAACAACAGTATGCGACCTACCATCAGGCGACTTACAACACACGAGTTACACGACATTCAACCTAAGACAATTACAATATCTCGCGACATAAAAAATACGGCTTACGACATAAAGAAATCAAGTTACAACAACATAACAATACAATTTAACAACAAAGCACAATACAAACGACTTAAGAAAATAACATACAGCGACTTATCCAACCCTGCGACCTATGCAAGCTTTGCGACATCTGGATCCTGGAACGACATAAGAAATAACGACCTATGGAAGCTCGCGACCTAAGGACGCTCGCGACTCAGGAACCCGCCTTTGGAAATCTGGAGCGACTTAAGAAAGGTCGTTCGCGACCTACTGGAGATGCATAAGTTTGACATAACTCGTTAGGCCGTTGATGGCATAGGTCATTAGGTCGCTCAGGTGTCTCAATGCATAACTCGCTTCCACTGCATAACCCTGATACCTCGCTAGGTCGTTCAACATAGCTCGCTTGAAACCTAAGATGGCACGACTTAGGGATTAACACGCTAGGTCGCTTAAACGGCTTAAAGCATACCACGTTAGGTCGTTGGTGCACTATCCCGCTCGAGTTAGGTCTCGACTCTAGATCAATCTCGTGATGCGCTGCATCATCCTCCCCTGGTTGACAATAATTCGACCCCGAATTCACACCTTCCTCTTCTTCGACAAACTTCACCCCATAATACGGAATTAAGTGTTTGACATTAAAAACATCAGAAGTATGAACATTTCCGACAATCTTAATTGATACGCATTATCATTGATCTTCTTCAAAATTTCTACTGGTCCAATCTTTCGAGCTTTCAACTTGTTGTAAGTTCCAACTGGAAAGCAATCTTTCGTCAATACTGCGTAAACAAAATCACCTTCTTTGAAGTCCACGCTCCTTCTCTTCTTATCTGCCAGTTGCTTATACTTCTCATTTGACTTAAGCAATCGTTCAGGAACAATCCTGTGACACTCCTGCAACTCATTCACGAAATCACAAGCTCGTTTAACAACTCTTTTCTGAAATGGAACTATCGACAAATCCAATGGTCCCTTCGGCATTGCTGAATATACTACTTGAAATGGACTAAATCCAGTACTTCGATTAACAGCATGATTATGTGCGAATTCGGCCTGACACAATTTTACATCCCACTCTTCAAATTATCCTTCACAAGACATCTCGAAAGATCTGTTCACCACTTCCGTTTGCCCATCCGTTTGTGGATGATAGGCGCTACTAAAATTCAGCTTAGTCCCAACCATCTTCCACAAACTCAACGAAAAATGACTTAGAAATCGAGTATCCCGATCAGAAACAATGGTCTCAGGTAGTCCATGTAGTCGATATACCTCTTTAAAGAACAATTGAGCAACACGGACTGCATCAGCGGTTTTTTTACAAGCTATGAAATGTGCCATCTTCAAAAATCTATCCACCACAACATATATAGAATCATTCCCTCGTTGAGTTCTTGGCAAACCCAAAACAAAATCCATGCGAACATCAACCCATGGTCTAGTAGGCACGGGCAATGGAATATACAATCCTGCATTCGTAGCTGTCCCTTTGGAAACTTGACATATGTGACATCTCTCCACAAATCTTTCAACTTCTTTCCTCATGGAAGGCCAAAAATATGATTGAGAAATCAACTGCAAGGTACGGTCTCTTCCCACATGTCCTTCTTCATGCAATTCTTTCACAATCTTCATTCGCAAACTGCACTCTGGTATACACAACCGATTTCCTTTGAAGAGAAAACCATCCACCAACACATACTCATCTGTCTTCTCTTTCTTGACTTCATCTACAATCTCAGCAAAATAAGGATCTTCAACAAACAATTTTGGAAAAACATCAAACCCCGTCACTTCAACTCTCATTGTAGTCAACAAATGATTTCTTCTACTCAATGCATCTGCCACCGGTTTGTAATTCCCGACTTATGCTTTACAACAGATGTAAACTGCTGCAAGTATGCGATCCATGAAGCATGCCTGGCTGCAACCTTATCCCGTCCCTGCAAGTTCTTCAACGCTTCATGATCAGTATACAACACAAACTCTTTATGAAACAAATAGTGTCTCCAATGTTTTATGTCTTGGACGATATCATAGAATTCCACATCATAAGTATTATATCTCATCTTTGCTCCCGAAAGCTTCTCACTGAAATAAGCAATTGGACGGCCCCTCTGACTTAATACCCCTCCAATTCCTACTTTAGATGCATCAGTATGTAATTCAAATAGCAACTGAAAATCCGGCAAAACTAGAATTGGTGCTGTCGTCAAAAGTTCCTTGATTTGCTCAAAAGCAAATCCTGCTTTCTTCGACCATGAAAACTGCTTGCCCTTCATACAATCAGTAACAGGTGCCATCACGCTACTGAAATGTGGAATAAACCTTCGGTAGAATGATGCTAAACCATGAAAACTTCTAACTTCTGTCATCGTCCTGGGTTGTGGCCATTCCTTGATTGCTTCAACTTTATTCTGATCCACCTGTATCCCTCCTTCAGATACAACATATCCCAGAAATAAAACACTTCGAGTCATGAACACGCACTTCTTTGTTGCCACGTAAAATTGCTCTTGACGAAGTATCATCAACACTTCCCACAAGTGTTGTAGGTGTTCTTCTATGCTTCCACTGTATGTCAATATATCATCAAAATATACCACTACGAACTTTCCAATAAATGGTCGAAAGATCTGATTCATCACTCGCATAAAAGTACTAGGTGCATTCGAAAGACCAAACGGCATAACCAGCCACTCATACAACCCTTCCCGTGTCTTGAATGCTGTCTTCCATTCATCCCCTGGTCGAATTCGAATCTGATGATATCCACTCTTCAGATCAATCTTTGAAAAGATAGAAGCTCCATTCAACTGATCTAACAAATCATCCAATCTCGGCATTGGAAATCTGTTCCTCACTGTAATCTTATTTAATGCTCGACTATCTGTACACATTCTCCAAGTTCCATCCTTCTTTGGCATTAACAAAGCTGGTATTGCACAAGGACTTAAACTTTCTTGTACGCGCCCTTGTTCAAGTAACTCCTCCACCTGCCTTCTCAACTCTTCATGCTCCTTCGGACTCAATCTATAATGTGGTCTATGTGGTAACACAGCTCCCGGAACAAGATCAATCTGATGGTGTATGTCTCTCAATGGTGGTAGCCCTTTGGGAAACTCTTCCGGAAATATATCTTCAAACTCCTTCAACACTGGCTTAACTTCTTCAGGAATTTCAACCGCTTCGCTACTTTCACGTCCAATTAACAGAAATACTTCAGGCTCATCCTCCACTTCCTTGACAAATTCCTTCAAAGATAACAGAGTCTTTAGTTCTTCGATTTCCTCCAACTTGATTTCACTCTGTTATCGCTGTTTAGGAACTAAATTGATTTTAGTGCCATTGAACATGAAACTGTAGCAGTTAGTTCTACCATCGTGTTGGCTCTATCGTATTGCCACGGTCTGCCCAACAACAAATGACATACATCCATATCCACAACATCACACCAAATTTCATCCTTATACTTTTTCCCAATGGAAAATGTTGTACAGGCTCTTCGACCAACCTTCACTTCCCCACCTTTCCTCAACCATGCTAATTTGTAGGGTTTGGGATGCTTCTCTGTCTTTAACGCTAACTTCCTTATAGCTTCTGAAGAGATGATATTATCACAACTTCCTGCATCGATAACAAACTTGCAAACCCTTCCCAAAATAGTGCACGTTGACTGAAAAATGTTACTCCTCAACCAACTAGTCTCCTCTTTCTGCTTTGGTGTCAAGCAAGATCTCCTCATCATTAAAGAATAACCTTCGTCTCCCGCCAATAATTCTTCTTCCTCCTCAACTTGTGGTGAATTGGAACATTCTATTTCTGCATCCTCATCCTCAACCTCAGCAACCATCATTCGCTTCTTAGGCTTCGGACATTCATTGCTCTTATGACCAAACTCCTGACAGTTATAACACTTGAAATTGTTGTTGACCTTGGTCTTAGCAACTTCATTGACAACTGGTTTTCCAACAGCCTTGGAAACATTCGTATTGCTACTAGCCCCTTTCACTTGATTGTTGGAATTTGTAAACACACCACCTCCTCTTCTACCTTGCCTCTACCAAGCTAGAGCCTTCTGGTGTGCTTCAGCAACGGATCTTGGATCAAACATATTCACCATATCCTAAATTTGCATTCTCAATCCTCCAACAAATCTAGCTGTCAACTGTTCCTGCGTCTCCATGATATCATTTCTGGCAATCAGTTGATAAAACTCATCTGCATAATCATTTACCGACTTTGTTCCCTGTCTCAAATTCTGTAAGCGCTGATACATAAGAGACTGATAATTATAAGGCAAAAAAGTAGCTTTCATCAACTTCTTCATCTTCTCCCATGAAACAATCTTCGACTTTCTCATTCTTTCCCGTGTAAGTTTAGTTTGTTGCCACCATGCCATAGCTCTTCCCTTCAATCGTGTAGCAACCAACTTAACTCTACGATGCTCGGGTACTTCCTTAAAGTCAAAAATTTCCTTAACATTCGATAACCAATCCAAAAATTCTTCCGCTTTCATTCCCCCTTTGAATTCTGGAATCTCTGTTTTCATCCCCGACTCCCATTTACGATCATCTTCTACATCCACATATTGATTTCGCATTTGGCCTCGATCTCGATAATGAATACCGCCTCGATCACCATCCTCATCAAAATCAAATGTACTTCGATATCTATCCCGTCCATCCACATCTCTATGATCATGCATGGTCCTTCTACCCTGTCTTTCAATATCGGGATATGATTCATTTTCGAACCTATGTGGAGTTCTTCTATCTTCATTTTGATACTCATGGTGTTCTTGCCTCATTGAAACTAATGATTCTCTTCTATCTCGATAAGATTGTGGTGACACCCTCCTCGCTTCTGTAGCCGATGGTGAAACTCTGTTTCCTCCATGGTTCGAGACTGGTGATCTTCTCCTTTGACTTTGATTCAAGTCATTCATCAATTTCTCTAACTTCCCAATACCTTCATCGAACTTTTCATTAATACGTTGTTCCATTTGCTCAGCTTCTTGTCTTCGATATACATCTTCAACATTTTGAAATCGATTAGCACGTCTCGGAGGCATTGTCGTATCTTTAACAAATCCAAACACAAACTTCAACTAGCACAACTTGAACTCTAATCTGAACTTGATTTTCCTCGGCCTGTACTTAGCTTGCTCAGCTGTAATTGCTTTGACTCTCGGCTTCATCTTCAAAAATGATGCGCACCTCCACTTATAGCTCAGATCTAACTTCAACACTTTAACTCGGCTCCAACAGGCTCGGCTTAGATATGATTGGCTAAGTCTAGCTTTGATACCAAACTGACGCAGCGGATATACCAAAAATGGATGAAACGGTGAAAAGTTGAATCGATGGATTGAAAAAAACCCAAGTGCCCAAATCCGTTAATCTCAAGAGATACCGAATTCTAGCTATCTCCAACACGTTGATCGCGCACGATACCGTGTTAAAAGATCTACGATTCTTCTACGTTGATCTCGCGCACGAGGTTCCGTGAATCGGCTTCAAATCCGTTGATTCGAGCGCACTCGAATAACCGAAAATGGAGAAAGGAGATAACACTCAACTTCCAATTTTAAAGAGGCACAAAGCACTCAAACAAAATTTTATTCAAAATCAACCAACTTTACAAATGACACAACCCCGCTATTTATAGCAACTTACAACTCACATAGCCCCAGCTTCAATGACCTAACACAGGTCGTTAACGACCTAACATATGTGACTCAGCAATAACACGACTCAACAACAGCATGCGACCTACCATCAGACGACTTACAACACACGAGTTACATGACATTCGACCTAAGACAATTACAATATCTCGCGACATAACAACTACAGCTTACGACATAAAGAAATCAAGTTACAACAACACAACAATACAACTTAACAACAAAGCACAATACAAACGACTTAAGATAATAACATACGGCGACTTATCCAACCCTGCGACCTAAGAAAGTAGCGACCTAGGAAAGCTTTGCGACATCTGGATCCTGGAACGACATAAGAAACAGCGACCTATGGAAGCTTGCGACCTAAGGACGCTCGCGACTCAGGAACCCGCCTTTGGAAATCTAGAGCGACTTAAGAAAGGTCGTTCGCGACCTACTGGAGATGCATAAGTTTGACATAACTCGTTAGGCCGTTGATGGCATAGGTCGTTAGGTCGCTCAGGTGTCTCAATGCATAACTCGCTTCCACTGCATAACCCTGATACCTTGCTAGGTCGTTCAACATAGCTCGCTTGCAACCTAAGATGGCACGACTTAGGGATTAACACGCTAGGCCGCTTGAACGGCTTAAAGCAAACCCCGTTAGGTCGCTGGTGCATTATCCTGCTCGAGTTAGGTCGCGACTCTAGACGAAT
Organism: Allium cepa; assembly: GCA_030765085.1. NCBI lineage: Eukaryota > Viridiplantae > Streptophyta > Magnoliopsida > Asparagales > Amaryllidaceae > Allium > Allium cepa. The sequence goes on along the minus strand of CM060935.1, from coordinate 924,241,417 downwards.
CTCGTGATGCGCTGCATCAATGGGTGCGACCCACTTAGCCTTGCTACATCTTCCTTGATTTTCAGTCATTCCCGGTTGATGATCCTTGGGGCTTCCTTTTACCTTTTTAAATAGCAATCCCACTTGGAATGCTAATACTACCCTCCAGGCATCAATTTAATGCTAGCATTCATCCATATAAGTTGTCTAGGATAAGGACAAAATGAAGGCATTACTTCTACTACATCCATTTTGGAATCACCCTCGGGATTAGTAACAAGCAGCCCTTGCAATTTAGTGTTGCATCCTTGATTCCATATTCTTCAAGATGTCTTCAGTTCGAAACACTTGAGTTGGATTAAAATGCTTTTCGAATAATAGATCCGATCCTGGTCTCTTCAAAAAAGTTTCGATAATTTCCGGTAAACACAACACTAGTTCTTTAGCAAGCAGCCCTTGCAATTTAGTGTTGCATCCTTGATTCCATACTCTTCAAGATGTCTTCAGTTCGAAATGCTTGAGTTGGATCAAAGTGATTTTTGGATAATAGATCCGATCTTGGTCTCTTCAAAACAACAGGTAAACTTAACCCTCGTTCTTTAGGAAGTAAGCAGATAAAAGATAAGAGCAGAGTTCACCTCCTAACCATCAGTGGATAGATTTTCTTATCATTTATCCTAGAAAAATGAAACGAATTTATATGTATAATATAGCACTACCGATGGTAACTGTTGTTGGAAATGCGGATTATGGATTTTAAGGAAGAATTAACACTAGAGGGGGGAGGGTGAATAGAGTTTAATTAATTTTATGATTATTTTTGAAATCTTTTCAAATTAAACCAAAAAAGATGCAATTCACAAACACAAAGACAATCTTAGAACCAGACAAAGATGAAAATACTAAATAAAAAGCAGTGAAGGAAAGAACACACCATAATTTTATACTGGTTCGGAGTTACCCTACGTCCAGTCCCAAATAATTTCTTGTGTACATTTCTTTTCAAATATAATGCCGATATTACAACCTCGATTTCAAGGCCACGAGATACACCCTCCTGTCTTCGAGTCCAAGGCACACTCTCTTGATTTTACCAGGATACTAGATCACGTAATTGATTCACGGGCTACAATCACACCCAATTGATTTACAGGCCACAATGACACCGTTTCCAATAACACTTTGATAGATAGAGAGACTCAATACACTTCTTTGATACAAATGATCTTATAACTCGTAGTAGCACTTAGATCTTTGAGAGAGAGAGTGGTAGAGAATCAAATTGGAGATGATTAAGTTTGATTCACTTGGGATTTTGGTAAAGTTTTGTTAAAACATTTGAAATATAAGAGAATATTTTAGTGGAGAAGAAAGAGTGAAGAAATAAAGATAAAGTAACTACAAATTTGCTTAAAACAACTGGCATTTATAGGATAATAACAGTCATGTCCATTCGCGAAAGGTTATGATGAATAGGCACTTCATTTGAAAATTTGAAATTTGATTTCTACGGTCACCATTTCAACATGGGGGGATAAGGGATGTCGACATGCCTATGATAATTTTGAAAATTGATATTGCTTTAAAAAGATTTCTATTCTAAAACTTGTCAAAACAATTTCTGAAATTTGGAAACCATTTTGAATATAGTTAAACTTATAAAAGAGATTTTAAAAGTAATCTTAAAATATATAATCTATATAAACATAATATTAAAAACTAAGTATATACTTCTTTAAAATATATTTTTGAGATTTAATGAAAAAAATATTAAAACCAGGAGATAGTTTAAAAACAAGAAATGATTTTGAAATTAATATGATTAAAAAACAGTTTTTGAATTAAGACTAATATATTTAAACAGATGACTTTTAAAAGATAGTTTTTGAAAAAAAAATATTTTGAAAATTTCGTGGATTCCATTCCACTAGAGAAGGTCGTGTGTTCCATCTCACTAAAGAGGTCGTGGGTTCCATCCCATTTTTAAAACAAGAAGGTGGGAAGGTGGTTTCCATTCCACAATTAAAATCAAAATAAAGATATTAGTGCATATGAAGTTTTAACATAAATCCAGACTCTATTACTTATCTTGATATCTTGAACTTTTGATACTCATGAGTCTTCAGTTTTGATTTCTTCAATCTTGAATTCACCAATCATGAATCTCTATACTGTATAATCTTCATTCTCGGTACCTGCATATATATATATATATATATATATATATATATATATATCCTGCATATACATATGTATCTAGACAAGAATATTAGTAATTATATTTTATAACAAGCCCTAAGGTTCCTAACGTTGTTATTATCTAAACCATCATCTCAGTAACTAACAATCTACCCCTTTTTGATGATGACAACCTATGTTTATAAAATATACTCCACCAAACTGTGCTTCTACTCCGGCTCCATGTAACGACCCGATTTTTCGACGCTTGAAAATCGGCATCAATACGTCCACTATATCAAATGCCGAGCAATCGGATGCCGGAAAACGAAACCATTAGGGTTAAAGAAGAAGGAGGTAGGAGAAGAAATAGAAAACAATATCAGAGTTTCACAAACGCAGCGGAACAATATATAATAGATAAATGACTAATTCTTTTAAATAAAGAATCATATTTTTTTTATACATTACATTTTCAGAGTACAATAAAATCAACAACACAATTTAGGATGGTTATAATATCTCGTCCTTCCAAACATGAATATATAGCTTACACTGCACAACGGAAATATGAATCTATGGAAATACGCCTCGTCATCCAGCTCATCTCTTGAGTTCCACAGCAGTCCATCCAGAATCTAACTCTATAATACTCGGTCTGACCCAACCATTATAGTTAAATAACACCCGAGTCAGTCTAGAAAACTAGCATGAGAAAACACACTCAATTGGACTATTAAAGTTTTCAAAATTCTTTGAAATCAAAGGTATCTCGTAAGACCACGCCGCAAATAAACATGCTAGGTCTTTACCTTACGATAACCAAAACATTTCTTATAAAATCCTCTTATATTATAGTAGTGTCTATATACAAATACTTACTCAAATAGCCGAAATTATTACATTATTAAAATCCAGCTAATAGGTATCCAAAAAAACCGCAAAAGGCATGTAGGGAGAATGGATTTCCATCAATGGCAGGGCTACTGGGGTGCCGCCCGTCATAGTACGTGGTCTAGATCACCTACCGAGGATCCACCACTGATCCCCTGCTTCACAAGACCGGAGCTACCCCTTACTAGATAGTTTGAATAAGTTCACTCCATGGTTGGGATCAACAACCGCCCACACAAATGAAATAAAGGATCCTTTAGACAGGGGTGACCTTACCCTAATTGGTTGCTAGCCACTTAGCCTTGTGTGCACCTCCCCTGTTTTATCCATTCTCGGTTAATGAGGCTCGAAGCTTTTAGCACACAATCACTTAGAATGCTCATCGTCCTCCTGGCGATGTTCTGAAAGCAATCAACCATACAAGTCCGTCCTAAGTCCGAACGGAACCGAAGGCACTACTCCTACTACATCCATTTTGGAATCACCCTCAAGATTAGTAGCGATTAGCTCTTGCACTTCATTGCTCCATCTTCTACTCCTAGTTCGTTTCTTCCTCACGAAAACATTCAAACCAGATCGAAGTGGTTTTCGGGAAATAAATCCCGATCCCGGTCTCTTCAAAATGATTAGCGCATTTGCCAATATTGATAGTCTGTTATTTAACTATCGAATAGCATCCACAAACAATTATCAGATTAAATAATTTTTCAAATTATTTATTAATCTCAAAATATCTTCGCAAGGTAAATTTCTACATTTCAATCCTTTGAAAACAGTTTCCAAATCACTTCCTCTTGTGGAATAAATTTCAAAAATTGTATATTTCCACTGAAAATCACCAAGTCTAAATACATTAGATTTTAAAATAATTTAAATCACTTTATTCTAAAAATATACTTTAAAATATTTAAATTAAACTACTTAAACACTTTATTCAAAAATATATACTTTAAAAATATTTAAAATAAAACTACTTTATAAAATATAAAACTAATTTTTTAAAAATAAAAGTTAAGCCAAACTAAATTTTAAAATAAGAGTTATGAAATTCTATACAAGTTTTCAAATAAAACTTTAACAAAACTATCTTTAAAATAAAACTATTTTGTAAAATATAAATATTAATAATTTTTTTTAAAACATAATACCAATTAACACTTTAAAATAATTACTACTATAACAAATTTAATAAATATTTACCTTTAAAATTTTAACAACTTAAATAATAATTTCTTAAAAACATTCCTTTAAATAACTTTAAAACTTTTAACTTATACTAAAAAAAATCGCCTTTGAAACCGTACTTGGCTTTTCAGGGAAATACACTTTTCTTGCACACCTTTTAAAAATAAATCACTATTTATTTTTAAAATAGGTTATCCATTCCTTTATAAATTTCCAACGTGAATTTATACTACCAAATATCCACTGATATCTTATTTCACATTATAAACCCAGTTTATAAATTTCATAATCTCATCTTCTTTTAAAACACAATTTCAAACTCTAAATCAATTTCCAAATCAATTTTCACATTTACTCCATTTTAAAATAAATTCCTGTACTTACTTAATTTTATTTCAAAACCCATTCATTTCATATTTAACTTCTTTATTATGATTTAAAATCTTATTTAAACTGGAAATACCAATTTCATATTTATTTCAAAAATTCTTCTTTTATTCCTTCCTAAACCATTTAGATTCTGAATTTAAAAATAAATAATTTATTCCTTTAATTATTATCTCTTAAGTTAAGAATTCATTTATTCCTATTTATTCAAAATTCTCATTTTCCATACTTGGAATTTATCTATTAGAATTTAAAAATCAACTTTTGTCCTTTTCCAATTCATTCTTTAATTTATCCAAATTCTCTATGATTATTTTACTTAAAAATTCCATATTTTATTTTCCTTTAAAAAAAATTCCATCTTTATCTTTGATAACTCAGTATAGCCGAATATATTCAATCAAACCATAGCATTCAATATTTTCAATCACCAATATAATCTATCTCAGATTATCAAATAAATCACATCACAGAATGTACAAACAATATTAATATTTTGAGGAATCCAGTTGGATCCCTCTAACCTGTTTCCCTGCATCCACAGATGTTAGCACAATACAAAAATATCAGTCCCACTTCAAGGTGGGATATCGCGGTATATGGGGTCATCCGCTATTATGCGGGGCGCATAGGGTCTCATCCGCTATATAATGCGGGAAATCAATCACTCCAATATATACTATACATACTATTATGCATACACCATCACATCCAGACATTTCAATCATTCTACAAATCATTAAATTTAACTATTTAAATTTAACGGATATTCCAAATGATTGAGATTAACTCACCTTTGATTTTTGTTTGGCGATCCAATTCCATCTCGACCATTATCTCCCAATTTGGACCTTGTATAAATATTTATACAATTTATTAATACTCGCAATAATCGAATGATAAATTTCCTTTTAATAAATTTAGTTAAAAAACAATTTACTAAATTTCCAATGATCGTTAATCTTACTTAGTTACATTTTCTTTTCTGCCTAAATTATAAATTCAACGACATGTTATATATAAATTCTATTTTCTCAAATAAATATACGGATTACTTAAAGGTTGATTGACTCCTATATATATTTATATATATTTTTCTGACCAAATCATTAATTTTCAAAGCCGGGTATATGTGTTTCCTGATTACTCAGATATCCTACTAAATACCTTACTGTTAAATTTGAAAAACAAGTTTTTTCCATATCTATATACATATTGGTTAAATAAATAAATATATAAAAATATGCATAAATCTGCTACCTGTATACATATTTATTTCACTGACTAAAGAAAAAGTTTCTGTTTAAATCTACTTATGAAATCATTCCCTAATATATCTACATATATATGTATTTAAAACAGAATTCTACCTTTTAAATCCAATTGTAATTTTTTTTACTTTTTATCATATATATACATATATCTATATGTACAGAAATAAAACCAAAACATGCTCACCTCACTGCCTCCTGCCGACGAATGTCGAATCGCCACGGTAACCCCGACCTAAAGCCCTAGCTCGAATTCTCCAGCACCTTGAATCGTGAAGCCCGTCGCGACCTCCCCAATCCAATCGAAACGAACCCAGCTGCTTCCCATTGCCGTTGCTAATCTTCGCACTGCGACGCCTCCTTCGTTCGTGCTTCCCTCGACCATAGTGATCGCAACAACGTCGCGACTAAGAAATAGTTTGCGAACCCCCTACCCCAACTTGCGACGACACTACGACTCAAGTTCGCCCACACCTTCCTGCGAGCTTCGAGAATTCGAAATTGAGTTTGATCGAAAAATTCGATCGTGTCCCCCATTTGAGTGAATTGATTTGAGGAGAGGGAAAAAAAGAAACCCTTGGCTGAATTTTTTCCAATTCGGTCGAGAAAGGGAAATGGAAACCATGGTTTTAGATTTTGAACTGAGGGTGGAAGCGAAATATATTGGAGATATGAAATTTCCTTTCATTTTTATTTTGATTTTTTTTTAATACCAGGAAGAGAGGAAACAACACATTTCAAAAGGAAAAAGAAAAAGGGAACACGTGCTCTTAGGTATGGACAAGTGTTGGATTAAGCTAACAGTAAATAGAAGGGAAAATATATATTTTATATTTAAATTTAAATTCAAATTTAAATAGTCTCGATTATCGCAACTCACAATTTCGATCACCTATCGAGGCATGCCGCTAGGTGTTTATAATGTTAAACCCCTATTCTGAATGCAATGGAAAATGTTTCGAGGCCTAAATCGATCGTATGGAAAAGATAGCTTTTTGGATCCAGTTAAATAATTGAATTTTCGATATAAATTTCAGAGCGTTTATCTACCGTACGGCCAAACGATCATTCCAAATACAACGAAAATTGAAATCCGATAATAATAAACTATTACGGATCCAATGGAACTAGTTTCGTCGAATTCCGAGACTGTGTCCTAGAAGGCAATTTTTAAATATCGATTTAAACGATATATTTTTAAAACCGAACAAATCAACTAAAAATTTAATTTTAAAACTTTTATTACCTTCAGTGTTATTAGTATAGATTTTTACAAGATTTCAAATTATTTTTAAAAAGCTCAAACTGAAGATGAAATATTTTACCCAGTTTCCAATAATTAAATTCAATAATTTAATTGCGAAATAATAATGATATTTGAAATTCAAGTTAAACCAACTTTCAAATATTTAAAATAAATTAAATATTTTAATTTCAAATATCTAAAAACTACGGGTTGTCACACTCCAACAACTCACCCTTAATTTACTAACTCCCGCTTAATCTAAGCCTAACTAACAGCCTAACTATCCTATTTTATAATTTTCCCTCTTTGTTATTAACAAAAACTAAGCCTAAACTACATAACTCCCCCTTAAACTATGAAGCTAAATGATACGAATGAAATATAGTAAACGAAACATAAATATAATTTTATTATATATGTTGTTATATAACATACATATATATGAAACAAACAGACAAATATATACAAATACGCAATATATAAAAACAGTCTAACGAGAGTCGTTGACAATTGGTGACTTGTAAATCGAACAATTAGGGCAATGGAGACAAAAGTTTCCACGTTGTTCGATCAACTTACCATTTTTGTCAAAACAGACTTCTCCAATGCAAATAACTTTATCATCCTCATCCATTTGCACTTTATCCTTTTTCTTCTTCTTCTTCTTCGTCATCCTCTAATGGATTATGAATATGTATGTTAAAGGAATCATCTTCAATCATGATAGGGTCTGCGTGATTATCCATTGTAAATTTTTGCAAATTTTTAAGAATCTTGCATTGTTTCTCTTGTTCCTTAGCCATCTTTATTTGCATGACTTGTAATTCAGTCAGCATTTGCAGGGAATCCTTTATAGTTTCCTCGATCTTCATTACTCGAGCCAATGTAGTTCTTTGAAATGGACCAGAATTAGGAGAAGGGAAGGAAAAAGGTTGCATTTTAGTTTGATTTAGAAGAGGAGGCCATTATTTTATATTTTTATAAGTTTATTACAGAGAAAATAAAGTGAAAAGATAGAAGAATTCGAAATATATTGATTATATAACCACCAAACTAATTTTAGAGGGAAAATCAAATTTTCAAATTTTACCGTTGTATGTAGACAAGGGGGATAGGGGCATGTCGACATCCTTATGAAAATTTTGACAATTTTTTTCTATATTTATTTAAATATATGTGTACTATATTTATATTCTATATCTCAGTTATAGAACAAGTACCTAGTTCACTTCTTAATTTAGTAAAGGTTGATTGATTCAAGGATTTGGTCAGAATATCAGCTATTTGATTCTCAATATTGATAAATTTAAGAGAAATAGTCTCTTTACTTATATTAGCTCTTAGAATATGATGTCTGATATCAATATGTTTGGTTCTAGCATGATGAGTAGGATTTTTGGAAAAATTTATTACACTTGTATTATCACAATAAATTGGTGATTTTGAAGTATTTAATCCAAAATCCTTTAGGGTCTGTTGCATATAGGTAACTTGAGAACAAGCCAAAGCAGTAGAGATATATTCTGCTTCAGTTGTTGATAGTGAGACAGTATTTTGCTTTTTACTAAACCAGAAAACCAGAGAATGTCCTAAAAAGTGAAAAGTTCCACTTGTACTTTGTCGGTTTGATTTACAACCAGCATAGTCAGCATCACAACACGAGATTAAATCAAATGAATCATTTTTAGGTAAAATAGGCCACAGTCTAAAATGTGTTTAACTTATCTTAGGATATGTTTAAAAGTTTTTAAATGAGTTTCTTTGGGTTGATATTGGTATCTTGCACGGAGACAGACACTATGCATGATATCAGGCATACTCGCAATTATATGGAGTAGCGATCCAATCATTCCCCTGTATGGTTTTTGATCAACATCTTGACATGTCTTCTTTATTTAAGACTTCATTGGTTGCCATAGGAGTGGGTTTTCCACTTGTAGTGGTCATACCAAACTTACTAACTAGATCCCTAGCATATTTTTCTTAACTAATGAAAATACCACTATCTAATTGTTTTATTTACGATCCTAAAGAGAAAGTAAGTTCACTCATATGACTCATCTCAAACTCTTTTGTCATTATTTTATTAAACTCTTTATTCATTTCATTGTTTGTTGATCCAAAAATTATATAAATCCGTACTAATTGGATATCATTTTTGTTTTTTTTAATAGAAAGAGTATTATCTACTCTCCCAATTTCAAAATTTGATTGTAATAGGTAATGTGACGACTTGGGTTTTCGACCTTCGAAAATCGACTTCAATACATCCACTGTATTACATGCCGAACAACTGAATGCAAGAAATACTAGATCGTTAGGGAAAAGAAGAAAGTGGTAAAAGGAGAAAAACAGAACAGCAGCATAGAATCTCACAATCGCAGCGGAACAATATATAATAGATAACAACTGGTCTTTATACAAAAAGAACTATAACTATTTTTATACATTACATCATCAGAGTACAACACATCAGTAACAAAATACTGGACAACTATAATAACTTATCCTCGCAAAAGCTAAATATACAGCATACAATACACAACGGAATAAAATCAGATACGTGAAATACGTCTTCGCCATCTAGCTTGTCTCCTGAGCTCCATAGCATCCCGTCCTGTATCTTTTAATACGCGGTCTGACTAGAGCATTATAATAAAATAACACCCGAGTCAGTCTGGAAAACTGGCGTGAGAAACAACTCAATTTGAATTACTAAAGTTTTCAAAATCCTTTATAAAAAAAGGTATCTCGTAAGACCACGCCACAAATAAAAAAGACGTTTTTACCTTACGATGACCAAAATATTTCATATCAAATCCTTTGATATTATAATAACATCTAAGTATAAATACTTATTCAAATAGCTAAATTGTTACATTAGTTAAATTCCGGCATACCAGGTTTTACAATCAAAACCGTAAAGGCACGTATTGGAGAATGGATACCATACGAATGACTAGGCACTGGGATACCACCTGTGACAGTACATGTCTAGAAACAGCGTATCGAGGACCATGCCGGGATCTCCTGCCACACAAGACCGAGCTATCCCTAACATGGATAGACCGAATATTCTATCACCCCAGGTGTTACCACTCTTTCCGAGCTCCTTCCATGAATCGTAGTAATAATATCCGAGGGTATCTTGAAAGGTGATAAACATACCCTAATTGGGTGCGACCCACTTAGCCTTGCTGCATCTCCCCTACTTTTCAGTGTTCCCAGTTGATGAGGCTAGAGGCTATGATTACCTTTTAAAGGAATTTTCACTTAGAATGCTCATTGTCCTCCGATGACAATGTACTGATAGCATTCATCCATACAAGTCTGTTCTAGGTCCGAATGGAACTGAAGGCACTATTCCTACCGCATTCATTTTGGAATAATACTTAGGATTAGTAGCGATTAGACCTTGCACTTGACTGCTCCATCTTCGACTCCGTGCACTTGTTTTTCTTTCGAAAAAGTGCTCGTTAGATCGAAGTGGTTTTCGAATAGCTTATCCGATCTCGATCTCTTCAAAAAAATATTCGATATTTCCGGTAAACTCAACCCTGATTCTTTAGAAAATAAACAGATGAAAAAGATCGAAAATCACCTCCTAACCATTAGCGGACGGATTCCCTTATCATCGTCCTAAAAGAATGAAACGAGTTTATATGTACAATAAAGCAACTCGAACAGTAATTGTACCATATTATTTCTGTATTTCTCCTAGATATTCCCAAAGTTATATTTTCGGTCCAGATTTAATAGTCGTTATTTAACTATCAAATAAACAATCATTCAATCAAATATTCCATTTTCCACTGAAAAATTCCAAATCTCTTTTTAATTTAATCTTAATAAATTAAATCTCTTTATCCAAAATACATGTACTTATCTTATCGAATTTAGTAAATTCACAAATTATCTTCCAAAAATATTTGAAACTTTTTCAAAAAAATGTGGAAAGTACCACTATGATATCAAACCATGGATTCACAGCTCAATGGTTACATCTCTATCCTAGAGAAATCCAAAACTTAACTACGAGCACTCACTGCTTCTGATTTCGCCATGTGAGTATACCATTATTTCCCAAAAATTTATTTAAAATTTTTCATAATAATACTTATGAAATTTCTATAATAATTTCCAAGTTAAATTTAGGCGAATACTCATTGAAATAAAAGTAATTATATCATAACATTAATGTTGAATGATTTATCCTCTTAAAACAGTAATACTGATTAATCTTTAAATAATAATTAACTTACTATAAACTAACTTAGTTAATATTTAAATATACTTTAAATAATTTTAAAACTAAATAATTAATTCCGAAAATATTCTTTAAACACCTTTTTAAAACTACCCAGTTAATAATTAAAAATCGTTCCTTCCTTCTTAAACAAACTCAATTCCTTCATAAAATATACTTTTCAATTCCAGTATAACCAGCCTAACATTTATAAATCTTTCTCGATTTATCCCCAATTTAGTTTACGTCCCAATTCCATAAATCCCTTTCCACGTTTTCAAAAATAAATTTATCATTATTATTTTTAAACCGATTTACCCATTTCCTTATACATTCCCACCATGAATTTATAACTTCCATTTATCCACTGATAATCACTCAGCCCTGAGCATTTCAACGCATTGAAGATCATTTTCTAAAGAACGAAGACGAAGATTTGGTACATTATTCTTATTATTGTTCTCTGCATCATATTGTTCTGCTACATTATTTATTTACCCATGATGTATATATAACTCTGATAAATGTTGAATAGATGATAATCAAATATATAATATAAACAACTTCATGAACTGTTTATTTGATTATTATATTTTATCGTTCTACTGTGAGATTCTGTGTTTTTTCTTCTTCTTTTCTTATTTTTCTAAATTAACCCCAATGATTATCTATGTTCCGGATTGTTTAAGTTGGACGTGTGTGGATTATTGTCGATTTAAACCTTTCGAAATATGGTCCTCACACTATTTCACATTTAGCATGATTTCCTTATTCCATATATAGGACATTATTTTCATATTGAATATGTACACATCTGAATTTGTATTCTATAAAAGGTGGATATATGTTGAACTAATGCATCATTTAAATTAATAGGCATGCTCAGTAATGTAGTCTACCAAGTAAGGAGTAGTTAATGGTTAATGTTAATGTTTATTGTAAAAATTCATTATTTTCTAAAAAAATTGCTACAATATGCGTGCTTGAAAATTACTTAAGTAGATTTATTGATAAATGTTTACCATTAGGGTTAAGGAAATAAACTGGTCAAAAAAAATTTAATCCACAAATGTACACTTTCATCTTCATAAGACTAAAATATAGAAATATACCATTAAATAAATTACATAGTGAACCACATGTGCACACCATAAATCCACACTAGTTAACTACTAATTGTAGGATAATAATGTGAAAGAAATAAAGAAACAGATAATAAATTAGAGACCCTCCATATACAACAACCATTAATTGCATTTGCTAAACTTCAAAGTAAAACTTTGAAACTGAAAAGAAAGTGGTCAAATGTAATATGGCTAATTCTAATCATATATCGGTAATCACTTAACATACACCACAAAAGTTGTATGTGCATGACAACCTCTTGTAAACTCGAGGAAATGAAGATCGATTCCACATGAGTGTAGACAATGGTGGTTCCGGAACAATTGTGTTTACAATACTATGCAAAAAAATTGTAATAGTTATCAGATTTCAACATAAGTCACATGCAAAACAATATTAAATAAGTTCCATCAATACCGACCTTCAACTTTAGTTCAAGCAACGGGAATAGTGTAATGCACAAAAAGGATAAGATAATGCTAGTTGAATTGAATGGAAATAAAACAGACTGTATTATACATACATACATACATATATATATATATATATATAATCATATAAAAAATTATCTAATATGCATTATTGTGAATCTAAGCATAATTAAAGGCATTGAGGTGAAGAGGAATATTAAAAAATTAATTGATTAATGGATCCATCATTTCTTAATCAATGTCTTATGGAATTAACCAATGAAAAATGATAAATACTTTTAAAGAATAATTCGAAGACTCTCCATATATATTGACCATTAAGTTTTTTTTTATAGCCCGCGAGTGTAGCATAATGGAAAAGGTGTTTTTAGGTCTGTAACCAGACCCAGGTTCGAGCTCTGCCTTGCACACACTTCTGGCAAAAATAGTACTCGGGGTTATAGGTGCCATGAGTTGAATTGGACATGCACCACTTAATCCCCCTTAATAGTTAAAAAAATCATTTTTTATAGCTAGAAAATGGTAAATAATGTGAATAAAACAAAATAAAACTACTAATACATCATCAATTAATCGTATTTCTTATGGTTGGGAAATGATAACCAATGTGAAAGAAATAAAGAAATTGATATGAGATAGGAGAACCTATACATATAACAACTATTAATTGTATTTGCTAATTTCTAGACAAAATATTTAAATATGGAATTATGGGAAGAGTTCAAATGTAAAATTGTATTTACAAGTGCCGAGAAGCCTTTATTTGGAGTATTAATAATTATATATTTAAACAATTTTCTAAGGCTTCGTGCCATCAAGATATTCATTGATTATACAATTAAATAAAAGACAACCTGTTAGACAATAATACCATTTTGGAATTATTTGCTAAATCTTTTTTGGAAAACTAGCACCATATATGTATGGGTGATTTATTTACATAGTTGATTTTTTAAGAATAACACGGTTAAAAAATTCAATGTATGATCATGAAAGACAAATTACTATGATTAGAAGACAAAATTGATTTAGAAGTAAAATCATAATACATCAGAAAAACAAAAGTGGGACGAAAAAAATCAAGGAAACGGCTAGGGAAAAGGCTTACAGAGGAAGTTGGAGTAGATTTTCTCCAAAGAGAATGAATTAGCATGACAACCTCATCTAACCCAAAAGAACGAAGATCGATTCTACATCAGGATAGACAATGGTAAAAGAATGTTTGTTATTGCCATACTACACATACAATTGTAACGGTCACCATAATTCAACATACTTATTTGTAAATAATCATTAGAAAAAGTTACATCAATGTTGACCTCTAGCCTGATTTCTATTAATAGGAAAAAAAAAAGAAATGCATAAAAATAGGGAAAATGATCAAATGGCATGAAGATGTATTGGAATTTTTGAAACTGATTAATCAATAAATTTTTGTTTCTTAGGTAGCGTGTTATAGAGTTATTCGTTTGAAAATGATCGATAACAGAAAAAACAAGCACTGAGAATAAATTAGTAAGCCTCCATATACAACAAAAATTAATTTTATTTATTATATTTGGAAAATGATAAATAATGTGAAAGACTTGTAATAAATTGAAAACCTTTTATATACAACAACCATTAATTGTATTTTCTAATATTTGAACTAAAACTTTGAAACCAAAATTATGAAAAGAGGTCAGCTGTCGAATTTATTCTATTATATAATAATTTAATATTTAACGTTATTATGGTTAAGAAATAATAAATAATAAATCGGTTACCCTTCATATACAATAACCACTGTGGAGAACAATTGCGGAACTATAAATAATGTTTGCTAACCTTTGAACTAAAAGTTCAAAAGTGAAATTATGGAAAGGAGTAAAATTTAAAACTATATTTGAAAGCTCCGAGAGACCTTTATATGAAGTGAGAACAATTGTAAAGAAATGAGATAAAAAGTTGATATCGAACTTCTTGTGTAGTATAAATAGAGAACTGAATGGAATTCAAATGCCATATAATTTACAAAATATAATCTCAATCGCAAAATTATCTAGCATATGTTTAATCATAATCGAAGGCATTGAATTGAAAAGATATATTTTGGGTTTGATAAATAATGGATCATCTATTTCTTAGTCAATATATTATGCAATTATTCGTTTGAAAGTGATAAATAATGTGAATAAAAAATAAAGAAACTAAAAATAAATTGATAGTCCTCTATATACAACAATAAATTGGTAACTCACCAAGAGTAAGTGTTCCAATAAATTCTAACTTTAACACCGACACATATAGAATAAATCTAAGTGGAACACTTAAGCAAATTTAAAATATAGCACAATTAAATGAATTATATGGATTAAATTTATTCATAGAACATGTATAGTAATAGCAACCTTTTTAAACATTCAAAAAAATCTTTTTCAGTACATAAAATTATTTCAACAAATTTGTAACAAAAAACATTAGAAAGAATTAAACAAAGCTCTCAAAAATCCCATTAACTCCATTTTTAGGTAACGGTATGCAAAAAAGAAAAAAAAAACTTATATAAAAGAAAATCTGGGGAGAAGTAGAACATACCATTTTTAATGCAATAGATTATATTTGGATCAAGTAAATCATCATAAGAATTGTAACCTAAAGATCCAATGTATAAGCCAATTTTGATGGGAAAAATTTATTCATTCAAAAAGTTTGCCTTGGGTATTGATAGGTTGAAGAAAATGCATACAATGCATAACTCAATGAAAAAGGTTCTTTTATTTACTAAGAAATCAATTTTGTTTTCTGATTTTCCGAAGGATTAAAGGATTAGGATGGTAATGAAAATGAAAAATGATCAGACCATGAAGGAGATAGAGTAAATGTCATTGAAATGAGGATAATTGAAATGAGATTAAATGAAACTGGATTGATTGAATTTTAATAAGAAAGTGAAAGGGTAAATTCAATGCTAACCAGTCAAGAGAAAACACGACCCTTCAATTTCCATTGCGCCTAATGTATTAATGTGGAGAGAAAAATGCTAAAGGGCTTAATAGTTTAAAAAAACTAGAATGGATGAGAGACCGAGAAAAAAAATAGAAATTTATCTATTAAATAATAGTAAAGCGGAAGAAATTCTAACTCTCACGTTAATTCTAGCATTTCTCTCAACTTCCCTTAACTTTCTCAATATATTTATTAATATTTTATTTTAAAGGCCTATGTAATTTATTTCTTTCGAAATGTTTACGATATTTTATTAATGTTATACTATTATTTTACATTAAAAACCTTCACTTTCTGCATTCTACTATTATATTCAAAGTTCTCGGTTTTCATGTACAATTTTACATTTAGGTATGTACATTTAAATTAATTAAATAATTTAACTATAAACTGTTTAAAAAAATTAATTAACCATTATTTATTAATTTGTCTAATGAATAATATATATATATATATATATATATATATATATATATATAACAATGTCAACAAGTATATCATAGTCGTTGTAACAAAATTGCACTTTATATTTATTTATTAATATTTTATTTTAAAGACCTATATAATTTAGTATTTTTGAATTGTTTATAGTATTTTTGAATTGTTTATAGTATTTTATTAGTTTTATACTATCATTTACATTTAAAAACCTACACTTTTTGCTTTCTACTACAATATTTAAAGTTCTCAATTTTCATGTACAATTTACATTTAAGTTTGTACATTTAAATTAGTTAAATAATTTAACGATAAGTTATTTAAACAGAATTAATTAACCATTATTTATTATTTTTTCTAATAAATAATATATATGATAATGTTAACAGGTATATCACAGTCATTGTAACAAAATTGTATAAACTAAATTTTCATTCTGATATAAAATAATCTAAATCACATAAAAGACAATAAGAACAACTTTAATGTATTATTATTTATCTTAATAAATTATCTATTAAATGATAGAAAATTTTAAAAATTACAAATCATCTTAAAAGTTATAAAATTTCACCCCCACTCCTTAATTATCTTTGATTTTTTCTAACCTATATAAATTATCATTTTATAGTTATCCAAAATATTACGTTAATTCCATAATTTTATATTCATATGCCGAGCTTTTACAATTTCTACATTCATGTACAAAGTTTTCATCAATTTACTTTTATCATTTTACATTTAAATTCATGTATTTAAATTAACCAAACACTGTATATCCATACTATATAAATAAATTCAGTAATTAATACTCATTAGGTTCTTTGAAATTTTATAATTAAAAACATGACATTTTCTATTTGCGTACTGCATTTGTAGTAACAAAATGGTAAAAAGAAAAAGATATTTCTTTCAAATATATAAATATATGAATCACTTAACAAAAATTATATGCATAAATAATGACAAAATGTTTAATTTATGATTGATAAATCAAACATTGCATAACAAAATTTTAGTTTAACAATATTTAAAGTATGAGTGCTATGTTTTTACAATGTTGGCATGTGCAATGCATGGGATACTGTCTGTTACTTTATTATCATTATTACTATCTACAATTTTAGTAAATTAAAAAAATTCTTTTAATTAGCTTATATTACATTAAAAATAATTACAATACCGATGTTGCAATTTAGCATCTAAAATATATCATCATACATATGTGCGTGTATGCATTTGCATAAATACACCCAAGATTACAAAATTACATAATACTACTTCAAAATGGAAAATATTACATCAATATTTTTCTTTAAAATTTATTACATAAATAAATACTTACAGTTGTTTCACATATATATGCATATCAGTCATATTTAACGTATAATTTTTTAATTTCAAAATATAAATTAAACTTATTTTAAATTAGACAAAATATTTTAAAATGTAAATTTTTTTAAATAACAATAATAAACCTATATTTATTTACAGTTTTTAAACGTATAAATTAATGTGCTCAACATATAATTTTCTTAGGCTCTAGAAATATTATTGTAAAACTAATTTGAAACAAAATATATCATTTTAGATAGTTAGAATATGAAAATAATGTTTATACGATCATTTATAACTATTCAAAGATGATATTTTTATATATTTTACTATGAAAACATAACATTTTTACATACTAAAATCAAAAAATTATAACGGTTATATTTCTATACGTTAATCTATATTTATTTATAAAACATAAATCGGTGAAATGTTATATTTAATGTTATAAATTTCAAAATTATTTTATAATCCATATATATTTTTTGGATATTTACAATCTAAAAGAATATAGGTACTTATAATCTATTCTGTTGATATATTAAATTAATTAATATATATATGTTTATCTAAGTATTGATCTATTAAATAATACTAAAATAGAACAAAATATATTTTTCTCCTTAACTATTTTTTTACCGATTTCTTCTAAATTATCTCTATTGATTTGTAATGAAGCTTCTTGAAAGTGTACGTGCAGTACTAAGGATCGTGTAATATAATATATAAATGCGGAAACTAATAATAGCAGTAAAATAAAAATTAAAGTAAGCACACCAGGAATTTTTATACTGGTTCGAACTTCCCGTTCTACGTCCAGTCCCAGACTATCCTCTGGATTTAAACTAAACCCCTCACTTAACCCGGAGGAATAGGTATATCACACCTGAGCAGCCGAACAGGAATTTTTCCGCCTCAACAGCCGAAGAGGACTTCAACTTAATACAAATACTTTATTGACGAGTGTGTTCTGAATAACACGGATTGTCTTTTGATAGTACAATTTCCTATAATCAAATCCTCAAGAATATGTAGTGTATGTGAAGATTTAGAAGGAAGATAATCTCGTAGAATCGAAGTATATAATTTAATTCAGAGATTCTAGAGATATTGAATGAGAATGAATGCTTTTATTTGCAGAAATAAATAGAGAATAGATTTCAGAAATATAAACAAGAATTGGTGATTGTAGAAGTGATTTGAACATGTTTATATAGTTGTAGAATAGTTACAATCTTTCATGAAGAGTTTCAATCAAAAGTTGTGTCTGTATCTCTTGGATTGAGGGACATTCCTTTTCATGAACCAATCGCAACTCTTTAGAAAACTAGCCTTTATATGCAGATCGGTCACCGGAAAAACTAGCCGGTCAGCTGAGTTTGAAATCGTGTACAAAAACAGAGATATCTGTGGCACTGACTACAGGGTCGGTCGACCGAAGTTTCTGGTCGGTCAGCCGACCTGTAGTTATATGCACAGTGCACACTTATTTGTGTATAAATTAATTCGTGTGTGTATGTGACTACTTGAGGAATGATTTTAACAATATTCTAAGACTAAATACATTAAAATATTCATAATAAACTCTGGATTGTAGTCTTGTCTCCTTTGTAGTGCATAATATACACTTATTCTCTTTTTGTCGCTTTCGTCGTATGATATATGAAGCTTGTGTCATGAATCAAAACTCTTGAATCAACATTCTCCCCCTTTTTGATTGATGACAATACCTATGTGACAAAGTAGTATATATATTGTAATTCTCCCCCTAAATATATGGCGACATTTCTGCAAAAATTTGTTAGCTTGCATATATTTCTCCCCCTTTGTCATCGACAAAAAGGAATACTTAGTGGATGTTTAAAAAATATGGAATATGTGACAGAACATAAGAAAACATCGATTTTTTTTTTTTAAATAAAACATACTCAAAGCAAATAGGAATATTGCTGATGTTTTACTGTAGTACACAACATCTAAAAACAGAATACTAGAAACTATGCGATAGCACATTGTAAAACAATATGATCACTCCTCATCATCATCGGAATCCCCAAATTCTGGACGGATATTTTCGTCCGGAGGAGCATGTTCCTTACCACATCTTTGAGTGTTAGAAGTGTGAGTTCCCGATGTACCGGAACTTGTATTCTTTGAAGTTGAAAAAGAGAAGTTTGGTGCTGGCCTTTTTCCGGGAGCAACATAAGAGGCACCAACTTCGGTAGTACATGATAAGGCATCCCATAAATTCACGAAGAAGCCCTTGATTTTCTTAAAACGACCGTCAATTTTTCGAAGGCGGGCATCTAAGGCTATTTGATTTTGAGCCAAAATATCAATAGCCGCTTCTGTACTCATTTCGGGAGTTGGTCTTTGAACAGAGTGTTGACGTGTTAGACGCTTCGGAGCATGAGTTGATGGATGAGGTGTAGATTGACTATGGCGTAGTTGTTCTCGAGGAGTACTCTGCCATTGGTTAAAGGTTAAAAAACTAGGTGGTGCATCGGGCAACTTCATTAGTTTTATGGTCCTTGAATCAAAAGAACGAATTTTGGAAGTTACGGATTCCGGAGCATGTTGGATGAAGCTATTAATCAATCTCATTATGTATTCTCCATAATAGATATGAAGCATCTTTCCTTGATTGAATGTAAGAAACTCATCCATGAGTAATTGTGCCCAATTCACTTGTGTATTTGACCGCAAAGCATATAGAGCTTTAAAATTCTCAGGATACACTAAGTGGTAGGAGCCACCTCTTGGTATAATTGATTTCATCATGAAACGATGAAAGAGTCGAGCTTTGGGTCTAAGTGATGATGTCTGTCTAAAATCCGTAGCATCATCTTCGAAAAATAAATGACTTATGTGGTCACGACTTGATATATTACAGTCTACGTCGTGTAATGAAATTCCACCCGGTCTAGCATCTAATATGTGGTTAATTCGATCAATGAAGAGAAAGATTGAGGTGCCACAAACCGATGTCCAAACATAATTTTCAGTGTTTCTAGGTGGATTGACAAGTTTTAGGTTAGCCAAAAACAATTTAACCATAATGTGGTTAATTTTCAAATTATTTATTCGGTAGTCTTGAAAAGCATCTAACCCACTTCTAATTGCGGCATCTTCAATTTGATAGGTAACAAAATCAGGATAACTTACGAATGATTCTTCAAAGATTTTGGCATCTTGAAGTCGTATCCATCTTTGAAGTGCTACATCATTAACAAGCCATGAGGCGATTTGAGTATCTACGGGAGTTGATGAAGATGAGCCACCGGTAGTCTTTGATTTTTTCTTTGGAGCCATTGTTTTTGAAGAAAAAATAATAATTTGAGAGAATTTTAATGGGGGCTAGGGTAAAAACCGAAATTGGGAAAGTAGAAGTGAAGAGGTAGGTTGAAAAGGTGAATAGATGGGATATTAATATGAGATAAAAATTTGCAGATTTCACCATTCTTTAAAATTTACGCTCCCATGAGTTTGGAGATGGAACATCTTCTACAGGTGACCATTTTGGAGCTATTGGAGTTTGAACAAGTTTTGAAGAGGATGGAGTTCTATAGGAAGGTTCAGCAACATCATCCTTTTTTGATGAACAAACTTTCATGGCAATTTTTTCTAGAAAGCTTAGACGTCTTGCCGTTACTTTCTGTTCATAGTAGAGCTCTCGTTGCATATTCATTTGCTGTTGTTGGTAATGGTGTATTTCATCAATCTTTTGCTTTGTTGATGGAGATATAACCATTGTATGCTTCCCCTTTTTATTGTTAGGTGTATAGCCTGTATGGGAATCTTCCCATGGTTTCCATCCATGTCTGGGATCTTTATCCGGAGAGGAAAAATCAAGGACACGATTAGGCATTGGAAAAGTAGGATAGGGACCATTCTCCGGAATACGATCGGAACAATCATCATCTGGAGATGAGAATGATAGATGGGAATTGTCCGAATTGTAAACTTCATTGTTTGAAGACATTATAATTTTTGTAAGGTTTTTCTTTTAGAATATCCTTGGTAAAAAAATAAGCGTTGTATTTATAATCGTATATTTTCTAAAAAATATGTGGATAAGGATTGTTTTCAAAGATTATCACAGAGATTTTAAGAAAAAAACGGTCGTTAATGTTTGATTCATAAGTTATAGGGCTAAGAATAGTATTTCTGAAAAACAACAGTAGTATAATAAAATTTAAGAAAAGCTAAGACAAGAAACACCCATAGCTCAAGTGGCTATAATATGACATTTATCAAGCTAGTCATAAATCATGAGTTCGAATCCCGCTTTGGTCAGAAATAAAACAAATTTTTGTTTTTCAATATTTTTGCATATTTTCTATTTATAAATCTTTTAAAGACATTATACCTAAGTCACGTCTTAATTTTATAAAATTATTTTCATTTAACGGTTTAGTAAAAATGTCTGCAATTTGATTTCAGTATTAGTAAATTCTAAATTTATTAAACCTTTTTCCAAACAATCACGAAGAAAGTGATGACGAATATCAATGTGTTTTGTCCGTGAGTGATTTACTGGATTTTTAGAAAGATTTATTGCACTAGTATTATCACAATAAATAATAGATTTTTTAAGATAACAGTTAAAATCTTGTAGTGTCTGTTGCATATATACGACTTGTGCACATGCCAAAGCAGCAGATATATATTCTGCTTCACATGTTGATAAAGAAACACAGTTTTGTTTCTTACTAAACCAAGAGACTATTGAACGTCCAATGAAATGACATGTTCCACTTGTACTTTTTCGATCCGTCCGACTTCCTCCAAAATCAGCATCGCTATATGAGACTAATTCGAAAGGAAATTCTTTTGGATAGAATAGTCCAAAATCTTTGGTTTTAGTTAGATAACGAATAATACGTTTAACTGCTCGCATATGTGATTATTTGGGATTTGCTTGAAATCGAGCACATAAACAAACACTCATCATAATGTCGGGTCGACTCGCTGTTAAATATAATAACGATCCAATCATACTACGATATAGTTTTTGATCAACACTTTTGCCTACTTCTCTCTGTCGAGATACAACGTTGTGCTCATCGGAGTAGGTTTGACAGAAGTGTTTTCTAGACCAAATCGTTTAATTAAATTATAACAATATTTTTCTTGATTAATAAAAATTCCATTTTCTATTTGTTTTATTTGTAAACCAAGAAAATAATTTAACTCACCCATATGAGACATTTCAAATTCATTTGTCATTATTTTAGAAAATTCTTGACATAGTTTTTCATTTGTAGATCCAAAAATTATATCATCAACATAAATTTGGATAATTAAAATATCATGCTTGTCTCTTTTAATAAAAAGAGTTTGATCAACCTTTCCAATTTCAAAACCGTAATTTAGTAAATAATTTTTAAGACGATCATACCAAGCACGAGGTGCTTGTTTTAAACCGTATAAAGCCTTTTTAAGTTTATAGACATGATCAGGAAATTGTTCATGTATAAATAATGGAGGTTGTTCAACATAAACATTTTATTTTATAAAACCATTTAAAAAAGCACTTTTAACATCTATTTGATAAAGTTTAAAATTATGAAAACACGCGAAAGCTAATGATTCGTATTGCTTCAAGTCGGGCGACTGGAGCAAATGTTTCTTCATAGTCTATTCCCTCTTCTTGATTATATCCTTGTGCAACTAACCTAGCTTTATTCCTAGTTATATTTCCTAGTTCATCTGCTTTATTTTTAAAAACTCATTTAGTACCAATGACTGTTTGATCACTAGGTCTAGGAACGAGTTCCCAAACTTTGTTTCGTTCGAATTGATTTAGTTCTTCTTGCATGGCAAGAATCCAGTAGTCATCAGTTGAAGCTTCTTTTATATTTTTAGGTTCTATGTTAGAGAGAAACGCTACATGACCAACTTGATTTAATTGATGTCTAGTTTTAACATTCGTATTTACTTCTCCAATTATATTTTGCACAGGATGATGTCGTAAAATTTTAGGTGGAGATTTTATTATATTAGTAGTAATATTCTCATTTTCAGTAATATCATGATCATTATCGAAGGTTTGTTCAGTATTACTATTTTCATTCTGAGTAGTTTCATCATCAGAGTCAATAGTAACAGTTGGATTTATATTTTTAAAATTTTCGTTAAAAGAAACATGTAGACTTTCTTCAATAATTTTAGTTCTTTTATTGTAAATTCGATAAGCCTTGCTTCGTTCCGAATATCCAACGAATATTCCTTCATCGGATTTTGGATCGAATTTACCTAGTTGATCTTTAGTATTTAAAATAAAACATTTAGAGCCAAAAATTTTAAGATATGAAATATTTGGTTTTCTTCCATTTAGTAATTCATATGGAGTATTCTTAGTTAATGGTCGAATAGAAACACGATTTAACACATAACAAGCAGTAGCTACAGCTTCTGCCCAAAAGTGTTTTGATAAAGTGGTTCCGTTTAATAAAGTTCTTGCACATTCTTGTAACGTTCTATTTTTCCTTTCTACAACTCCATTTTGTTGTGGTGTTCTAGGAAACGAAAAATTATGATTAATGCCTTTCTTGTTACAAAATTGTTCAAAAGCTTCATTTTCAAATTCTCCTCCATGATCACTTCTTATATTTTTAATTTTCAAACTTTTAATATTTTGAATTCTTTTAACAAAAACTTTAAAATTATCAAAAGTATCACTTTTATTTTTCAAAAAGAAAATCCAAGTATATCTAGAAAAATCATCTACAATAACAAATACATATCTATTATGATTAATAGATTGTACTTGAGTTGGACCAAAAAGATCCATGTGTAAAAGTTCAAGTGGTTGTTCTATAGATATTACTTTCTTTGACTTAAAAGACGATTTTGTTAATTTTCCTAATTTACATGCATCACAAAATATATTAGTTTTAAATTTTATGTCAGGTAATCCTTTAACTAATTTATTTTTAGCTATCTTATTAATGGTTTTAAAATTGATGTGACAAAATCTTTTGTGCCAAAGACATGAATCATTTTCCTTAGCTATTAGACATAAATTTGAATCATTGTTAACATTCATATTTAAAATATAAATATTTTTATCTCTTATTCCTTCAAAGATAGTGGTATGATTTTTATCGAGAATATTACATTTATTTTCAGAGAAATTTATATTAAAAACTTTATCACATAGCTGACTAATACTTAATAAATTGTGTTTTAAATTTTTAACTAATAAAACATCAGTAATGAGAGGTAAATTAGAGATATCGTTGCTACTGACATCGCCTTTGCCGATGATATATCCTTTTGAGTTATCTCCGAAGGTGACTGCTCCTCCATTTGAGTATATAATGTTTGACAACATTTCTTTGTTTCCAGTCATGTGTTTCGAGTAACCGCTATCCAAAATCCATTTTCCTCTCTTCTTATGTGGTACCTACAAAAATATTTATAAAAAGTTGGTACCCGTTTCTTTTTAGGGTCCTAAGAGTTAGATCTTAGGAAACCAAACCCATATGGGTTCAGAATTCCCTTTATAAATATAGTTCTTGTTATTATGAATAGTTTCCATGAACATTTTGATATGTTTATTCCTTATCAAAACATTATTTGTTTTTGGAATCCATATCTTGATGGTTTTAGTATTTGGGTAAACTATTTTCTTAATATCCCTCTTAATATTATCATTAATCCTACTTTTAACAAAATTATTTTGTTTCTTAAATCCTAGTCCAGATTTATTGTTAGAGGATTGAGAATTTTCTAGTATATTAGAAAGATTCTCTCTTCCTTTATTGAAGTTAGATACATTTTTAGAAATATCATCAAATTTTAACTTAAGACTAGATTTTTCTAACTCTAAATCCATAATCTTAGAGTTTAAACTATTATTTTTGAAAAGTAAATCATCATTTTTATTCTTTTGAATTTCTAGTTCTTCAGATATTGATGAATTTTGAGATGATAAATTAGAATTTGACTGTTGAGAATTTTCAAGTTCTTCTTCTAGTATTTTCTTCTCATCTTTCAGCATATCTACTTCTAAGACTGTTCTATCTAACTTTCTTTGCAACTCCTTATTTTTCTTTTTAAGTTGCTTTGCTACATTTACTAATTCAGAATTTATTTCAATTAAATCTTCAAAGGTAAAATCACTTACATCGTCTGACGAAGCCATGAAGCACACATTTGCTTGTTCATTATCACTCTCACTCTCTGAAGATGATGATGAGTCAGTGTCATCCCAAGTGACAGAAAAAGCTCTTCGTTTTGTTTTGTCCTTCTTAAAATTGCTCTTTTTATGTTCTGGACAATCTTTCTTCATGTGACCTTTCTTGTGACATTCATAACATTCCATTGCTGAAGATGATGGTTTGCTGCTATTAGAATTGTTGTTGGAGTTATTTTGGTTTCCCTTGAATTTGTTTCTGTTGAATTTCAAAAAAAAATTGAAATTTTTAGCGATCATCGCCATATCTTCATTATCTAAGCCGGAATTGTCTTTTTCTGCTTGAAAAGCCACATTTTTCTTTTCTTGTGCTCCATTTCTTTTTGCCTGCAAATTTACTTCGTAGGACATTAGATTACCTATCAATTCTTCTGGTTTTAATGTTGACAAATCACTTGCTTCTTCAATGGCTAAGACTTTTCTTTCTCATTCGTCCGTTAAAGAGTTCAAGATTTTTGTAACAACATCAAAATCAGTAAACTTTTGTTCTAGTGATAATAAAGCATGATAAATATCCTGAAATCTAGAGTACATGTCATTTATAGATTCATTTGGCCTCATTTTGAAATTTTCAAATTGATTTTTCAACATAGAGATTTTGCTTAATTTAACTTTGTTTGTACCTTCATGTGTTATTTTAAGTGTTCTCCAAATTTCATAACCTGAAGTGCACATGCTAACTCTATTGAATTCATTTCTATCTAATGCACAAAATAAAATATTATAGCCTTTGCATTTTATGTAGCATCTAGTTTTTGTGTGTTACTCCAAGTTGAGTATTCTCCGGTAGAAGTTATGTACTCTCTTTGTATAATATTTCAGATATCAAATCCACTAGATTGTATATAGATTCTCATTCTACTTGACCAATAATTATAATTTATACCATTAAAAAATGGAGGTCGTGAAGTTGATTGACCCTCTGTGAAATTAGTATTAGTGTTAGTGCCAAAATCGTTAGTTTGTGTCGTTGCCATATTACTAGAAATAAATATCAAATAACTTTGTGACGGTTATAGGATGACCTTGCTCCGATACCAAATGAAAGTGTACGTGCAGTACTAAGGATCGTGTAATATAATACATAAATGCGGAAACTAATAATAGCAGTAAAATAAAAATTAAAGTAAGCACATCAGGAATTTTTATACTGGTTCGAACTTCCCGTTCTACGTCCAGTCCCAGACTATCCTCTGGATTTAAACTAAACTCCTCACTTAACCCGGAGGAATAGGTATATCACACCTGAGCAACCGAACAGGAATTTTTCCGCCTCAACAGCCGAAGAGAACTTCAACTTAATACAAATACTTTGTTGACGAGTGTGTTCTGAATAACACGGATTGTCTTTTGATAGTACAATTTCCTATAATCAAATCCTCAAGAATATGTAGTGTATGTGAAGATTTAGAAGGAAGATAATCTCGTAGAATCGAAGTATATAATTTAATTCAGAGATTCTAGAGATATTGAATGAGAATGAATGCTTTTATTTGCAGAAATAAATAGAGAATAGATTTCAGAAATATAAACAAGAATTGGTGATTGTAGAAGTGATTTGAACATGTTTATATAGTTGTAGAATAGTTACAATCTTTCATGAAGAGTTTCAATCAAAAGTTGTGTCTGTATCTCTTGAATTGAGGGACATTCCTTT
This sequence comes from Allium cepa, assembly GCA_030765085.1. Classification (NCBI taxonomy): domain Eukaryota; kingdom Viridiplantae; phylum Streptophyta; class Magnoliopsida; order Asparagales; family Amaryllidaceae; genus Allium; species Allium cepa. The sequence continues at coordinate 924,213,854 of CM060935.1, read as the reverse complement.
TCATGAACCAATCACAACTCTTCAGAAAACTAGCCGTTATATGCAGGTCGGTCGACTGGAAAAACTGGCCGGTCAGCTGAGTTTGAAATCGTGTACAAAAACAGAGAGTATCTGTGGCACTGACTACAGGGTCGGTCGACCGAAGTTTCTGGTCGGTCAGCCGACCTGTAGTTATATGCACAGTGCACACTTATTTGTGTATAAATTAATTCGTGTGTGTATGTGACTACTTGAGGAATGATTTTAACAATATTCTAAGACTAAATACATTAAAATATTCATAATAAACTCTGGATTGTAGTCTTGTCTCCTTTGTAGTGCATAGTATACACTTATTCTCTTTTTGTCGCTTTCGTCGTATGATATATTAAGCTTGTGCCATGAATCAAAACTCTTGAATCAACACTTCTCATAATTTCAGTAAGTTAACTACATATATATTATAATTTCATACTCTCATCTAAATCTAACCTAGATATTTCATATAAATCTAAAATATAATTAATTAAACTTTAAAAATATAACAATATTTTGAAACTAATATAAAACTATATATTTCACTGTGAGTATTTAGAATCAGAAAATATTTAAACACATAAATTATTTAAGTATGACATTTAAAATGTAATTAACTTAATTTGAGGAATATCATTTTAAATTAATTTACAACAACAAACATATTATGTTAACGCAAAGATATGAAAATAGCAATATAAATTTTATGTTAATATATTTGCGTACTCATTTACTTTACATATAATTAATTAAATACTATACTTAACGTATAATTTATTTAAAGTTCAGAAATCAATTTTGTAGAATTATTTTAAATTTAGACATACATATTTATAATCTAAAATAATAATAGACATAATTTTTGAAAATTTATTCTTATGTAACTTAAATTATTGATCGAATGATTTCTTATATTTATTATGTTAAATAATAGTAGGGTAAAGGAATTGTATCTCACATATGAATTTTGATAATTAAAGTCTATTATTATTTCGATTTTATATTTTATTTAAAGATCACTATTGTTTATAGTTTATAATTTTTACGATCAATAATAAATCTTTCCTTTATTCTGACCTACCATTTAGTCTCATATATAAATTCTATCATTGGTTACTTCAACTATTTCACATTCAAGTTTTTATTATTATTTTCTTAGATATTTAATGATAATAAACATACGTAATAATGAAAGCCTCTTTATTTTTCCTTATCACTTTATATTGAAGTATAATTTACAAATTATTTGAAATGTTCTCTTTCATTTCATGTAACTAAGCCACATTTTAGTTTATGTTATTATCTTTCTTTCGAAATTCGTATTTTTGATAGATTGGCATATACACAATAATTGAAACACATGACTTACACAAATATATGCTTAATACCAGCATATTATATTGTACGTTAATTATTCAACTATGTATATTTGATAATTTCTTTCACAACATTATCATATACAACGCACCGGTGATAAACTAGTATAATAAAATAGATATATTTAGTCAGATTCGTAGGCTCCACCTGACAACCAAGATCTATACTGCGCTATAAATAAGTATGTGGTGGGTTCTATGTAACTACCTTAAAATTATCATTTTACGAACGCAAACCTGCTGCGGCAGGGGGAAAACAATATTCATCCATACCAAAAGCTAATTTTTTTAGTTATGTGGATAATCTGAATCCACACTTATTCAAAAAGAAACAAAAACATAAAATAATGAACATCTTCATGACACATGACATACCATCAAGTAAAACTGAATTTGTTAAACTAGAAAAATGAAATATCACATTGCAATATTAACAAACAATTTATTTACTAGTCTGCACTGTTCCTTTTTTTTTTCCCCTCCAAACAAACTCAAACCGGTATTATAAACATCAACCAATGAACCCATATCCATCCTTCTCTGTATCACCAAAACAAAATATTAAAAAAAATCAGCAGAAAGGAAGAAAATAAAGGAACCTACATATCATATTGTTTCATATTTTTAACTCTATTCTTCCTCTTCACTCTTCCAACCCTCCTCCTCTTCTCAATATTAAACTTGGTATGTCCGGACTTCCAAAACCTCTCCTTCTCCGACTCATCCACCACACAATCCGGCATCGACTCCGGGTACCTCAATACATCGTAGCAAAATGAATAAGTCATGTACTTGCTTCTATACTTCTTCATCAATTCCCTTTTCTGCGGAGTCATATTTGCATACTCCAAGGCCTCCACCTCAGCCTCCGACTCATTGCATTGTTGGGCCGACGGGTACGTTTCTAACGGGCTTGTCCGACACCCTTTCAGGGCTAGGTTTGAGAATTCTGCAATGAAGGGCGCATACTTATAATTCGCTTTGTATTTGCCTCCATCTGTGGCCCATGCCGACCCATCCCATATGGTAGCATAAAGGGACATCGGTTTCGATGGGTAGTCGCCTCCCATTGCTTCCGAACGAATTACTTCTCTTATAGGAATTTCATCAATGTAGAATCTGAATTTTGAAATTAAAAGTTCCAGGCTAATCAGTATATAAAATTAATAAGTATTTAGTACTCGATCGGTCTATCGGAAACAGTACTTACATGATGGTATTGGAAGTCCAAAGAATGGAATATTGATGGGCCTCGGCAGTAGGATCGAATGGAAGAAGATAGCGCTCCTCTCGGCCTTGGCTTGTGCTTCCGTTTCCATAAACGTTGGTTTGAACCCGCCACTCTTTTCCTCTTATGTTTCCAAGAAACTCAAAGTCCAGTTCATCGTGCGTTTTCTCAAATACATCACCGTTGGATGTCTGTACATGGTTTATATTATGCATGTGATTAAGATTATTGATAGGCAAATCATGATTAATAACGAATGGCATAAAGGTAAAATGTGTAGTAGCAAAACCGCGTTACATAATGGACGGCATGAACTTCGATAACCACATCCTATTTGGACAATTATTCGTCTTATTTTGTGTGCTTCTATGCAGCAGTAAATAAGTGAAAACGTGTTGAAACTTTTACACGCTACGTTTTGAGCCATACGTATTTGACTTATTTTAATCTTCAGTTACTGGATTCCACAATGAAGACATTAAACCAAACAGATTATTTTGGCTGCTATCCACTAATTTAGTTCTTCAACTTCGTCTTAATAATGTGCAAAAACAATTAATACTTTGACAGTTATTATTGATATCAGCCATTTGATTTTCTTTTCACGATAACAAATAAACAAAAGTGTTGGTTCTTTTGAAGTGGTCGTATGAAAAATATGTTGATAAGCCGTGAAACAAAACATCTAAAACAGGGATAAACTTTGAAAAAGACTTACATAAAAAGCAACAACAACACCAGCAGTGTAATCAGATGGCAACTTAATCGATGCACTGAAGAATCCATGGCTGTACATATCCGATGAGATAAAACCGGAACCTACAACATTCGAATTATTCGAATTCAATCAATTTTCGTGAAATGACATTAAAAACACTAATCAGAGATTAACACTAACCGGAGTAGCGGGTTAGAAGAAGTTTGACGCTTTTTCCATTTGCTGATTTAACGACGTTACCATCGCCGAAGAGAGGGTTGTAACCTTCATCGAATGCGAGAGTGGAGACGTTAAATGCTACCGTTATATTTAACTTTAGAATTGAGAGGACGAAGAAGATGTTAATTATTTTTTGAAACATTTTTACGGTTTTTGTTTATTTTGTTTGCCTGGACTCTGGAGTTGGGTTTATAATTTATATGGAGGAGGAGGAATGTTGATTAATATAATGCCACTGATTTTTAAGTTATTTACGGTATTGGGACGATCATGGAGTCCAGCGTAGTTAGTGTTGTCTAAATTGACTAAAGTTTACTTAGTTATTCCATTACGTGTAGCCGATGTGGGCTTGAACAAAGGGTAGAAAAAAACGATTTTGAATTCGAATGGTTCACGATTGAGGGCGCCATTGCCGAGAATGGAAGGAGGCAGGGATGTTAACCTTGTACGAGCGTCCGATGCCTGCTCTTGTCCGTAACCGAAATATGTCCGTTTGAGTTCGTTCGATTTTCAATTAGAACACAAGCTAGTACAACAAAACTTATACGAGCAAAAATTTTGTTTTGTCCATGTTCATTCGAATTCGTCCGAATTTCTTATAATTCAGTGTATTCTCTATGTTTCTCAAAACATATGTAACGATCATTTGGTCGGTTAATTGAGTGGGAAAAATGATTGAACGGGATATACGTTTACAGCTATGAATGAGATACTTGAGCAAAACATTTGAGCGGAATATTTAATTTACGACTTTTAATTTAATTGATTTATAGCTATTTAATTATTATTTTGGTGCAATACACGTTTAATAATTACAAATAAAACACACAAATACAAATTCGGTATTTCATGAACTGCAACATTACATTACTAAATTTAAATACTAATAAACCAAACAAAAGTTAAAAATAAACCAAACAAACTAACAGCGATTGCGGAACAGACCCAAATGATAACTTATAAATAACAACATCTCATCATCGGGAAGTATCACCACCGAATCCAAGATTTAGTGACTGCTGTGAAAAACATCTACAATCCCCCACATCTGAACGCAACTAGCAACATACCAAATAGAATAATAACCACCACGGTTCAACGGATCGAAATAAAATTCGTGGGGAAGAGGTGTGGGGACGGCTATCTTGGCCGTTGTGGAGTGGAGGAGGAGGGATTGTGTCATATATTGAGGAGGAGAAGTTGCCAAATGGGATGACCGGTGGGTGAAACGACACGATGGGTTCGATGCCAACGGTCCTATTCCAGCTGCCACTCGAACGGTCCGAAGTCGCGCTTTCGATTTTGACGCGTCGGACGCGTTGAAAATGGAAGTGGCATTTTCTGGCTGCGAATGACATCCGAGCCTCTGACTTAGCAAAAGGCAGTCGATGATTGTCATGTGTGTTATTTTGCTAATGGTTTGGCTGGCTGACAATTAAAAAAATTAGATGAAAAATATATAATTTTGGTCAAATCAAAGATGATTAATAATATCTATAAAAATAAAAAATAAGTAAGAACTATGTAAGTAAAAATAATTCAAGATGACAAAATATAGATATTAACTATTGCCTAGTTAAAATGGTAATTATTGATCATTTTATATACTAAAATACAGATAATATAAATTTTATTTTGGTTAAAGTGGAATGGATAATTTTTAGATGAAGATGCTATTCTTATTATATTACATACATGACATACAAAAAAAAAAAACCATGTTTTGAATACGGACGTAGTCATATATTTTATAAGATATAATTACAGTGTAGTTGGTTAGAGAACCTTTTTTGGCATTTCAAATCTACAATGCAACACAAAATCCGAGTAACTTTCGAAAAATAATTCAAATTTTTTATTGCAAATATTTACACTTTTAGCTGTCCTTCTAGAAAAGGATGTGTGCGTAATTTAGCCTTTTAATAAATAACTATAATATTTATAGGTTATCTAACAAGCCCTATAAATTTAATATTATTAATTACTTAATGATGTAAGTTGGCATACTTAATACATTTAATTAGCTAACTAAACATTACAAATCATCCAATTAAATGCTATTAATCATTTAGTAGTCTGTGGTACATTATTTAGTTAATAATTAAAAGCAACTTAAGTGGATATTATAAACTAATTAATGAAATGCTACGAACCATTTAATCAAGTAAGAAAAATTATATTACTTCTTATTATATGAATTGATCATTTATTTACGAGCATGATAACATTCCATTGGATACAACAATATTTAACAAACCTTCATGTTTAAGCAGCGGATAACTTAAAATTTAAAATAGTGAATGCTGCCGAATAGTTGAATATGTATTGCAAATTAGGTAAAACTTCACGTGCTAATAATTGTGCACGCTAATAATAAAATAAAAGTTAAGGGCATAATAATCATTGAATTTGTTCTCCTTTCAACCTGCCACTAAGTTAGAACGTTTCCTAGTCTACAGTCATTTATCCTGAGATGTGGAAAGCATCTTTCTTATTGATTACTTAACTTAAATGAAATATTATTTTTTGCATTGTTTAAGCTTGTATTTTATTTATAAGCAAGTTATTATTAGTTCGTATATAAATATAAGTGCAGTGTAAAGAGAATAAATAGAAGTGAATTTAATTGCTTGAGTGAAAAGCAAAGGAAGAAAGAAGGCGTAGGTAGAACAAACGAAATATGCGTTGCTTGTGAGCTGTAACGAGAGTTAACAGAAGAAGATGTATTGAGGTGGACATGTACTAGAAACAAACGGATTTAAATCGATTAATTGGTTTTCCTTTCGGAATCTTGCAATATCTCATTGGACTTCTGGAAACTGATAAGCGCTGAGCTGGATTGAAATGCGCGCTTTTAATCAGTCGACCTTTTTGTTTCTGTTTTCCAGTTGCACATTATAACTATCCATTTCCTCCTTTATTGTTATTACTTCTTTCATTCATTCATTCATGTTTTTTTTAGTAAGTTGTTGTGTTATTGATTTATAATAAATATAAACTGATGCGTTACACCTAACTAAGGCCCCGTTTGGCTTGTCGTTTTTAACTTTGTGTTTTCGTCTATGCAAAAGCACGTTCATTGTATGTATTGTTGAAAAACAGACAATTTTAAAAAATAAAATTAATATATAAAATAGAAAACAAGTTTATTTTGTTTTTCGTGTTTTAAGAGATAACAAAAACATTAAAAACAATTCAACTTCTTCACTGTCCGTTGGTGGTCATAATGGTTAAGAGTTATAAATCTTCTTCTCTTATTTCTTATTATTTCTTATTGCAAGTTGAAAACACGAAACTAAAAATACAAAATTAAAGCTAACAGACCCGATTTTGTTAACCTTCGTTCGGCACATATTTCATGTGTCAATAATTCTTCTTTTTGGTAATGTTTAAAAGAATTGGAGAAAAAGAAAATCATTCATTTATTGCAAATTAAGAAATGTAAATGTTTTATTTTTATTTTTATTAATATTTTAAAAATATTTTGTCTAAATTTAAATTGAAAACGGACAATACATACACACATATGTATGTATAATACCTGTATAACTCAACATAAAGGAAATTACCTTTTGTAACATTCATTATTTCGAGATTCAAAAATGAACATAGATAATATTGCAGTCGTCGCCAAAGTTGATTGTTTTAAGCAACAAATAAGTTCAATATTATTTATTCATAAAGTAAACAAAAAAATAAACAAATAATCAGTTATATTAAAGACGTATACATAACTGGGTTAAATAATTATTTATGCAATACAAAGAACCACTAAGTATAAATAGAGAGTATCTAGCTTTGTCTTCGAGCCTTTTTGTTCAAAAAAAGGCAATCTGCCTTGATCGATAATACCATAAACTCGGCTCACTAAAGTGAGCAACTGTAAGTTTATGAAAAGTAATAATAAAAACGGTTCTAACAACAGTTTGATGTGGACAATATTAGTCCTCTTAAAACAAAAACATATTACCATCCGAAAATAAACACAAATGATGCTGCAATCATCGTCGAAATATTTTCAAGCGACAAAATAGGATTCATTTTTTCACAATAATGATAAAATAGCAAACGTTTATTATCATTATCTCTCCCAAATCGTTCCCGCCTAAGGTAAATATAATATACCATAAATAATAAACATGCGCAGATGCCAACATGGTTTACAAATTATTTCTAGCCACTTATAAACTACAACGTTATATAGCAAGCAAAAGACATAATATCTTAAATAGGTAATATAGATCTCCATAACCATCTTTGGAAGCTTTATTTGCATATTCGAAAGCAAACTTTTATTATACAATATAAACCCTGTCTACTTAATAAGTACCTATGAATTTATGAAAGAATAAAATAAATAACACAAACCAAATATAATGTTTGGTGCGAATAATATTATTCTTCAAATAATAAATGATAACGAGTCCATGCCGCAAAATGGAATGGTAATCTCTTCACCTGTGTTCTGAACAACATATTGTATATACTTACATAACATTCATCTTACTATATATTTAGATCTCAATTATCAAAGTCATTCAGTTTTACAATTCAAAGTTTTATAGATTAAGTTTTGACATAAGTAACTTCAATAAAAAACAATTGATCTAAGCTATCGAAAATGTGATTCCAAGGCTTTTGATGATATAATGTTATAACAATAAAAAAATGTGATGCTGCAACCATCAAAAATGTGGTATTATGATTATTAATGATAATAGACAGTCCACTACCGAAAACACAAGGTAGTTTGCTATCGGAAATACTTATATTCTTATAAAAAAAACGTAGCGTTTTAGACTGTCAAAAACATAATATTTGGGTATCGAAAAGATGAGGTTGAATGCTATTAGAAATATGATGTCAAGGATATTGAAAATTGAGGTTTATGTTATTAACGATTCAAGGTTTAGCTATTGATAACATGGATATAATGACACATTTGTAGATAAGTATAGACTGATTTATTACATAACAAAGTAAACTTTTTTGAATTAATATTTACACATGTTGCATTCTCGTTTGGTATTTTTGAGTGGTAGCTAGTAAATGCCTTTCATAACCAATATTTGTCTCCTTTAATGTCTCACTAAATCAACTACTTTCTTAATCAATTCTTTCCAAGGTAGTTCATTATCTTGCCGTTTAATTCATACTGGCTATAATAATTACAAAAAAACTTTCAAAAATTGATAGAAAATCGAAAACATATTTGTCTTTCTTGGGTAAAAGATTCGAGTCAAAATTTTAAAATTTCGTACTTATAAGCATTGTTTTACTACCGAAAACTACTCTTTTCATTTTAGAAAATCCATAATGATTAATCCACACATGAGAAAATTATGGAATTATAAAATCATCTTTGATTTAATATTATAAACATCGTAGCAGTATGTTAAACCATTGGATGTACTTATCTATGGCTTTAAATCCAAAATATCGGTTTTCTCTATATAACTTAGCATTTGCTTCCCTGTATTCATCACATGATAATTTAATCAAAATAACATGTGTTAATCATCTTAAAAACCATCACTTATAGTCAACACGAATTAAAAAATATAATGGATAATAATATTTCTCACATAGATGAAGATAATGAATTAAACTCTTCTTCTTCTTCGTCTAAATTAAAAGCTCTATTTGTAGTTGATTTTCTTCTCCCTTCTTCTCTTAACAATGGTCGCCAAGTCTTAGGTTAAATTAGTTTTTGTTTTGTATTAACAAAAAATTAAGGGGATATTTTTACACCCTAAAGTAGAAAGCTACCGAGTGCTAAAGAAGATAGCTACCGAGTGTCATGAATAACCATCAAGTGAAAAGGATGAAAGCAATTAAATGTTAAAGATGAAAGCTATTAAGTGTCAAAGATGGAAGCTATCGAGTGTCAAAGACGAAAGCTATTGAATGTCAAAGATGGAAGCTATCGATTGTCAAAGATGGAAGCTATTGAGTGTCAAAGACCAAAGTAATAAGGTTTAAAAAATCAAAACTATCAAGTGTTAAAGATGAATGCTATCGAGTGTAAAAGAAGAAAGTTATCGAATGTCAAGAATAAAAGCTATCGAGTAACAAAGATGAAAGCTATCGAGTGTAAAAAATGGAAGCTATCGAGTACGAAAGATAGAAGCTATCAAGTTTCAAAGATGGATGCTATTGAGTCTCAAAGATGGAATCTATCTGGAGTCAAAGAGTTAAGCTATCGAGTGTCAAAGATGGAAGCTCTCGAGTATCAAAGAGTTAAGTTATCACACATATCAAAGATCTATCGCATAATAAGGAGCTATTACATGTCAAGGTATTAAGCTATCCAAAGTTAGAGGACAAAGCTATTAATTGTATAAAGGAACAAATCATGCGTTGATGAAGAAAGCTACCATCGATACAAATAACTATCGACAATACAAAAGAGCTACAAAAATATAGGAAGAAATGCTATTAAATTTGGAAAAACTATTAAAAGAATATATACAATAAGGATGCTGCAAAGAGATATACTTATCCAAATATATTAACAATTTCTCATCAAGCAAATCAGTTTAAGAACGTATAGGGGAAGTAGATATGAACAATATTCAACACATAAAGATAAGGATGAATCAATTATATGAAGAGTTGATGCATTAATATAAGAAGAAATTTACATTTAGAGCTTTAAAGCATTCTTATGCAACTATGCCACCCTTGCCTATGCCACGGCCAATATTGCAATCCGGTGAACTACTCAAGTCCTAAGATTATGACATATGGCACCATCAAGATCATTCATCCTACCAAGTACCATCAATCTATGATAACTCTAATCGACCAATAGAAGCAAGGCTCACCACTTTCCAATTACTATAAGTAGGGATTCGCCCTCACTGAGAAGAGGCTCCTCTCTTCTTTCTCTTTCTTAGCATAAATGATTTTTTGAACTTGATATTTCTAAGCTCACTAGGAGCTTAAGAACTATTTCAATGGCCGACGAAGAAGAATATGAATTGAACTTTTTGTGACGACCCGCCCTTCTACTTTCAGAAAGACGTATTATTATTAAGAAAGAAAGGATAGAAATAGAAAAGAATAGAAAGAAAGAACAACAACATTAGAATCTCACAGCGGAACAGAACAAAATATAATACATCACATAACTATTACATAGTTTTACATATATCAGAGTTATACAATATCAACATAAGACAGTCATATATACATCTGTCACTATACACATCTCAAGATACAACATACACTAACTAACACGGTGGAACTAGATAGATAGCTACATACGTCTGGAACTCCTGCTCCAAGCTCCTCTAGAAATCAAAGTCCAAAACCTATCACTTGGCTACTCATAAAAATTTGAGTACCCAAGAGTTTATGAAAAACAAAATATAAACTCCGGGTCAGACATGGGTCTGGTATGAGTAAACGGTTTAAAGTTGTTTAACTTTGAAAAACATTTGAAAATAAAGGTATCACGTAAGACTCCCCACAAATAAATACGGGTAAGTTTTTACCTTACGCTAACCAAAACATTCTATAGGAAATCCAGTGATATTATAATAGTGCCTAGGGTTTTCAAGTAAAATACAGAAATAACTGAAATGCTTACATCTCACGTTCCAATATAGTTGGGTACAATCAAAACGTGCGGCTCTTATTGGAGATTGGATTCCATACAATGGCAGGGCTACTGGGGTACCGCCCGTCGCAGTACGGGGCCTAGATCACCGTACCGAGGAGCCACCCTAACTCTCCTGCAACACAAGGCCGGACCCATTCCTTACTGAACAGTCCCGAACAAGATAACCCCGTGGTTGTAGCTAGCAACCGCCCACACAGCCGAAATAAAAAGGGACATCTAGACAGGGGTATATCTCGTCCTGCTTGGGCATGACCCACCTAACCTTGCTGCACCTCCCCTGTTTTAGCCATTCCCGGTTGATGAGGCTTGAGGCTGCGATTACCTTTACAGAACATATCTCTTAGAATGCTCATCGTTCACCTGACGATGTTCTGAAAGCATTCAATCCATACAAGTTCGTTCCAGGTTCGAACTAAACCGAAGGCATTATCTCTTTACACTCATTTTGGAATCACCTTCAGCGTCAACGACAATAACCCTTGCATTCTGAAACACCATCTCGATCTTCACTTGAGATTTCACGACCTAACGTTTAAATTGGATCGATGTGGTTTTCAGATAATCATAAATGACACCTGATCCTGGTCTCATCGAAATCCAAATGCCATTTTAGAGGCCAAGTTGTTTAATAGTTTAAATAGTTTAAAATTCAACAATTGAATTCACTTGGCATTTATCACAGATAAATCATTCACAATCATCATAGATATATCAAGGCATATCACAGAATATCTCAGAATATCACCAAATAAATATCACAATCAGATATTCTACTTACACCACAATCCATAAGCAATCATCTTTAGATTCTTATTGTAATTAATTTAATTTAAATCAACTTCTTGAGAGTTAATCACTTAACCCTGTTTAATTAATCATTAATTATCAATTAATTACTTATTCCATTTCAAATTATTTAATTAATAAATCATTTCTTAATCAATTATTAAGTCTTAATTACTTAATTATTTTATTTTACACTATTTAATTAATTACTTCCTAATCAATTTATTTAACCTTAATTACTTAATTAACTATTCCTTAATCATTAATTAATAATCTTAATTATTAATTAATAAAACTTAATTACCCATTTATTAACTGCTAATTACTTAATTAATCATTTATTAATTCTTAATTAATTAACTGCTAATCATACATTAGTTAATTTCAAATTTATTAATCACTTATGCATTGATTAACCAATCTCTAATTACAATTATAATTTAATTTTTCTTAATTACTTTCTGAGATAATTAATCAATTACTATTCATTTTAATTAACATTTTAAAACTCTTCTTTAAACTTTGAAAGTCAAATAACTACTAATTACTAACTTAAATGTTAATAAAATTTATACTTAACTTAAAGTAATTAATTAATTAAGATAATAATTAAGTGTTAAAAACATTGTTATGTATTAACTATGATAATTAAAACTTGTATTATGTTTTTAGCTTAAAGCTGTTAAACAATATTAAGTTTTACAGTGTTTAAAGTTTGATGAAAAACTGTTTACTTAACTTTACTTTTAAAATACACTACTGCAGTATGAAGGAAACCCGAGACTTCCCCTATTAAAACTCGTATAACACTTCGAGTTATTCACTCACTTTCCCGAGACTCCCTGTACGCAACCCTTCTTCTTTTTTTTCTTCTGTAGTTTAAGTTTTAACTAAGCATAAATAGCATCAGGTAACTCACTTTCGAACTCGACATAAAACTCGAAGCTACCGCCAATTTACTCGAGCACGACTCGAGACAAATGACCACCACGACACTGACACCATCTCCTCGCCATACACGTGCACGGCGGCGCCACTGAGCTCCGACGAACACCAACATCGTCGGCAAGTCACAAAACCCACGTATGCACGAAAATCAAACTCGAATCGTTTCCAAAAAATTTCAAATCGAAATTTGGCATACAGTTTGAAACCTGTAGCTCAAACCAAAACGACATAACGACTTCGCCACCACCGCAGAGACCACCGAAGACCCTCAATCTTCGGCCACACCACAACAACACGTAAATCTTCCATCCCCCAAATTCTCGTGACAATCGATCACGCATAGGAGACGAACACCCCTCGATTACAGCCACGTTCAAAAGCTCGAGTCTAAACCCTAAAATGATCTTGTTTCTTAAATTTACTCAATGGAAAAATTATTGCATATTTTTCTTGAGATCACTGATGTCCATACTATCTTCATACCAAATTTCAACTTTTTAAATCGATTAAAGTGTTTGAAATTTGTAAAAATACAATTTTTATTAAAATTCAAACTGCTCATAAAATAATAATCTAAAAATCTTAAATTTTGTTTTAAAAATCATGACTTGCAGTATGAATTCAAGATATAATCTTGAATTAATATTTTACAACAATCGATTTTATCCAATTTTCATTTGAAACCTATAAAACAGGATTTCCTGTAGTAATATCTCAATAACATGATTAGTCAAATTTGAAAATCTTGTTTGAGTTTTAAACATCTTGTTTGGTTGAAAAAAAATTAAAGCCTAACAAAATTCTGCTGAGAATAAGTGAGTTTGAAAACAAATATATACCTTGTATCAATTTTCAGAGAAGCACAGAGCATCATAAATATTGTAACGACCCCGGATTTTTGACCCCGTTTATTTCAATAAATATTTAATCTAAATTAAATGAAATGAAAATTGACCACATTAAAATGATTATGATTTGGAGATACTGTCAATTTATTTATTTAAATTGCATTTTTTTTACAAAAAAAGGGAATTGGACTTTGGAGAGTTCGAAATAAAATCTTTCAATAATATTATAATAGAACTTGTTTTTTTACATAATTGAATTAAAATACTTTCAATATTTTCATATCTGATAATATATGTATGTATATCTAATTGTAGAACTTTAAATAATAATCATATGAGTATTAAATATGGAAATTTAAAACAAAAACTTAAGTGTAAAACAATATAAATGGTTATAAATATATACATACAAGACAAGTATAAATCATAAATATGAACTTAAATATAAAACAATGTAAATAGGTAGAAGCATAAACATCCATAACATAAGTATGGGAATGTAAATATAAACCATAATTATAAAATATAAATGTAATTAAAAATATAAATATACAAATATAAGTTATAACTTGAAATATAAAAATACGAACAAAATACTATGATCAAAGGCTTGTAAAGTCTGTCATACAAATAGAATACAAGTAATGTAGTCAAACACATGTATGTGATCCAATAAGTAGCTAAAATAAGGATATAAATAGATTTATACAAGTATTCTTCATGTAAGACCCAAGTTAAACTGAATAAATAAATAAATAAAATGATAATAAGACAAATATATATGCAAACAAATATGTGTATTACAGTCCAAACTTGAAGTTAATGAAAACAAGTAACTTAATAACAAAACAAAGATCTTTATATAAAGCTTCATTCACAAGCCTTTGACCTGCAAATATATTTGTACCATATGTTTGTGTCAGCAAACATTAATAACAATATGTTAACATATACATTTAATTAGCCACTTTTATGTCTGGAAACATATCTTCCAGCCGAAATATCTAATTTCATTTCAGATTTTAGTACCTTATTACAAATAGAAATAAAGCAAGTATAATATCAAGCTAAAGCTTGTTCCAGAAGGTATCTTGTTCAAAGGCATATATAGATATGTCTGTCATTCCATTTAGTTCATTCCTCAAGCAAAGCCTAAATAAAAACTGAGATAAGGAAGAAAAAAAAAATAAACAAAATTTCAAGTTCAAATAAAGTCAGGAAGCAAGAAGTTTACTGCAATTCAACTACTTCAAACTGCTGATTTCTTCCACCATCAAACAACCATCCTCTGTTTCAAGTTTCAACTACAATCTTTGTGAGTAAACAATTTTTTTTTAAAGTTTTAAGTAGTTTAAAAACAGTTCAAATTTTCATTGTCAACTTGGTTTGTTTCAGTATGCATATGAATGTTCTTTGTTCAGGAATGTAGTAGGGGAGTAAAATTTTGATCTTAAATCAGTTTAAAATATCTGAGACTTGAACCTGATACATGAATGAGACCTTGCAATTAATGGTTCGAAATGATTCATATGTATGTTTAGAGGTAAATGGAGGTGTGTACATGTTGTAGTATGGCTAATTATCATCTCAGTTTATCTTGCAGCACCATTTATCAAAGAAACAGATCATAATTTTATTTGTATTCGATTATAGGTTAGGATCTGAGAAAAGAAAAGGTTTAAAAATTTATTTAGTTAATTTTAGAAGTAGTTTTAAATTAATATATAATGTATTATCAAACAAATTTGAAATCTACAGTCTGAATATATCATAGGCTAAAAATCAAATGTTTTGAATTCTTAAATAAATCTTATAACATGAATCTAGATTGCTAATGATCAATTTAGAAACCAGAATCATGAGTTTTAGTTTGGTGATCTCTGAGTTAATCGAAATTGAAGAATTTTGGGTTTTTAACTAATATCTGGCGATCGATGATGATTCAGAGGTAGGAATTGTTGTCGAAGATGACCTAGGGGATGTAGATCACTGGAAAAATAGTTCGAGAATTTTCTGATGATCGTAGTTGCGTGTAGTGGTTAAACTAGGGCTTGAGTAGCTAGTTCTGTCGCGTTTAACAGCAAGGTGATTTCGTCCAACCTGAAGCATCGAGATCGCTTTCAGGTGATAAGATAGTTGCGTGGGTCGATGGCGGGATCGAGGTCTAAAGGATGACGATTCCAGTCACCTTGATCGTCAACGATGGGTGTTTGAGCCAATTGAGTTCGAATGCCTGCTGCTTAAAGATGCTCGATTTCGCATCACTGGCTATTTGACGAAGCTAAGTGGTATAACCGTTGGTGTGGGTGGTTGTCGGTCAGAGGATGGTCATGGCGTGGATCATCGATGGTCAGAGCTTGGTTACATGTGCACGCATGTGCACAGATATCTGGTAGGTTGAAGTTTGGAAGGGATGGGTTCGTCTCGAGTCGCGCACGAGAAAAAAAGGAAGAAGCTTCGAGTTGAGGCCGAGTTCGAACGTGGGTTTGAGCCTGATGCTTTGAGTGTTAATTTAATTTAAGACTTAAACTAATTACTAAACAAGAAGAAAAAAAGAAAGAAGAACAGAGGAAGGAGATTCACGCGAGAAGCTTTCAGGGTTGTCCCGTGGTTCACCCGTGTTAATAGCGTTGCTGTCTTCGGTTTTTAAGCACTGAGTTTTGCTATCTGTAGCACTAAGTTGAAGGATATATTTAAGTTAAGCATTAATCAAATTAAGGATGTTAACAGATTGATGTGAACCAAGATTTACTTTAATATTACAGAGAAAGTTTTACAGGAAATAAAACGAATAAATGATTTAAAATCAAAGTTAATTATGTTTGAAATAAATTTATAATTGTGATGTAATAGTAGTTCAAAATGTAATCGAAATGGTAATTAAAGATATTAATAATAATCTTGTATAACATCATTTGTAATTAAGGATTCAATTAATCATTTAAAGTGATTAATTAACAAATCATAGTTAACTAATTAATTAACTAATTAATTAACAAATTAAGGATTAAACGGTTAAGTAAATTAATAATTGATGATTAATTAATAAATAGTAATAATTAAATTGTGTGATTGAGTTTTATAAATCACTTAATTAAGGTTATTGATTAATAACTAATTAAGTAATTAAGTAATTAAGTGAATAATGTAAGAAGTAATTAATGAATTGAGATAAGTTAATTTATTAGTAATTAATTAAGCATGCAATTGAGTTTAAACAAATCAAACTTGTTGATATGAATCAATGACTCTATTTGATTGTCTCTGATGTTTATTTATATACCGTGATGTTCTGTGAAATTCTGGATATATCTATGATGATTATGTACGATTTATTTGTATTAAATTGCCATATGATTTATCTGATGTTATTTATCTATGTTAAATTGATTTATGAATTCAATTGTTAGCTTTAAACTATTTAAGTTAATTAGACAACTTGGTCCTTAAAATGGCGTTTGGATTCGATGAGACCGGGATCGGAAGAATCAAATTTGATTCTCCAAAAACCACATCAATCCAAATTAAACGTTAGGTCGTGAATTCTGAAATGGAGATCGAGATGGTGTATTCAGAATGCAAGGGTTATCGTCGTTGACTCTGAGGGTGATTCCAAAATGAGTGCGACGAGATAATGCCTTCGGTTTCGTTCGAACCCGGAACGAACTTGTATGGATTGAATGCTTTCAGCACATCGTCAGGCGGACGATGAGCATTCTAAGTGATATGTTCTTTAAAGGTAATCGCAGCCTCAAGCCTCATCAACCGGGAATGGCTAAAACATGGGAGATGCAGCAAGGTTAGGTGGGTCATGCCCAAGCAGGACAAGATATTTCCCCTGTCTAGATGTCCCTTATATATATTTCGGCTTAGTGAGTGGTTGGTCGCGCCAACCACGGGGTTTATCTTGTTCGGGACTGTTCAGTAAGTAATGGTTCCGGCCTTGTGTTGCAGGGGATGAAGGGAGTAATCCTCGGTACGGTGATCTAGGCCCCGTACTGTGACGGGCGGTACCCCAGTAGCCCTGCCATTGTTGGAAATCCATTTTCCCTACGAGACCCTACGGTTTTGATTTGTATTACCCACTTTTGTGGCTAGTAGCTGGAATTTAATAGATGTAACAATTTCGGCTATTTTCTATTTACTTGAAAACCCTAGACACCATTATAATATCACTGGATTTCCTATGAAATGTTTTGGTTAGCGTAAGGTAAAAACTTACCCGTATTTATTTGTGGGGAGTCTTACGTGATACCTTTATTTTCAAATGTTTTTTTTCAAAGTTAAGCAACTTTAAACCGTTTACTCATACCAGACCCATGTCTGACCCGGAGTTTATTTTTGTTTTTCATAAACTCTCGGGTACCCAAATTTTTACGGGTAGCCAAGAAATTCAGGTTAGATTTGACGAATTCTGGAGGAGCAATGGAGCAGGAGGCTTCTACGTTGTAGATATATGTATGTATATGGTGTTCCGCCGTGTTGATATCTCTGAGCTGTTTATCTGTATGGTATATTGACTTGTGTTAACTAGACAGGGGTTTATAACTGTCAAGTATGTGTTGTATGATCTGTATAGTTCTGATATATGTAAAAAATTATGAATTATTTATGTGATACATTATATTTGTTCCGTTCCGCTGTGAGATTCTGATATAGTTGTTCTTTCCTCTCTTTCTTTTCTATTTTCTCATATCTTTCTTTCTTATTGATGATACGTCTTTCTGGTAGTAGAAGGGCGGGTCGTCACAGTTGGTATCAGAGCATAGGTTAGTAATAACCTTGGCTCTGGTAGAAATTACTCATAGAATAGAGTTTGTAGAACTCTAAAATGAGTTTGAGTGTATTAATAGATATGAGCGCGTATTTGTTAGTGAATATAAAATTGTTTTTATATTGTGTTGATTTATCTGTTGAGTGTTTATGGATTCTGGTCGATGTGTGGGACGCCATTTCATCGATAGGGATTCCTAAACTCTTAAACAAGATTGACCGACACAGTATTGTTTTTAAGGTAGGGTAAATGAAATAATTTTACCCAAAATTATATTTTGATATAAAGAAATATTTTTCTGAAATAAGTATATATACTTGGATATTTGATTGTTAATAGTACAATCAAATAAATTTTAAATGTGAGTGGTTAATAACCAAATAAAATTATTTAAGAATGATTTTAAATAAAAGAGAATATAACTAAAATTTGATTAAACCAGAATTTAAGTCCTGGAAATTTGAAAGGTGTTTAAATGAATTTAAACAAAGGAATTTGGGAATTTAAAATCTTGGGAATGTTTGAAATGATTTTCTTGGAATATTGTTTTGAAAAATATTGTTGAATGGAATTTCATTTTGGAAAATATGGTTGAACGGAAATTATTTTGGAAATTTTTTTTGTGGAAGTAAGGAAGCACTGAACTCACTTCAGTCACTGGGAAATAATCCTGATGGTGCTGGCCACATCATCAGTATTCATTTTCGAGTTTCTAAAGTGATGGATTGCTACCAGGATAATTGGACATGATATTTGGAGTTGTTGGGTATACAAGTTGATTTAAAAATTTCAAGAGAAAATTTGTTTTGGTGAAAACAAGTGTTTGGAAGTTGAAAATTTGATTTGGTATACCAAGTGAGTATGTGTAGCATCATTTCAAAATGGTTTTGGAAATGAAAACCAGCAATTGAATTCTGAGAAATTCTATTTAATAATGTGAAAGGTTTGAATGAATTAACTGTTAAACTTATAAAGTAAAAATGATATAAATAAGATGAAATTGGGAATTTTAACCCGGAATTAAAATTTACTTTAAGTACATGCAAGTGAAGAAAATGAACTTGAGTTTCACCTGAGATAAGTTAGTAAAATTTAAATTGTACTTGAATTAACTTGGATTAAATTGAATATAAAATTGAAAAAAAAATGATTGTGATTGTAAGGTGAAACTTTATACCTTAAGACAGTAAGTGCTATATATATATATAATCTGAAATTGTGATTATAAGGTAAAATGGCTTGAATGAGCAATATAAGCTATTAAGTTGATAAATAAGTTTGAGCTCATATACTGAGGAATAAATTTAAAAGATTTGTATGTAGCTAAATTTTTACTGAAGTTGAGTTAAAATAAAACTGAGTTTGAATGAATTCAGTCGAGTTATAAATAATATTGAATGAAATAAAATTCTTATGTAAATGAGTAAATGTAAACCAAAGTATTGAATTGGATTTAAATAGAAATGGTGTGAGTTGTAAACAAATCTAATTCAAGTATAAATTGAATAACCTTATTATGAATAAATTCAATAATGAATTGTTAATGTAAATTAAAATTTAAAAAGGGATAAAAGAATAAACTAATCAGTAAATAATTGGGATTTGATTTAAGGAGAATCGAATCAGAGATTTAAATGAAAGTTGGTGGAATAGAATAAACTTAAATTGTTGGGTGGAATAGTTTGAAGGAAATGAAAGCATGAGTAAATTGTGTAATGGTTGTTTAAAAATACTGGTTGTTGAGTTTGATAAAATGGTTTGAAATCAAACCTGTTGAAATAAAAGAAAATGCAATGTAGAGATTGTGAATAAATTAATTGGGATGGAATAAGTGTAAATTGAGTTGGAATCAATTTAAGATTTGTTATAAAGCTTAAAGTGATTATTTATTCACAATGATGTTGTTGAATTACATATAGAAATGAGTTGTTTTGAAGTAGATGAGAATTAGATAAATTCTATGAATTATTGGAAGCAAAATAGGATGATTTTGAATATGAGTTTGTTTTGCTCAAATGGATTATATGTCTAAGCAAGTAAGTTGTAAATTCCTTTTAACTGAAAGGGAATGGTTTGAGAATTGATCGGAATTAATTGTGATGAGAATATGAAAACTATATATATAAAAAAAAAATAGCAACAAAACAATTTCAAATTGAAAATTTAAAGTAAACTAATGAATGAAGCTAAATTAAAAATAATAATAGGAATCAGTTATAAATGGAGATAGTCAATAAAAGTTCAATATTCAAAGTTAAGAAAATTGAATTCATATAGAGTTGGTAATTCAGATGTAAATAAGAAGATATAAAGGCTAAAGTGGCAGAGTAATAATATATGAGTACATATAATGCTTATGTTAAGCTTAAGAAATGAATGGTGAAATTCTTAAGTAAAATTTGGTATTGAGAAAATTTCGAAGTGGATAAAAATCAAATATTGTGAATAAAAGAAAATTGATATAGTTGATAGGATGAATGTATATTATTTTATACGCATGACAATTTGGTCCAGATTCGAGCACAGAATTTCGAGATAGTTATATCGATCCGAGTTAGGATTTTTTACTCGATTTTCAACGACGAACCATGGATTTGGATTTTGATTGATGCCGGAAATTCTCTATCATAGTTGTGACTATGCAAGGAGAATGACAGTCTCTAATCTAGAAACCAGTTCTGAGTCCGTACTAGGAAGTCGGATGGACAATACTAGTTCGGAAATGAAATTGTGTGATCGAGCGATCGGATTTGATATTGCGTACGAATGGTATATGTACATCGTACGGCTTGATTGAATTGGTGTTGAAATTCTGTAAAGAGTAAATAAAATTTGGAAAGAGTTAATATTGTAGATTTCAGAATTGAATTGTCAAGAACAGGTGTCTGGAATTTATTGTATATTCCATATATCCCATCTTAAAAATTTGTTCTTGATTCATCATTAGTTGTTAAACCAGTAATTCAGGAATTTGGAAGTTAAATTAAATTTAACTGTGTTTAGGAATCCAGTTTGGATTGTTGATCATTGAGAAACAAACTCTCGACAATTTTAGAAAAACTTATCCAGATTTATGTCCGGATAACTAGTAATGCTGTTAGAATTGACTGTTTGATTGTTTGTCTTTGTATGGATGATATGTATGTTTAGATTGTTAATGTTAAGTTTTTGAATTAACTGTTGTTTAAATTTCGGGGACGAAATTCTTTTAAGGGGGGAGGAATGTAACGACCCTGGATTTTTGACCCCGTTTATTTTAATAAATATTTAATCTAAATTAAATGAAATGAAAATTGACCATATTAAAATGATTATGATTTGAAGATACTGTCAATTTATTTATTTAAATTGCATTCTTTTTACAAAAAAAAGGGAATTGGACTTTGGAGAGTTCAAAATAAAATCTTTCAATAATATTATAATAGAACTTATTTTTTTACATAATTGAATTAAAATACTTACAATATTTTCATATCTGATAATATATGTATGTATATCTAATTGTAGAACTTTAAATAATAATCATATGAGTATTAAATATGGAAATTTAAAACAAAAACTTAAGTGTAAAACAATATAAATGGTTATAAATATATACATACAAGACAAGTATAAATCATAAATATGAACTTAAATATAAAACAATGTAAATGGGTAGAAGCATAAACATCCATAACATAAGTATGGGAATGTAAATATAAACCATAGTTATAAAATATAAATGTAATTAAAAATATAAATATACAAATATAAGTTATAACTTGAAATATAAAATACGAACAAAATACTATGATCAAAGGCTTGTAAAGTCTGTCATACAAATAGAATACAAGTAATGTAGTCGAACACATGTATGTGATCCAATAAGTAGCTAAAATAAGGATATAAATAGATTTATACAAGTATTCTTCATGTAAGACCCAAGTTAAACTGAATAAATAAATAAATAAAATGATAATAAGACAAATATATATGCAAACAAATATGTGTATTACAGTCCAAACTTGAAGTTAATGAAAACAAGTAACTTAATAACAAAACAAAGATCTTTATATAAAGCTTCATTCACAAGCCTTTGACCTGCAAATATATTTGTACCATATGTTTGTGTCAGCAAACATTAATAACAATATGTTAACATATACATTTAATTAGCCACTTTTATGTCTGGAAACATATCTTCCAGCCGAAATATCTAATTTCATTTCAGATTTTAGTACCTTATTACAAATAGAAATAAAGCAAGTATAATATCAAGCTAAAGCTTGTTCCAGAAGGTATCTTGTTCAAAGGCATATATAGATATGTCTGTCATTCCATTTAGTTCATTCCTCAAGCAAAGCCTAAATAAAAACTGAGATAAGGAAGAAAAACAAAAAAAACAAAATTTCAAGTTCAAATAAAGTCAGGAAGCAAGAAGTTTACTGCAATTCAACTACTTCAAACTGCTGATTTCTTCCACCATCAAACAACCATCCTCTGTTTCAAGTTTCAACTGCAATCTTTGGGAGTAAACAATTTTTTTTTAAAGTTTTAAGTAGTTTAAAAACAGTTCAAATTTTCATTGTCAACTTGGTTTGTTTCAGTATGCATATGAATGTTCTTTGTTCAGGAATGTAGTAGGGGAGTAAAATTTTGATCTTAAATCAGTTTAAAATATCTGAGACTTGAACCTGATACATGAATCAGACCTTGCAATTAATGGTTCGAAATGATTCATATGTATGTTTAGAGGTAAATGGAGGTGTGTACATGTTGTAGTATGGCTAATTATCATCTCAGTTTATCTTGCAGCACCATTTATCAAAGAAATAGATCATAATTTTATTTGTATTCGATTATAGGTTAGGATCTGAGAAAAGAAAAGGTTTAAAAATTTATATAGTTAATTTTAAAAGTAGTTTTAAATTAATATATAATGTATTATCAAACAAATTTGAAATCTACAGTCTGAATATATCATAGGCTAAAAATCAAATGTTTTGAATTCTTAAATAAATCTTATAACATGAATCTAGATTGCTAATGATCAATTTAGAAACCAGAATCATGAGTTTTTGTTTGGTGATCTCTGAGTTAATCGAAATTGAAGAATTTTGGGTTTTTAACCAATATCTGGCGATCGATGATGATTCAGAGGTAGGAATTGTTGTCGAAGATGACCTAGGGGATGTAGATCACTGGAAAAATAGTTCGAGAATTTTCTGATGATCGTAGTTGCATGTAGTGGTTAAACTAGGGCTTGAGTAGCTAGTTCTGTCGCGTTTAACAGCAAGGTGATTTCGTCCAACCTGAAGCATCGAGATCGCTTTCAGGTGATAAGATAGTTGTGTGGGTCGATGGCGGGATCGAGGTCTGAAGGATGACGATTCCAGTCGCCTTGATCGTCAACGATGGGTGTTTGAGCCAATTGAGTTCGAATGCCTGCTGCTTAAAGATGCTCGATTTCGCATCACTGGCTATTTGACGAAGCTGAGTGGTATAACCGTTGGTGTGGGTGGTTATCGGTCTGAGGATGGTCATGGCGTGGATCATCGATGGTCAGAGCTTGGTTACATGTGCATGCGTGTGCACAGATATCTGGTAGGTTGAAGTTTGGAAGGGATGGGTTCGTCTCGAGTCGCGCACGAGAAAAAAAGGAAGAAGCTTCGAGTTGAGGCCGAGTTCGAACGTGGGTTTGAGCCTGATGCTTTGGGTGTTAATTTAATTTAAGACTTAAACTAATTACTAAACAAGAAGAAAAAAAGAAAGAAGAACAGAGGAAGGAGATTCACGCGAGAAGCTTTCAGGGTTGTCCCGTGGTTCACCCGTGTTAATAGCGTTGCTGTCTTCGGTTTTTAAGCACTGAGTTTTGCTATCTGTAGCACTAAGTTGAAGGATATATTTAAGTTAAGCATTAATCAAATTAAGGATGTTAACAGATTGATGTGAACCAAGATTTACTTTAATATTACAGATAAAGTTTTACAGGAAATAAAACGAGTAAATGATTTAAAATCAAAGTTAATTATGTTTGAAATAAATTTATAATTGTGATGTAATAGTAGTTCAAAATGTAATCGAAATGGTAATTAAAGATATTAATAATAATCTTGTATAACATCATTTTTAATTAAGGATTCAATTAATCATTTGAAGTGATTAATTAACAAATCATAGTTAACTAATTAATTAACTAATTAAGGATTAAACGGTTAAGTAAATTAATAATTGATGATTAATTAATAAATAGTAATAATTAAATTGTGTGATTGAGTTTTATAAATCACTTAATTAAGGTTATTGATTAATAACTAATTAAGTAATTAAGTGAATAATGTAAGAAGTAATTAATGAATTGAGATATGTTAATTTATTAGTAATTAATTAAGCATGCAATTGAGTTTAAACAAATCAAACTTGTTGATATGAATCAATGACTCTATTTGATTGTCTCTGATGTTTATTTATATACCGTGATGTTCTGTGAAATTCTGGATATATCTATGATGATTATGTATGATTTATTTGTATTAAATTGCCATATGATTTATCTGATGTTATTTATCTATGTTAAATTGCTTTATGAATTCAGTTGTTAGCTTTAAACTGTTTAAGTTAATTAGACAACTTGGTCCTTAAAATGGCATTTGGATTCGATGAGACCGGGATCGGAAGAATCAAATTTGATTCTCCGAAAACCACATCAATCCAAATTAAACGTTAGGTCGTGAATTCTGAAATGGAGATCGAGATGGTGTATTCAGAATGCAAGGGTTATCGTCGTTGACTCTGAGGGTGATTCCAAAATGAGTGCGACGAGATAATGCCTTCGGTTTCGTTCGAACCCGGAACGAACTTGTATGGATTGAATGCTTTCAGCACATCGTCAGGCGGACGATGAGCATTCTAAGTGATATGTTCTTTAAAGGTAATCGCAGCCTCAAGCCTCATCAACCGGGAATGGCTAAAACAGGGGAGATGCAGCAAGGTTAGGTGGGTCATGCCCAAGCAGGACAAGATATTTCCCCTGTCTAGATGTCCCTTATATATATTTCGGCTTAGTGAGTGGTTGGTCGCGCCAACCACGGGGTTTATCTTGTTCGGGACTGTTCAGTAAGGAATGGTTCCGGCCTTGTGTTGCAGGGGATGAAGGGAGTAATCCTCGGTACGGTGATCTAGGCCCCGTACTGTGATGGGCGGTACCCCAGTAGCCCTGCCATTGTTGGAAATCCATTTTCCCTACGAGACCCTACGGTTTTGATTTGTATTACCCACTTTTGTGGCTAGTAGCTGGAATTTAATAGATGTAACAATTTCGGCTATTTTCTATTTACTTGAAAACCCTAGACACTATTATAATATCACTGGATTTCTTATGAAATGTTTTGGTTAGCGTAAGGTAAAAACTTACCCGTATTTATTTTTGGGGAGTCTTACGTGATACCTTTATTTTCAAATGTTTTTTTTCAAAGTTAAGCAACTTTAAACCGTTTACTCATACCAGACCCATGTCTGACCCGGAGTTTATTTTTGTTTTTCATAAACTCTCGGGTACCCAAATTTTTACGGGTAGCCAAGGGATTCAGGTTAGATTTGACGAATTCTGGAGGAGCAATGGAGCAGGAGGCTTCTACGTTGTAGATATATGTATGTATATGGTGTTCCGCCGTGTTGATATCTCTGAGCTGTTTATCTGTATGGTATATTGACTTGTGTTAACTTGACAGGGGTTTATAACTGTCAAGTATGTGTTGTATGATCTGTATAGTTCTGATATATGTAAAAAATTATGAATTATTTATGTGATACATTATATTTGCTCCGTTCCGCTGTGAGATTCTGATATAGTTGTTCTTTCCTCTCTTTCTTTTCTATTTTCTCATCCCTTTCTTTCTTATTGATGATACGTCTTTCTGGTAGTAGAAGGGCGGGTCGTCACAAATATGTTTAACTAAAGAATGTACAACCAGATCATCAAAGAACCTTGAACTGTTTTTAATCAAACTTAAAGCTTTTAAAATTATGTTTACTCACCTTAAAACTCTTTTTGAACAGAAAGCACTTTGATGTTTTTATGAATCTGCAGTATGAATCTGCTTGAATTTCAGTTTCGAATTCTGTTTTTGGTTTGAATAAAAATTTGAGCTTGCTTCTTTTTCTTGTTTTTGTTTTCTCTGGTTTCTTATGTGTTTTTCAGAACAAACAAAATAGCAAGATGGACACCCATATATATATAGGAGAGAATAAATGTTTAAGGGTAGGTTTTATTGGTCAGCTGCTTTTTTTATTTTGTTTTGGTTTGCTCAGATCTTATTACTGAAGAGTAAAGATTTGAAATGCTTTGAATTGACAAAATATTGGCTTGAGAAGATGGCATTAAATGCCTTGTTTCCATATATGTTTACATGTTATAATTATGATTTGCTATAGATAGATATTTGTATGAAGACATACATTTAGCAGGTAGGCTTTGGCTTGTAAATGAAGATACTTTGTGTAAAGATGTTTGTTTTTATTAACTTCTAGTTTGAATAGTTTATATATACATGTTTGTTTTATATGTGAAGATATTCTGTAGGCAAATGTTCACTTTGCAAGTAGACTATGGTGTTGTATGAAGATAGTTTGTATAAAAATATTTGTTTATTGACTTCTAACTTAAATAATTTATACACATATGTTTGTGTTTAGTTTTACATTACATTTGGTTTTATTTTACTTTATACTTTGTGTTTCATTTAATTCTTGTTTGTATTTACATTTGTATTTTATATTTTGACTATCAATATTTAAATTATGTTCAATATGATTTACTTACATTTAATATTTATATTTATTTGTATTTGTATTTTAGCTATCAATATTTAAATTACATTCATATGCTTGACTTACATTTTGTATTGATAGAAATTGATTTTATTTTAAACATTATCATCTATATATATTTATACCAAATGTAAACAAAGTAAATTATTTTAATTCAATTATATAAGATAAATTTTTATTGCAAATATTACTGAGAGATTCATTTTAAATTTTCAAATCAATCTTCCTTTTCAAAATACAAATTTATATAAGTAAATGGCAATTATTCCAAAAGATTTATTCATTTTAAAATGATCAAATTACTTTTTATTTAATTAGATTAAATATTTATTAAAATAATAGGGCCAAAATCTAGGGTCGTTACACTTTTAAACATAAGAACCCATATGTTATACCAAAATTTCTCAACAGTACAAACAACGATTATCTTCTAAGAAAAGTCCTACACCCATTAATTATATGTGTTACAAGGATTATGTTGTTTTAATTATGAGGACCGAATGGAATGAGCTCGCACCGAGGGAACAATACCGTAGGCCAAAAACAGCAGCCCATCAACATGTCCAAAGCCCAAAACATGAATTTGTAGTGGCAAGAATCAACAACTAAGATGGTCAACTAAACAATGCACGGCTCAGATACAAGTGGCCACCTGCGTGGAAACTAGTCACCAACCCGCGCCTCCTAAGTAGCATCTTTAGATGTTTAGAACACGTTTCAAATCGTAGCTGCTCAATAGTCCACTCCAGCAATCCAATAAGAAGACTCTCCACCAATGACATTAAGGCATACTAGTTATAAATAGGCAGAAATCCCAAGAAGCAAGGATCTTCTGGCACAAAAATGAATTGAGATATAAAATAATATTGTACTTTCCTATATTAGAGCTCTATTTACAAACCCATTAATATTGGAAATGCATAAACTCAATGTAATTAGCCTCTCGGCTAGATAAAAGTGATTAAGTATGGAAAGGACAGTGGATGTAGGGACTCTCGACTAGATAAGCTCTTGGTACTATTTGCACTCTGCACTTTACCTTCTCTGTGTTTTCTAACATGACTCCATGGTCCAACATTTCGTAACCTAAGCATGATCAAATCACATCTCAGTAATCTCTTCGTCGGGTTCAATATTCTAATTAACTTTTGGAGCTATACCTTTTGGTGTAAAAGAATATTTGCACTAACATTTTTGGTGCTAGAAGGAGGGCATGAACCTCTGCACCTTGTTTTCTATCGGAAATCGAACATAACATTCCAGTCAATAATATCTAGTTCTGAAAATGAAGAAGTCATTTCGGAACTACCTCTCAACGTCCGCATTTAGCTCATTGATAATGACAATAATGAAATATTAGTCACTTTTATTTCAAAGAAAGAGAATGGCAAAGAATATGACCCTATCTATGAGCTTCAAGCTTCTCAAATCGGGCAGCTTTCAGGATATCATCAAGAATACCAGCAGGAATTGGCCCAACTATGGAAGATTGTTAAGACACTGAATAGTGATGTTAGGAATTTTTCCACCAAATTGTTAAAATATGAAGGTTTGGTTTCTTCGAATAAGAGGTCCTCCCAATTACTTAAACTAGTGAGTCTTGAAAGAAATTGAAGCGGGATCGGGTCCTCACTTCACTCAAGCAAAGCTTGTCTTGGATATTCTTGGAAACTCATGAAAACTTTTCTTACCCGGACTACCATCCATCAAAGAAAGAAAACTCGAAGAGTGAGAAGTATTGTATCCATCATTTGACAAACGAGCATGAAACGAATAAATGCCGAAAGCTTTCCGATGCAGTTGAGAATTTATATACAAAGGGAAGTTAACCAATTTATTAAACATTAGACTTAACATGTTTTTGTGGAGTTTTTTACTTTGTTCTATTTTTATGGCCCCAGAAGAGTACCATGTAACTCTTTTCAAATGAACGCATATGACGATTTTCTATAAAAATGAAGTTGCAAGAAGAATCCATTTTATAAAGCAAATTCCTATAGCCAAATGGAAGATACCAGTCCTATTAATATGCTCTTCTCGATTATAACCTCTCCCGTGAAAGTTTCAATTCTAAGGGGCACCTCATGGTTTCAGATTTCGTGAAGTTTAATCAGCAAGTCCCATTTTTTTCCTAATGCGTTCTTCTTCGACATAACCCTTGTTATCGAATCTTTACTCTGAAGGTGCATTCAAGTCTTGGCATTGATGGTATCTCTCTCAGTATGTCCTCTCCCTTGAGAACCTTTGCATATCATACTTGCATTTAGAATTTAAGGACTGAAACTCTTCCATTGATCTAACGAGGTCAATGAAGAGTTATACTTTTTCTAATAAATAAATAAATAATATTGATTCCATCAATAATCTTCTTCCTCAATTTTGGATTAAACTTTCTATTGAATAATGTGATTAATAAACTATGTGATTTCAAAAGTCTTTTACAAAATAGTCCTAAAGCGCACTTTTAAAGGATTCATATTTCTCTTTACCAATTTACAACTAACGTTCCATATGGCGGTCAACTTAAAATAGTTTTTGATGGCCGACACTCGCCAAAAGTGATTATAGATAGCCGATACCTGCCAAAAGTGGTTGCAGATGACTGACACCCGCTAAAAGTGGTTATAGATGGCCAACATCTACCAAAATTGGTTGTAAATGGCCGATGCCCACCAAAAGTGGCTATAGATTTGGACTCAATGATAAGTTGGTAGACCTCACCATAAGTGCACCCCACGGTGATGCGCTATAAAGTGTAAGGCCATATCACCTGGGTTTAAAAAGACGTCAAAAAGTAGAATGCATGCTGATAGTGAGTCATGGTCAAATTGTACCATGCATTAGGTAGATTTCCAATAAGATTAGAAAATTGGGTTGATTCCCAATAATAGTAAGCCATGGTCAATTAGTACCATGCATTGGGTAGGTTCCCAATAAGATTAGGAAGTTGGATAGATTTCCAATAATAGTGAGCCATTGTCAAGTAGTACCATGCATTGGGTAAGTTTCCAATAAGATTAGAAAGTTGGGTAGATTCTTAATAATAGTGAGCCATGGTTAAGTAGTACCATGCATAAGATTAGGATTGGGAAGATCCCTAATACGATTAGAGTTGGGTAGATTCCCAATAGGGATGGAATGCAAGGGAAATGTTCCTAAGTTAAGGTATCAAGTAGATTCTTGATAAATAGAGAAGAAATTAAAAAAAGAGTGATAATAGAATGAGTACAAGACGAAACTCATGATTATGCCAATAGGCTGGCTCCGAACGAGGATCCAGTAATAAAACTCGGTTGGGTTCGAGATCTTGTTTCGACAAGAAGTATACCAAGGGCAAGAGATACCCATAAAGAGAAGATTCTAATGCACACTCAAAGTGACAACGTAAGAAGTAAAATCAAAAAGAGTAAAATTCCTTTACATATAGTTTATCCAAGAAGAAGTTATAAGGAATACGCCGAGAAGAATGCCTAAAGAAATATTATTACAAAAACTAGATTACAAAATCGAGAGCATTAGAGGATAAAGTATACAAATAAAAGGAGGAGGCCTTCCGAATGAGCAAGCCCAGGTGTCAAGTCAAGGCCCCCCGAAACAATCTTAGCTCCATAATCTCGAAAGGAATTTGTTATCAACTTCATCCTTTGCCTCTTTCCCTCCCTTTATCTAAAAGGAATGGCGATATAATCTCCCAAGGTCAGATATTGGTTTAGGTCTTACTCTTTTCCAAGGAAAAGTGGCTATTAATTTTCAGACTTAACTTTGACTCATGGAATTGCTCTTAATCTCAAAGTCCTTAAGAGTTACATTTGGCTTCCAAAGTTCAGCTACCTTGTCCTCATAAGATTGGTGAAGAGAATCATAGTCTCATCGAGTTTTTGAGTAGTTCAGGCAAGGAAATCCCTAAGGAACGTTAACTTGAGATTAGTAAGGATAAAGATTAGAAATAAAGAAGAACTCCACATTGACTACTCTAGCTTGAAATATTACGTGACAATCGCATCATATAAGGTCGAATGGTTATTTAAACATTATAAAGTCATCAAGAAAGTTTCGTTCAGAAAATTATAAAAGCCAAATGTAATAGAAGTCATATTATTATAAGGACAAGTTATGGTATGTTTTCTTCATTAAGCATATTAACAGGAGTGTCTTCTTGTACCTCCTCATCACTAGAAGCAGCATCCTCATCCTCCTCTATCGGAAACTCGGCTTCATCCTCCACAACGGCCTTAGCCTCCTTTTCCTTCTTATGTTCCTCGTACCTTTTAGCAAATTTGGCTTCTACTATAGAAAGATTTTTCCCAAGATAGGTTAGAGAAAAAGGTATGTTTGGTCTTGGTGGTGAGCGTAATCATTAAACAAAACTTGGAAGGCTCGTCTGCTGACCTCCTTTTCATGCTCTTCTCTATCAATATAACGTTCTTTATCAACCACCCTGACCTTAGCTTTCTCCAACCTCTCATCCCTTTCCTTAAGGCTTTCTCAAGAGTCTCAATCTTACGATCCCTTTTTCCAACAGTCCCACCCGATTCCTCTACTTGAGCATTCACTCTTGAACTTTAGCTTTGAATTCCGTCAACTCCTTTTTCGTTGCTTCGGCAATGGCCACGGTCTCCTCCATTTTCAGCCACCCATGTTGCAGGGCAGAGATTTCCACTACAGTCTTAAAAGGGCAACAGAGTAAGAAAAAATGTTGGAATCATAAACTTACAAAAAAATTCATTCCTACCTTGATGCTATCCCAGAGGCTATACTCGATTGCTCTTCGAATTCCTAAGTCAGAGGTTGGAGGTCTAGAATTTGCTTTGGTGGTGGCATAAAAAGGTCACCTTCAAAGGCAGCTCTTGTGATTTATATCGCTTGCTTGTTTTTCTCAGCAAGCAAACCCCAAATCTTTTTCCTTGGAATTTTCGACTTTGGAGGATCTGGGGAACTTTTGCTTCTTTGAGCCGAGAGTATCTTTATCAAGAAGCTACAATTTTGGACCTTTTCTTGGCCCCATTTCCTTTATCTAGGGAGCTAACCATCTCAAGAGTAGAAATCACTGCAACAAGAAGAAAGGGATAAGGCTAAAATCAAAATCAAGATTAGGTGATGATAAGAGCATAAAATAAGCTAGTCCAATGGTTAAAGGGTGAAACCCTTAGCCTCGCTTTCCTCAAAATTGAATTCAGTTTCTTCTCCACTATCAACAACTATAGTAGAAGCTTTCGCGTATTTCCTAAAGGGCTTAAATCTAGGAAATTAGTAGAAGAAGCCGTATATCCTTGAGCTTTTAGTTTGCTTTCCGTAAGAATCAAGTGTTGGTATCACCCTAAAGATGGAATCTTTATGGCTTCCTTATACCTCTCCTTAAGTTGATTTGTGACAGCCAGGCCACTACTCTTCTTTGGTCCCACTGTTTGAGATTTAACATAATAAGGAAGCACGACCTAGAATATAGATAAAATTAAATGGAAGCATAATATCTAAGGACATGCCAGCATTATTGGAAGAGGCGACTGCTCAAGAAGAGGACTTAACAATGAACCATTAACGTGGCATTATTTTGCTAACTGGATCCATTACAGGAGATGGTCTTAAACATTTTAGGAAGTACATAGAAAATTTCTTAATGGACTTAGACTCTAGCAAGTTAAACATGTAATTGGTCTAAGTAACGGATATATCCCGATAGCCTTTTTCAGAGTATAAAATCATCATAATAGTTAAAATTGAGTACAAAGTAGCCAATAGTTGAAAGGGATTAATGTGATAAAGTTCCAAGACCTCAATAAATAAATGGGCTAGAGGAAAAAAGATTCCACATTCAAAATTTTCTATGGACCATATAAAATACCTCGTTGGAGAGTTACTAAAACGCATCCCAAAGCAAAGAGCGATTGTCTCGACGCCTGTGATCTTTGCAAGAAGATAAAACTTGGTTGAGATGTTGTTGAATTTTGATAGGAGAATCGATTTTTAACCTAAGGAAAGGGGACAAGGTTTCTAATTATTAAAAAGAAAAGTCGGCATTATCCCCATAACAAGGATTAAGCAGGTTAAAGCCACGGAGAACCCAAATCTAATTCTTGGTTAAGAAATAAAAGGAAGAATATCGATGTTGATATTGGAAGTTTTAATAAGAATAAGAATAAAAATTAAAAAGAGCTTACAGGCTTAAGAGAGGATATCAAAGGAAAAATCGAAGGAAGCTTGAAAATATTAATGGCGGTTTTACAAATTGAACAAGCGAAAAGAGGAAGGAAAAAAAGGAAGATTGTTTAGACCAAGAAGAAACGACACAGATTGAAGATAGTGAAGTTTTCGATGTAGATCAAGTTTGACCGCTGTCCATAAGAGGAATATCTAGAGATTTCCTCATTAGACGCAAAATCTCCTTGCACAAGAAAAGGCAAACGCTTTTTGAAGATAATCAATCAACTATCGACACATGAACTCACATTAAATTCAAGATCAGAATCAATCCTTCAAAAGTCCAATCCTAGATGGCCACTTATAAATTCTATGCCGCAAGTACCATCTTGACCTCACGGTCTCAAATTAGACTGCGCCTCTTCACGCTCAAACAATTTCGCTTATCCCTTAGCCTAGATGGCTTCAAGTGATGAGCATGATTTCAATAGTTTTGATCTTACGATTTCAAATTAGATTTCGCCTTTCGATACTCAAACAATTTCGCTTATCACTTAGCCCAGATGGCTTCAAGTGACGAGCATGATTTCAAAAGTTTTGACCTCACGGTCTCAAATTAGATTTCGCCCCTGTTAGACCATCGAGTTTTGATTTTTTATTGTGACAACTATATAAGTAAATATTATATGAACTAACCATATGTGCAGAAGAAGATACTATGTTACTCAAGAAATAGTCTAACAGATTGCAGACCAAATTCTTGACAGTAACTTCAGTAATACATTTAATCCACGGTCTTAGTCTAGTAGTTAATATGTTAAAATCTCCCTAAAGTGGTACATGTACACACATACGCAATCTAATTTGTTTTCAATAAATTGTTCATATGCTAAAGATTTCATAATGTAGTTCATTTACAAAAAGTATTTTGAAAAAATCTTTGATTTGGCAAAAAACAAGTCATTCAGCCGGCTGAAGCATGTAGTTCAGTCGATTGAATGACTGTGCACGTGCACAACAAATACTGAACATTTAGACAGTTGAAATTGAGAATTCAACCAGTTTAATTGCATGATTTTTGCACCATTTTATTTTCGATTCGATTTTCAATCAATTTAGTTGATTGAATTATTTACTCAAACAACTAAATCTTCATAACAGCTCTATTTTGAAAAGACACTTTACTTCAGTGAACAGAATAACTCTTAATTCAATAGTTGCTTCTGTAATTTTTGATCACTACTTTTCACGAATGATAGCAACTATTAATTACTATATATAGCCATAAAATCAAGTGTTCTAGTCACTTAGTTCTGATTCTATTTCTCATTCTTTTTGTCTATACAATCCTGCAATTTACATTCAATACTTTCGTTCTAATCACTTGTTCATTCAAGCAAATCTCTTTAGTGATCAAATGAACTTCCTATCTTCACAAATCACACTATATACCACAAAGGATAAGATTATAGAAAGGGTGTGTGTGTGTTATTGACATATCAGTCCTACTCAAGAGCATACTCAGATAGAAGCAATTCTATTATTTGTATTAGAAGTCCTGTTTAGTTGCTCAAGTGGTGTAATACCCGTTCCTTCGGGTCAAGTAAGGGTTTATAGTTGAATTTCGGGAGTTTGGGACTGGATGTAGAACAGAAAATTCAAACTAGTATAAAATTCTCTGGTATTATTTAATTTATTATTCACTTTCATATTTATATTTTTCACTAGTAGATAACTTAGTTACTATTCCATATTACACGATCCTTAGTAACTTTCATTTGGCATTAGAGCTTTGGTCATCTTATAACCATAACATGGTTATTTGATATTCAATTAATATCGAAACTAACATTAGCATTAGTTTTACTGAAGGTTAATCCACTGCACGACCATTACTATTTAATGATTTAAATTAAATTATTGATTAATTCGCATGATTATTTATATGCAAGCAAATGGGTATGATACTTGCAATATCACTCATAATGAATACACTGTGCCTACTACACCATATGCACAATGGTCAAACATAAAAAATAGGTGCTACTTCAAATGAAAAACCTATGAATATGTTATTTTATGCTTTAGATAAGAATGAATTTAATAGAGTTAGTATGTGTAAAACTACTTATGAAATCTGGCAAAATCTTAAAGTTACATATGAAGGAACAAACAAAGTTAAAAAAGCAAGATTTCTATGCTTAAAAATCAGTTCCAAAATCTTAGAATGAAACCAGATGAAATTATAAATGATACGTATTCTAGATTCCAAGACATATATCATTCAATATTGACACTAGAAGAAAACTACATCGGTTTTGATACCGTTTCAAAAATCCTAAATTCTTTAACGGATGAATGGGAACGAAAAGTTTTAGCTATTGAAGAAGCCAATGAGATTTCTACCATCAAACCTGGAGAGTTAATAGGAAATATCATGTCATATGAAGTAAATTTGTAGGCAAAATGAGATCAAGCTCAAGATAGAAAGAATCTAGCTTTTCAAGCTGAACAAGAAGATTTGGACTCAGATGAAGATGACATGGCATTTACAACTAAGAATTTCAAAACATATTTGAAATTTAGAAGAGTAAGAAATTCGAAAACAACAGAAGAGACAATACTAACAAACCATCAACTTCATATCTCAAGTGTTATGAATGTCATAAGAAGGGTCACTTAAAGAAGGGCTATCCCGATCGAAAGAAAGACAGATACAAGAATAAAAAGGACAATTATAAAAAGAAGCAAGCATTCTCTGTTACACGAGATGATTCAAAATCGTCTTCATCATCAGATAGTGACACTGACAGTGATTCTGAACAAGCAAATGTCAGCTTTATTATAGCTTCGACTAACGATGCAAGTGATCTAACTTTTGAGATTTAATAGATATAAACTCAGAGCTATTAGATAAAAAAAAAAAAGTTAAATGAAAGCATAAAAATGCTTTATAAAAACTAATCTAAAGTGAAATAGAAGTTGATATGCTCAGAGATGAAAAGAAAATACTAGAAGAAGAACTTGTTAAAACACTAGAATCTTTGTCTAATATATCTTCTCAACTCACTACATTATCAAATGAAATTGAAGTTCAAAAGGAAAAGAATACGACATTAGCTTCAGAAAATCATGATTAAAAATCAAATGTCAAAATTCTTGAATTAAAAAAATACTAGTCTTGAAACCGAGTTAGAGAATATTACTAAAAATGTATCTAACTTCACAATAAGGGTAGAGAAAATCTTTCTAAGATTATTAATAACTCTCAAACCACTATTTATAAGAAAGGGCTAGGATATACAAATTCCTTAAAATCTAGTTTAAAGAAGAATAATTCACCATATAAGTTTTTTTAATATGCATAAGAATTTTGTAAAAGCAAAACCAATGTTTTTCACTCAAAAGAAGGTTATTGGCAACACAAATACTATAAAATTTTGGGCACCAAAAATTAATAGTTTTTAATTAGAAATAAGTATATTAAGACTTATATAAGTTTAGATCATAAAAATGAAAATTTTACTTATAAAGGGAATTCTAAACCCTCATAGGTTTTGTTTCCTAAGTTCTAACTCTTAGGACCCTAATAAAAGGTGGGTACCAACTTCATCTCTATATTTTTTGCAGGTACCAACTAATAAAAGAGGAAAGTGGATACTTGACAGTGGTTGCTCAAAATATATGACAGGAAACAAAGATATGCCGACTAACATTATCTACTCAAATGGAGGATCTATCATATTTAGAGATAATTCCAAAGGTTATATCATCGATAAAGGTGATGTGAGCAATGATGGTACATCTAACTTATCGCTTATTACAAATGTTTTACTAGTTAAAAGTTTAAAACATAATTTGCTTAGTATAAGTCAACTATGCGATAAAGGCTTTAATATATCTTTTTCTACAAATAAATGTAATAATTCCAATCAAACCAAAAATTTAATTTTTGAAGGATCCAGAGAACAAAATACATACATATTAAACATGAAAGTAAATCATAACACAAATATGTGTCTAGTAGCCAAAGAAAATGATCCTTGGTTATGGCACAAAAGATATAGTCATATAAACATTAAAGCTATAAGCAAAATATCTAAAAATAATTTAGTAAAAGGATTACCGAAAATGAATTTTAAGGTAAACAATTTTTGTGATGCTTGTAAGTTAGGAAAATTAACCAAATCTTCTTTTAAAGCAAAGAAAATGATTTCTACACTACAACCACTTAAGTTATTACATTTAGATCTTTCTAAACTTTAACGACCCGGTTTTTCGACTTTCGAAAGTCAACATTAATACGTCCACTGTATCAACTGCCGAACCATCGAATGCCGGAAAAACCGAACCATTAAGGTTTAAGAAGAAGAAGGTAGATGAAGAAGATAGAAACAATAACAGAATCTCACATTTCGCAGCGGAACAACAAATAATATATCAATGAATAATCTTTAAATCAAAGAATCATATATGTTATTACATTACATTATCAGAGTGTTACAACAATAAACAGCGGAAGAAAATATAACATATACTAGTGGTACGCTTGGCCATCCAGCTTGCTCCAGATCTCCACAGCAACTCCTGAATTCCAGAATGACCCGACAACCTGACTCTAGGCTGCCCGTGTGGAAATTGGTGGGCACCCAGAGTTTAGAAAGGGAACAATAAACTCCAGGTCAGTCGTGGGACTAGTGTGAGATCTTAAAAAACAGCTATTTTCACAAAGAAACTAAAAAGAAACCTGCTATGCTTTTTTTTTAAATGAAACTGCCATAAGGCCTCCCGCCACACACACAATACAAACACACACTTAGGGGAGATTTCTCCGTGGATAGTCAAACATGCTTAATACGCGAAAACCTTTGGATATTATTTTTAGTGCATAGTGCAGAAAACATTTCGAAAGTATAATATTAATCTTAGTCAGCATGGGCATTTCGCACTTATGCCGACTATAGCTACCTTGTTCAATAGCAGGTTACCGCCATAGTCCATGGCAGGTTATACAACTAAAACCGTATAGGGCTCGTATTGTTTCTTTGGATTTCCAACAAATGGTCAGGCAAAGGAACTTCCTACTGCCACATGGGTACGCCTCTGGCGGGACGTTCCGAGAACTTAACTAGCTCTCTGCTAACACAAGGCCGAGTTACCACACGCTTCTGGGTGCGTTGAAGCTGTAACTTGATAACTCCACACAAAAAAAAGTATGCCATCCTCGGTCGTTACTGACCTTTATCCGAGGATCCTCAACCACAAAGAAACAACCACAAAGTATAAAAATTTGCAGCATCAACATAGTAAAATATCCGGGCTCCGTACCATGATATCACCTCTTATCCGGAAGAAAATGGACATACCCTAGGGGCGCGACCCCTGAAAAACCTTGCCGCAACATTCCTGTTTCGACCATTTTCGGGTTGTGAGGCTCGACGAAGTCTTGTCCATAAAGCTACGTTTTAAACAAAAGCCATGCTTCGATCAACAAATGATTAGCAACACTTCGTATGCCACATTACCAAATTGGGAATGTATCACTAGTAACCATCAACTACATAACCTTTGAGCTCGTACGTCTCAGAGAAGGGTGTTAAGCTAAGAGAATAAATTCTCCGCCACCAACAAAAATATATTTGATAGAAACCAGCTTTACATCTCAATTTGTAACGTCAGACACACATCCATACAAGTCTGTTTCGGATTCGAACAGAACCGAAGGCACTTTCAAAGAAACCCTTGCAATCCGGGTATTCACAATCCTGATTGGACTTCCCATCACTTAGGGAATCTCTATACTGTAGCTACTTAGTGCAGAGACAATCGATAGGTCATCCTATCATTCTCGCAAATACCCGGTCTTCACCACCGGTCTTCAAATGCAAATCCCATTTCGTCGTATCATTATTCGGAATGGGTTATATGACACAAAGGTCCTCTCTTGGCTAATCCGAATAATGAGCGCTTATTTTAAAAATAATTGTTCATTCAGATTTCAAACAAATCACAACAATTCCCACTTTGATCTTTTAAATAAAAGATCTATCACAATCACAAAGGTTCGATGTGGATTCCGGATATCCACTTGGAATCCGACCCCCAGTCGCATCGAAATTCAAACGCCATTCAAAGGCTAATATTGATAGTAGGTTATTTAACTATCAATCAACATTCACAACAATTACTAGATTTAAATAATTTTCCCAATTATTTATTTCAAAATATCTTCGCAGGATATATTTTTAACACTTCATCACTTTGAAAATCAAATTTCAGATCGATTTCCCATCCTTTGAAACAAGTTTCAAATCTTTTCCACACTTTAGAAATAAACCAATGTTTATTTTAAAACCAATTTCCCTTTCCCTTATAAATTTCCATTGTGAATTTACATTTTTAAATATCAACTGATATACGATTTTAAATCGATTTTACAACATTCGCTTTCAAACACCAAATCACATTCCAAACTGATTTCTAAATTTATTTTCAAAACACGAAATCAATTTCCCTTCGAACACCAAATCAATTTTCATATTGATTTTCGAAATTCATTTCAATTACCAAATCAATTCCAATTTGATTTCCAAAATTGCTTCAAACACCAAATTAATTACAAGTTGGTTTACCAAGGATTTATTTTCAAATACTAAGTCAATTTTCCAAATCGATTTCAAAATTTATTTTAACTCCAAATTAAATCCCAAATTTAATTTCAAAATTTATTTCCTTTTTGAGATAAATTCCATTATCTCTTTCAAATCCGTATTTTAAATAATTTTTTCAACCTTTGAATAATATTACCCGAAATCCATTTATTAAGCCTTTTCCTCAAATTTTGGAATTTTATTCAATAGGATTAAAAATAAAACTTTATCCTTTTAAAATTCCTTCTTTTAAATTTATCCAATTCCCAAAAATAAAGTTTACTATAAACTTTCAACTTGAATTTTCAAAAATTCAATTTTTATTTATTTCCGGTATCCAACGATACCAAAAATATATTCGGCTAAATTATAGCCTTTAACGATTTTAACCACAAATAAAATCACACAGGGATCATAAAAAATCAACACACAACATATGAAACAAATTCAATATTTGAGGAATCCAGTTGGATCCCTCCAACCCGTTTCTCCGCATCCATAGATGTTAGCACAACAATTAAATACCCTTTCCACTTCGAGGTTGAACATCACGGTATATGGGATTTATAAAATATCATCCGCTATTATGCGGCGCATAGGGTCACATCCGCTATATAATGCGGGAAATCAACAACTCCAAATTATACTATATACTACTATATATATAATATCATCCAGGGAATAATTATTATAAATCAATCATTCAAGCACACAGTCAATCAATTTTAAATTTAACTATATAAGATCAAACTGGAAATTTCAATTTGAACTTGAGTGAGAAGATCTCACCTTTGCTTATATTTGCCATCCATTTCCATTCCAGTCATTCCTTCACGATTTAAGACCTTGTAACAATATTATAAGGTTTTTATTAATATTAGAATAATTGAGCAATTCAATTGCCATTTAATAAATTTATTTTAACTAATTTACCTTTAAATAAATTTTTTTAGCAACAAAAATCATTGTTTAAGTTTGTTAATAAATTAATCTCCACAATTTTGACCTTGTACAACATTTATACAATTTATTACGAAATAAATTGAATAACAAATTTTCGTTTGGTATTTTTGTTTACCTATATTTTAACCAATTTCTTTTAATAAATTTATTTTAACAAAAAATAAAATTTAAAACTAATTTTCTATTCCCATATATAATTATGTTTTCAAAATCCTTCTGCATAAAAATAATTTGCTTTTTGTTTTGTTTATTTTACATACATTTTCAATCTGTGAATAAATATTTATCTTCACAATCTTTCTCTGTGTATAATTATATGTATATAATTTAATAAAATAAAAATAAAAATAAATATAAAAGAATACCTTACTGCGTATTGACGAAACCCTAGCACCTTCCACATCACCATCTTTTCCTAATACACGCGACTTCCCCTTCGAATTCGAGCTCACGCGCGCCCGAACATCACTCCCTTGGCACCACCGCCGCCTCGCTACTCGCATCTCCACACGAACGCGAGCCTCTTCAGTTTGCACTTCCACCACAACGCGCGCGTCTGTACTCCAATCGCCATTGCGATTTAAATCAAGGCTGCCCTAGCTTTCGCCCATTTTCAAGCGAGCGCTGCCATCTCTCTCGATCTCGAAGTCGATTCTGACTTCGGTTTCTTCCTCCCTTCGAGCACGCGAATCGATCGACTTTGGTTTGACTCAAATTTATTTATCTTTTTTCTTTTTAAAATGTTGGCTTATCCATTTTCTTTTTTTCTCGGCTGTAATGTTTGAAAGGAGGAGATGTAAGTTTATAACAGGAGGTAGTGTGCTTGAATAAGAAGAAGGGGACAGGATTTAACGTGCCTGCACACTAGCTACAGTGCTTGAAAAGGAGACAAAAGCTGATGTTGGAAAAAGTTTTGATGTGAATAAAATTTCAGCTGATATTGACTAGTATTTAAATATTCAATTTAAATTCAAATTCAAATTCAAACCATTCAATAAATGCAACTTAAAAACTTGACCTCCTATCGAGGCGTGCCGCCAGGCTTTTATAATGTTATACACCTGTTCCGAACACAATGGAAAAGGTTTCGAGTCCCAATTCAATCGTATGGAGAAGATAGCTTTTGAATCGAGTTATAAAATTGAATTTCCGATATAAATTTTGGCTCATTTATATGTCGTACGCTCACACAACAATTTCGAATGCTACGAAAATTGAAATTCGATAATAATACAATATTACGGATCCAATGGAACTGGTTTAATCGAATTCCGAGACCGTGCCGTGGAAGGCTATTTTTTAAATATCGAGTTAAACAATAAAATCTCAAAACTGAACAAGATAGTTCCAATTTCAATTCTGAAGCTTCCACTATCTTCAGTATTATCAATATGGATTTTCTCAGCCTTTAAAATATTTTTAATCGGCTTCAAACTGAAGATTCAAATTTTTACCCAACTTCGATAAATTAAACTTAAATAATTAAATTGCGAAATCTATAGTTATATTTGAAATTCAAGTTAAAATAACTTTCAAATATTTAAAATCAATTAAATATTTCAATTTCAAATGTTAAAAATTCTGGGTCATCCCATCCTTCCCCCCTTAAAGGAATTTCGTCCCGAAATTTCTAGTTAGGAAGAATGATCCTCAACCTGTTTGATATTTTCTAAACCAAACAGTTTTATCAATTTGTCAACCCAGATCTTTTTATTAAAGATTCATTTCAACTAACCATCCAAAATCAAATATAAGTTCCAAACAACATTGTTTTCTTAACCAATTCAAATTCAAATTTAAATTTAAATTCGAATGTTAAACTTTTAAAAAATTTCTCATAATTTTTTCTAACTCCCTAAATTTTCGAAAAATTTCGCCAGCGTCTCCTTTGTGCGGCTAGCTCGGTATGACTACAAAATGGCACCACAGGCCCTCAAATTTCAAGAGAAAAGAAAAGGCCAAGTGGCTAGACAAGAAAATCATCAAATTTCATATTGAAATTTAAATACATACCTTTTTGTCGAGCAATTC
The DNA here is from genome assembly GCA_030765085.1 of Allium cepa. Taxonomy (NCBI): domain Eukaryota; kingdom Viridiplantae; phylum Streptophyta; class Magnoliopsida; order Asparagales; family Amaryllidaceae; genus Allium; species Allium cepa. The sequence goes on along the minus strand of CM060935.1, from coordinate 924,170,725 downwards.
AAATTTTTATCTTCAAAATCTCGATTCTAATTTTTTTCTTTTTTTCCTGTAATATACCTGTATATTCTCCTAGCCATAATATCCAATTACAACATACAAATATGATTTTGCACATTCCTTTACAGAGTTTCAATATATACTTCTTATACCATTTTTTACTTTACGATTGAGGTCATATATATTCATTTTCATTCAATCTTGTATTTTCAATTTCATTTTTGCACATTTCTTTACAAAAGTTTCATATCTACTTCTATTCAATTTAGTTTTCCCATTTGCATATGAATTCAAATTTAACTTTAACTATGAATGTTGAATTTTATCTTCCATTTATAACTGATTCATATTATTATTTTAAATTAGTTTCATTCACTAATTTACTTCAATTTCCACTTTGAAATCGTTTGTCGCTAACAAAAAAAATTCAATTTTTTTTGGCAAACTCTCTGTTGTACGGAGGAGCTTTTGCAATTTGATAAAAGATATAAATATATATACATCGACCCACCCGGTTGGAAAAAACAAAAACAGTTCATATTTGCTATTTTTATTGCGTAGGGGTACCTTATTTAGCATTTTTAAGCAAGCGGCTTATTAATTAGCATTTTAGCGCGACCAAATTCAGCCAAACAGCCCTCATGTACCTGTACTTACTTAATTTAAACACATAAGTGACATATATAGGAAACTCATTTAGATTTCACTTATTTTCAATAGCAAACACATAGTTTTCACAAGCAAAATATTCAAAATAATTCCCATAAGCAATTTATAAGGTTTCAATACAAATTTAATTGCTTACAGTTACATTCCATATCATTCCTATTCAATTCAAGCGATTTACAATTCGCTTTCTTTCATTCAATTCATTTTTTAAAAGAAATGAACCCATGTCTATTTCAATTGATTCAAAAATCAATTTTATTGGCTTTCCTTAACTCATAGGGTTTTATGTAGTCACGTTTGCGTCAAACGATAATCATTTCTATGCAAATTCCGACGATATTCACTTAATAAAATATCCAATCTAGTTTATAACAAATTTAAATTGATACTAACTCAATCTACACTTTATTTTGTTTCATTTCCAATTGAATATGTTCAATTCATTTTGCATTCCATATTCACATTCATTCCAATTAAAACCATTTCACAATTTCTAGTTTATCCTTCATTTATTAATTTAGAATATTTCCCAACTCTAAATTTTACTTAAGAATTTTACCATTTATTTCTCAAGTTCAAGATAATTTTTTTTCTATATACTTCTTATATTTATTCCCAATTCACCACTTTGGTTTATAACCACTTATATTTAAACTGGATTCCAAATTTCATATGAATTCATTTTACCTTTCATTTATAAATATTGAATTCAATTCATTTTAAACCATATTAAATTTTTCATTCTTTTAATTAGTTTCACCAACTAATTTTAATTCCTTTATTAACATTTAGCTCCATTTGATCCAATATTTACTTAAGTTATTTCAATTCAAAACTCAATTTTTTTTTCTTGTAACACTTCCCAATTTAAATCCTTGATTTGATTTTCATTTATCAAATCCATTCCATTTACAAATTTTAATTAAATTAGTTTTATTCAATTATCCATTTTAAATTTCCATTCTTAATTCATTTCAAATTTATTTTATCAATAACAAGGAAATTATCAATTTATTTCTACTTACTAATATTATCTGCAAATTTAACTCACAATTGAATTTTAATTTAACTAATTCAACTTTCCTATTTCATGAATTAATAAATTATCATATTAGTTTACTTGAATTCAATCCATTTTTTTTCCAAGTTTGTATTTTTATTCAACTTGATCCCAATAAAATCTCATTTCAATTTATAAAACTCATTTACAAACTCACATTACCAATTTCATTCCACTAATGAATTTTATTTCAAATTATGAATCACACTTATAATTTACATTTCCAAATCTCATTTGTATTTTTATTTTCTTAGCTTTTGGTTTTGATTTCAATTTCTCATACAACGACGATAATAATTTAATATTATCGCTTCCTAACAACCAAGCAACCATATATTATAATAATTCACAGAAAATTTATTCTTTTATATACAAAAATAGTTTTGGATAAATTATTTCATTTACCCTATTTCAAAACAATACTACATCGGTTTATCTTGTTTAAAAGTTTAGAAACACCTATCGATATAATTGGCCAAACTGCACCGACCATAATCTATAAACAATCAATCGATAAGTCAACACAATATAAAACAATTTTATATTCACTAACGAATACGCGCTCATAACTATTATTACACTCAAACTCATTCTAGAGTACTGCATACTCTATCTCTAATGAGTAACACCCAATAGAGCCAAGGTTGTCGCTTAACCAAATGCTCTGATACCACATTGTAACGACCCGGTTTTTCGACTTTCGAAAATCGACATTAATACGTCCACTGTATCAACTGCCGAACCATCGAACGTCGAAAAAACCGAACCATTATGATTTAAGAAGAAGAAGATAGAAACAATAACAGAATCTCACATTTCGCAGCGGAACAACAAATAATATATCAATGAATAATCTTTAAATCAAAGAATCATATCTGTTATTACATTACATTATCAGAGTGTTACAACAACAAACAGCGGAAGAAAATATAACATATACTAGTGGTACGCTTCGCCATCCAACTTGCCCCAGATCTCCACAGCAACTCCTGAATTCCAGAATGACCTGATAACCTGACTCTAGGCTGCCCGTGTGGAAATTGGTGGGCACCCAGAGTTTAGGAAGGGAACAATAAACTCCAGGTCAGTTGTGGGACTGGTGTGAGATCTTAAAAACAGTTATTTTCACAAAGAAAATAAAAAGATACCTGCTATGACTTTTTTTCAAAATAAAACTGCCATAAGGCCTCCCGCCACACACACAATGCAAACGCACGCTTGGGGGAGATTTCTCCTTATGATAGTCAAACATGCTCAATACGCGAAAACCTGTGGATATTATTTTTATTGCATAGTGCAGAAAACATTTCGAAAGTATAATATTAATCTTAGTTAGCATGGGCATTTCACACTTATGCCAACTATAGCTACCATGTTCAATAGTTGGTTACCGCCATATTCCATGGCAGGTTATACAACTAATACCATATAGGGCTCGTATTGTTTCTTTGGATTTCCAACAAATGGTCAGGCAAAGGAACTTCCTCCTGCCATATGGGTACGCCTCTGGCGGGACGTCCCGAGAACTTAACCAGCTCTCTGCTGACATAAGGCTGAGTTACCACACGCTTCTGGGTGCAATGAAGCTGTAACTTGATAACTCCACACAAAAAAGGCATGCCATCCCCGGTCGTCACCGACCTTTATCCGAGGATCCTCAACCACAAAGAAACAACCACAAAGTATAATAATTTGCAGCATCAACAAAGGCAAAATATCTGGGCTCCATACCATGATATCGCCTCTTATCCAGAAGAAAATGGACATACCCTAGGGGCGCGACCCCTAAAAGACCTTGCCGCAACATTCATGTTTCGACCATTTTCGGGTTGTGAGGCTCGACGAAGTCTCGTCCACAAAGCTATGCTTTTCACAAAAGCCATGCTTCGATCAACAAATGATCAGCAGCACTTCGTATGCCACATTACCAAATTGGGAATGTATCACTAGTAACCATCAACTACATAACCTCAGAGTTCGTACGTCTCAGAGACGGGTGTTAAGCTAAGAGAATAAATTCTCCGCCACCAACAGGAATATATTTGATTGAAACCAGCTTTACATCTCAATTTGTAACGTCAGACACACATCCATATAAGTCTGTTCCGGGGTCGAACAGAACCGAAGGCACTTCCGAAGAAGCCCTTGCAATCTAGGTATTCACGATCCTGATCGGACTTCCCATCACTTGGAGAATCTCTGTACCGTAGCTACTCAGTGCAGAGACAATCGATAGGTCATCCTATCATTCTCGCATATACCCAGTCTTTACCACCGGTCTTCAAATGCAAATCCCATTTCGTCGTATCATTATTCAGAATGGGTTATATGACACAAAGGTCCTCTCCCAGCTAATCCGAATAACGAGCGCTTATTTTAAAAATAAGTGTTCATTCAACTTTCAAGAAAATCACAACAATTTCCACTTTGACCTTTTAAATAAAAGATCTATCACAATCACAAAGGTTTGATGTGGTTTCCGGATATCCACTTGGAATCCGACCCCTGGTCGCATCGAAATTCAAACGTCATTCAAAGGCCAATATTGATAGTCGGTTATTTAACTATCAATCCACATTCACAACAATTACCAGATTTAAATAATTTTCCCAATTATTTATTTTCAAAATATCTTCGCAGGGTATATTTTAACACTTCATCACTTTGAAAATCAAATTTCAAATCGATTTCCCATCCTTTGAAACAAGTTTCAAATCTTTTCCACACTTTGAAAATAGACCAATGTTTATTTTAAAACCAATTTCCCTTTCCCTTATAAATTTCCATTGTGAATTTCCATTTCTAAATATCAACTGATATACGATTTTAAATCGATTTTTCAACATTCATTTTCAAAAACCAAATCACATTCCAAATTGATTTCTAAATTTATTTTCAAAACACGAAATCAATTTCCCTTCGAACACCAAATCAATTTTCATATTGATTTCCGAAATTTATTTCAATTACCAAATCAATTCCAATTTAATTTCCAAAATTGCTTCAAACATCAAATTCATTACAAGTTGGTTTCCCAAGGATTTATTTTCAAATACCAAGTCAATTTTCCAAATCAATTTCAAAATTTATTTCAACTCCAAATTAAATCCCAAATTTAATTTCTAAATTTATTTCCTTTTTGAAATAAATCCTTTATCTCTTTCAAATATTTAAAATCCGTATTTTAAATAAATTATTCAACCTTTGAATGATATTACCCGAAATCCATTTATTAAGCCTTTTCCTCATATTTTGGAATTTTATTCAATAGGATTAAAAATAAAACTTTATCCTTTTAAAATTACTTCTTTTAAATTTATCCAATTCTCAAAAATAAAGTTCACTACAAACTTTCAACTTGAATTTTCAAAAATCCAATTTTTTTTTATTTTCGGTATCCAATGATACCAAAAATATATTCGGCTAAATTATAGCCTTTAACGATTTTAACCACAAATAAAATCACACACGGATTATAAAAAATCAACACACAGCATATGAAACAAATTCAATATTTGAGGAATCCAGTTGGATTCCACCAACCTGTTTCCCTGCATCCACAGATGTTAGCACAACAATTAAATACCCATTCCACTTCGAGGTGGAATATCGCGGTATATGGGATTTATAAAATATCATCTGCTATTATGCGGCGCATAGGGTTACATCCGCTATATAATGCGGGAAATCAACAAATCCAAATTATACTATATACTACTATATATATAATATCATCCAGAGAATAATTATTATAAATCAATCATTCAAGCACACAGTCAATCAATTTTAAATTTAACTATTTAAGATCAAACTGGAAATTTCAATTTGAACTTGAGTGAGAAGATCTCACCTTTGCTTATATTTGCCATCCATTTCCATTCCAGTCATTCCTTCACGATTTAAGACCTTGTAACAATATTATAAGGTTTTTATTAATATTAGAATAATTGAGCAATTCAATTGCCATTTAATAAATTTATTTTAACTAATTTTCCTTTAAATAAATATTTTTAGCAACAAAAATCATTATTTAAGTTTGTTAACAAATTAATCTCCACAATTTTAACCTTGTACAACATTTATACAATTTATTACGAAATAAATCGAATAACAAATTTTTGTTTGGTAATTTTATTTACCTAATGATTTTATTTTAAACCAATTTCTTTTAATTAATTTATTTTAACTAAAAATAAAATTTAAAACTAATTTTCTATTCCCATATATAATTATGTTTTCAAAATCCTTCTGCATAAAAATAATTTTCTGTTTGTTTTGTTTATTTTACATACATTTTTCAATCCCTGAATAAATATTTATCCTCACAATCTTTCTCTGTATATAATTATATGTATATAATTTAATAAAATAAAAAATAAAAATATATATATAAGAATACCTTACTGCATAGTGACGAAACCTAGCACCTTCCACCAACGTCGTGCCGATGCCTGCTGTCGCCGCCGCATCCTCCTGCGCGCGAGTCTCCACATCACCATCTTTTCCTAATACACGCGACTTCCCCTTCGAATTCGAGCTCACGCGCGCCCGAACATCACTCCCCTGGCACCGCCGCCGCCTCGCTACTCGCGTCTCCACACGAACGCGAGCCACTTCAATTTGCGCTTCTACCACAACGCGCGCGTTTGTACCCCAATCGCCATTGCGATTTAAATCGAGGCAGCCCTAGCTTTCGCCCCTTTTCAAACGAATGCCGCCATCTCTCTCGATCTCGAAGTCGATTCCGACTTCGGTTTCTTCCCCCCTTCGAGCACGCGAATCGATCGACTTTGGTTTGACTCAAATTTATTTATCTTTTTTTCTTTTTAAAACGTTGGCTTATCCATTTTCTTTTTTTCTCGGCTGTAATGTTTGAAAGGAGGAGATGTAAGTATATAACAGAAGGTAGCGTGCTTGAATAAGAAGAAGGGGACATGATTTAACGTGCCTGCACACTAGCTACAGCGCTTGAAAAGGAGACTAAAGCTGATGTTGGAAAAAGTTTTGATGTGAATAAAATTTCAGCCGATGTTGACTAGTATTTAAATATTCAATTTAAATTCAAATTCAAACCGTTCAATAAATGCAACTTAAAAACTTGACCTCCTATCGAGGCGTGCCGCCAGGTGTTTGTAATGTTATACACCTATTCCAAGCACAATGGAAAAGGTTTCGAGTCCCAATTCAATCGTATGAAGAAGATAGCTTTTGAATCGAGTTATAAAATTGAATTTCCAATATAAATTTCGGCGCGTTTATATGTCGTGCGCTCACACAACAATTCCGAATGCTACGAAAATTGAAATCCGATAATAATATGATATTACGGATCCAATGGAACTGGTTTCATCGAATTTTGAGACTGTTCCTCAGAAGGCTATTTTTTAAATATCGAGTTAAATAATAAAATCTCAAAACTGAACAAGATAGTTCCAATTTCAATTCTGAAGCTTTCATTATCTTCAGTATTATCCATATGGATTTTCTCAGCCTTTAAAATATTTTTAATCGGCTTCAAACTGAAGATTCAAAATTTTACCCAACTTCGATAAATTAAATTTAAATAATTAAATTGCGAAATCCATAGTTATATTTGAAATTCAAGTTAAAACAACTTCCAAATATTTAAAATCAATTAAATATTTCGATTTCAAATGTTAAAAATTCTGGGTCGTCACATCCTTCCCCCTTAGAGGAATTTCGTCACGAAATTTCTAGTTAGAAAGAATGATCCTCAACCCGTTTGATATTTTCCAAATCAAACAGTTTTATCAATTTATCAACCCATATCTTTTTATTAAAGATTCATTTCAACTAACTTTCCAAGTTCAATTATAAGTTTCAAACAACATTGTTTTCTTAACCAATTCAAATTCAAATGTTAAACTTTTAAAAAAATTCTCAAAATTTTTTCTGACTCCCTAAATTTTTGAAAAATTTCGCCAGCCTTTCCTTTGCGCGGCTAGCTCGGTATGACTGCAAAATGGCACCACAGCCCTCAAATTCCAAAAGAAAACAAAAAGCCAAGTGGCTAGACAAGAAAATTACCAAATTTCATATTGAAATTTAAGTACATACCTTTTTATCAAGCAATTCAAATTTTTATCTTCAAAATCTCGATTCCAATTTTTTTTCTTTTTTTCCTGTAATATACTTGTATATTCTCCTAGCCATAATATCCAATTACAACATACAAATATGATTTTGCACATTCCTTTACGGAGTTTCAATATGTACCTCTTATACCACTTTTTACTTTACTATTGAAGTTATATATATTCATTTTCATTCAATCTTGTATTTTCAATTTCATTTTTGCACATTTCTTTGCAGAAGTTTCATATCTACTTCTATTCAAATTAGTTTTCCCATTTCCATATGAACTCTAATTTATCTTCAACTATAAATATTGAATTTTATCTTTCATTTAAAACTGATTCATATTATTATTTTAAATTAGTTTCATTCACTAATTTACTTCAATTTCCACTTTGAAATCGTTTGTCTCTAACAAATTTTTTTCAAGAATTTCTAACTCCCAAAATTTTCAGTTATTTTTGGCAGAGTCTCCTTTGTACGGAGGAGCTTTTGCAATTTGACAAAAGATATAAATATATATACATCGACCCATCCGGTCGGAAAAAACAAAAACAGTTCATATTTTCTATTTTTATTGCGTAGGCGTACCTTATTTAGTATTTTTAAGCGAGCGGCTTATTAATTAGCATTTTAGCACGACCAAATTCAACCAAACAGCCCTCCTGTGCCTGTACTTACTCAATTTAAACACATAAGTGACATATATAGGAAATTCATTTAGATTTCACTTATTTTTAATAGCAAACACATAGTTTTCACAAGCAAAATATTCAAAATAATTCCCATAAGCAATTTATAAGGTTTCAATACAAATTTAATTGCTTATAATTACATTCCATATCATTTCTATTCAATTCAAGCGATTTACAATTTACTTTCTTTCATTCAATTCATTTTTTAAACGAAGTGAACTCATATCTATTTCAATTGATTCAAAAATCAATTTTATTGGCTTTCCTTAACTCATAGGGTTTTATGCAGTCATGTTTGTGTCAAACGACAACCATTTCTATGCAAATTCCGACGATATTCACTTAATAGAATATCCAGTCTAGTTTATAACTAATTTAAATTGATACTAACTCAATCTACACTTTATTTTGTTTCATTTCTAATTGATTCTGTTCAATTCATTTTGCATTCCATACTCACATTCATTTCAATTAAAACCATTTCACAATTTTTAGTTTATCCTCAAATTATTAATTTAGAATATTCCCCAACTCTAAATTTTACTTAAGAATTTTACCATTTATTTCTCAAGTTCAAGATAATTTTTTTCTATATACTTCTTATATTTATTTCCAATTCACCACTTTGGTTTATAACCACTTATATTTAAACTGGATTCCAAATTCCATATGAATTCATTTTACCTTTCATTTATAAATATTGAATTCAATTCATTTTAAACCATATTAAAATTTTCATTTTTTTAATTAGTTTCACCAACTAATTTTAATTCCTTTATTAACATTTAGCTCCATTTGATCCAATATTTACTTAATTTATTTCAATTCAAAACTCAAATTTTTTTCTTGTAACACTTCCCAATTTAAATCCTTGATTTTATTTTCATTTATCAAATCCATTCCATTTACAAATTTTAATTAAATTAGTTTTATTCAGTTATCCATTTTAAATTTCCATTCTTAATTCATTTCAAATTTATTTTATCAATAACAAGGAATTATCAATTTATTTCTACTTACTAATTTTATCTGCAAATTTTATTCACAATTGAATTTTAATTTAACAAATTCAACTTTCCTATTTCATGAATTAATAAATTATCATATTAGTTTACTTGAATTCAATCCATTTTTTTTCCAAGTTTGGATTTTTATTCAACTTGATCCCAATCAAATCTCATTTCAATTTATAAAACTCATTTATAATCTCACATTACCAATTTCATTCCACTAATGAATTTTATTTCAAATTATGAATCACACTTATAATTTACATTTCCAAATCTCATTTGTATTTTTATTTTAATACGCGAAAACCTTTGGATATTATTTTTATTGCATAGTGCAGAAAACATTTCGAAAGAATAATATTAATCTTAGTCAGCATGGGCATTTCACACTTATGCCAACTATAACTACCATGTTCAATAGCAGGTTACCGCCATATTCCATGTAAGGTTATACAACTAAAACCGTACATGGCTCGTATTGTTTTTTTGGATTTCCCACAAATGGTCAGGCAAAGGAACTTCCTACTGCCACATGGGTACGCCTCTGGCGGGACATCCCGAGAACTTAACCAGCTCTTTGCTAACACAAGGCCGAGTTACCAAACGCTTCTAGGTGCAATGAAGCTGTAACTTGATAACTCCACACAAAAAAAAGTATGCCATACCCGATCTTTACCGACCTTTATCCAAGGATCCTCAACCACAAAGCAACAACCACAAAGTATAATAATTTGCAGCATCAACATAGGTGTAATATCTGGGCTCCATACCATGATATCACCTCTTATCTAGAAGAAAATGGACATACCCTAGGGGCGCGACCCCTAAAAAAACCTAGCCGCAACATTCCTGTTTCGACCATTTCCTGCTTGTGAGGCTCGACGAAGTCTCGTCCACAAAGCTACGCTTTTCACAAAAGCCATGCTTCGATCAGCAAATGATCAGCAGCAATTCGTATGCCACATTACCAAATTGGGAATGTATCACTAGTAACCATCAACTACATAACCTCTGAGCTCGTACGTCTCAGAGAAGGGTGTTAAGCTAAGAGAATAAATTCTCCGCCACCAACGGAAATATATTTGATAGAAACCAGCTTTACATCTCAATTTGTAACGTCAGACACACATTCATACAAGTCTGCTCCGGGTTCGAACAGAACCAAAGGCACTTCCGAAGAATCCCTTGCAATCCAGGTATTCACAATCCCGATCGGACTTCCCATCTCTTAGGGAATCTCTATACCGTAGCTACTCAGTGCAGAGACAATCGATAGGTCATCCTATCATTCTCGTAAATACCCTGTCTTCACCACCGGTCATCAAATGCAAATCCCATTTCGTCGTATCATTATTCGGAATGGGTTATATGACACAAAGGTCCTCTCTCGGCTAATCCGAATAACGAGCGCTTATTTTAAAATAAGTGTTCATTCCGATTTCAAACAAATCACAACAATTTCCACCTTGATCTTTTAAATAGAAGATCTATCACAATCACAAAGATTCGATGTGGTTTTCGGATATCCACTTAGAATCCGACCCCGGGTCGCATTGAAATTCAAACGCCATTTAAAGGGCAATATTGATAGTCGGTTATTTGACTATCAATCAACATTCACAACAATTACCAGATTTAAATAATTTTTCCAATTATTTATTTTCAAAATATCTTCACAGGATATATTTTTAATACTTCGTCACTTTGAAAATCAAATTTCAAATTGATTTCCCATCCTTTGAAACAAGTTTCAAATATTTTCCACACTTTAAAAATAAACCAATGTTTATTTAAAACCAATTTCCCTTTCCCTTATAATTTTCCATTGTGAATTTACATTTCCAAATATCAACTGATATATGATTTTAAATCGATTTTTCAACATTCACTTTCAAACACCAAATCATATTCCAAATTGATTTCTAAATTTATTTTCAAAACACGAAATTAATTTCCCTTCAAACACCAAATCAATTTTCATATTGATTTCCAAAATTTATTTCAATTACCAAATCAATTCCAATTTGATTTCCAAAATTGCTTCAAACATCAAATTAATTACAAGTTGGTTTCCCAAGGATTTATTGTCAAATACCAAGTCAATTTTCCAAATCGATTTCAAAATTTATTTCAACTCCAAATTAAATCCCAAATTTAATTTCTAAATTTATTTCCTTTTTGAAATAAATTCCTTTCTCTTTCAAATATTTAAAATCCGTATTTTAAATAACTTCTTCAACCTTTGAATGATATTACCCGAAATCCATTTATTAAGCCTTTTCCTCATATTTTGGAATTTTATTCAATAGGATTAAAAATAAAACTTTATCCTTTTAAAATTCCTTCTTTTAAAATTTTCCAATTCTCAAAAATAAAGTTTACTATAAACTTTCAACTTGAATTTTCAAAAACCCACTTTTTATTGATTTCCGGTATCCAACGATACCAAAAATATATTCGTCTAAATTATAGCTTTTAACGATTTTAACCACAAATAAAATCACACAGGGTTATAAAAAATGAACATACAACATATGAAACAAATTCAATATTTGAGGAATCCAGTTGGATCCCTCCAACCTGTTTCCCTGCATACGCAGATGTTAGCACCACAATTAAATACTCATTCCACTTCGAGGTGGAATATCGCGGTATATGGGATTTATAAAATATCATCCGCTATTATGCGGCGCATAGGGTCACATCCGCTATATAATGCGGGAAATCAACAACTCCAAATTATACTATATACTACTATGTATATAATATCATCCAGGGAAAGATTATTATAAATCAACCATTCAAGCACAGAGTCAATCAATTTTAAATTTAACTATTTAAGATCAAACTGGAAATTTCAATTTGAACTTGAGTGAGAAGATCTCACCTTTGCTTATATTTGCCATCCATTTCCATTCCAGTTATTCCTTCATGATTTAAGATATTATAAGGTTTTTATTAATATTAGAATAATTGAGCAATTCAATTGCCATTTAATAAATTTATTTTAACTAATTTACCTTTGAATAAATATTTTTAGCAACAAAAATCATTGTTTAAGTTTGTTAACAAATTAATCTCCACAATTTTGACCTTGTACAACATTTACATAATTTATTAAAATATAAATCGAATAACAAATTTTCGTTTGGTAATTTTATTTACCTAATGATTTTAGTTTAAACCAATTTCTTTTAATAAATTTCTTTTAACTAAAAATAAAATTTAAAACTAATTTTCTATTCCCATATATAATTATGTTTTAAAAATCCTTCTACATAAAAATAATTTTCTGTTTGTTTTGTTTATTTTACATATATTTTTCAATCTGCGAATAAATATTTATCTTCACAATCTTCTCTGTATATAATTATATGTATATAATTTAATAAAATAAAAAATAAAAATATACATAAAAGAATACCTTACTGCATATTGACGAAACCTAGCACCTTCCACCAACGTCGCGCCGATGCCTGGTGTCGCCGTCGCATCCTCCTGCGCGCGAGCCTCCACATCACCATCTTTTCCTAATACACACGACTTCCCCTTCGAATTCGAGCTCATGCGCGCCCGAACATCACTCCCCTGGCACCGCCGACGCCTCGCTACTCGCATCTCCACATGAACGCGAGCCACTTCAGTTTGCGCTTCTACCACAATGCGCGCGTCTGTACCCCAATCGCCATTGCGATTTAAATCAAGGTAGCCCTAGCTTTCGCTCCTTTTCAAACAAACGCCGCCATCTCTCTCGATCTCGAAGTCGATTCCGACTTTGGTTTCTTCCCCCCTTCGAGTACATGAATCGATCGACTTTGGTTTGACTCAAATTTATTTATCTTTTTTTTTCTTTTTAAAACGTTGGCTTATCCATTTTCTTTTTTTCTCGGCTGTAATGTTTGAAAGGAGGAGATGTAAGTTTATAACAGGAGGTAGCGTGCTTGAATAAGAAGAAGGGGACAGGATTTAACGTGCCTGCACACTAGCTACAGTGCTTGAAAAGAAGACAAAAGCTGACGTTGGAAAAAATTTTGATGTGAATAAAATTTCAGCTGATGTTGACTAGTATTTGAATATTCAATTTAAATTCAAATTCAAACTGTTCAATAAATGCAACTTAAAAACTTGACCTCCTATCGAGGCGTGCCGCCAGGCGTTTATAATGTTATACACATATTCCGAACACAATGAAAAAGGTTCCGGGTCCCAATTCAATCGTATGGAGAAGATAGCTTTTGAATCGAGTTATAAAATTGAATTTCAGATATAAATTTCGGCGCGTTTATATGTCGTACACTCACACAAAAATTCCGAATGCTACGAAAATTGAAATTCGATAATAACTTCGATAAATTAAATTTAAATAATTAAATTGCGAAATCCATAGTTATATTTGAAATTCAAGTTAAAATAACTTTCAAATATTTAAAATCAATTAAATATTTCGATTTCAAATGTTAAAAATTCTAGGTCGTCACATAAACCAACTCAAGTAAAATCTATAACTATAATAGATATCTTTTCTTGATTGTAGATGACTTTTTAAGATACACCTGGACAATATTTCAGAAAAACAAAAGTTATACTTTTGAGAACTTTAAAATCTTTGCTAAGAGAATTCAGAATATTAAGAATATAAAAATTAAAATCATTTGAAGCGATCATGGTGGCAATTCGATAATTATATTTTTGAAAAATATTGTAATAAGAAAGAAATTATTCATAATTTTTCATTTTCTAGAACTCCATAACAAAATGGAGTTGTAGAAAGGAAAAATAGGACACTTCAAAGGTTGCGCTAGAACTTTATTAAATGGAAGCACTCTACCTAAACATTCTTAGGCGGAAGCTGTAGCAACTGCTTATTATGTTTCTGTAACGAAGCGGATTTTTTCCGGTCAAAAATCGACATCCATACTTACATCGTACTCGAATGCCGTAGATTCGAACGTTCAAATTCGATTCGCCGGAGCTTATAACACCATTAAGTAAACAACACAGCGGAAGAAATAATGAATATCAATATACAACATCTGATACAACATCCAGATACAACAGATGATACAATAGATATCGATATACATCAGAGATATGATACAATAAAATAGCAGCGGAAAGAATATCGATAACACTAGCAGCAGAACAAATAACTCCAATATAATCTTCAAGAGAGAACTCCAACAGCAGCTCGAACCAACAACACGATGGATTAAGACAAGCAAGTCTCATCCATATCCAAAGACTGAACTAGCTCCAGATGATTAACTGAACCTAACTATCTGAAAAACCCAACTCTAGACTGCTCGTGTGGAAAATAGTGAGCACCCAGAGTTTAGGAAAGGAACAATAAACTCCGGGTCAGTCATGGGACTGGTGTGAGTAACAAAAACAGTTTATCTTTTAAAATAAAACAAGATTTATAAAGAAAATCCGATATGCTTTTTAGAAAATGAAACTACCATAAGACCTCCCGCCACACACACAATGCAAACGCAGAATTGGAGAAGATTTCTTCTTATGATAGTCAAACATGCTTAATACGCAGAAAATTTCTTTGATATTATTATTATAAGTGCACAGTGCAGAAAACATTTCGAAAATAGAATATAAATCTTAGCCAACATACGACCATTATCGTATGTCTACTATAGCTACCATCCAAACAGTGGTGACCACCATAAGTGAATGGCAGGTTCTACAACTAAAACCATACAGGGTTTCGTATTGGATGAACGGATTTCCAACAAATGGTCAGGCTAAGGAACTTTCTACTGCCACATGGGATCGCCTCTGATGGGACGTCCTGAGAACCTAACCGGATCTCTACCAACACAAGGCCGGGTTACCTCTGTAACTAGGTAACTACTACTCGAGCATGCCACTCCCCGGTCCTTTGGGACCTTTATCCGAGGCGCCTCTAAGCAACAACCACACAGTAAATGAGATTGGAGCTACCACATAGGTAAATATCTGGGCTCCATACCATGATACCACCCTTCACCAGAAGGGAATGACACAACCTAAAGGGCGCGACCCTCATAACCTTGCCGCATCTTTCCTGTTTTGACCATTTCCGGGGTGTGAGGTCCTGATGCAGTCTCGTCCACAAAGCTATGCTTTGGTACAAAGCCATGCTTTGGGTCAACAAATGATCAAAGTAATGATCACAAAGATAAATGATCAAACAAATGATCATATCACAAATGATCAAACAATGATCATCAACACACAGCAGCACTCAGCATGCCACACTACCAAATTGGGAGTATATTGCTGATAACCTTCAACTACATAACCTCTGAGCTCGTACGTCTCAGAGAAGGGTGTTAAGCTAAGAGAATATATTCTCCGCCACCAACAGATATGTATTTGAAAGAAATCTGCTTTATATCTCAAAGTGTAGTGTCAGACATGAAACCATACAAGTCTGTTCCGGGTTCGAACAGAACCGAAGGCGCTTCCAAAGAAGCCCTTGAAATCTGGGTATTCACAATCCCGATTGGACTTCCCATCACTTAGGGAATCACTATACCAGGAGCTACCCAGTGCAGAGACAATCGATAGGTTATCCCATCGTTCCCGCAAATACCCGGTCTTCATCACCGGTCCTCAAATGCTATCCATAACGACGAATCACATATTCGGAATGGGTTATATGACACAAAGGTCCTCTCCCGGCTAAAACGAATAGTGAGCGCAATAACTAAAACATATGGATATGGGATTTCAATTAAGTCATAACTTAATAATTCAAAACTTTCTTTCAAATGGTTTAAACAAATTACCATTTTCAAATCTTTTAAACAAAAGATTTATTTCAAAAACCTTCAATGGTTTAAACAATTTCCACACTTTAATCTTTTAAACAAAAGATTTAATTCACAAAGTTCACTCCATCCACAAAGATCCATTTATGGATTTCAAACAATTTTCATTTCAATTGAATTGACTCGTTTAAAATCTTTAAATTAAAGATTTAACTTATAGCTTTCAAACCGTTTCCATAATTTGGAAAATCATTTTCATTTTTAACTTGGAATCCTTTTAACACAAATTAGACGTTCACTTCCTATATGAAAGTTTTATTATTTGAAAACAAATAGCTTTTGTTTTAGGAAAAATTCAATTTTATTTATACGAGTTAAAGCTTTGAATTTAAATTCAAATTTCCAAATCAATACCTTTAAAATAGTGTAACCCATATAAACTCATTTATAAGTTGAATAACCTTTCTAAACCGTAGTTTCCAAATCACAGAATTCAATTTCCAATATTGAATTCAAATTTAAATCAAATTATTTAAATTTCAAAACTTAATCAAGTTATTCCAAATAAATTTCATCTTTGAAATTCCATTTCAAAAGCTTTTCATTTTTAAACCAAATCTTATTTTCAAACCATTTGAATTTAAAATTCAAATTCAAAACTATTTCAAAATCTGTGACTTAATCGATTTCCTCGTGAAATCCATAATTGTGTGTGTATAAGTGTGGTCCAGGGTTTAACACAATAGTGCAACATCATCAAACATCACATATCGAATCACAGAAATATAATTGATAAGCGATATAAACTATACGCTTACCCTTTACCCACAGATCACAGATATATATATCACAAATAAATAAGTCACACAGCTCAAATCAAAACAAAGCATCACATATCAGGGTATCAAACAATACAATCATCCAATAGAATGCAAACACCCATAAGTAGGATTAATTTAATTATCTGATTTATTTAATCAGATCCTTTACTTATGAATTTAATTACAAATCCTGGTTAATTAATAAATTACAACCCATGTTGATTAATTATTCTTTAATTATTTATTAATTGTCCTCTGATTATTTATCAACCTTGATTAATGAGTGAATCAATCTTTAATTAATACCTTTAATTCCTTATTAATATAAATTAATTATTCAATTATTGCCTGCCAATTACTAAATTAATCATTATCTCTTTTTAATTAGTTCACTTGATTTTTTCTTAATTATCAATCACTGATTCATTAACTTAAAGTAGTTAATCCTTAATTCAGTATTCACTTAAGTGTTATCTAATTCTAACACTAATTACAATCTTAATATAATTATTCTTAACTACTTTCTAAATAATTGATTAATGTTAATTATTCGTCAACTAACATTTTTAAAGACATCTACAATTTGGAAGTCAACAAAGATTATCAACTAACCTTTAATGGTAATTTATTTTCATTCGGCCTTAACTAAATTACCAGTTTAAAACAGTGAACAAGTGATAGTTACAGTGTTAAGTACTACTCGAATTTATAAGCCTGAAGCTCATCTCCTAAACAAAACACAGAACTGCAGAAATCAAAAACCCGAGTCCTCCCCCATCAAGACGCGTATGCTACTTCGAGTCGCACATCAGCTTTTCCGAGAACACACCCCATTCCCTCTCGCGTTCGTTCTTCTTCTTCCCCCTTTCTCTCTTTTTTTTTTTTTTTAAACGAACTGCTGTAGCTACTTCGTATACGACTCGGTGACAACCAAAGGGACACTCGAAGCAACTTCACAAATGCCTCGAGCAACCCCCACACGATAACCCAAAAACAGAACCACGGCGCTGACCACCACCGTGCACGTGCACGGTGGTTCGCGTCGCCATTGGCGACTCACAGAAACCCCCACGCATCACAAATTCCCTACTCAAACGAAATGAAAACCCAAAGGTTCGATTACAAGCCGAAAACAAATTTTGACCTGCAGTTCGAACAAGGCAACCAAACCCCCACTGACAAATCAATCACGCGGCCACCTCACATCACCGTAGGCGTTGAATCTCCACCACTACGTCGCTCATAACCTTCCCTAGCTCCACCAAAAGTCACGTGTCACTCGGTTCACATATGATGCCGAAATCTTGAATTTACAGAGCACTGAAAGAATACGAGCTTAAACCCTACTCTAGATTCAAACTCAAAACATATGCATGTGAAAAATAAATTGACATTTTTCTAGAATCAATTAGATTACAATCTTGCTTCCTGTTGATTTACAGAAGTTATAATTAACTCAATCTACTAAAATTGACAAAAACCCATTTTCGATTCATTTTAAAACTGCTCCTTCGATCCTTGCTTAAAAATCAAGATTTTTATGTTAAAAATCATAGCTTTGAGTGTTTAATCAAGATATAAATTCAAATTATCAAATTAAAATATTTAAATTTTAACATTGGTCTTCTTACTAATGTAACTTAAAGATACAGTGTTAATAACATGTTGTTAAACCCCTGAAACATATTTACATGCCTATGTTTAAGATTAACCACTTGTATCAGCAACGAATTTAAAGTTTACACAATCATATGAATAAGCATTTATAAGTATTTTGGCTTGTCTTGTTAAGATTTCAACAATCTGGAAGAACAACTTCCTGTACCACCAAGCAACAGAGAATACCAAGACTATTTATATAAGCAATATCAAAGCACTTCCATTCATCAATTAGAGATACAAGTTTAGATTTGAAATAGTTAAGTTTACTCACCAAGATTGTAGCAACTTGAAACATAGGCTAATTAGAAGCCTGTAGTTTACAAAAATGGTTTTCCAGTAACTTTCTTTTTTCTCAAATTTGTATTTGAACTAGAAAACATGTAAATTTGTTTTATTTTCTTTCTTCTCCTCAGTTTTGTTTCATGAGTTACTAACTGAGCTAAAAATGGAATAACAAATGATGAATACATATATAACTTGAACAAGTTGCCTTCTTGCATAAGCTTAAACATAAAATAATATTTGCCTTATCTTCAATTGTACTAAGACCTGTAAATGACATAAGTATTTCGGCTGAGATATTTTGTTTCAGACAAAAATATGTGCTAATTACTATTTATGTCTCCTTTAAGTTAGCATAGATTAAATGCTTGCTGAAACTACATATTAAGTACAATACACTTGCAGGCTTTTGTTTGTGCTTGTACTAATGTTTCATTTTAATTAACACTAATGAGTATTTGCTGTCATGAATGTATACAAAGATATTTGCAGTTTTGTTTTCTTATGCACTAATATGTTTACAAAGATGTTTACAGTTTTTATACATTTGACTTCAAACTTGAGTTAACATATAAATAACATGTTTGCTGAGCAGATTTTATTTCTTTTGTTTGAACATATTTATGCTAATATATAACAAAAATGTGTGCTGCAGGTTTTGTTTTATTTTTAACTTTGACTGAGATTATGT
This sequence comes from Allium cepa, assembly GCA_030765085.1. NCBI lineage: Eukaryota > Viridiplantae > Streptophyta > Magnoliopsida > Asparagales > Amaryllidaceae > Allium > Allium cepa. The sequence goes on along the minus strand of CM060935.1, from coordinate 924,150,975 downwards.
TATTTTATTTCTTTGTCTTTGTTGCTTTACATAAGTACATGAGTTTGCATAATTTATATGCATATGTTCTGCAGTTTTATGCAGGTACCTAGTTTGTTTTATATGTGAATGAATTTTATCTGCTATGTTCTTGTTACTTTCAAATTCGGCTGGAAATGATATTGAGAACATTTTTGTTTGTTCTTGTTTTATAAGCTTTCATATGTATTTATTCTTATTATTTACTTTGCAGGTACATGTATATACTTACTTTTGCTTGGTGGCTGAAGATATACTTTGCATTTATTAGCTTGTACTTTATGTTTTCATGTTTATAGTTTATTTTTTTTAAATATTTTTCTTGCCTGCATACTCTTTGTTTGGTTTTTTCTATTTTATTTTACTCAACGTACTTGTAATATATTTTTATCTTTTCTTAGGTTGACGATATTCTCTACTTACTTTGTTTTATTTATTTATGTTTGTTTTGTTTATTTGTTTTGTCTTTATCTTTGCATTTCTTTTGTTACTTTGTTTGTTTATATACTTTTTAATCTAATGAAGTTTCTTTTATTATTATATGTTAGATTTTTATTTAATATGTTTTCTTACTTTATATTTTATAAAACTATATATATATATTCATTTTCAAAATATAGATGAATTTCTAGGTTTTTATTTTGTTGTTTAAATCTTATCTAATTTATTTACTTTATGGTTATCTTATGTATATTTTTAAAACCATTTATTGAAGATTTTATTTCAAATCCAATATATTTATATATATACAAAAAAAAAATCAAATTTTGATTTATACAGAATTTATTCAAATTCGAGGAAACTCGCTTCCATTTATAATTAATTTCACAATTTTTATTCAAAAATTCATTTAATTATCAAATTTAAATTAAATTATAATCTAGGGTCGTTACAGTTTCAAATCATGTCTCCATTAAACCTTTAACAAAACATACCATATACGAACTTTTTAATGGAAGGAAACATAATATATCAGATTTTAAAGTTTTTGGCTCAAAATGATTTCTTTTAAATACAGATGACCAACTTGGTAAATTCGATCCAAAATTCGATGAAGGAATATTCATGGATACTCGGAATGAAGTAAGGCATACATAATTATAATAAAAGAACTAAAATAATCGAAGAAACACTTCTTATGTCATTCGATGCAAATTTCAATTTTAATAATAAAAATGAAGATGAAGAAATAATTCATAAATCAAATATCACAGAAGATATTGAAATATTGAAAATAATGTTGAAAACGAAAACAACAATTTACTAAATGAAAATTGAATTCGAACTCCACCGTAACTTTTAAGAAATCACCCAATTGAAAATATCATTGAAGAAGTAAATACCAACTTAAGAACTTGAAATTAATTAAATCAAATAGGTCATGTAACTTTTCTATCGACCATTGAACCTAAAAATGCTAAAGAATCCTCAGCTGATGATTACTAGATTATAGTTATGCAAGGAAAGTTAAATCAAATTGAACCGAAGGATGTTTGGGATTTAGTTCCTAGACCTAGTGATCAAACAGTCATCGGTACTAAGTGGGTTTACAAAAATAAAGTCGTTGAGCAAGGGAATATTATTCGAAATAAGGTTAGATTAGTCACTCAAGGCTACAATCAAGAAGAAGGAATAGACTACGAAGAAACATTTGCTCATGTAGCTCGACTAGAAGCAATATGAACTTTATTATCATTTGCATGTTTTCATAACTTTAAACTATATCAAATGGACGTAAAAAGCACCTTTTAAATGGTTTTATAAAAGAAAATACATATGTAGAACAATAACCTTTATTTACACATGAAAAATTTCCAGATCATGTTTATAAACTAAAGAAAGCTTTATACGGTTTAGAACAAGCACCTCGTGCTTGGTATGATCGTCTTCAAAGTCATCTTACAAATTCTGGTTTTAAAATTGGAAAAGTAGATCAAACTTTATTTATAAAACAAGATAAAAACAATATTTAATCATACAAGTTTATGTAGATGACATCATTTTTGATTCTGCAAATGAAAAATTATGTCAAGAATTTTCAAATATTATGACAATAGAATTTGAAATGTCTCATATAGGAGAACTTTCATATTTTCTTGGTTTACAAATTAAACAATTAGATAATGGAATTTTTATTAATCAAGAAAAATATTGTAATTATCTTATAAAACATTTTAGTATGGAAAACATCTCTGCTAAACCAACTCCTATGAGTACTATGGTACGTTTAAATCGAGATGAAAATGGCATAAGTGTTGACCAAAAATTATATCGAAGTATGATTGGATCCTTATTTTATTTGAGTGCCAGTGGTCTAAATATAATGATGAGTGTATGCTTGTGTGCACAGTTTCAAGCAAATTCCAAAGAATCGTATTTACGGGCAGTGAAACGAATTTTGCGCTACTTAAGCAAGACTAAAGGCTACAGTCTCTTTTACCCAAGAATGTCTTTTGAATTAGTATCATATAGTGATTCTAATTTTGGAGGATGTCGGATGGATCGAAAGAGTACAAGTGGTACTTGTTATTTCATTGTACAATCTTTAGTGTCTTGGCTCAGTAAGAAATAAAATTATGTTTCACTTTCGACGTGTGAACAGAATATATTTCTGCTGCTTTGGCGGTTGCTAAAGTAATATACATGCAGAAAACACTATAAGATTTTGGAATAAACCTATCTAAATCAAAAATTTACTTTGATAGTACAAGTGCCATAAATTTATCTAAAAATCCTATAAATCACTACAGAACTAAACATATTGATATTCAAAATCATTTTCTTCGCGATAATGTATAAAAAGGTAATATTTTTCTTGATTTTGTACCATCTGAAAATCAAATTGCGGATATATTTACTAAAACCTTAAATGAAAATATTTTTCTTGAATAAAGATGTTAACTAGGAATTATGTCGTTACATGTTTTTTAATTCGTGTTAAAGTATAAAAATTTAATAGAACAAAAATTGGAGATGATGGCATTCGAACTCTGCACTCATGGGAGGAAGTTGTGTGACTTTCCAATGTTCTATTATGTTACCTATTTAAGACCATACATGTCTTTTATTTTATATGCGTTTGTAGTCTCATTTATGTATTAAACTTGCATTTTTCTCTTAGCTAAAATTTTCCAAGGAATATTAACCTTAACACAGTAAACTAAAATAGATAATTATTCTCATTTCAGTATATATACATGATCAAATTTCTCTTAAACTCATATACAAATTTTACAAATAAATAATCATTCTCTTTACAATGACATCTCAAGCAAGCTCCAACACCTCGTCGATCATCTTTAACACACCTTTTACGGATTCTTCAAACAAATCCACTCCGTTATATATTCTGGTAAAGATTACTCCATCGTCAAATCATCATACTGGATATAACCAACTGGGAAGCGAGCTAAGAAAAACTTGGACTTCGGTTCACCATCTGCCAAACAAAAGATAGACGAAATCCGTCACTATCAACGCGAGACCTTAGGATTACAACGCAAAATTTATTATGAACAAAAACACCATGGAAGATGATTAAATTTCCTCGAACAATTCGTTCTCAAATTCTATGGATCATCTCCAAAGAAAATTATGCACCATCCAACGTCCTCCCATGTCTCCGAATTCTTGGGAATAAGGTGGTCAACATAATGTTTGGCCTCCTATATGTCCATTACATGAAATCACCAAAATTGAACCAAGCTCAAACGACTCGAGAACTTCGGGAAATTAAATTCTATTTTTTTATGTTTATATTTAATATGAATATGTAATGTGTTTTGAAATAATAATTATATTTATGTTTAACAAGAGAATAAAGCTCAAAACATACATACATACGTATATATGTATAATTTACAAATAAACCGATTTAAACTAAAAGAAATCCCCACCTCAGCCAAACAACAATTTCAGCCGGCTGAAACATCAACTCAACCGACTGAACAGTCAAAGATTTTTATTTTTTTTCCTAAACTCAGCCAACTGACCCCCATCCATTAGCCGCCTGTCTTATATCAAAATTGCACTATATTTCTGCGGGAAGAGCTTTCCTACACATCAGTCGGCTGACTTATCAACCCAGCCGACTGAATATTTAAAGTTTCAAGTTTTAACTCAGCAATCAGTGGACTGACCATCAAATCTCATCTGACTGATTTATGAATGTTTACGCTATAAACTTACGGATTCAAATTTCCTGCACACCAGTCGAGTGTCTTCTTCTATTCAGCCGACTGACCCACCAGTTTTCAATTTTTTAAAATAGCTCTACACATTTCCCAACACACCTATTCACTCAAACCCTACATAACTCCCATCTACTCCTTCATTCCCAGTTTACCTAAACACTCATTATTCGAAAAGATACCCAAATACAAACCCTAGCCTCCTTAAAAACTACAATTTTTCTTCAGCGTTTCATGATCCAGATGGCACCAAGATCTAAAAGAGCTCGTGAATCTACCTGGACCATCCGAGAGCCAAATTCATGCTTGACTGCACAACTAAATGGCGGTAAATAGATTCAACAAAATGAGGAATTATAAGTTGTTTGAAGGCACTTTCACGAAGTTCCTCGATTTCAACAGGTATGTAATTCGAGAATTAGCCAAAGCTCGCGGCTTAGATTCACTCATTGGGTATGATTTTAACAATGTCAAGACCTATCCTTTCTTAATTAGACTATTCTTTGCGAACATGAATTTCGACCATCAAGATCCCAAAAACAAAGTTGATTGCATATGGACCTTGGTGTGTGGAGTAAAAATTTATTTACCTCTTCAAAGACTAGGTCACATACTAAGATATGCATCCGAATGGTTGGATATAGACAATGTTGAGGTAGATATGTATAACCATGACGAAGTTTCACATCTCATTTTACCAAACGATTTAATAAATTTAAAATCTAGTTCCTTACGTCTGAAGGCATGAATCATCCATCGTACACTCATTGCATCATTGCAATCACGGACTGAAAACTACAAAAAGGTCTATAAGAGCGATTTTCAAGCCATATATTCTATTTACTCATCACAATGAGTAAATTGGGGAAAAATTATTTTGGTTGAATTTCTCATTGTTAATCACAAGAGAAGCTACAAGACACTTCATTATGGAGCTTATATCGTGTGCATTCTATAAAATTTTGAAGTTCCTTTACCCGATTGGAATTTCAGGTCTATTGGAGAGCTTAACTCGAAGACTCTAAGTCTAATGGGTCTTTCTAAAATCCCCGAACATCAACAAATTATTAGCTTTCAACAATGGGCCGCTAATCGTGAACAAGGAATCCCTCAACCAACAGGCACGAATTTCGCTTCTTCCTCCTCTTGACCTCCTTAATAAGAAAACGAAGAAGACGATGACAAAATTCAACAACATAATGTTGACGTGCCTTCGAAACAAGTTCTTATAACATTATCTTGAAATCAAAGCAAGTTTGGACGACGTTTAGCTAACGTAGAAAAGAATTGTAACACCCCACATTTTTAGTGACATTATTTAGGAAATTTAATTAGTTAAATTAAGTTAAATAATATAAATTGATTATGGGTTAAGATTTGTGATTAAATTAAGGGGTTGCCATGCCATATTAAAGAATGGATAAAAGAAGTAAAATGAAATTAAGGTGTTAGGAAATAAGGAAGGGAAAAATAGAAAATGATTAAACTTATACCCTAAACCCTTAGGAAAATGAACATACACTCATTTCACTTTATCACAAACGAAAATAACCATACTAAGGCCGACCATCATTTGCAATCTCAAAAGAAGGTAAAGCTAGGACTAAAGAGAAAAATCAAATCAAACAATCAAGGTCAAAAGCTCACATCCTAATCACAAAGCTAAGGTGGATAATTTCTACATCTCAAGTTTTTAAATGATTTCGATTTTAAGATGAAACCCAAATTTTTCTTGCATGATTTTGAAGAGCAAACTGTTTATATATACATGTTGATGAGTTATGCTTGTTCGTATAGATTTCATGATATGTTTTGATGTGAAAACTCTATTTAATGACATCCAAATGCCTTGTGATTTTAGATATAGACCAGAAACATTATTTTTGAGATGGACTTCAATTTTCATAATTTTCTGAATTAATGTGGATTTCATATTAATTTCCTAGTGAAGAAAATGATTTATTCGATTGTAAATTATTTACGAAAAAATAAATAATTATTTGGGTCTGAGATTTATATATATTAGAAAACATATTTAATTGGATTTTCTGGAATTTTTGTAGAATTTTCCAAAGTGTTTTCATGAATACATAAAATTATTTACGATATGGGACTTTAAAGTTTTATATATTTAATTAAGGAGAAGGTTTATTTTGCAAATGATTTAAATTACTTAATTCAAAAATTATGGCAGTAAATTTAGAAAAGAGAAATTAACAACCAATAAGAGTTTAACAAATAAGGCAGGTTAGTTAAAAAGTTTACTTAAAAAGGTTTAAAAACCATCATTCCATGCCAAAAGCATGTTTTGCCCATTTTGATTTCGCCTAGTTAGCTTCCAACTAAGACCCTCCGCCTCCTTCCTTAAACCAATGCACATAGTATCAACATCTTGGTACATAGTGAATTGGACAAAGGCGGAAAGTAAGAGTAAAAACCAAGGGATTCCGATAGGGTTGAAGCGCCTTTTTATTTTAAATAAAAAACGCCTGCTTTCTTTTGACTTAGTTGGCTACCAACTAGGTCAATTGATTTATAGAAAGGTTTTAAGGTTGAGCCTTTGTCCTAAGTAATAGCTTTTGACTTTGTGCTTTCAATAAATCAACGGTTTTAAAGGTTAGTTTCGAAATAGTTGCACCTTTTTTCTAAATAATAGCTTTCGACTATGTCGAAGCCATTACTGCCACTTTCTACCATTCGAAACAGAGCTTTTGAATAGGATCGTTTTGTTTTGTAAAAACCCTACCACTTCTCCAATGCTTTCGAAAGAGGAGGTTTGACACCATCACTCTCCTACTTAATTTGTAGCTTTCGAAAGAGTAGGATTTCAACCCTGTTGCTTACGACCCTTAGTGATTTTTAAAGAACAACCCAGTGGTTTTGAAAGAGAATGGTCTTGACCTAAATGGTTTTGAAACGTGTTTTTCCACGTGTTTTAAATTGAATCCAAGTGCTTTCAAAAGGTTTGAGTTTCTAAAGGCCTAATTCTTTTCAAAGGTTTTAAAAATGGTTTCGAAAAGGTGGTTCCCCAAGGGTTTCGAAGGAGTCGAAAGGTAATGTTTTTTGATGGTTTCGAAAGGTCTAAAGGAAAGGTTTTTCCAATGGTTTTGAATATGTTTAAAGGAAAGGTTTTTCCTATGGTTTCAAAAGGCAATGTTTATTGGTTTTAAAGAGGGATGTCTAAGGTTCTAGCTTTCGAAGGAAAAATAATTGCAATGGTTTCGAATGGTTATATGAATGGTTTCGAAGAATGATTTGGCCTTTTGGCTAGATGAAAGAAAGGGTTCTACATGGTTTCGAAAGGGTTACTTTCAATAAGATTGAAAGAGGTACTTTCAAATGTTTAAGGGTTTTTATCAACAAAGATTTGAGTAAAGTATATATAGCATGGCAAGGTTATTTTGAATAAAGAATAGAGTGTAAAGGTTTTTTTGTTTAAGTTTACATTAAAAGATTTGAAATCAATTTCAGTTGAAAAGGTTTTCAAGGAAAATTATTGGAAGGTATCCCTAAGTAAAAATGACTCGGATATTAAAATACCAAATGAGACTGGTATAGGGTCGTGCCCTATACATTAGCTATTGGTCCCAGCTAATTTAGTCCAAAATTCCAGTATCTAAGGCTTTGTCACTGGTGAGACTAAAATTATGATTACACACAGAAGGAAATGTATATTTGTCTATAGATATGTTATTGGTGAGTCCACAAAACCACTAGGATCAGTTGACCCTAGGAGATGTTAAGTTAGGGATAGACCGTCGAAAAGAGAAGTATTTAACAAATAGTTAAGGACGGACCATTAGACGAGGGGTCTAACAGATGTTAGATTATTTTGTTATATTGTTAGGTAGGATCAAGTCAGCCAAAGGTTAATAGTAAGCCAAACAAAACTATAGTACTTGGACAGATAGTCCATTTGTTTCCTGATATGTATGTCCACATAATGATGCTTTACAGTTTTAACCAGTTTTGGTTGCAGGATAATGGTTTGCAAATGATATGTTTTAAAAGGATATTAGTGAGGGTAAACCCATTCCACTAAGCGGCATAGTCTCAATTAATATTAAATAACCCTGATTTATAGTATTAATCATACCAGGCTTTATGTCTGACTCGAAGTTATTGTTTTCCCCTTCAACTCTCGGGTGCTCAAAACTGATTTGAGTAGGCTGAGAGTTAAGGCTTTACAGGTTTTAGTAGGATGACGAATAAAGCTACCAGAGACGAGCAGGAGGCTAACGAATAGCTATTTAGGAGTCGTAGTTCTTTGTTTTTGTTATTTATTTCCACTGTGTATGTGTTAAGTCAATTATGACTATATAACCTTGATCATTCATGAGGGAATCTTCATATATCGCTCTTGGCGTATTTTGTAATAATTATATTTTATCACTTCCTGGGAAACGTTATGGGTTTATGTAATATGAATATGGAACATCTGTTTTGAAATGTAATGGAAAAATGTTATCTTGAAATCTATGACTTGTTTCATATTCAAGTGCTTCTGATATTATAGATACCATTAACATAGCCGCGTTTAGTCGCCGGAAGTTAATACTATAGATGGCTGTAGCATCTATAGAACTTAGCTTTGGACCTCTAGATAAGGGTGTTTGATGTGATTTTTTGTTTGATGATAACAAAATATATATCAATATATATATGTGTTTGCAGTTTGGACTATATACAGAAAGGAAGAAATATTCATATTGAATAATTATACTATTGCATAGAATTTATATAATTCAACCAGTATTTTTTTATTCAATATAATATTTTATTACAACACTTAAACAATACAAAGTTTTCAGCTCTCTCTATATATACATACACCAGTTCATACATTTTACACTACAACACTTAACACTCAGTTTTTTTTTTCACTCTGTCTGCACATCTACATCTATCTGCATTATCCAGCTCCACTTCTTGTCCTGTCTCCTGTGTACCTGTATAATTAGCAACTACAACAGTAATCTGAAAACAAACAAATTTGAATTTGCAAAAATAAAAATTTGTTTGTGTCTCAGATACATGGGTTATTGTCATCTTCTTTGATTGTGTAATATCTGTGCATATCAGTGTTCTTACAGATAATCGTGAGTGGCTGCAATACACACGTGTACATGTATACACGTGTGCACTGCCTCGCCAACTCGTGTGCGTTATCAACAAGAGCAATCAATACTTCAATGAATTCAACATGAAGCGGTGCAAACCCCCGAAGGCACAACAGTAATGGAAACTGCACCAATACCAAACAGAGAATATATATATATATATATATATAGTGATGCATAGCAACTACATAGCTGCTACCAAGCAAACAGAGACAAAACAACACAGTCGAGTCACAATGAAACTGCAGTAGACAAGTACACAACAAACCCGAATGTCACAAAGCATAAAAACATGTATGCAACATGGTGAACAACACAAAGGCAGTACAATGCAACACAGTGAGCTACATGAACAAATGCAACAGTGTGAAGTAATGTAACAGCAATTACAGTGACAAACTGCAACAAACAAAGTCTCGACCAAAATCAGTAACACAATGCAAATACAACAACATAGCACAATGCACAAAAGTCACAAACAAGGTCAAACCCAAGATAGGTTCAACTCAAGGCAACTTGAAGCATACAAGGTCAGACAAACCACTGCAACAGTAAACACAGTGAAGCTACAAACATCGAGTGCAACAACAAACTCTGTGCACATGTACAGGGATGAATACAACATGATGAAGCAGTGGAAACAAACTCAAGTGCAACAGTTGAATACATGAACAAGTGTAGCATCTGATACAGTGAAAAAAGTCCAAGTCAAGATGGAGCTACAATGCAACACAGTGATAATGCAACATGGAGTATGCAAGTGAAATTCGAATTGTCAAAACAGTTTCAAGTTACAACAAAGAAGTCAGTGGCAGCTCCAAAATCAAGATCAACATAACATGAAGCAGTTCAAATCCAAGTACAAACCCAAAAATATATGCATACACACATACATTTGTATATATGCACATATATAGTAAACAGGTGAATGTGCAGTAGGGAATGCAAAGACAATGGCAAGTACAAATCAGTGCAGAAATCAAGCCGAAGCTAAAGAACAAAATTCGTATCTTTTGATTAAGTCTTTGATTAAGTCAAAGAAAATCTAATTTGGAAAGAAATCTCTGCATAAAATTTCTCGAAGTCACATATGGTCAGTATTAATTCAAATGGGGACCGAGACAACAAATACAGCAAGAAATTTTCGAATTAATTAATTCGAAAACAAATATGGACAGCAATAATTCGAAATCAAATCAAGAAAGGAATACTCCAAATCCAAAACAAATTCAGGAAAATAATCAACGATCAAATCTGACAGTGGTTAATTAGGGTTTCAACCCTATAAATACACCCCAAGAAATCATCATAGATAACAGAACAATCGAGTTCGAACAAGCCAAAACCAGAAAAGCAAAAAGAGAAAATACATACCAAAACAAATGACGAACTCAATCAAACAGCAATGAGCAACTCAGAGGAATAATCGATCGACAAAGAGAGAAGCCAAATCAATCATACGATCAACTATCGGCTGCTCATTTCAAAGCCCTAATTTTCGTAAGGGGACAAATCTCTGATTTGTAAAGAAAAGAAGGAAGCCGCCATTGTCATGAAAGGAACAGGGCTGTTTCTTTTGAGCAAAACAAACAAAAGAAGATAACGGGCTAGATTGGGCCGGCTTGTTTTATAAAGAGGCTTTATTTTTTTTAATAGGGTTTAAGGGGTTATTTGTTGTTTAATTTTTTTTTCTTTAAAAGTTGTTTTATTTGTCTGATTTTTTTTTAAAACAAAACATGGTAAATCATCACCTAGGGTTTAGGTGTTGTCAGATTGTCTAGTTAGAGTTAGTCCAGTTAGCAGGGTTTGCGAGTTTGCAAAACTCTATAGGCGGTAGCAGGGTTTGCAAGTCTGTTAGAGTGTTTGTAAGCAGGAAACTGTTTAAATCTAATAGAAATCTGGGAATGCAGCAGTAGGCAGGGGTTGCCGAAGCTGGGTAAATTTTGTGTGTGATTTATTTTTCAGCATATTTATTTCTGCAGTTTGTTTCTGTGTTTAATTCGGAAAAATTTGCTATAACCCTATTCACCCCCCCTCTAGGGTTAATCTAGATCCTACAAAGGGATGTTACAACTTGGTATCAGAGTATAGGTTTATGAAATACTTTAACTAAAAATGATTTTTGAAAACATAATCCCTAGGAATTAGAGTTAAGATCGGGGTATGAGATAACGTTATAATAATGTAACATCCCGCCTTTTAATACGCTTTAAATCGACACACGTGCCAATTCACACCATACGGAAGGTGGATTGTTATGGGGTAAATAAAAAAACAGAAAGAAATAAAACAAAACAGAATCTCACAGCGGAAGGATAAAATATAATAATCAAATATATAGTTCTTGAAGCTGTTTACAAAATATTTAGTTATACTTATACAATATATATTAGAGTTATACATACCATAGAATCTCAATAGTGCAGCGGAATACAATAGTGTAGTGGAATAATATAGTAGATAATAGTACTTCTAATCGTCGTCTTCTTCCCCCAGAGCTAAAATCTTCAAATCCTGAAACGCTCGGACTGACCGAGCGAATTGAAAAGACAAAACACTCGAGTCAGAACTAAAAGATCTTATGTGAGTTAAATCAACAGGAATAAATATGAGTGCAATAACTTAAGAGATGCTCGGGACTTAAACCTCCTAAGGATCCATTAAACTATTTACTATGTAGTAATATTTCGCTATTATAATAATGTCTATTAATAAAATAAACTTACTTTTAAATAGCATTAAGGCTTTACATTTTCCACCTTAACACGTAATAGTCCCAGCAGTCCATCCAATATCATGGTCCCTCCTGATCGGGAAGCCACCAGAGGATACCACACGGGCTACGGGAGAAAACCGAACTCGTACAAGGCGTGATAGGGTAGGTGACACGGCACAAGTAGGCAATGCCAAGGTAGATGTACCAATTACGCTTCCGCGTTGGTGGTAACGCGTAGCTGCTACTACCGCCCACCTCGAACAACACCCCCAAATCAAAGAAATCAAGAGTCGCCACCGAATCAATCCAAAAGTCAAAGTAGAATATCGAAAGGATGTGTCCGATCAAAGGTGCTACCTCAATTAACCCGTCAATCGCTCCTGTTTTAGTCATCTTATGCCCACTCACGGGAGTTGGGTCCATGTATTTACCTCAAAGGAAAACGCCGCCACCATCCTACTTCATTCTGGAATCTCCACCGCGTACACAGTTGTTAAAGTGGTTTTCGGAGTTGACAGAGAGTATGACAACTTCTGATCCCGGTCTCTTCAACAACCAAACGTTATTATAACACCGCGTTATTTTAAAATAATTTATACTTTAAAACCAGGATATAATATTCATTTCAAAACCATATAATTACGATATCATTTCTCTTTTAAAACCAAATAAATATGATATTTTTTTATTTCAAATATATCCTTTTTCAAAAATCATAGTACTTTCAAATATATATACCTTCAACCCATAGTTTCGAAACAAAATTTCCAATACTTAAATGGTTTAATAATAAAATTACTTTATAAAGTAAATTAGCTTTTTAATTTTCTCAAATCAATTCCAAATACAGATTTGAGTTCCCAAATAAACCGTTTAATTTTCGTATATTTCAAACTTTCAATGTCCTATTATTTAGTTTTGAAGTATTTGCACAATAAATTCATAATCATTTAAATAAAGCTCAAAATTCAAATAACTAAATATTTCCTTCAATTTATTTATATTAGAAATATTCATTTAATTAAATCTTGAAAAATCCAGTTATAAATATCATATCTTTTAAAATTTCAAGTTTAATACATTTACATCAACTTATGGAGTTAAATTCTTAAATACCTCTCAATTTCGAATAAATCTCCAATTTTCCTTCAAATCTTAATTTATTTTAAATCTTCATAACTTTTATATTAAAGTATGGTTTAATCACTCAACCATATTTATTTAAATAAAAATCAACTCCATTATTAAACTATTTGTTATTTACCAAATTCATACATAGTTAAAGACATGAATCTAACTATATATATAAAAGTAATAAAATCTTAAAATCAATATTCATTTAACCATATTATATAAAATAATCAAACTTTAATATTGGGCTTATTTTATATTTCAAAGCATATTTATATATAGCTAGAATCAAAATGTAAATTTGACGTTCATATAACATCAAAATCAATATTTATATAACCCGTATATTCCTTTATAAACCATAGAAATCTTTTTCAAAATATTTTTATATAGATACCGCGGTGTCTGTATAAAATTTTCTATCCTATGGTCAATTGATATGGATATTTATCATTTCAACCCGTAATTTAAAAATAAAATTTTACGGTTATATATCATTTCAAACCGCAATCCCGACTGAGATCAAAATGCATAATAACTTGCGGTTTATACAATATAAAATATAGCATCCATTCATCCAAATATCAATCATCAACCATTTATTACAATCATCATCCAATTTAAACAAATCATCAATATAGATCATATAAAATATAACAGGTATCAACAAACAGTTTATATTTAAATAAAAAATTAATAACTGTTTAACTGGCAGTTTATATGCAATAATAAATAAATTAACTAGCAAATTATATGCAATAATAAAATTAAATAATAATTTAATTTAAATAAATGCTATCTAACTGAGATGATAATTAAATGTATGCCAAATAGCTATAAATAAATTTCAAATCGCATCATAAATGAATTTAACAAACATAAGAAATCTTAGAAGTTGTGAGTGGGTTAAAACACTCACCTTTGATTTTAGCCCATAAAAATCCAAACAGAAGCGCAAAACTCAACAATCTCAAAATTCAAGTAAATCAATTTCATGTTGTCTGGAATATAAATTTGAATCCAACAGAAGAAATCGCGCGTGAATCAAAGTTTATATGCCAAAGATATTCATGTTACAAGAAATATTATTAAAATAAAAATTAGTATGCGTTAAAAATATATATATATATAAATAAACAAATTTTAATACTTACGTTTTCTCAAGATGAGGTTTCAGGAAAAGATTGAAGAACAACTAAGATAAGGACATGAAGTGTACGAAAAATGAAAAAAATCATTTTTATAAAAGAATGCTTTTGGATTTGTAAGAATAAAAGCTTTTGAATATGAGATGTTAGGAGAAACAAAATGTAAAAGAAGAAATAAGATGTAGGTTATTTATAATTAGGAAATGAATGTGGAGGTTTTCTTATTAAAGCTTCAGGCATTAATAATAGATAAGGAAATGTACGTAGGAATGGAAAGATTTGCAAACGAAAGTAGAATTTTGTACGCATTTAGGTTTTTATCTACGCATAATAAAATATTTATACTTACCTTAAAAATGAAAACGTTCAATTTTGTTTTATCAAAATGATCTTTTATTTCCGTTAAAACACCCTTTTTGTTTCACACAAAACGTGCGTTTCTTTTGTTAAATCTATTAATTGCGATCAACGTTTCCTTTCCTTTTAATTGAAACATTCGAATTACATTAATTGTAGTTACTTACAAAGTTAAATTTTAAAACAGACAACCAAAATGGATAAAAAAAATAGAACAATTGTTCATTTAAACACGTTTATAAATTTATTGTTAATATACAAGAGTAATAAATAGATTATTTTCCTATCCTTGTAATAAATCTGTAAGCTAAAACACAGTTCAAATAAACATATATTTCTTTCTTTAAAATCAATCTTTCTATTCTTTATTTTAATGAAATTAAATCTACATTCACAGATGAAACATTCATTTTATTTGATGTAAATGTTTTTTTTCATTGAATCAAAACTTTCCTTATATTTTCACATAACATAAGCTGCGTTTTATTGCACCTATTACAATTAGTATTCTCTCTCCTATTAATCAAAAATTTTCAATTACATTAATTTCAGTTGATTAAGTTTCAAAATGGGCTAAATGAATGTAATAAGAAGTAGAACAATTACTTCCTATCAATTAAATATATTAATATTAAATTAATTAATCACCTTTTTATTCAATATTTATAAACTAACCAATTCATCCTTTTTAATCACTTGGACTTTTACCATGATTTAATAAAAGTTTATAATGATATTCTTAAATTTTATCTAAATTTCCATTTATACAATCTTCTAAGTATTTACTTTTCATTGAATTGCAATTTATCCTATTATCGTGTATTAAATTCTAATATATTGATAAAATTTTATTCCATCCCTTTATTCAACCAATAGCCGTTATTTCAAATTATTAATTACAATTAGTTAAGACCTTACCATTGCTTCCACAAATTTATTCACACTAAATTAGTTATTGCATTAATTCTCAAATTTCCTCTAAATTTTCATTAACGTAGTTTTTTTTTACTACGTTTTATTCCAATGGATTTAAAACTAATTCAATAGATGAAACAAATGGGTAAACAATTAATGATAATCACCAATTTTCCTAATTCGGTCTCATCCTTATAAATTTCTTCTCATAACATTTATTGCTTCATTCCCCTTTCTATTCATATAAGGATTCATCCATAAAAATTACATTTACTTATTTTACAACTTTTACTTTTATTTATTGGTTCAATGTTTATTTCAAAATTTTCATTTATTACTCCCAAATATTCGTTTCCACTTATAATTGTCATGTCAGATTCTTCTTTTATTGCATTATATATTTATTCATTCCTTCATTATTACATAACCTCATTTATTATCATTCATTAACAATTGGAGGCTAAGAAATTTGATTCAGCATAATTACTATAAATAAACTTAAGTTTCTAACCATTCATTTATAATACTTCCCTTCCTATTATATTCTATTAGAAGCAATTTCAATTATACCTAGGTTTATAATACAAGAACAACAAATTCTTATTTATTAAAGAATTTCATCAAATACCTCATTTGAACTTGTTTCTCAATTCACCAATTACGACCTAAAATATAAATTTACGTTTCTATTAAATTTACATTTCCTCTTCCGTTACTATATTTATAATCACTAAGTAATGTTTATTATCAACTATAAATATTATAACTGCTTAATGGCCATTGATTTTATTAAGTACTATATTAATTACACTTTATTGTGTATTCTTCATCGGTTAACATAATTTTGAATTCCTTTCCCGATTTACTAATGCAATCAATTTTGACCTTTACAAATTTAATACATTCATTAATTGTCGTTTAAGTACCCTTTAATCACTTTTATTTTTAAAACTTACTCAAGTGCAACAATTATACTTTCCATTATTATACTGATTTGAATTTCATTCTAGTTAATAATTTTATTAATGATTCACTAATTCAACATTTCCATTTGTTGCTTATATTAAACTTATAACCAAGTAAGACAATTTTCATTATTTCCAATTAATTGCAATTTTATTCTAAACTGTTAATTTTAATTACAATTGCTACAATTAATTTCTAACATTGTATCACATTCCTAAAAATGTAACATTTATAAAATACCCAATTAAATATCTCACGAAATCACATATTTTTTATTTTAAATAATTACCAAATATTCCTATTTGCACTCAATTATAACTTTGCATTCTTTAACAGATCCATAAATTTTCAATTGCCTAATATATTCATAAATTACTATTAAATGTTCTCCATAAATTTCTTTACTTGGTTTCAAACTTTTTATTCATCAATTACTGCCCTATAAATAACTTACGTTCCAACATAAATTATACAATTTTTATTTCCTTCTAAATTTAACTAAAATCTTATTAATTTAACTCATTTTAATCATCGAATTTTACGGGTCGTTACACTCTCCCCCACTCAAAACTTTTTGCCCCGAAAAGGAAAGAAGGGAAAAGAAGAGTTAAGAAATTAATATGACTTATTTAAATATTAAATATATAAACAAATAAATTAACAAAATTAATTAATTTAAACAAAATATACCAATTTATAACCAATAGATCTTTTGTGACGCCCCACCTCTATGCTCACAATAACAAAGAGTATTAAAGGAATACTGTCTGTTATTACGAAGAATAAGGCTGGATAGGGGCGACCATCCGTAGTTAGGCCTTATACTAGTATTGAGTATCTCGATAGGATTGGTATATATTTTTCATCTCTATTTATTCCATCGACATATTCAATTCCGGTATAAAACGAACTATGTTGGTTCATAATAGTTTAGGACAAGATATATAATAATAACACAGATAAGCTAAATACTGAACATGGATAATATCAAATCTCATATATATAACTGAAGTCAGTTACAATACATGTGATGCAATACATATGATACAACTATATCTGTCGACACTGGAAGTTACATATACAAGTACATTATCGACAATAATATACATGAATGCATATCATCCTATACTATGACAACAACTACTCCAAAAGATATAAAGAGACTTCATAACTCAAGCAGCAACCCAAAGCAAGATATCAACAACCTGAAATAAGTCGGTCTGACCCAAATATTAAATTCAAAAGAAAATAATACACGGGGCAGTCTAATTCAAACTCAGTTATTAATGCACGGAAGCAATAATTATTAAATAACAAATAGATGACAATCACAGAAATCTCGTCTATCCAATCCTTTAATAAGGAATCAGATAACGACAAATATAACACGTAATAGTGTTAAACAACAAATCAACAAATTCAAATTATCAACGAAGATAAATGAAAGGATTACCAATGAAGATAATTTAGAAAACAACAGGTTACCTAAACGGCAATTAACAACAAAATCTAATTATTAAGTAAATAATTAGAAACTCATGATCTAATTATCAAATAGATAATTAGACAACAACAAAATGATCAATCAAACCAAATCAAAATACAATTTCAAAATATTGAATTGGACACACAAAACAATTCAAGCAATTGAAATATCAATTAAAACGTCAGTTTTGTTTGGCTGCAGTACACGCTCGCGTGCACTACCTCGCCACTACAGTGATGAATTACACAAAAGCCCAATGAATCCAAATGCAAAAGAAATATCGCGAAAATCAATACTGTTTGGCTGCAGTACACGCTCGCGTGCACTGCCTTGCCACTGCAGTATATGATGTCATCAGAACTCCAAATATTAACAGCAAATCGAAACTGCAGAGGTCAAGTCACGGCCATCATGACTCAGCACAACTGCAAAAAAATGAAACTGCACCAAAGGAATGGCATCAAGTGAAATAGTAAACCAATAATGGCAAAGACTCAAGTCAGTGCACCAATGATGCCAACAAGGCTCGGCATGCACACGAAGGCACAAAACAGGTACAGCCTAATACAACAGGGGACAGAGTCGAGACTGCATAGCCAAATCAATAACAAAATGCAAAAGTCAAGGCATTGACCAAACAACATCAAATATCTCAATGCAAAACCTGGATATACAATCCAATATAAGGCACGGCCTATGCAAAAGCAACATGGAGCAACAGAACAACAATGGCAACACACATCAACTATACTTGAAGCTAGAAACATCAAGACAGTATTCCAAAGTAAACAAACAAGGTCAAGTCTGGACAGTACCATTTAACTAACATTCAAAGATACAAGCATGTACATGAGTGGTCAGTGAAACCCAAATGCTACATGAGACAAGTATGCAAACCGTCTCGAGTAATGATACCAGAGACTACAAAGAAACCAAGTGCATGAAGACTGCATCAAGAATACAATTCAGATGCAATCATACATATATGCAGCAGACTCGAGTGATACAACTTCGAACAAATACTCAATGCAACTACATTACGTCTCAGGACATGAATTGATGTATAGCTTGCTGGTGTTAGACATGCAAAGACAAAATGGATGCAGTAGTTACTTTCCCACATGCACGTATAAGCAATGCAACTGAACACGGCAGGGACAGAGGATGCAAATATGACATGCAACTGACCTCAAGGAGGACACAAATGACTCTAGCATGCAAATATAACATGTAGTGCAAAATTGGACAGTAGCAGTGATGCAAAATCACACCAAAATAGAATTCCAACATGAAAGAAAACCATATTTTGAAACAAGGTCAGAGATATAATGGCCAAAGCTAATACACGATCAAGTATAATCTGAGGCAAAAATCAAGTTTAATTGGTCAAGACCAATGCCAACAGAAAAATGCTCAAAGTCATCTGCAATTCAAGTCAAACTATATCAAAGTTACAGATACCAACAACTATTCAAAGCCGTGGTGGTTACGAGACAAAAACAGTAAGTAAAATCGAACAATGTCGAAAGTACTACCAAAGGCATTGAACCGTATGGCCAAGGTCGAACAAAATCAACATCGACAAAAATCAAGTCGAAGCCGAAGACAACGAAGACAAAGTCGACGCCTTGGCAATCAAATTAAAAATGTCAAAGATACCAAAAAACCAAGGTACAAGTTTTAATAAATACAAATCAAAGCCGGATGTGAATGAACAAATCAACATCCATACGAAAACAGTGCCGTGATAACCAAGGAACAAGAAATCGAACCAAGTCAAAATCAAGTCAGAAATCATCAATGACGAACCAAATCGAACGTGAAGCATAGTATTGAATTAGATGTGAGGGTCACTCGCCTCGTTTCGAAGAACCTAAAACAAATCGCAACCGAAGTCCTCCTCTTTCCCACCTTCAGATCGCCGTAGCACGAACTCGCAAACCCTAATTTTTGAGGAAAGAACGAATAATGAAATGAAGTCGCCATTTTTCGTTTATTTTTAGGCTTAGAGTTTCGAATGAATGAAATGGAGGAACGGGCGTCGGCCTTGATAAATATCACAACACCAAAAAGGAATGTGGGCTGATATTGCATTTTAAAGCCCGTATAACCTTAATGACTTTCAAAAGAATTTCAACCTAATTTAAAACTCCAAATAGCAATTTAATGACGATAATTAATTGTTACAAAACCCCAGGTTGTTACAGGCTCCTCTCCTTATAAAAATTGTGTCCTCGCAATTTTCATAATTAAGGTCGTTAATAACAATTATTTTTCTAACATAAACTGTTAAGCTAGAAAAATAAAGGTCAAAACATAGACGCCAAAGAAATTTTTTAATTTCATAAAAGAAATTTACAATTTCTCAACAAAAATCTGTTATCAAGTAGATAATCAGAAAACAACGAAACTGAATAAATAGAATTATCAACATTATTTAATTATCAATTAGATAATTAAAATTCAGAAATCACAAAACAGCAATATCTAATTATCAACAAAGACAATTAGAAAACACAAATCACAAATCACAAAACCGCAAATATCTAGTTACCCAACAGATAATTAGAAAACACAAACTTTATAATCGGCAAACTCTAACTATCAACAGAGATAGACATAAAACAGCAATTCAATATAATCAACATAATCTAGAATCAAGTAGAGACTAGAAAATATCATAATCGGCAAAATTAGCAAATATCTAATTATCAAAAACGATAATCAAAAATCTCAAATCAACGAATATCTAATTATCAAAAACGATAATCAGAAACAACAAATATCTAATTATCAAAAACGATAATCAGAAATCTCAAATCAACAAATATCTAATTATCAAAAACGATAATCAGAAACAACAACTATCTAATTATCAAAAACGATAATCAGAAAACAACAATTATCCAATTATCAAAAACGATAATCAGAAACAACAAATATCCGATTATCAAAAACGATAATCAGAAAACAAAAAATATCTAATGATCAAAAACGATAATCAAAAATCTCAAATCAACAAATATCTAATTATCAAAAATGATAATCAGAAACAACAAATATCAAATTATCAAAAACGATAATCAGAAATCTCAAATCAACAAATATCTAATTATCAAAAACGATAATCAGAAATCTCAAATCAACAAATGTCTAATTATCAACACGATAATCAGAAATCTCAAATCAACAAATATCTAATTATCAAAATGATAATCAGAAATCTCAAATCAACAAATATCTAATTATCAAAAACGATAATCAGAAACAACAAATATCTAATTATCAAAAACGATAATCAGAAAACAACAATTATCCAATTATCAAAAACGATAATTAGAAACAACAAATATCCGATTATCAAAAACGATAATCAGAAAACAACAAATATCTAATTATCAAAAACGATAATCAGAAACAACAAACATCCGATTATCAAAAACGATAATCAGAGACAACAAATATCCAATTACTTGCAGATAATTGGAAACAATAAATATCTAGAAATCAATTTAGATGACTAGAAAATCAACATAAAAGGTGGATTGATCCCAACAAATGGCGAGTTTTAGCTACGCCGCACGTGCATCTCATATGGCCGAAGCCTACCAAGTACTATATTTTTGGCGCCCAACAAATGACCCGAAGGTCCAACAAATGACCCGAAGGTCTAGTACTGGTATTGACCCGAAGGTCCATCATATGACCCGAAGGTCCAACATAGCGGCTCGAAAGCACACAAATTCATCAAAACAGCAAATATTTCAATTAACGAGTCCGGAATTAATCGAAATAGCAAATGCACATGTCCTATACCATGAGTTTTACTAAATCGTTTAATTCTCTTCATCGTTTCCTTGAAAATGCAAAATCGTGTATTTTAAATTAATAACATTTTACGTTCTTAAACGGACAAGTCCGGAACTAAGCGAATTAGTAAAAGAGAGGGTTCGTAGTCCTCAATTTTGCTGAAGCATTTAAATCGCTTCCTCGTTCTTTTGAAAGCGCAAACTGTAGAAATTTTGGAAAACAATTTTATTTTAAAATGATTTTTTTAAAACACGTGATTAAAACAACAACATCTGTAGCAAATTCGATAAGGAAATTGCACTTCTCAAAACACCGTAAAAACGGATCTCAAAATCAGCATTGCGGGATAACCGCTTGAAAATTCAATTTAAATTTGCAGGTTACTGAAGTCAAAGCGACAATAATTTTTTTACGTAAAAATCTCATCAAAATAATTCGCATCAAAATATAACACCAGTGAATTTTCATTCATTAAAAGTGTCAACCAAACACCGTGCTTCAAAAATTTAGCACCTGTGTAAAAATCCTGTTATAAAGATAACGGCAACAAAATACGTTTTAAAACCAAATACCGGTTCAAAGTAAAATTAATGCTATAACGTGCAACTCATATTTGCACGCACACTACAAGATAAATAAAAAATCATTCGATTATATCTTCAATGAAGATAAATTTAAAACATCAAAAATCTCAACAAAATTACATAACTGCAATTGCTTCGGATCCTCAAATCGGATTCTAAATTTTCAAAGAAAATAAAATAAACACATCTATATAACAACATAATGAATTTAATTTCATTTTCAAATTTTGATTTTTAAATCAAAAGAGTTATCAGCTGTACTCAGCGAAGGCAGTCTCACTGTTTCCGCTGCACACTCTGATAAACAGAACACAAATTACTCAATCATCAAAACACAATCACACTTTTATTTTTAAATAAAGATATTTAAAAATTTCATCATAATTTCAAAACTTTAGTTTTGACTCAAGGCACAAATAAACATCAACAAATAGTTGTAACACATGTTCCATCTAAGTTATGTTCTATATTATGTCCAAAAACCCTCCCTCTGATACCAACTGTGACGCCCCACCTCTATGCTCACAATAACAAAGAGTATTAAAGTAATACTGTCTGTTATTACGAAGAATAAGGCTGGATAGGAGCGGTCATCCGTAGTTAGGCCTTACACTAGTATTAATTATCTCGATAGAAGTGGTATATATTTTTCATCTCTATTTATTTACTCCCATTAACATATTCAATTCCAGTATAAAAAAAACTCCGTTGGTTCATAATATTTTAGGACAAGATATATAATAATAACACAGATAAGCTAAATACTAAACATGGATAATATCAAATCTCATATATATAACTGAAGTCAGTTACAATACATGTGATACAATACATATGATACAACTATAACTGTCGACACTGGAAGTTACATATACAAGTACATTATCGACAATAATATACATGAATACATATCATCCCATGCTATGACAACAACTACTCCAAAAGATATAAAGAGACTTCATAGCTCAAGCAGCAACCCAAAACAAGATATCAACAACCTTAAATAACTCGGTCTGACCCGAGTGTTAAATTCAAAAGAAAATAATACATGGGTCAGTCTAATTCAAACTCAGTTATTAATGCACGAAGCAATAATAATTAAATAACAAATAGACGACAATCACAGAAATCTCGTCTATCCAATCCTTTAATGAGGAATCGGATAACGATAAATATAACACGTAATAGTGTTAAACAGCAAATCAGCAAATTCAAATTATCAACGAAGATAAATGAAAGGATAACCAATGAAGATAATTTAGAAAACAACAGGATTGCCTAAACGGCAATTAACAACAAAATCTAATTATTAAGTAAATAATTAGAAACTCATAATCTAATTATCAAATAGATAATTAGACAACAACAAAATGATCAATCAAACCAAATCAAAATACAATTTCAAAATATTGAATTGGACACACAAAACAATTCAAGCAATCGAAATATCAATTAAAACGTCAATTCTGTTTGCTGCAGTACACACTCGCGTGCACTGCCTCGCCACTACAGTGATGAATTACACAAAAGCCCAATGTATCCAAATGCAAAATAAATATCACTAAAATCAATACTGTTTGGCTGCAGTACACGCTCGCATGCACTGCCTCACCACTACAGTATATGATGTCATCACAACTCCAAATATTAACAGCAAATCGAAATTGCAGAGGTCAAGTCACGGCCATCATGATTCAACACAACTGCAAACAAAATGAAACTGCACCAAAGGAATGGCATCAAGTGAAACAGTAAACCAACAATGGCAAAGACTCAAGTCAGTGCACCAATGATGCCAACAAGGCTCGGCATGCACATGAAGGCACAAAACAGGTACAGCCTAATACAACAGGGGACAGAGTCGAGACTGCATAGCCAAATCAATAACAAAATGCAAAAGTCAAGGCACTGACACAACAACATCAAATATCTCAATGCAAAACCTAGATATACAATCCAATATAAGGCATGGCCTGTGCAAAAGCAACATGGAGCAACAGAACAACAATGGCAACACACAGCAACTATACTTGAAACTAGAAACATCAAGACAGTATTCCAAAGTAAACAAACAAGGTCAAGTCTGGACAGTACCATTTAACCAACATTCAAAGATGCAAGCATGTACATGAGTGGTCAGTGAAACCCAAATGCTACATGAAACAAGTATGCAAACTGTCTCGAGTAATGATACCAGAGACAACAAAGAAACCAAATGCATGAAGACTGCATCAAGAATACAATTCAGATGCAATCATACATATATGCAGCAGACATGAGTGATACAACTTCGAACAAATACTCAATGCAACTACATAACGTCTCAGGACATGAATTGATGTATAGCTTGTTGGTGTTAGACATGCAAAGACAAAATGGATGCTGTAGTTACTTTCCCACATGCATGTATAAGCAATGCAACTGAACACGGCAGGGACAGAGGATGCAAATATGACATGCATCTGACCTCAAGGAGGACGCAAATGACTCTAGCATGCAAATATAACATGTAGTGCAAAAATGGACAGTAGCAGTGATGCAAAATCACACCAAAGCAGAATTCCAACATCAAAGAAAACCATATTTTGAAACAAGGTCAGAGATATAATGGCCAAAGCTAATACACGATCAAGTACAAGCCGAGGCAAAAATCATGTTTCATTGGTCAAGACCAATGCCAATAGAAAATTGCCCAAAGTCATCTGCAGTTCAAGTCAAACTATGCCAAAGTTATAGATACCAACAACTATTCAAAGCCGTGGTGGTCACGTGATAAAAACAGTAAGTAAAATCGAACAAGGTTGAAAGTACTACCAAAGGCATTGAACCGTATGGCCAAGGTCGAACAAGATCAACATCGACAAAAATCAAGTCGAAGCCGAAGACAACGAAAACAAAGTCGACGCCTTGGCAATCAAATTAAAAATGTCAGAGAAACCAAATATCCAAGGTACAAGTTTTAACAAATACAAATCAAAGCCGGATGTGAATGAACAAATCAACATCCATACGAAAACAGTGTCGTAATAACCAAGGAACAAGAAATCGAACCAAGTCAAAATCAAGTCAGAAATCATCAACGACGAAACCAAATCGAACGCGAAGCATAGTATTGAATTAGATGTGAGGGTCACTCACCTAGTTTTGAAGAACCAAATCCAAATCGCAACTGAAGTCCTCCTCTTTCCCCCCTTCAGATTGCCGTAGCACGAATTCGCAAACCCTAATTTTTGAAGAACGAACGAGCAACGAAATGAAGCTGCCATTTTTCATTTTTTTTTGGGCTTAAGGTTTCGAACGAATGAAATGGACGAACGTGCATCGCCCTTGATAAGTATCACAACACCAAAAAGGAATGTGGGCTGATATTGCAATTTAAAGCCCGTATAACCTTAATGACTTTCAAAAGAAATTTAACCTAATTTAAAACTCCAAATAGCAATTTAATGACGATAATTAATTGTTACAAAACTCCGGGTTGTTACATCTTTTTATGCTTAAATTAATAAAGTTTGGAAAACATTTTCAAAATAATTTCTACGTCCAAAATTTACGGAAAATTTTGGTAGAGTCTCCTTTGTACGAAGGGGCTCGGGAGAAAATATAATATCAATATAACAACATATAACATATTTTTCAAAAAAATATATATCCCAAAACGAGAAAAATAATATAATAACGATATAAACCGTAATCCGAGAAACATACCTATTTGTCGGGAAATAACGCTTAAATTATGAAACCAAAAGCAATAGCAATTGCTTCCATAACCTGTATTTCACTTATATAATCCAAAAAGGTTGACAATTATATCAGATGAAATATTTTAAGTGGTTTCAACCATCAACAAACAATTCAATACAACATCAAACACTCGCAACAAGGCATACAACCATAAAATCAATCATTCATTCATATCAAACAAAACAAATAGTTGTTCGGGTTCAACTTTAAATTGTACGGAATGAAAAATAAACTACTAAGTGTACCCTTCACTCAATAGTCTTAGGTGAAACTAAATAGATTATTCATACATCCCAACAATTTTAAAATATCCTTACCCAACAACCATAGGCCAAAACAAACAACGCTTCCAAACAAAAAATCAAATTAAATTTTCCAATTTCATAGCATTTATTGTTTGATTTCCTTTATATGATGATTTATTCCCTTTTTTATCTTTATCTTCATTTATTTGCAGTATTCATCTTTCTGCTTATTTTATTAATAAATAGCTTCAGTCATTTACTTAAGTTTACTATCTTTCATATATGCTACTTAATTTCATTTATTTACTTTCATTTCATACTTTTACTTGTACAATTTCCATTACATTCTTATTAAACATTTCAACTTCTAATATTTGGTAAGTTATATATATGCTTTTAAAGAATGAAATTGAAAGTTATACAAATTTTCTCATTTCTTTTAAAATTTATTCAATGTTCAATAATTATATCCTTTGTATTATAGGTTACAGATTTCAGATTTCTTTAAATTTCATTCATAACCTAGCATTAAATTTCTTATTTTAATTGAAGGTTCTAACCTTAAATTAGTTACATTCAATTTCACTACAATAACTGAAACTATTAATCAATGGAAACTTAAGAATTAAATACCGGGTTTTATTCAAATCATTTTAAAATAAAAGATAAATGTATTTATATATCCAATTATATTTAAAACAATTTAAAATTAATTTTTTTTAATATCTGTAGTAAAACTACTACAGTGGCCTTCCCACTTCGAAACTCGAAGATGAATGTCGATGATGCGTGCACTCATCACCGAAATTATTTTCCAGCGACAGAGAGGGGAGCACAACTTTATCTTTCCAAAATTTCTTTTAAAACATTTCTTTCAAATTTATATTGAAATACTTATATCAGAAAATACTTCTTTTAATAATATTATTATTATATTTCAAAATCATTCAAAAGAAATTTCAAAACTCCGGAACTTAAGTTCTAAATTTCCAATTTTATTTATTTTAATTTCAAATCCTACTTTACTAATATCTATATATTACACAACATAACAACCAATGTTTTACAACCAAATATATATATCCTTTAAAAAAAATTATCTTATATATATATAGAAAATATAATAGGAAAAATTATTTCATTCACCTATATTAAAACAAATATTGTGTCGGTCTATCCTATTAAGTGTTTAGATATCCCTATTGATGTCATAGTGTCCCATGCACCAAGCAGAAATTATAAATACAAAATGGAATAGATTACCACAATAATAAAACATTTTTATAACACTTACAAGTACGCTCTCTCATATATATACGCTCAACGACTCCCATAGGGTATTACTACCCTATTAGTAAAGAGTCAAACCCCACAAAGCTAAGGTTTATCGCTAAACCAAAGTTCTGATACCAGATGTAACATCCCGCCTTTTAATCGCTTTAAATCGACACATGTGCCAATTCAAACCATATGGAAGGGCAACGAGAAAGAAATAAAACAAAATAGAATCTCACAGCAGAAGGATAAAATATAATAATCAAATATACAGTTCTTGAAGCTATTTACAAAATATTTAATTTTACTTTAATTTTACAAAACACTCGAGTCAGAACTAAAAGATCTTATGTGAGTTAAATCAACAGGAATAAATATGAGTGCAATAACTTAAGAGATGCTCGGGACTTAAACCTCCTAAGGATCCATTAAACTATTTACTATGTAGTAATATTTCGCTATTATAATAATGTCTATTAATAAAATAAACTTACTTTTAAATAGCATTAAGGCTTTACATTTTCCACCTTAACACGTAATAGTCCCAGCAGTCCATCCAATATCATGGTCCCTCCTGATCGGGAAGCCACCAGAGGATACCACACGGGCTACGGGAGAAAACCGAACTCGTACAAGGCGTGATAGGGTAGGTGACACGGCACAAGTAGGCAATGCCAAGGTAGATATACCAATTACGCTTCCGGGTCGGTGGTAACGCGTAGCTGCTACTACCGCCCACCTCGAACAACACCCCCAAATCAAAGAAATCAAGAGTGGCCACCGAATCAATCCAAAAGTCAAAGTAGAATATCGAAAGGATGTGTCCGATCAAAGGTGCTACCTCAATTAACCCGTCAATCGCTCCTGTTTTAGTCATCTTATGCCCACTCACGGGAGTTGGGTCCATGTATTTACCTCAAAGGAAAACGCCGCCACCATCCTACTTCATTCTGGAATCTCCACCGCGTACACAGTTGTTAAAGTGGTTTTCGGAGTTGACAGAGAGTATGACAACTTCTGATCCCGGTCTCTTCAACAAACAAACGTTATTATAACACCGCGGTTATTTTAAAATAATTTATACTTTAAAACCAGGATATAATATTCATTTCAAAACCATATAATTACGATATCATTTCCCTTTTAAAACCAAATAAATATGATATTTTTTTATTTCAAATATATTCTTTTTCAAAAATCATAGTACTTTCAAATATATATAACTTCAACCCATAGTTTTGAAACAAAATTTCCAATACTTAAATGGTTTAATAATAAAATTACTTTATAAAGTAAATTTGCTTTTTAAATTTCTCAAATCAATTCCAAATACAGATTTGAGTTCCCAAATAAACCATTTAATTTCCGTATATTTCAAACTTTCAATGTCCTATTATTTAGTTTTGAAATATTTGCACAATAAATTCATAATCATTTAAATAAAGCTCAAAATTCAAATAACTAAATATTTCCTTCAATTTATTTATATTAGAAATATTCATTTAATTAAATCTTGAAAAATCCAGTTATAAATATCATATCTTTTAAAATTTCAAGTTTAATACATTTACATCAACTTACGGAGTTAAATTCTTAAATACCTCTCAATTTCGAATAAATCTCCAATTTTCCTTCAAATCTTAATTTATCTTAAATCTTCATAACTTTTATATTAAAGTATGAATTAATCACTTAACCATATTTATTTAAATAAAAATCAACTCCATTATTAAACTATTTGTTATTTACCAAATTCATACATAGTTAAAGACATGAATCTAACTATATATATAAAAGTAATATTTATAAAATCTCAAAATCAATATTCATTTAACCATATTATATAAAATAATCAAACTTTAATATTGGGCTTATTTTATATTTCAAAGCATATTTATATATGGCTAGAATCAAAATGTAAATTTGGCGTTCATATAACATGAAAATCAATATTTGTATGACCCGTATATTCCTTTACAACACCATAGAAATCATTTTAAAAATATTTTTATATAGATACCGCGGTGTCTGTATAAAATTTTCTATCCTATGGTCAAGTATACGGATATTTATCATTTCAACTCTTAATTTAAAAATAAAATTTACGGTGATATATCATTTCAAACCGCAATCTCGACTGAGATGAAAATACATAATTACTTGCAGTTTATACAATATAAAATATAGCATCCATTCATCCAAATATCAATCATCAACCATTTATTACAATCATCATGCAATTTAAACAAAACATCAATATAGAGCATATAAAATATAACACGTGTCAACGAACAGTTTATATTCAAATAAAAAATTGTTTAACTGGCAGTTTATTTGCAATAATAAATAAATTTAACTGGCAAATTATATGCAATAATAAAATTAAATAACAATTTAATTCAAATAAATGCTATCTAACTGAGATGATGATTAAATATATGCCAAATAGCTATAAATAAATTTCAAATCACATCATAAATGAATTTAACAAACATAAGAAATCTTAGAAGTTGTGAGTGGGTTAAAACACTTACCTTTGATTTTAGCCCATAAAATCCAAACAGAAGCACAAAACTCAACAATCTCCAAATTCAACTAAATCAATTTCATGTTGTCCGGAATATAAATTTGAATCCAACATAAGAAATCGCGTGTGAATCAAAGTTTATATGCAAAAGATATTCATGTTACAAGAAATATTATTAAAATAAAAATTAGTACGTGTTAATAATATATATAAATAAACAAATTTTAATACTTACATTTTCTCAAGATGAGGCTTCAGGAAAAGATTAAAGTACAACTAAGATGAGGACAAGAAGTGTACGAAAAATTAAAAAAAATCATTTTTATAAAAGAATGCTTTTGGATTTGCAAGAATAAGAGCTTTTGAATATGAGGTGTTAGGAGAAACAAAATGTAAAAGAAGAAATAAGATGTAGGTTATTTATAATTAGGAAATGAATGTGGAAAAAAATAAATGTCACGTTTTCTTATTAAAGCTTCAGGCATTAATAATAGATAAGGAAATGTACGTGGGAATGGAAAGGTTTGCAAACGAAAGTAGAATTTTGTACGCATTTAGGTTTTTATCTACGCATAATAAAATATTTATACTTACCTTATAAATGAAAACGTTCAATTTTTTTTTCTCAAAATGATTTTTTATTTCCATTAAAACACCCATTTTGTTTAACACAAAACGTGCGTTTCTTTTATTAAATCTATTAATTGCAATCAACGTTTTCTTTCCTTTTAATTGAAACATTTGAATTACATTAATTGCAGTTACTTACAAAGTTAAATTTTAAGACAAACAACTAAAATGGATAAAAAATAGAACAATTGTTCATTTAAACACGTTTATAAATTTATTGTTAATACATAAGAGTAATAAATAGATTATTTTTCTACCCTTGTAATCAATCTGTAAGCTAAAACATAGTTCAAATAAACATATATTTCTTTCTTTAAAATTAATCTTTCTATTCTTTATTTTAATGAAATTAAACCTACATTCACAGATGAAACATCCATTTTATTTTATGTAAATGTTTTTTTTCATTGAATCAAAACTTTCCTTATATTTTCACAAACATACGCTGCTTTTTACTGCACCTATTACAATTAGTATTCTCTCCTATTAATTGAAAATTTTCAATTACATTAATTCCAGTTGATTAAGTTTCAAAATGGGCTAAATGAATGTAATGAGAAGTAGAACAATTACTTCCTATCAATTAAATATATTAATATTAAATTAATTAATCACCTTTTTATTCAATATTTATAAACTAACCAATTCATCCTTTTTAATCACTTGGACTTTTACCATGATTTAATACAAATTTATAATGATATTCTTAAATTTTATCTAAATTTCCATTTATACAATCTTCTAAGTATTTACTTTTCATTGAATTGCAATTTATCCTATTATCGTGTATTAAATTCCAATATTGATAAAATTTTATTCCATCCCTTTATTCAACCAATAGTCATTATTTCAAATTATTAATTACAATTAGTTAAGATCTTACCATTGGTTCCATAAATTTATTCGCACTAAATTAGTTTTGCATTAATCAAATTTCCTCTAAATTTTCATTAACGTAGTTATTTTACTACGTTTTATTCCAATGGATTTAAAACTAATTCAATAGATGAAATAAATGGGTAAACAATTAATGATAATCACCAATTTGCCTAATTCAGTCTCATCCTTATAAATTTCATCTCATAACATTTAATGCTTCATCCCCCTTTGTATTCATATAAGGATTCATCCATAGAATTTACATTTACTTATTTTACAACTTTTACTTTTATTTATTGGTTCGATGTTTATTTCAAAATTTTCATTTATTACTCCCAAATATTCGTTTTCATTTATAATTGTCATGTCAGTTTCTTCTTTTATTGCATTATATATTTATTCATTCCTTCATTATTACATAACCTCATTTATTATCATTCATTTATTTATAGTAATTATGCTTAACCAAATTTCTTAGCCTCCCAATTGTTTACTTAAGTTTCTAACCATTCATTTATAATACTTCCCTTCCTATTATATTCTATTTGAAACAATTTCAATTATACCTAAGTTTATAATACAAGAACAACAAATTCTTATTTATTAAAGAATTCCATCGAATACCTCATTTGAACTTGTTTCTTAATTCACCAATTACGGCCTAAAATATAAATTTGCGTTTCTATTAGTTTACATACCCCCTTTCGTTACTACATTAATAATCACCAAGTAATGTTTATTATCAACTATAAATATTATTACTGCTTAACGACCATTTATTTTATAAATTTACACTTTATTAGGTATTCTTCATCAGTTAACATAATTTTGAATTCCTTTCCCAATTTACTAATGCAATCAATTTTGACCTTTACAAATTTAATACTTTCATTAATTGTCGTTTAAGTAGCCTTTAATCACTTTTATTTTTAAAACTTACTCAAGTGCAACAATTATACTTTCCATTATTATATTGATTTGAATTCCATTCTAGTTAATAATTTTATTAATGATTCACTAATTAAACATTTCCGTTTGTTTCTTATATTAAACTTATAACCAAGTTAAGACAATTTTCATTATTTCCAATTAATTGCAATTTTATTCTAAATTGTTAATTTTAATTACAATTGCTACAATTAATTTCTAACATTGTATCACATTCCCATAAATGTAACATTTATAAAATACCAATTAAATATCTCACGAAATCACATATTTCTTATTTCAAATAATTACCAAATATTCCTGTTTACATTCAAATATAACTTTGCATTCTTTAACAAATCCATAAATTTTCAATTGCCTAATATATTCATAAATTACCATTAAATGTTCTCCATAAATTTCTTTACTTGGTTTCTAACTTTTTATTCATCAATTACTGCCCTATAAATAACTTACGTTCCATCATAAATTATACGATTTTTATTTCCTTCTAAATTTAACTAAAATCTTATCAATTTAACTCATTTTAATCATCGAATTTTATGGGTCGTTACAAATAACGTACTTGTATTTTTTGTACATAAGTATACACTTTATCTCGAGTCTCCTATCTTTATTAGGCTATTCTTCTGTTTCTCACAAGGTATAAATACAGATATGGATAGAACTAGAGGCAGAGTTAATCTAGAAGGTGACAGCTCCACCACAAATGGAAACCCCCGACCAAATGCTAGAAGTACACAAGGTCAGGCTCAGGCAGAGAATGTTGGTGCTGGGGTCCTATAAGTGGATACGGGAGCCATGTATCAGTTTTTCATAAACAAGATGCAACCTGGAATTGTGGCCAGAGTTGTTGGAGGAAATGCCGCGGGAGGAGTTCAAGAAGCTCTAGTAGTCAACCACTATGCTAACTTTAGTACAGACTATACATGGCTTGGAGGAAAGCGGTTTATCGAAATAGAGGATGCTATAGAAGTGGCGAACTGGTTATTACACCGTGAAAGGATTTTGGCTGATTTAGGGCTTAATGATGAGTAGAAGGGGAGGCTTGCCTCAAGAAAGCTTCAAAGGGCAGCTTTATTTTGGTTGAATAATGCGACAGTTGGGGTAACGAAGAGGAGATGACGTGGGCTGAGTTTCGAAGAAGGTTCAA
This sequence comes from Allium cepa, assembly GCA_030765085.1. Taxonomy (NCBI): domain Eukaryota; kingdom Viridiplantae; phylum Streptophyta; class Magnoliopsida; order Asparagales; family Amaryllidaceae; genus Allium; species Allium cepa. Next base: position 924,117,133 of record CM060935.1, on the reverse strand, counting down.
GGAAAGGTTCATGTCAGTAATGGTGCAGTCTGTTTTGATAAGGTAGTTCGCTGTGTTGGAACAAGGAGAAGTGTATATTCTGGAGTATACTAGCAGGTTTGAAGAATTGGCTAGATATGCGTATGCTAATGTCGACACGGTGATGAAAAGGAATGAAAAGTTTATTAGAGGTTTGAAGCCAGAATTAGCAAGGGCTACTTTGCTGCACATTAGAGATCCATGTGATGTGGTAGCGGAGATGACATTAAGACAAGAAGAGATGCTAGCTTGTTTGGAGAAGAAGAAGGAAAAGGAGGTCCAGGTTGGACAGGGCCAAAAGAGAAAGTTTTTCCACAAGAAGAATGCTCAGAAAGGAGTAGCGGCGAAGAAGGAAAAGTCTAAGGTGTTCTGTTACAAGTGTGATAAGAAAGACCATTATGCTCATGAATGCTGGACAGGCAAAGAAAAAAAGGCTACTGAGAAGAAAGGAGTTAGATGCTTCAATTGTGATCAAGTGGGGGCACTATAAGAACCAATGCAAAGAGCCAGATAAAGGAGATAAAGGCCAATTATTTTCATTGGAGCCTGCTACTTCGAAGCCGATAATACAGGAGAAGGAAAGACAGTTCTAGGAGGTGCGCTTCAAATTCATGGTACGTTTATTGACGTTTTTTTTGATACTGGTGCATCACACTCTTTTATATCTCGATGTTTGGTATATAAGCTTAACCTAGAACCTAAATATTTAGTTACTTCCTTAAGAGTTGCAAATCCTACAGGAGGGGCGACACTTGGGATAAAATGTGACTACTTAGAGTTTGACTTGGTAGGTTACACCTTTGTTTGCAGTTTGCATGTATTTACTTTGTATGGTTTGGTATTATATTGGGTATCAATTGGTTAAGTGAGTATGATGTTTAGATATTTTTTCATCATAGGAAAATATCACTTAGACACCCTGATTGTGATGATTAGATAGTTTATCTGTAGAAAATCCTAGTTGTGAGGTGAATGCTTTATTAGGTGTTATGGAGTTCGAAGATGAGTTGAATCACGTCTCCGTGGTTGGAGAATTCCCGATGTCTTCGAGCCGGAAGTTGGATTGTTGTCGAAATAAGCCATTAATTTTCAGATTGATTTGGTGCTTGGAGCAGAACCGACGAGTAGGTTGCGAAGCAGGATGACCTGACAGAAACGAAGGAGTTAAAGGTGCAATTGGTGGATTTGGAAGGCAATAATTTTATTAGACCGAGTAGCTCACCTTGGGAGCAGCGGCAGTATTTGCTTAGAAGACAGATGGATCATTAATGTTATGTATCGATTGTCGTAAGCTGAATGAGAAGACGATAAAGAATCGATATCCATTTTCAAGAATTGACAATTTGTTCGATCAGTTGAGTGGGACCAAGGTATTTTCTCAGTTGGATTTGGCTACAGGTTTCCATCAGCTTATGGTGACAGATGATAGTACACATTTGACGGTGTTTAGGACCAGATATTGATCGTACAAATGGTTAGTTATGCCATTCGGACTAATTAATGCGCCGACATTCTTTGTAGACTTGATGAATCAAATTTTTAGAGAGCATTTGGATAGATTCGTGCTGGTGTTCATTTATGATATTTTTATATACTCTAAGGATGAAAAGAGCATGAAGTTCATCTTAGAGTGGTTCTTGAGACTTTGAGAGAACATCAGTTGAAGGCGAAGTTTTCGAAGTGTCATTTGTGGAAGAAGGCAGTGAAGTTTCTTGGTCATGTAGTTTCATAAAAAGAATTGGCAGTAGATCTAACTAAAATTGAGGCAGTGAATAGTTGGAAAAGGTCAGAAATAGTGACTGAGATGAGAAGTTTTCTTGGATTGGTAGGATATTGTAGGAGGTTCATAAAGGATTTTTCACGGATAGTAGCACCGATGACCAAGCTAACACGAAAGGATGTGAAGTTTGTATGGACCGATAAGTGTGAGGAAGCATTCCAGAGCTTGAAACACTTATTGACCTATGCACATGTATTAGTTGTTCTGGAAGGGAATCGAGACTTGGTAGTTTACACAGATGCATGTGGAACTGGACTAGGAGCAGTGTTGATGCAGAGAGGTAAAGTGATTGCCTATGCTTCTAGACAGCTTATACTGCATGAGGTTAGATACCTGATTCATGACTTGGAGTTAGCTATAGTTATTTTTTCTTTGAAGGTGTGGATACATTATCTTTTGGGAGAAAGGTTTGAGCTTTATACAGATCATAAATCATTAAAGTACTCGTTCTCTCAAAAGGAGCTGAACATGAGACATCAAAGGTGGTTAGTGTTTTTAGCTGCTTATGATTTCAGAATAGAGTATACACCAGGAAAAGGCAAAAAGGTTGCAGATGCGCTTAGCAGGAAACATCAAAATGCAGTGTTAGCGATGATTGGTGAGTGGAAGGATTTGGAAGCATTAGCAGATTGCAGAGTGCAGTGGATATCCAAGACTGGTCTAGTGAAAAATCTACTATGTTATCTTGTTTAGAAGTCCGACCGGTACTGATTAAGAAGATTGCTTCTTAATAGGAAGAGGATCTAGTATTAGCTGAAAGGATTAGGAAATTAAGGGATGCAACGGAGAATGATGACTTATAGGATTTCCATCTTGACCAAAGGGGATGGTTGAGAAAGAATGGTAGATTATGTATTCCAAATGTGGAAGACATAAGGAAAGAAGTTTTGGAGGAATGCCAGCATTCAAAGTTCACTATTCGTCCGCGAAGAACAAAGATGTATCAGGATATGAAGAGAACTTTCCTCTGGGAAGGCATGAAGAGGGATGTTGGCTTATTGGTGAAACAATGTTTGAATTGTCAACAGGTGAAAGCCGAGCATCAGAAGCCAAGTGGATTGCTTCAGCATTAGATATTCCAGTATGGAAGTGGGATTATATTTCTATGGATTTCATAGACCGGTTGCCGAGATCAAATAAAGGGAATGAAAGTATATAGGTTATAGTGGACAGATTGACCAAGAGTGCCCATTTCATTCTAATTTAAGTCAAATAGGATGACACCTATACTGGAAAAGTTATTTATGAAGAAAGTAGTTAGACTTCATGGAATTCCTAGTAGTATATTCAGCGATAGAGATTCCTTATTCGAGTTCTAGAAAGAGTCTACAGGAAAGTTTAGGAACCAAGCTCAAGATGAGTCCGCTTACCATCCATTGAAAGATGGGCAAACGGAAAAGGTTAACAAGATCTTGGAGGACTTTTTATGAGCTTGTGTATTGGATTTCAGAGGATCATGAGAAGACGATCTTCATCTAATCGAGTTTGTGTATAACAATGTTATTAGATTAGTATTGGGACGACGTCGTTTGAGGCTTTATATGGAAGACCATGTAAATCTCTAGTTTGTTAGTTAGAGACATGGGATAGATTAGTACTTGGTCCACATTTGGTTAGAGATGCCAAAGAGAAGATTGAGTTGATAAGGGAGAGAATGATGGAAGCTCAATCTAGGCAGAAGCGCTATGTACATAGAAGATAGGAAGATTTAGAGTTCTCTGTTGGAGATCATGTTTTCGTCAAAGTGTCGCCAATGACAGATGTTATCAGGTTCGGGAATATAGGAAAGTTACCACCGAGATTCGTAGGTATTTCCTATTTTAGAAAGGATTAGAAAACTCGCGTATAGAGTTGAGTTACTGAGCAGTTTGGCAGTGTCCATGATGTTTTCCATGTATCTCATCTAAGGAAGTGCGTTAGGGATCCAAACACTACTATAGCACCACTGTGTTAGAGGATTTAGTAGTGGAACCGGACATGACTATGGTTAGAAAACCTATCCGGATAATCGCGAGATACGAGAAGAAGGTGAGGAACTAGACAGTCAGATTAGTAAAGTTCCAGTGGAGCGACATTGCTAGAGACTGTATATGGGAGACTGAGAGTAGGATTAGAGACGCTTATCCTGATTTGTTTGATGCTATGTTTTACCTATGATTGTTTGTTGTTTTCCTTAATTTCAAGGACTAAATTCTTTAAGGATGAGAGATCGTAACGCCCCATACTTTTAGTGACATAATTTAGGAAATTTATTTAGTTAAATTAAATTAAATAATGTAGATTGATTACTTATTGAGATTTGTGATTAAGTTAAGGGGTAGCCATGCCATATTAATGAATGGATAAAAGAAGTAAAATGGAATTAGGGTATTAGGAAATAAGGAAGGGCAAAATAGGAAAATGATTAAACTTATACCATAAACCCTTAGGAAAATGAACAGACTCTCATTTCATTTTATAACAAATGAAAATAACCATACTAAGGTCGACCAACATTAGCAATCTTAAGAGAAAGTAAAGCTAGGACTAAAGAGATGAATCAAATCAATTAATCAAAATAAAATATCATATCCTAATCAGAAAGCTAAGGTGAATAATTTCTACATCTCAAGTTTTCTTAATGATTTCGGTTTTAAGATGAAACCCAAATTTATCTTGCATGATTTTGAAGAGCGAAACATTTATATATACATGATGATTTAGGCTTGTTTATATAGATTTTATGGTATGCTTTGATTTGAAAACGCTATTTAATGACATCAAAAGGCCTTGCAATTTTGGATATAGATCAGAAATGTTATTTTAGAGATGGATTTCAATTTTTCATAATTTCCTAAATTAATGTGGATTTTATATTAATTTTCTAGTGAAGAAACTGAATTATTGGATTATAAATTATTTATGACTAAACAAATAATTATTTAGGTCTGAAATTTATATATGTTAAATAACATATTTAATTGGATTTTCTGGAATTTTTGTAAAATTTTCCAAAGTTTTTTCATGAATATATAAACTATTTAAGGTATGAGACTTTAATGTTTTGTATATTTAATTGAGGAGAAGGGTTAATTTGAAAATGATTTAAATTAATTAATTCTGAAATTATGGCAGTACCAATAAGGCAGGTTAGTTAAAAGGCATAATTAAAAAGTTTTAAAATCAAAATTTCATGCCAAAAGCATGTTTCGCCCATTTTGGTTTCACCCAAGTAGCTTCCGACTAAGACCCTCCGCCTCCTTCCTCAAACCAATGCACATAGTATCAACATCTTGGTACATAGTGAATTGGACAAAGGCGGAAGGTAAGAGTCGAAAACAAGGAGTTTTGAAAGGGTTGAAGGGCGAAAAGCGCCTGCTTGCTTTCGACTTAATTGGCACCGACTAGGTCAGTTGATTTAAAGAAACGTTTTAAGGTTGTGCCTTTATTCTAAGTAATAGCTTTTGACTTAATGATTAGGACTAAGTCGATGGTATTAAATGTTGGTTTTCGAAATAGTTGCACCTTTGTTTTTAAATAATAGCTTCCAGCTAGGTCAAAGCCTTTGTTGCCGTTTTCTATCTTTTGAAATAGAGCTTTCGAAGGGGATTGTTTTGTTTTATAAAAACCCTACCTCTGCTCCAATGCTTTCGAAAGGGGAGGTTTCGACACCATCAATTTCGAAAGAGTAGGCTCTCGACCATGTTGCTTGTGACCTTGGTGATTTTTAAAGAACAACCCAATGGTTTTGAAAGGTGTTTTACCACATGTTTTAAATTGAACCCAAGTGCTTTTGAAAGGATTGAGTTTATAATTGTTTGATGCTTTCCTAAGGTTTTAAAAATGGTTTCAAAGGCGTGGTTTTTTAAGGTTTTCGAAGGTGTCGAAAGGTAACGTTTTCTGATTATTTCGAAAGATCTAAAGGAAAGGTTTTTCCAATGGTTCTAAATATGTTTAAAGGAAAGGTTTTTCCTATGGTTTCGAAAGGCAATGTTTATTAATTTAAAGAGGGCTATCTAAGGTTTTAGCTTTTAAAGGAAAAAGAATTTCAATGGTTTCAAAAGGTTATATGAATGGTTTCGAAAGGATACGGTTTCAAAAGGGATACATTCATTCGATCGAAAGGGGTACTTTCAAATATTTAAAGGTTTTCATCAACAAAGATTTGAGTAAAGTATGTATAGCATGGCAAGGTGATTTTGAGTAAAGCATAGGGTATAAATGTTTTCCTTGTTTAAGTTTGTTTTAAAAGGTTTTAAATCATTTTAATATGAAAAGGTTTTCAAGGAAAATTATGGGAAGTTATCCCTAAGTAAAATTGACTCACATATTAGAATACTACATGGGACTAGTATGGGGTCACACCCTATACATTAGCTATTAGCCCCAGCTAATTTAGTTCAAAATTCAAGTGTGCAGGGCTTTGTCACAAGTAAGACTAAAATTATGATTACACACATAAGGGAATATATATTTGTATACAGACAAGTTCACTACAAGAAAACCCACCTTTAGTTGCACTTATTGGTGGCGTTTTAGTGCAACGCAACAAATATTATTTTTACGTTTATTTTTACTTGTTTTTGTTTTATGTTAAGGCTATCAAATTTTGCCGCCTTCCCCGCCAATTGCTAAAAAGTTGTCACGTTTTTTCGATCACTTTCCCTCCATAATTACGTTTCTCTATATTTCAGCATAATTCCCTCCGCTGTTACATTTCTATCGTCCTCTCGCTTCTGCTCCAATCATGCCACTTCATCAATCTACTCCCCTTCACTTTGTTGATCAAATATTCCTTCAATTTAGTGCCATTTTCTTCCGTGAGATTGAATCTACGAATCGAGGTAACAAAATCCTAATTTGGCTAAGGGATTTTAATTCTGTACCCTAATCTGCGAATATACAAATCTGTGAATCGTTGTATTCCTCCTCAACCTAGTATTCCTTCACAATCAATTGAAACACTAGTTGATCCTCTTACCGCGAAAAAAATAAAAGTGAAAAAAAATAAAACCTTTAAGCCGCCGAGATATGCAAGAGGAAGATTTATTCGAAGAAAAAATAAGGGTTAATTTTCCCCAATCTACTCATAAATCTATAAGAATTTTGATGTATAGTTTGTTCTTCCAATTTTTTGCACTGGTAATTTTGATTTGATTGCAAGTGTTGAACTTTTTTATTGATCATCAGTTGTTGTTTATTAATAAAATTTGCATTTGTTATGCTGATGATGATTTGATTTTTGAGTTTTCCATGATAGTTCATATTTTATTTAGCTATACTGGAAAAATCGATGAGAGAAATAGCTTATTCTTACTAGAATCTACAAGTTTTATTACTTCATCCACAATATAATTTGATTGAGTTTATGCAATGATTTTTTTCTATAAATTCATTGGTGGATCAACTAATAAATTTTTTTCCTGTTCTTATATCAATTGTTGCTTCTTAAAATAGTTATAAGTACAGATACAACAATTGGCACTTTAAAAATGAAAATTAGCCTCTAGCATAAATTTATTGAATTCATGTTTGTATTGTCACGGTTTATTTCATTCTGAATCATGAAAAGATATCTTTGTTGCAAATTCACTATATTACCACACTTTCTTGACGTACTTCTTCGTTTCCAACCCAAAGAGATACCAGACTAAGAAATTTTTGCTTTTGAAGCTTATTAGTTTGGTGAAACTACGTAGTATGAAACACTGGTTGAGGAGTACAAAAGTAGTAGTTGAATCAATTTGTGGCAATATAAGTAAACTTGAGCATCAGAGAGTTTATTTTACTATTGAGAGTATAACAAACTTGGAAGTTACAGCAATGATAAATTAAGTATATTTAATATATATTGTTATTTCATATCTACTTAAAATATTTATAAGGTTAACATTCATAATGAAATAGTTATTCATAGCTTTACTACACCGTATCAATGCGCCATATCATTTTAATTCTTCGTGTCGACTAATACATATATAATCATATGTCTTGCCATGTTTCCTACAAAAAAAAGAAAAGAAAACAAACAAATGATTAATTTTATAAAAAATATTTCTTTGACAAGCAAGAACACGTGATTTCAAACTTATCTGAAATATCTAGTTTTATTGTTTTCATTCAGTACATAATGTCATGTTTGAGCAATTGCCTACAAATTGATGAGCTTATTAATAAAGGGACTATAATATGCACAATAAATTTTTAATCTTATGTCTCATGCTATTTACTTGTAATAAATAGTATGAAATTATCATACAGAACATACAAAAATTGGATAAAGAGATGTAGAATTACACTTGTGATGTTAAGAGTCGTTATTGTTTATTTCATTCGGGTATGGTTTCTTATTTTGAATAGAAGAATTATGATTGTTTTGTCTACTAGACTATCGAAAATCAGAGTATGATGGTAATGTTTTGCTTGTTTCCATGAGGGTTTGGAGATAAGTTAATTTTATTTTCTTTAGTCGAGCTTGGGTGTGTAGGAAATAAAGTTTTGTAACAAACATCTTACTTTAGTATTTTACTCTTGGTTTCTTAAAGTTTGGTGATAAATATATATTTTTTATCTGAAGAAGTGGTATTGTCCTAGATGTTTCTTAGCAACCGAGAAAGATTTGAATACTATTTTTATTTTGTTTATTCTTTGAAGTGATTAATGCACCTTTATCATAAAGTTATAGCATTCGAGGTATTTTCTTGCTGGTAGTTAGAACATAAATTGAATGGTTCAAAAAAATACTATTTTTCAATTCAGATTTTAATTCATATGAGATATCGAACGATATAAACATAATATTTAGGCTACTGATCACAAAATTCGAAATCTGCTAACTGATGGTCTAACATGAAATTTTAATTCATTGCTAGGGTCAATGTCCAAAATTGATGATCTAAACAAAAGTAGTTAACCTAGATATATTTTCATTTATATTTAGGGTAGTGAAAATCCCGACTATCCCAATAACAATAATAGTAGTAGTGAACGTTTGTATCTACAAATTTCTAGTTAACTAATACTTACATTAAAGCAGAAACAGATGACTATAATTGGTTTTTTAAAACAATGCCATGTTGGTAACTGCTGCCCATTGGACAGTGGATGCTATGGACCTTCGATGATTTGACAAAGAGTTTATATATGTTAAGTTTGAGTTAATGAATTTAAATCTATCCCAGATCTAAAAATGACTAGGTGACATTGTTGGTTAAATAGTTCCTGAGCAAAGTAGGTTTTTGAATATGGTTGAGTTTTGAAATGTTAATTTGGAGAAGAAATGAAAGATTCAGAAAGTAAAGGTTGGCATATGGAAATTACTAGATTATGTATATGTTTTCCCTTAAAAAATTTATTTATGTACTTGACAGTCTACCGATTAATCTTTTGTGATTTACTCAACCACACATTTGGTCTTATATCATTTTTCACTTCACAATAATTTTTACAATATAACCTCGCCGTCAGACATATCTGATGCAAAAAATATTATTCTAAAATATAAATTCTAATATGCAAAGTTTGTTGACAACACGCTTCTAACCTTGGAACATGATTGATTTAATAGTTTGCCAACGGTTCGTGACTAGTTCACATTCACTCTTGGACTCATATTCATCGACCTTGGTTTCAGGCCCAGTACTTGCTTTAACAATGCTTTTGTTAGCTAAACTCAAAGTTTATTTTGCCAACATATTAGCTAAGGTCCAGTACTAATTTAGCAGCTATATTATAATAGTTTACACTACACATAGTACAGTGCTTCATTTCTGTGGCATTTGATGTTCAAGATTCCAAGAACATAGTAAGGTACTTCAAAATATATAATTCTATCTTTTAGATAGTCTGTATGCAAGTATTTGGAGATGATTATATTGAATGTCACCACCAGCTCTTCACGACCCTTGAAAATTGACATAAATACGCCCATTGTATAACATGCGGAATGATCGAGTGCCGGAATGACAGATTGTTGAGGGAAAAGAAAGGAGGTAAAAGAAGAAGAAAACTAAACAAAAATAGAATCTCAAAGAGGAATGAATAATATATAATACCAATAGCTCTTTACACAGATCAAAACTGTAATATGCATATTTCATACCAGAGTACACAAATCAATAATTACCAGCCTGGACAATTATAATAACCCACCTTCACAATTGCTGGCAATTTTAAACAAATTACTGCAGCGGTAATAAATAAGTACGAGTAATACGTCTTCGTTATCAAGCTCGTCTCTTGAGCTCCATAGCATCCTAACCTAAACCTATAATACTCAGTCTTACCCAAGCATTAAAAAAATAACATCAGATTCAGCCTGGAAAATCAGCTTGAGAAAATACATTCAATTTGAATTATTAAAATTATCAAATCCTTTGAAAATCAAAGGTATCTCATAAGACTATGCCACAAATAAACACGATGGGTTTTTACCTTACAATAACCAAAACATTTCATATATAATATTTATACTTATTCAAATAGTTGAAATGCTTGCATCTCACGTTCCAGCATAGTTGGGCACAGTCAAAACCTTACGGTGTTTATTGAAGATTGAATTCCAACTGAATGACTATGCACTAGGTACCACCTACCACAGTACATGTCTAGAAACACAGTACAGAGGACCACGTCGGGATCCCCTGCTACACAAGACCAGATTATCCCTGACCTGGATAGACCGAATATGCTAACACCCCATATATTCCCACCCTTTTCCAAGCTCCTTACACACGTAGTGATAATATCTGAGGTTATCTAGAAAGGTGATTGACATACCCTACTTGGGTGCTACCCACACAGCCTTTTTGCATCCCCTCTGATTTTCAGCCATTTCTGGTTCATGAGGCAAGAGGCTACGATTACCGTTTTAGAATTGTTCACTTAGAATGCTGATTGTCCTCCAATGACAATGTACTAATACAATTCATCCATACAAGTCCATTCCCGATCCGAACGGAAACTAAGGCACTACTCCTACTGTATCCATTTTGGAATCACCCTCGGGATTAGTAGGGATTATCCCTTGCACTTTACTTCTCCATCTTTGACTCCATGCTCTTGTCTTTATTACGAAAACGTACTTGTTGGACCGAAGTGGTTTTTGAGTCATAAATCCGATCCCGGTCTCTTTGAATCAACATTCGATATCTCCGGTAAACTTAACCCCGATTCTTTAGGAAATAAACAGATGAAAATAAAATCAGAGATCACCTCCTAATCATTAATGTACGGATTTCCTTAAAAATGTCCTAGAAGAACGAAACGAGTTTATACATACATTATGGCACCTCGGACTTTAACTGAACCATATAATCCCCGTACTTCTTTTATATATTTCAAGAGTGATATTTAGGTCCAGATTTGATAGTCGCTTATTTAACTTTCAAATAAACAATCAACTCAACCAAATATTCCTTTTTTCCATTGAAAATATTAAATCACTTTTTAATTTAATTTTAATTATAAAAATTATCTTTATCTAAATTATACATACTTATCCTATCGAATTTAGTAAATTTACAAATCATCTTTTCAAAAGTATTTGAAAAACCAATGAAAATAATGTGGAAAGTACAACCGTGGTACTAAACCATGGATCACAGTTCAATGGTTACGTCTTTATCCCAGAGAAATCCAAAACTTAATTGTAGGCACTCACTGCCTTCGATTTACACCATGCGAGTACACCATTACTTTTCAAAAAATTTAATTTTAGAAATTATCTCAAAATAACGCTTGTAAATTCTAAAATAAATTTTAAGTTAAATCTCGTCAAATATAATTAAATAAAAGTTACTACACAAAGCCCTATTAATATTTAATAATTATCTTTGAAAATAATAATGTCGATTAGTGCTTAAATAATAATAAATCTTTAATAATTACTATAAAGTAACTAATCAATAATAAAATACGCTTTAAACAATTTAAAATACTTAAATAACTAATTTCTAGAGTATATTTAACACTTTTAAATCTTCCAATTTAATAATTGAAAATCCTCTTTTTTTTAAACAAGCCAATTTCCTCCATTCCAATTCCCATTTCATAAATTTGGAAATCTCATCTGAACTCCAGTTTAACCAATTTTATTCCTATTTCCCAAATTCACTTCTATCTCTAAAATATTTAAAATCTCGGTTATAAAACCTCCTTTTATTTTAAAACAAGTACCACTTAAAAAATTATTGTTTAAAAAATTCATTTATAAATTTTATTCCAAAACCACTTTTCACAATAACCCGATTTAGCGAGGTACAAATTTCAAAACCATTTATTTTATCCAATTTACTAAGCCAAAACTCTTTATAAACATTTTACTTCAAAAGCCTGATTAAAATTCCAAATTCGAACCACGTTTTTATTGGCTCTTAAAAGCATCAAAAATTCAGGTTAACATCCATAACATCCAATCAATTTAAATCACACAATAACCTGTCACAGATTATTCAACAAAAACCATATATCACCATATGTGCAATTAAATTCAATATTTTTGAGGAATCCAGTTGGATCCCTCCAACCCGTTTCTGTGCATCCACAGATGTTGGCACAACATAAAAATACAAATTCCACTTCGAGGTGGAATATCGTGGTATATAGGGTCATCCGCTATTATGCGGGGCGACGCATAGGGTCTCATCCGCTATATATATGCGAGAATATCAACACTCCAATGTATTTATGCTATTATATATAATATCATATCTAACTGATTTAAAATGCATCAATTCAACCAATCAATCATTTATAAATTTTAACTATATTAAAATTAAAGTTAGCAGTCCAAAATTGAGTGAGATTAACTCACCTTGAGTTTTTACGTTGCAAGACGTTCCAATTTTAAATTAAATGTGACGATCCGGAATTTTCGAGCATTTAAAATCGGAATATTTAATTGATTTTAAATATTTAAAAGTTAATTTTTAACTTGAATTCAAATATCACTATTTATTTGATAATTAAATTATTGGATTAAATAAGTTGAAGTTGGGTGAAATGTTGAATCTTCAGTTTAAACCTACTAAAAATAATTTGAAGGCTTGTAAAATTTATATTGATAGTACCGAGGATAATAGAAATTATAAAATTGAAATTAACAGTGGTTTGTTCAGTTTTAAGATTTTATAGTTTAAATTAAATTTAAAAATAGCCTTCCGAGACGCAGTCTCGGAATTCAACGAAACCAGTTCCATTGGGTCCGTAATATGGAATTATTATCGGATTCCAAGTGTCGTAGTGTTTGGAGTAGTTGTGTGAACGTACGATATGTAAACGCGCTGAAATTTATATCGAAATTCAATATAATAACTGGTCCAAAAGCTATCTTCTCCATATGATCGAATTAGGACTCGAAGCCTTTTCCATTGCGTTCGGAATAGCGTTAACTTTATAAACACCTAGCGGCACGCCTCGATAGGAATTCGAAATAGTAAGTTGCATTTATCGGAACGATTTGAATTTGAATTTAAGTTAAATATTTTACTAATCAAACTTGCAGCCGTATTCTTTCACATCTAAACTTTTTGCTGTCACTGCAGCCTTCTTTTGCAAGCCACTTTCTTATCGACATCACATCTTGTTCCCTTTCGTTTTCTTTTATCACACTTCCTCCTTACAACTCAGAGCCATGTCGAACGAAAAGAATAAGAGATCTCGTTCCCCTTCTTTCACAAACGAAATCCCTTCCTTCTTTAAAAATCATTCTGTTCGTTTCAAAATAATAATGGCTGCCTCCTTCCATTTTTTCAAAATCAAATCATTTAATAAAAAAAAATCGAGTCTTCCCTTGTAAATCAAAATCCCTAAATCAACAGACGACTCGTTCGAAGATGGACCGGGCATCGATTTCAATTCGAAATCAAATCAGCGAGGGAGCGATCGCATTTTTCCTTGTTCGAGTTCACTCGCGTCGGTGTCGTGAGTCTAGAAGGAGGAAGGACACGCGCATGGCATAGAGGGAGGTCGTGAGTTCAACAAAGAGGTTATGGGTTGCTTTATCGTGATGTGGTGGTTGAAGTCGAGGCTTAGTGATTAGTCATGGTAGCGGCCGATGTCGATGGTGGTTCGAGTGTAGCAATGTTTTGAGGTATTCGTTTTTCTTTCCCTCTCGATTTTGCTTGATTTCTCTGAAAGATAATTCAATATAGATAAGATAATAAACACAATAAGATAAAAGTTAAATTATAAATTTAATATATATATATATATATTTAAATTTATTTACAGAAGGAAGAAGAGCAGAAATATTTATATTCTTTACTGAAAGAAGAAGAAAAAAAGAAATATACATGTTTTAAAATTGTAATTACATTTGAAATAATGTATTGGTGATAAGCGGTTTAAGTAACTCATTTAAATTTTTGGTTACTAGAAAATTAGTTAGCATAGGAAAATTTATTTTAAATTTTAAATTTGCTGGTCTAAATTAAAATACTAGTTGATTTAAATTTATTTGGAAGGATAATTGATGGCTCGGTAATTTAAGAATGTTAATAAATTATTTGCTTAATTCAAATATTAATAAATTTATAAATGGGAAGATAAATGATCGATTTATTCGAATATTGATAAAAAAATCAATTAAAATTTATACAAGGTCAAAATGGCGAAGGAAGCAAGCTAATTTGGATGGATTGTAGAACTAAGGTCAAAGGTGAGTTAATCTCACTCAGCTGAATTCAAATTTAAATTTAAATGATTAAATTTAAATAATTGTTTGAATGGTTGAATTGATTGATGTTCTATAGTATGGTATATTTTGGAATTGGTGTTTTATATTGTGCTAACGTTTGTGGATGCAGGAAAAACAGGTTGGAGGGATCCAACTGGATCCCTCAACATTTATTTAAATTATTTAATACCCTCTGTTGTGATTATTTGATATTCTATGATGAATTATATTAGAATATTGAATGCTATGGGCTGATTGGATATAATTGGGTATAATGAATTACCCAAAATATATAAATTGGATTTTAGAAAGAACATAAAAGAAGTGAATTTGTAAGTAAAATAATTATAGAAATTTGAATAAATTTAAGAATGAATTGGAAAAGAAATAAAGTGCCTTTAAAATTCTAATAAATAAATCTTGAGTATAGTAAGGGAAATTTTGAATAATCAGAAGATTAATGAATTTTAAACTACAGTATTATTATTTTAAAAGAACAAAACATTTATTTAAAATTTAAGATTTAAATTATTGAAAAGAATAAAGAAGAAATTGGGATAAGATCTGAAATTTATATATTTTAATTAAAAGATTTAAAATCAAACGGAAAATAATAACATTAATAATAAAGCCCATAATTAATGAATTTTGAAATGAATTGAGTAAGTAAAGAGATTTAATTCAAGTAGAATAAATTGGGAATTGAAATCAATTTGGAAAATTGATTTAAGTGATTGAGATTGGAAATTCTTCCTGAATAACCAAGTACGTTTTCAAAGTAAATTTTTAAATATAAGTTAAAAGTCTAAAGTTGTTTTAAAAAGCAAGTTTTGGAAAACTTATTATTTTTAAATATTTAAATTCTAAAGTAATTATTTTCTTTTAATCCATTATAGCAGTAATTATTTAAAGAGTGACTTAATATTTTGTTTTAAAAGTGAAAATCTAGTTTTATATTTTATTAAGTAACCTTATATTTAAATATTCATATAGTATGTATTTTTAATAAATTATTGAAGTAGTTTTTAACTTAAATGTTTTTAAAGTACATTTCAAAGTAAAGCATTTTAAATTATTTTAAAAATCTAGTTTTGTGCTTGGTGATTTCAGTGGAGATAGAAAATATTTGGGAAGTTTATTCTGAAAGGAATGATGGTTTGAAACTGTTTTCAAAGGCTTGAAAATAGAAATAATCTTGTGAAGATATTTTTGAGGTTAATAAATAATTTGGAAAATTATTTATTGTTGGATGGTTGTTTGTGAATATTAATTGATAGTTAAATCACCGACTATCAATATTGGACAAATGCGTTAATCGTTTCGAAGAGACCGGGATCGAGATTTATTTCTCGAAAACCACTTTGATCTGGTTTGTACGTTTCGTGGAAAACGATTTTGGATTCAAAGATGGAGCAGTGAAATGCAAGGGCTAATCGCTACTAATCCTGAGGATATTCCCAAAATGGATGTAGTAGGAATAGTGCCTTCGGTTCCATTCGAACCCGCGACGGGCTTGTATGGATGAATGCTTTCGGAACATTGTCAGGTGAACGATGGGCATTCTAAGGGATATGTTCTAAAAAGGTAATGCTTAGCCTCAAGCCTCAAAAAGCAGGAATGACTGAAAATCAGGGGTTATGCAGCAAGGCTAGGTGGGTAGCACCCAAGTAGGGTGAGGTCATCCTTGTCTAGATGTCCCTTTTTATTTCGGCTTAGTGGGCGGTTGCTGATCCCAACCGCGGGGTGATCTCACTCGGGATTATCCAGTAAGGGGTAGTCCCGGTCTTGTGTTGCAGGGGAGTGGGCGTACTCCTCGGTACTGTGATCTAGGCCACATACTGTGATAGGTGTTACGCTAGTGCCTAGTCATTAGTTGGATATCCATTCTCCCTACGAGACTTGTACGAGTTTTGTTCGTATTACCCACTCTGTGGCTAGTAGCTGGAATTTAATAGATGTAACAGTTTCAGCTATTTTATAAGTATTTGTATATGGACCCTATTATAATGTCAGAGGATTTCTATAAAAATTGTTTTAGCTATCGTAAGGTAAAAACCCGACATGTTTATTTGTAGCGTGGTCTTACGAGATGCTTTTTTTTTCAAAGGATTTTTGAAACTTTAATAATCAATTGTGTGATTTTGTCATGCTGATATTCCAGACTGACTCGGGTGTTATTTAACTGTAATGCTCGGGTCAGACCGAGTATTATAGGATACAGGATACGATGTTGTGGAGCTCAGGAGACGAGCTGGATGACGATACGTACTCCCGTACTTGTATATATATATATATGTATATATATATATATATTTCGTTGTGTTGTTTAGTTGTGTATCCAGTTGTATGTTATTGATGTTGAGTTGTGATTGATGCACTCTGATGATGTAATATATGAACAGATATATTTGTTTTGGTGTAAAGATATGTTAATATCTATTATATTTTATTCCGCTGCGATGGTTAGATTCTATAGTTGTTTTCTATTTTCTTCTTCTACCTCTTCTTCTTTAACCCAAATGGTTCGTATTTCTATACAACTTGAGTTGATTTAGGTAGAATAGTGTTGATTCAAGGGGTACGGATTTGCGGGCCGTTTCACTTGGTATCAGAGCTTATATTGGTGATAACCTTGGCTCTGGTAGGGATTACTCATTAAATAGAGTCCGAAGTA
Source organism: Allium cepa (assembly GCA_030765085.1). NCBI lineage: Eukaryota > Viridiplantae > Streptophyta > Magnoliopsida > Asparagales > Amaryllidaceae > Allium > Allium cepa. The sequence continues at coordinate 924,100,006 of CM060935.1, read as the reverse complement.
CTCTAGAATGAGTTTGATCGTATTAATAGATATGAGCGCGTATTTGTTAGTGAATATAAAATTGTTTTTATATTGTGTTGGTTTATCGGTTGAGTGTTTATGGATTCTGGTCGATATATGGGACGCCATGTCATCAATAGGAATTTCTAAACTCTTAAACAAAATAAACCGACACGGTATTGTTTTAAATAGGATAAATGAAATAATTTTACCCAAAATTATTTTGTATATAAAAGGAATAAATTAATAAATGAAATTTGTGAATGTGATTCATAATTGAACAAGGAATTGAACTCATAATTAAAAACTAAGAAACAAATTCATAAACAAATGAGATTTGTAGATATAAACTAAATGTGAATTATAGTGTGATTAATAATTAAAATAAGATAAAATTCCGAAATAATGTTTGAATATAAAATTTTAAGTGTTTGGAATTTGAAAATTTGGGAATTTAAGTTCCTTTGAATTTGAAAATGATTTCCAAAGGTTGGGAAAGATAATATATATTGAGAAATATTTTTCTGAATCAGATTTGAAATCTAGAGAGATTTGGAAATTAAAATATTGGAAGGGTTTTAAAAGAGATAAAAACATTGAACTCTTTACGGTCACTGGAAAATAATTCCGATGATGATCGCGACATCATCGGTGTTCATTTTCGAGTTTCCAAAGGAGGGATTGCTACCATGAAGTTTTGGATTAATGTTTGTTGGAGAAATTTGGTTGATTTTGAAAATGCAAAGGAATAGTTTGGTGAGATATATATATGTTTTCAAAATTGAATGTTGAACTTAAGTTTGAAGGTTAAATAAACAAGTTTTAAGATTAAAATCTATAAGTAACGATTATTTACTATGGTATGCAAATGAAATGAAATTCAATATTGGATGATGCTTGATTTAAATGTGTAAAATAAAGTGCAGAATAAGTTCAAATGGACTAAAAATAATTAATGTTCGGAAATAAAATTTATTGGTTGAAATGAATTTGTGAACGAATAAATGGATCAAAGTTGATATTAATAAGAATAAATTGAAAATTTTAATCCGAGAATTAAAATTTAACTCTAGTGGATGAAGTGAAGAAGTGATATTTGAATTTAACTTGAGATAAGTTAAATAAAATTGAAATTGAAATTGAAATAAATTTGATATAAAGTTGAAAGGTAAAATGATTATAATTGTGAAATGAAAATTTATACCTTAAGCTAGTAAGTGTTATTTATGTAATCTGGAATTTGGTTATAAGATGAAATGTCTCAAATGAGCAATATAAGCTTTTAAGTAAATAAATAAGTTTTGAACTCACAAATATTGAGAAATAAAATTTAGTTAAATTTGGATTGAATTGAATCAAAATTCAGTTGTGTCATGAATGATATTAAATGGAATTAAATCCTTTCTTAACAAAATTCAAAAAAAAGAATGGTGTGTAGCTAGATTTAACTGGAGTTAAGCTAAATAAATTTGGGTTGAAATAAATTCAGTCGAGTCATAGATATTATTGAATGGAATAAAATTCTAACTTAAATAAATAAATGTAAACTAAGTAAATATTGAATTAGAATAAATAAACTTCGGAAGCTTATAAAAGAATTGAAAAGCATTGAAAATATATATATAATCCCTAGTTAAAGTTAAGATGTGGATGTGGTTGACTGTAAATAGATGATGAAGTATGAATATTAAAAGTGAGTAGCTTATGAAAAAATTAAAAAGGGAATAAATAAGACGGAATAAAATATTGTATTCTGAGATAAAAATTCAAACTTGAGATATAAAATAAGATTGAACTCCAGGAAATCAAATAAAATGATTTTATAAAATGATTTACAAGATAAATGAAAAAGGAAATCAAGTATGGGATTATAATTGGAAGTGTTGTTGAATGAAAATTTGAATTGGATTAAAATGGGTATGGTGTGAAATATAAACAAATCCAATTCAAGCATAAATTGAATGGCCTTATTATTAACAAATTCAACAATGAATTGTTAATGTAAATTAAAACTTAAAATGGATAAAAGAATAAGCTAATCGAATAAATTAGTGGAATGGTTGGGATTTGATCAAAGGAAAATCAAATCAAAGATTGTGAATAGGTAATGGAGTTTGGAAATGAAGCTTGAGTTATGAATAGAAATTCAACTTACAATTTTAAGTTGATTAAAAATGAATTGAAGTTGTATGGAATTGGATTAAAATAAAATGATTTGAGATGAAAATAAATCCAATTCGAGTATGAACAAATTAAAAGTGAGAATGAACTTAAATTATGAAATGGTAGTGAATTGGAGTAAATTAACTTAAGTTTAAAATTAATAGAAGTATGGGTTGATGTCGTGTATAATAAAATGATTTGGAATCAAAATTTTTGAATATGAAAGAAAATACTATGGAAAGATCGTGAATAAGTTAAAACGGTATGGAATCAAGTGTAAATGGAGTTGGAATCAATTTAAATTGGTTATAAAGCTTATGTTATTATTTATTCACATTAATATTGTCGAATTGCATTAGAAAATTGGTCGTTCGACGTAAATGGAAGTAAGCAAAACTATATAAATCAATAGCAGTTTGATAAATTGATTTTTTCATCAATTGGAATGAATATGAGTTTGTTTTGCTTAGAATGAATTAAATAAAAGCAAGTAAGTTGTAAATCACTTCAACTGAATGGAATGGTTTGAGGATTGATTATAAGCAATTGTAATAAGTGTCAGAACCTTATATATGCTTATGGAAATTATATAGCATGCATTATATGTGAAATTTATGTGTTTATGCCAGTATATCACATGCATTGTTACAAGATCGATGTTTTAGCTATTTAAATTTAAGCGAAATGCTATAAACTTCCTACATATAGTACTTATATGTTTAAATTGAGTAAGTACAGGTACCGGGAAGCCGTTCTGTTGGATTTTGGGAGCGCTAAATGCTAAAAATATAAGCCGCTTGCTTAAAATGCTAAATAAAGGTACGCTTACGCAATAAAAATAGGAAATATGAACTGTTTTTTGTTTTTCCGACCGTGTGGGTCGATGTATACATATTTATATCTTTTGTCATATTGCAAAAGCTCCTCCGTACAAAGGAGACTCTGCCAAAAAATTTTAGAAATTTTGGGAGTTAGAAAATTTTTTGAAATTTTTTGGGAAAAAAGTTTTAGTTAACGACAAAACATTTTCAAACTGGAAATTGAAATAAATTAGCGAATGAAACTACTTTAAAATAGTAATACGAATCATTATAAATGGAAGATAAAATTAAGTGTTTAGAGTTGAAATTAAATTAAACCCATATGGAAATGGGAGAACCAATTTGAATGGAAATTGATATAAACTAAAAATGGTAAAGTGAGAATAAATAAAAAGGCGTATTAAATGTCTATACTAAACTTAAGAAAGGAATGTGAGTTCTTGATTGGAAATTGATATTACAAATATATTCTAAGATTAATATTTGGATGAATAGATATTGTCATTTGGTAAGGAAGTCAATAAAATGTTTTGAATGTTGTGATTAGATATTATTGCTAAGTGGAATATGCAGGTATTATAAAAGGAAAGAGAGTTGGTTTTGATTTCAAAAGATAAATTTGAATTGCTCGACAAAAAGGTATGTGTTTAAATTTCTGTGAAATTTGATTGGGTTTTTGGATCTAGCCACTTGGCCTTTTGTTTTCTTTTGGAATTTGGGAGCCCATAGAGGCCTTTTGTAGTTGTACCGAGCTAGCCGTGCAAAGGAGACGCTGGCAAAAAATTTCGAAAATTTAGAGAGTTAGAAAATTTTTTGAGAAATTTTTGATAATTCAAAATTTGGTTTAATTGAATTTGAATAATTGAGCATGCAATAATATTTGAAAACTATAGGAGAGTTGAGAAGTTAATAAGAATGATAATGGGTCTTTTATAAAAAGATGGTTGATAGGATGTTGAATTGTTGGTTTTGGGAAAAGTAAATGGGTATGGGACCATTCTTCCTAACTAGTAATTTCGGGGACGAAATTCTTTTAAAGGGGTGTGACGACCCAGAATTTTTGAGCATTTAAAATCGGAATATTTAATTGATTTTAAATATTTAAAAGTTAATTTTTAACTTGAATTCAAATATCACTATTTATTTGGTAATTAGATTATTGGATTAAATAAGTTGAAGTTGGGTGAAATGTTGAATCTTCAGTTTTAAGCCTATTAAAAATAATTTGAAGGCTTGTAAAATCTATGTTGATAATGCTGAGGATAATAGAAATTGTAAAATTGAAAATAACAGTTGTTTGTTCAGTTTTAAGATTTTATAGTTTAAATTAAATTTAAAAATAACCTTCCGAGACACACTCTTGGAATTCAACGAACCTGTTCCATTGGGTCCATAATATGGAATTATTATCGGATTCCAAGTTTCATAGTGTTTGGAGTTGTTGTGTGAACGTACGATATGTAAACGCGCTGAAATTTATATCGAAATTCAATATAATAACTGGTCCAAAAGCTATCTTCTCCATACGATCGAATTAGGACTCGAAGCCTTTTCCATTGCGTTCGGAATATGGGTTTAACTTTATAAACGCCTAGCGGCACGCCTCGACAGGAATTCGAAATTGTAAGTTGCATTATCGGAACGATTTGAATTTGAATTTAAGTTAAATATTTTACTAATCAAACTTGCAGCCGTATTCTTTCACATCTAAACTTTTTGCTGTCGCTGTAGCCTTCTTTTGCAAGCCATTTTCTGATTGACATCACATCGTGTTCCCTTTCGTTTTCTTTTATCACGCTTCCTCCTTACAACTCAGAGCCATGTCGAACGAAAAGAATAAGAGATCTCGTTCCCCTTCCTTCACAAACGAAATCCCTTCCTTCTTTAAAAATCATTCTATTCATTTCAAAATAATAATGGCCACCTCCTTTCATTTTTTCAAAATCAAATCATTTAATCAAAAAAAAAATCGAGTCTTCCCTTGTAAATCAAAATCCCTAAATCAGCAGACGACTCGTTCGAAGAAGGACCGGGCATCGATTTCAATTCGAAATCAAATCAGCGAGGGAGCGATCGCATTTTTCCTTGTTCGAGTTCACTCGCGCCGGTCGGGAGGCTAGAAGGAGGAAGGACACGCACGCGACATGGAGGGAGGTCGCGAGTTCAACGAAGAGGCCATGGGTTGCGTTGTCGTGATGTGGTGGTTGAAGTAGAGGCTTGGTGATGGGTCGTGGTAGCGGTCGATGTCGATGGTGGTTCGAGTGTAGCAATGTTTTGAGGTATTCGTTTTTCTTTCCCTCTCGATTTAGCTTGATTTCTCTGAAAGATAATTCAATACAGATAAGATAATAAATACAGTAAGATAAAAGTTAAATTATGTTTTAAATTTAATAAATATATATATTGTTTTTAAATTTATTTACAGAAGGAACAAGAGCAGAAATATTTATATTCTTTACTGAAAGAAGAAGAAAAAAAAGAAATATACATGTTTTAAAATTGCAATTACATTTGAAATAATGTATTGGTGATAAGCGGTTTAAGTAATCGTTTAAATTTTTGGTTACTAGAAAATTAGTTACCATAGGAAAATTTATTTTAAATTTACTGGTCTAAATTAAAATACTAGTTGATTTAAATTTATTTGGAAGGATAATTGATGGGTCGGTTATTTAAGAATGTTAATAAATTGTTTGCCTAATTCAAACATTAATAAATTTATAAATGGGAATATAAATGATCGATTTATTCGAATATTGATAAAAAAATCATTTAAAATTTATACAAGGTCAAAATGGCGAAGGAAGCAAGCTAATTTGGATGGATTGTAGAACTAAGGTTAAAGGTGAGTTAATCTCACTCAGCTGAATTTAAATTTAAATTTAAATGATTAAATTTAAATAATTGTTTGAATGGTTGAATTGATTGATGTGCTATAGTATGGTATATTTTGGAATTGTTGTATTATATTGTGCTAACGTTTGTGGATGCAGGGAAAACAGGTTGGAGGGATCCAACTGGATCCCTCAACATTTATTTAAATTATTTAATACCCTCTGTTGTGATTATTTGATATTCTATGATGAATTATATTAGAATATTGAATGATATGGCCCTGTGATGACCCGTAAATCCGTACTCCTTGAATATACACTAATCTCCATAGATTAACTCAAGATGAACAGAAATACGAATTATCAATGTTTAAGAAAAGGAAAGAGAGAGAAGAAGAGAGAAAAGATAGAAAATAGAGAGAAAAGAAAATAGAAAGAACAGAAAGAAAACAACAGAACAACATCAGAATCTCACAATCGCAGCGGAACAACATATAATAATAAATGAATGATCTTTAAACAAAGAACTATATCGGTTATTACATTACATTACATTTCATTACATTTCATTACATCAGAGTGTACAACTACAACAACAACAAACAGCGGAAAAGAAATACTATATACTAATAATACGCCATGTCATCCATCTTGCCTCCAGCAACTCCTGAATATCCAGAATATCCTGATAAACCTTAACTCTTGACTGCCCGTGTGGAAATTGGTGGGCACCCAGAGTTTAGGAAGGAAAACAATAAACTCCGAGTCAGCCATGTGACTGGTGTGAGAACTCAAAACAGTTTATTTATCTTTAAAATAAAAATAGAGGAATATTTTTAAAGTCAATTCACAATGCTTTTAAAAATGAGACTACCATAAGGCCTCCCGCACACACACACACAATCCAAACGCAGAATCGGAGGAGATTTCTCCTTATGATAGTCAAAGATGCTTGGTACACATTAAAAAGAAACATTTGATATTATTACTAGTGCATAGTGTATAAAACAATTTCGAAAGTAGAATATAAACCTTAGCCAGCATAGGCATTCCGCACTTATGCCTACTATAGCTACCATCCAAACAGTGGGGCGCCACCATAAGTGAATGATAGGTTCTACAACTAATACCGTACAAGATCGTATTGTTTCTTTGGATTTCCAACAAATGGTCAGGCCAAGGAACTTCCCATTGCCACATGAAAACGCCTCTGGCGGGATGTCCCGAGAACTTAACCAGCTCTCTGCCAACACAAGGCCGGGTTACCTTTATCACTAGGTAATACTACACGAATATGTCATCCCCCGGTCCCATTGGACCTTTATCCGAGCGCTCGACAACCAACAACACCACACAGTAATAGATATAGTGTATCAACATGAGTAAGTATCTGGGCTCCATACCATGATACCACCCTTTCCAGAAGGAAATGCACATACCCTAAAGGGAGCTACCCCTCATAACCTTGCCGCATCTTTCCTGTTTTGACCATTCCGGGGTGTGAGGCTCGACGAAGTCTCGTCCACAAAGCCACGCTTTATACAAAAGCTGTGCTTTGGGTCAACAAATGATCATAGAAATGATTACAAAGATAAACGATCAAACAAATGATCTTATCACAAATGATCAACACAATGATCATTTCACAGCAACACTCAGCATATCACATTACCAAATTGGGAATATATTGCTAATAACCTTCAACTACATAACCTCTGAGCTCGTACGTCTCAGAGAAGGGTGTTAAGCTAAGAGAATAAATTCTCCGCCACCAACAGAAATATATTTGAAAGAAATCAGCTTTATATCTCAATTTGTAATGTCAGACATACAATCCATACAAGTCTGTTCCGGGATCGAACAGAACCGAAGACACTTACAAAGAAGTCTTTGCAATCCGGATATTCACTAATCACGTCCGGACTTCCCATCACATATGGAATTTCTATACCGGGGCCATTCGGTGCAGAAACATTCGACGGTAATCCTTTCTTTTTCAAAAATATCCGGTCTTCAACACCGATCATCAATGCTATCCATTACGTCGTATCACTATTCGGAATGGGTAATCCGAATCACGAGCGCAATAATTTAAAAATAAGTGTGGCATTGAAATTCAAGCAAATCACAACAAATACCTATTCAAAGGTAAATATTGATAGTCGGTTATTGAACTATCAATGGATATGCACACATCACCAGATTCCAAATAATTTTCCAAATTATTTATTTCCCAAAAATATCTTTACCAGATATATAGTTTTCACACTTCAAAAATAAATCAATATTTATTTTTGAACAAATTCCCCTTTTCTTTTATAATTTCCATAGTGAATTTATATTTCAAAATATCTATGAATAAACGATTTCAATTATTCATTTTCAATTTATCTTCAAAAAGATAAATTTTCAAAACGTTTCATTTCTCATTGGAAAAACATTTTCATACTTATTTAATAAGTAATTCACAAATCTTTTTATTTTCTACACTTGGAAAATATTCAATATACTTAAATCAAAATTAAGTATATATTTCATTCTTTAAGGAAATCATTCTCTTAAACATATTTATTTGGGTCAAGACGAAAGTTACGTAAAACATCGTTACAACGTCCCAAAATCACTAGTATAGGGAGTCGAAATTAAAATAGATATATAAATCCCAATACTATACAAAACATTTTCTTTCGGAATCATTTACTATAACAACAGTGTTATAGTCCACCATTTCCTTCTATTTCTCGAAAACGTCTATTTCAACAATGAATGTTGAAATCTATGGTTTCGAATCTCAACACGTTTTGAAAACATCGTTAGATCGTTTTAATTCTATTTAAAACATCACATTCAAAATAATTTCTTTAACATATTATTCACTATTCAAAAACGTGAATATACTACGTTAACAAATTTCATCACTTCTATACATTTTATCTTAAAGGATTATTCACTGTCTAAAACGTGAATATAACTTCTTTAATATGCTATAGCAATTTACTTATCAAAATAAGTCGTTTGCGAATTTATAAAACAATGTTTATAAATTCTAATTCTATTTATTTTATATCAACTTCCTTTTATAAATTCCTTTATTAACCTATCTCAATTCATATCTCAATGATATACTAAAAATTCATATTATAAGTCAAACACTTATAATTTATTTGTTTACAAAATCGTTCCTTTAAACTTCCAAATTTATAAATCTTATAACTTATAAGATTCGTTTATTTACCCAAATCTATTCTTTTAATAACTTCACAAATTTTATAAACCTACTGCTTATAAAATTCCATTTATAACTTCACCGTTTATAATCCTATGAATTTCATTCATTTATGAAATTCATTCACAATTCATTCTAACACTTATAAAACTCATTTTATAACTCAAATATTTTTAATTTATAAATATCAATTTATAAATCTTTTATATAAATCAATTTATATTATTCTTTTAAAACGTCTTTAATCTCCTTTATAATTTCACCATTTTGATTTATAAAATAATCAAATCTTATAAATCCTATATTTAAACTTTTTATAATAAATTCAGAAATCCAAATTTAACTATTTTATAAAATCATTAACCCCGTATTTTCAAAAATCAACTTTTAACTGTATTTCTCAAAAATATCATTTCTATAACTTTAAAATTATAACGTTTATTTATAATGGGTCAATTCCAAAAAAATATTTTATAAACGTATACTCTTCAAAAATCACTTTAAAAATCATTTTAAAATTCCAAAATTTGGTCCAATCATGCTACACACCAAATAGTCAATCACGACAAACAACGATATCATATATCGATATGATAATCCATCAAATATCAAAATATCTGAAATCAAATAAAAACTGTTGAGGAATCCAGTTGGATCCCTCCAACCTGTTTCCTGCATCCACAAACATTAGCACAATACCAATTTCGCTGCAGTACGAAATTATCGCGGTATATGGAATTTAAAATATTATCCGCTTAATAGACGGCGCAATAGGGTCTCATCCGCTATACAATGCGGGAAATCAACAACTGCAATATATACATATGCCAATATATATATATTGCTATTATATATAATACCAATTTCACTGTTTATGAAATATTCGCGGTATATGTTTTTAATAAATAACATCCGCTTACTAACGGCGCATAATGTCTATTTTAACAATCAATAGATAACAACCATCATTCAATTACATACAAGAATTTTAAATCTAACTATTTAAAATAAAAATCGAAACTGATTCGATTGAGTGAGAAGTTCTCACCTTGATTTAAATTTCGTTTTAGCGATTTATTTGGAATAAATTTTACCCGAAATTCTCACTAACTCCAAACGACTCCAATCCAATTCCATAGTGTAGTGCTCGTCCATACGATTCCAACGCAACTGGTTTTGCGCGTTTTCGACCTCGTATGAAAAAGATATGATTTTTACAAGTTTACACGAATTTATATTTATAAATCTACAACAAATTATTATTTTTAAACCCAAATAGAATCATCACCGTAGATCCAACACCCTCCAAATCACAGCCGTGCCTTCCCTTCTTCTCCAACACACGATTCATCTACAGATTACACGCGACCTTGAACCCATATTTTCACAACTAGGGTTCCATCCTGCGACCAATACACTCGACTATAATTCGATCAGGAACTTGCATCTCTAAGAGCATCAAGCAAGCTACGCTCGGCTATAACCTTGGTGAACTTGGCTCTCTATCCAACCTCGTATGGCGTGCGCAACTAGCAGGCGTTGGCCACGTCGCTCCAATTTCGATCAACTCCGTATAGATTCGAAGCTCTCTTCATGCTCTACAAGTTTCATGTTGAACACTTTCTCTAATTTCTTGTGGATTGAGAGTAATTGAAGAAGAAAAGAAAGAAGTTTCTGGCCATTGAATTATAAGAAGGTGGCGGCTGTGCTTTTAGGGTTAGGGTTTGATATTTTTGCAAATTATGAAGAGGGGGGGGGGGAGGGCTTTTATAGAAAATTCGTGCGACACTATTCATCCCGGATTTTCCGAACTCCAAACGAAGCGTGTCGGTTGGCGTTTCTAAGGTTTACCCTGCGTTCCGAACACAATGGAACGTGTTTCGGGAGCTAATTCGGTCATCTGTGCGAGTTATGGCAATAAACGTTCAATTTAAAATTAAACCGATTTAACGATTTTCTAGGCGTTTTAGCTTGCACCGGACAAACGATAAATCCAATTGACATGAAATTTGAAACCATACAATAATATCATATTATGGATCCGATGAAACTGGTTTCGTCGAAATTCGAGACTTTTTGAAAATGACTATTTTACTCGCCAAATTAATATTAAAAACAATTTCGATGCGTTTCGAGCTGCCACGATCAAACGACAACTCCGATTGCTATGAAAATTAAAATCTGGTAATAACAAACTATTACGGATCCAATGGAACTAGTTTCGTCCAATTCTGAGAATGTTCAAAATTTGGCTAATTTCACTAGTCGATTAAATATTAAAATATTCAATTTTCACAAATAAACTTTTAATTCGATTTTAGAAGTTCTATAATATCATTCTAACTCCAATATGATAAAATAAAATTTTACAAATCATTTTTAATCATATTTAACTCAATTTTCAATTATTTACGTATTTTCACATATTAAATTATCGATTTAATTATCCAATTAAATCCAATTATTCGAAATAAAATTTATTCGACTTATAATTTGACTTATTAATATTTAAAATTAATTAAATATTCAAATTTAATTAAATAAAAATTCTGGGTCGTTACATACGTCCCCCCTTAAAAGAATTTCGTCCTCGAAATTAACAAATAAGAAAAGTTACAGAATCTATTAATTTCCCAAAATTCATAGTTAAACTTCTTACAATACTTTACTAAGTTTTCAAATCATACTTAGTTATCTTTTCAAAAACAAACTACTATTGTTTAACTTTCAATTCCAAATCAAAATTATAGTTTTCAAAATTTTCCAATTTTTTCCAAATTTTTCTAACGCCTTAAATTTTCGAAAAAATTCGCCATAGTCTCCTTTGCGCGGCTCGATCCGAAAAAAAAAAATGACAGTATATATATCACAAATATACATCTCATCAAGTAATGAGGCATCCCGCAGGGAAAAAAGTATAAAAGTACGATATGTAATCCGAGATATGTACCTTATATATTTTATTAGCAAGCATATACGGCTAATATAGCGCGAAAGCGAGCTCCAAATGCGAAGCAAACGCGATCCGCACCTACTAAACACTCAACAAACAATATGAGAACCATGCATATAGACAATAGTATCGATATACAATATATAGCAACATAATAACTATATATGCCAACATAGCAAATGCAGTAAAAGCTATATATTCAACCATCAACCAACTAGCATCCAACTAATAAATATTCATTCATATTCTCATTAATATTCAATGAAATGGGTTTTCAATTTAAATCACATTTGATTCATTAACAGTGGATGTTTTTACTAACATTCATTTTCAATTAGTTAATATTCACTAATTCATATTCAAGTTGGTACACTTCCAAATCAAATTCAATTCCATTTAAGATTCACTTAACTTCCAATTGAATTTCTATTACTTTAGCTTCCAATTTCATTAACTTAATTTCATTAATACTTAATGAATTATATACAATCAAATAACAATCATATAACAACCAAAGTATATTAATTACAACCAAATTCCTTTGCTTTATATTCATTCAATTTGGTTTAACACCATCACTTTCAATTGGTTTAATTAAATTGATTTTCATTCAATCTTTTAACTTTCAATAACATAAGATTTTAATGAATTAATACTTGTATTCATTATTCCATATCAATTATTCACATTTAATTGATTAACATTTAATCCATTAATTCAATTCAATTACAAAAGTTGAATTTCATTTACATAACTTAAGTTCATATTTATCACTTAACTCTATTAATTTACTTTGATACCAAAATCAACTTCATTCAACATCTCTTAAGTTATATTCCATTTTACAAACATTATTTGGCTTTACTTAACTTAAATTCCAACTTATAAATTAATTCAGATTCCAATTCTAAAGTAAATTTCCATTTAACTTTAAATTCATTTTTATTTACAACTCATATTCATAAATATATTCACATAGTTTCACTTCTTATATATATAAGTTTATTTCACAATTGTAAATCACTTTAATTACAATTCAATTCTTATAATTCTTTTGCTTATACAATTATTCTTTTATTTAGATTATTCAAACATCTTATTCAACAACCAAACAATCTACTTATATATACTTTAATAATTCTGAAAAATTATTTCTTTATATATAAAATAAAATTAAGGTAAAATTATTTCATTTACCCAACTTAAAACAATATTATGTCGAATTGTTCTGTACAAGTGTTTAGAGATCCCTATCAACAACGTTAATTACTCGTATTAACGAGAATCCATATACCACTCAACAAACCAATCATCACAATATAAAACAATTTTTATATTCACTAACAAATACGCCCTCATAGCTATTATTACACTTAACTCATTCTAGAGTACTACTGACTCTATCTCTAATGAGTAATACCCAACAGAGCCATGGTTGTCGCTTAACCATATGCTCTGATACCTCCTGTGATGACCCGTAAATCCATACTCCTTGAATATACACTAATCTCCATAGATTAACTCAAGATGAACAGAAATACGAATTATCAATGTTTAAGAAAAAGAAAGAGAGAGAAGAAGAGAGAAAAGATAGAAAATAGAGAGAAAAGAAAATAGAAAGAACAGAAAGAAAACAACAGAACAACATCAGAATCTCACAATCGCAGCGGAACAACATATAATAATAAATGAATGATCTTTAAACAAAGAACTATATCAGTTATTACATTACATTACATTACATTACATTTCATTACATCATAGTGTACAACTACAACAACAAACAAACAGCGGAAAAGAAATACTATATACTAATAATACGCCATGCCATCCATCTTGCCTCCAGCAACTCCTGAATATCCAGAATATCCTGATAAACCTTAACTCTTGACTGCCCGTGTGGAAACTGGTGGGCACCCAGAGTTTGGGAAGGAAAACAATAAACTCCGAGTCAGTCATGTGACTGGTGTGAGAACTCAAAACAGTTTATTTATCTTTAAAATAAAAATAGAGGAATATTTTTAAAGTCAATTCGCAATGCTTTTAAAAATGAGACTACCATAAGGCCTCCCGCACACACACACAATGCAAACGCAGAATCGGAGGAGATTTCTCCTTATGATAGTCAAAGTTGCTTGATACGCATTAAAAAGAAATATTTGATATTATTACTAGTGCATAGTGTATAAAACAATTTCGAAAGTAGAATATAAATCTTAGCCAGCATAGGCATTCCGCACTTATGCCTACTATAGCTACCATCCAAACAGTGGGGCGCCACCATAAGTGAATGATAGGTTCTACAACTAATACCGTACAAGATCGTATTGTTTCTTTGGATTTCCAACAAATGGTCAGGCCAAGGAACTTCCCATTGCCACATGGAAACGCCTCTGGCGGGACGTCCCGAGAACTTAACCAGCTCTCTGCCAACACAAAGCCGGGTTACCTTTATCACTAGGTAACTACTACACGAATATGTCATCCCCCGGTCCCATTGGACCTTTATCCGAGCGCTCGACAACCAACAACACCACACAGTAATAGATATAGTGTATCAACATGAGTAAGTATCTGGGCTCCATACCATGATACCACCCTTTCCAGAAGGAAATGCACATACCCTAAAGGGAGCTACCCCTCATAACCTTGCCGCATCTTTCCTGTTTTGACCATTCCGGGGTGTGAGGCTCGACGAAGTCTCGTCCACAAAGCCACGCTTTATACAAAAGCTGTGCTTTAGGTCAACAAATGATCATAGAAATGATCACAAAGATAAACGATCAAACAAATGATCTTGTCACAAATGATCAACACAATGATCATTTCACAGCAACACTCAGCATATCACATTACCAAATTGGGAATATATTGCTAATAACCTTCAACTACATAACCTCTGAGCTCGTACGTCTCAGAGAAGGGTGTTAAGCTAAGAGAATAAATTCTCCACCACCAACAGAAATATATTTGAAAGAAATCAGCTTTATATCTCAATTTGTAATGTCAGACATACAATCCATACAAGTCTGTTCCGGGATCGAACAGAACCGAAGGCACTTACAAAGAAGTCCTTGCAATCCGGATATTCACTAATCACGTCCGGACTTCCCATCACATATGGAATTTCTATACCGGGGCCATTCGGTGCAGAAACATTCGACGGTAATCCTTTCGTTTTCAAAAATATCCGGTCTTCAACACCGATCATCAATGCTATCCATTACGTCGTATCACTGTTCGAAATGGGTAATCCGAATCACGAGCGCAATAATTTAAAAATAAGTGTGGCATTGAAATTCAAGCAAATCACAACAAATACCAATTCAAAAGTAAATATTGATAGTTGGATATTGAACTATCAATGGATATGCACACATCACCAGATTCCAAATAATTTTCCAAATTATTTATTTCCCAAAAATATCTTTACTAGATATATAGTTTTCACACTTCAAAAATAAATCAATATTTATTTTTAAACAAATTCCCCTTTTCTTTTATAAATTCCATAGTGAATTTATATTTCAAAATATCTATGAATAAACGATTTCAATTATTCATTTTCAATTTATCTTCAAAAAGATAAATTCTCAAAACGTTTCATTTCTCATTGGAAAAACATTTCCATACTTATTTAATAAGTAATTCACAAATCTTTTTATTTTCTACACTTGGAAAATATTCAATATACTTAAATCAAAATTAAGTATATATTTCATTCTTTAAGGAAATCATTCTATTAAACATATTTATTTGGGTCAAAACGAAAGTTACGTAAAACATCGTTACAACGTCCCAAAATCACTAGTATAGGGAGTCGAAATTAAAATAGATATATAAATCCCAATACTATACAAAACATTTCCTTTCGGAAATCATTTACTATAACAACAGTGTTATAGTCCACCATTTCCTTCTATTTCTCGAAAACGTCTATTTCAACAATGAATGTTGAAATTTATGGTTTCGAATCTCAACACGTTTTGAAAACATCGTTAGATCGTTTTAATTCTATTTAAAACATCACATTCAAAACAATTTCTTTAACATATTATTCACTATTCAAAAACGTGAATATACTACGTTAACAAATTTCATCACTTCTATACATTTTATCTTAAAGGATTATTCACTGTCTAAAACGTGAATATAACTTCTTTAATATGCTATAGCAATTTACTTATCAAAATAAGTCGTTTGCGAATTTACAAAACAATGTTTATAAATTCTAATTCTATTTATTTTATATTAACTTCCTTTTATAAATTCCTTTATTAACCTACCTCAATTCATATCTCAATGATATACTAAAAATTCATATTATAAGTCAAACACTTATAATTTATTTGTTTACAAAATCGTTCCTTTAAACTTCCCAAATTTATAAATCTTATAACTTATAAGATTCGTTTATTTACCCAAATCTATTCTTTTAATAACTTCACAAATTTTATAAACCTACTGCTTATAAAATTCCATTTATAACTTCACCGTTTATAATCCTATGAATTTCATTCATTTATGAAATTCATTCACAATTCATTCTAACACTTATAAAACTCATTTTATAACTCAACTATTTTTAATTTATAAATATCAATTTATAAATCTTTTATATAAATCAATTTATATTATTCTTTTAAAACGTCTTTAATCTCCTTTATAATTTCACCATTTTGATTTATAAAATAATCAAATCTTATAATTCCTATATTTAAACTTTTTATAATAAATTCAGAAATCCAAATTTAACCATTTTATAAAATCATTTACCCCGTATTTTCAAAAATCAACTTTTAACTGTATTTCTCAAAAATATCATTTCTATAACTTTAAAATTATAACGTTTATTTATAATGGATCAATTCCAAAAAAATATTTTATAAACGTATACTCTTCAAAAATCACTTTAAAAATCATTTTAAAATTCCAAAATTTGGTCCAATCATGCTACACACCAAATAGTCAATCACGACAAACAACGATAACATATATCGATATGATAATCCATCAAATATCAAAATATCTGAAATCAAATAAAAACTGTTGAGGAATCCAGTTGGATCCCTCCAACCTGTTTCCTGCATCCACAAACATTAGCACAATACCAATTTCGCTCCAATACGAAATTATCGCGGTATATGGGATTTAAAATATTATCCGCTTAATAGATGGCGCAATAGGGTCTCATCCGCTATACAATGCGGGAAATCAACAACTGCAATATATACATATGCCAATATATATATATATATATATTGCTATTATATATAACCAATTTCACTGTTTATGAAATATTCGCGGTATATGTTTTTAATAAATAACATCCGCTTACTAACGGCGCATAATGTCTATTTTAACAATCAATAGATAACAATCATCATTCAAACATACATTCAAGAATTTTAAATCTAACTATTTAAAATAAAAATCGAAACCGATTCGATTGAGTGAGAAGTTCTCACCTTGATTTAAATTTCGTTTTAGCGATTTATTTCGAATAAAATTAAACGGACGTTTAATTTTACCCGAAATTCTCACTAACTCCAAATGACTCCAATCTAATTCCATAGCGTAGTGCTCGTCCATATGATTCCAACGCAACTGGTTTCGCGCGTTTTCGACCTCGTATGAAAAGGATATGATTTTTACAAGTTTACACGAATTTATATTTATAAATTTACAACAAATTATTATTTTTAAACCCAAATAGAATCATCACCGTAGATCCAACACCCTCCAAATCACAGCCGTGCCTTCCCTTCTTCTCCAACACGCGATTCATCTACAGATTACACGTGACTTTGAACCCATATTTTCACAACTAGGGTTCCATCCTGCGACC
Organism: Allium cepa; assembly: GCA_030765085.1. Taxonomy (NCBI): domain Eukaryota; kingdom Viridiplantae; phylum Streptophyta; class Magnoliopsida; order Asparagales; family Amaryllidaceae; genus Allium; species Allium cepa. Next base: position 924,082,161 of record CM060935.1, on the reverse strand, counting down.
AATACACTCGACTATAATTCGATCAGGAACTTGCATCTCGAAGAGCATCAAGCAAGCTACACTCGGCTATAACCTTGGTCAACTCGGCTCTCTATCCAACCTCGTATGGCGTGCGCAACTAGCAGGCGTCGGCCCCCTTGCTCCCTCCACGTCGCTCCAATTTCGATCAACTCCGTATAGATTCGAAGCTCTCTTCATGCTCTACAAGTTTCATGTTGAACACTTTCTCTAAATTCTTGTGGATTGAGAGTAATTGAAGAAGAAAAGAAAGAAGTTTCTGGCCATTGAATTATAAGAAGGTGGCGGCTGTGCTTTTAGGGTTAGGGTTTGATATTTTTGCAAATTATGAAGAGGGGGGGCTTTTATAGAAAATTCGTACGACACTATACATCCCGGATTTTCCGAACTTCAAACGAAGCGTGCCGGTTGGCGTTTCTAAGCTTTACCCCGCGTTCCGAACACAACGAAACGTGTTTCGGTAGCTAATTCGGTCATCTGTGCGAGTTATGGCAATAAACGTTCAATTTAAAATTAAACCGATTTAACGATTTTCTAGGCGTTTTAGCTTGCACCGGACAAACGATAAATCCAATTGACACGAAATTTGAAACCACATAATAATATCACATTACGGATCCGATGAAACTAGTTTCGTCGAAATCCGATACTTTTTGAAAAATGACTATTTTACTCGCCAAATTAATATTAAAAACAATTTCGATGCGTTTCGAGCTGCCACGATCAAACGACAACTCCGATTGCTACAAAAATTGAAATCCGGTAATAACAAACTATTACGGATCCAATAGAACTAGTTTCGTCCAATTCTGAGAATGTTCAAAAATTGGCTAATTTCACTAGTCGATTAAATATTAAAATATTCAATTTTCACAAATAAACTTTTAATTCGATTTTAGAAGTTCTATAATATCATTCTAACGCCAATATGATAAAATAAAATTTTACAAATCATTTTTAATCATATTTAACTCAATTTTCAATTATTTACGTATTTTCACATATTAAATTATCAATTTAATTATCCAATTAAATCCAATTATTCGAAATAAAATTTATTCGACTTATAATTTCAGTTATTAATATTTAAAATTAATTAAATATTCAAATTTAATTAAATAAAAATTCTCGGTCGTTACAGCCTGATTGGATATAATTGGGTATAATGAATTACCCAAAATATATAAATTAGATTTTAGAAAGAACATAAAAGAAGTGAATTTGTAAGTAAAATAATTATAGAAATTTGAATAAATTTAAGAATGAATTGGAAAAGAAATAAAGTGCCTTTAAAATTCTAATAAATAAATCTTGAGTATAGTAAGGGAAATTTTGAATAATCAGAAGATTAATGAATTTTAAACTACAGTATTATTATTTTAAAAGAACAAAACATTTATTTAAAATTTAAGATTTAAATTATTGAAAAGAATAAAGAAGAAATTGGGATAAGATCTGAAATTTGTATATTTCAGTTAAAAGATTTAAAATCAAACGGAAAATAATAACATTAATAATAAAGCCCATAATTAATGAATTTTGAAATGAATTGAGTAAGTAAAGAGGTTTAATTCAAGTAGAATAAATTGGGAATTGAAATCAATTTGGAAAATTGATTTAAGTGATTGAGATTGAAAATTCCCCTTGAATAACCAATTACGTTTTCAAAGTAAATTTTTAAATATAAGTTAAAAGTTCTAAAGTTGTTTTAAAAAGTTTTGGAAAACTTATTATTTCTGAATATTTAAATTCTAAAGTAAGTATTTTCTTTTAATCTATTATAGCAGTAATTATTTAAAGAGTGACTTAGTATTTTGTTTAAAAAGTGAAAATCTAGTTTTATATTTTATTAAGTAACCTTATTTTCAAATATTCATATAGTATGTATTTTTAGTAAATTATTGAAGTAGTTTTTAACTTAAATGTTTTTAAGGTACATTTCAAAGTAAAGCGTTTTAAATTATTTTAGAAATCTAGTTTTGTGCTTGGTGATTTCAGTGGAGATAGAAAATATTTGGGAAGTTTATTTTGGAAGGAATGATGGTTTGAAATTGTTTTCAAAGGGTTGAAAATAGAAATAATCTTGTGAAGATATTTTTGAGGTTAATAAATAATTTGGAAAATTATTTAATGTTGGATGGTTGTTTGTGAATATTAATTGATAGTTAAATCACCGACTATCAATATTGGACAAATGCGTTAATCGTTTCGAAGAGACCGGGATCGAGATTTATTTCTCGAAAACCACTTCGATCTTGTTTGTACGTTTCGTGGAAAACGATTTTGGATTCAAAGATGAAGCAGTGAAGTGCAAGGGCTAGTCGCTACTAATCCTGAGGATATTTCCAAAATGGATGTAGTAGGAATAGTGCCTTCGGTTCCGTTCGAACCTGGGACGGACTTGTATGGATGAATGCTTTCGGAACATCGTCAGGTGGACGATGAGGATTCTAAGGGATATGTTCTAAAAAGGTAATGCTTAGCCTTAAGCCTCAATAAGCAGGAATGACTGAAAATCAGGGGTTATGCAGCAAGGCTAGGTGGGTAGCACCCAAGCAGGGTGAGGTCATCCCTGTCTAGATGTCCCTTTTTATTTCGGTTTAGTGGGCGGTTGCTGATCCCAACCGCGGGGTGATCTCACTCGGGATTATCCAGTAAGGGGTAGTCCCGGTCTTGTGTTGCAGGGGAGCCGGCGTATCTCCTCGGTACTGTGATCTAGGCCACGTACCGTGACAGGTGGTACCCCAGTGCCTAGTCATTAGTTGGAAATCCATTCTCCCTACGAGCCTTGTGCGAATTTTGTTTGTATTACCCATCTGTGGCTAGTAGCTGGAATTTAATAGATGTAACAATTTCGGCTATTGTATAAGTATTTGTATATAGACCCTATTATAATATCAGAGGATTTCTATAAAAATTATTTTAGCTATCGTAAGGTAAAAACCCGAGATGTTTATTTGTGGCGTGGTCTTACGAGATGCTTTTGTTTTTAAAGGATTTTTAAAACTTTAATAATCAATTGAGTGTGATTTTCTCACACTGGTATTCCAGACTGACTCGGGTGTTATTTAACTGTAATGCTCGGGTCAGACCGTGTATTATAGGATACAGGATACGATGCTGTGGAGCTCAGGAGAAGAGCTGGATGACGATACGTACTCCCGTACTTGTATATATATATATATATATATATATATATATATATATATATATATATATATTCCGCTGTGTTGTTTAGTTGTGTATCCAGTTGTATGTTATTGATGTTTAGTTGTGTATGGCGTGCGCAACTAGCAGGCATCGCCCCCCCTTGCTCCCTCCACATTGCTCCAATTTCGATCAACTCCGTATAGATTCGAAGCTCTCTTCATGCTCTACAAGTTTCATGTTGAACACTTTCTCTAATTTCTTGTGCATTGAGAGTAATTGAAGAAGAAAAGAAAGAAGTTTCTGGCCATTGAATTATAAGAAGGTGGCGGCTGTGCTTTTAGGGTTAGGGTTTGATATTTTTGCAAATTATGAAGAGGGGGGGGGCTTTTATAGAAAATTCGTGCGACACTATTCATCCCGGATTTTCTGAACTCCAAACGAAGCGTGCCGGTTGGTGTTTCTAAGCTTTACCCCGCGTTCCGAACATAATGGAACATGTTTTGAGGGCTAATTCGGTCAACTGTGCGAGTTATGGCAATAAACGTTCAATTTAAAATTAAACCGATTTAACGATTTTCTAGGCGTTTTATCTTGCACTGGACAAACGATAAATCCAATTGACACGAAATTTGAAACCATATAATAATATCACATTACGGATCCGATGAAACTGGTTTCATCGAAATCCGAGACTTTTTGAAAAATGACTATTTTACTCGCCAAATTAATATTAAAAACAATTTCGATGCGTTTCGAGCTGCCACGATCAAACGACAACTCCGATTGCTACGAAAATTGAAATCCAGTAATAACAAACTATTATGGATCTAATAGAACTAGTTTCGTCCAATTCTGAGAATGTTCAAAAATTGGCTAATTTCACTAGTCGATTAAATATTAAAATATTCAATTTTCACAAATAAACTTTTAATTCGATTTTAGAAGTTCTATAATATCATTCTAACTCCAATATGATAAAATAAAATTTTACAAATCATTTTTAATCATATTTAACTCAATTTTCAATTATTTACGTATTTTGACTTATTAAATTATCGATTTAATTATCCAATTAAATCCAATTATTCGAAATAAAATTTATTCGACTTATAATTTCACTTATTAATATTTAAAATTAATTAAATATTCAAATTTAATTAAATAAAAATTATCGGTCGTTACAGCCTGATTGGATATAATTGGTTATAATGAATTACCCAAAATATATAAATTAAATTTTAGGAAGAACATAACAGAAGTGAATTTGTAAGTAAAATAATTATAGAAATTTGAATAAATTTAAGAATGAATTGGAAAAGAAATAAAGTGCCTTTAAAATTCTAATAAATAAATCTTGAGTATAGTAAGGGAAATTTTGAATAATCAGAAGATTAATGAATTTTAAACTACAGTATTATTATTTTAAAAGAACAAAACATTTATTTAAAATTTAAGATTTAAATTATTGAAAAGAATAAAGAAGAAATTGGGATAAGATCTGAAATTTGTATATTTCAGTTAAAAGATTTAAAATCAAACGAAAAATAATAACATTAATAATAAAGCCCATAATTAATGAATTTTGAAATGAATTGAGTAAGTAAAGAGGTTTAATTCAAGTAGAATAAATTGGGAATTGAAATCAATTTGGAAAATTGATTTAAGTGATTGAGATTGAAAATTCTCCTTGAATAACCAATTACGTTTTCAAAGTAAATTTTTAAATATAAGTTAAAAGTTCTAAAGTTGTTTTAAAAAGTTTTGGAAAACTTATTATTTCTGAATATTTAAATTCTAAAGTAAGTATTTTCTTTTAATCTATTATAGCAGTAATTATTTAAAGAGTGACTTAGTATTTTGTTTAAAAAGTGAAAATCTAGTTTTATATTTTATTAAGTAACCTTATTTTCAAATATTCATATAGTATGTATTTTTAATAAATTATTGAAGTAGTTTTTAACTTAAATGTTTTTAAGGTACATTTCAAAGTAAAGCGTTTTAAATTATTTTAGAAATCTAGTTTTGTGCTTGGTGATTTCAGTGGAGATAGAAAATATTTGGGAAGTTTATTTTGGAAGGAATGATGGTTTGAAATTGTTTTCAAAGGGTTGAAAATAGAAATAATCATGTGAAGATATTTTTGAGGTTAATAAATAATTTGGAAAATTATTTAATGTTGGATGGTTGTTTGTGAATATTAATTGATAGTTAAATCACCGACTATCAATATTGGACAAATGCGTTGATCGTTTCGAAGGACCGGGATCGAGATTTATTTCTCGAAAACCACTTCGATCTTGTTTGTACGTTTCGTGGAAAATGATTTTGGATTCAAAAATGGAGCAGTGAAGTGCAAGGGCTAGTCGCTACTAATCCTGAGGATATTTCCAAAATGGATGTAGTAGGAATAGTGCCTTCGGTTCCGTTCGAACCTGGGACGGACTTGTATGGATGAATGCTTTCGGAACATCGTCAGGTGGACGATGAGGATTCTAAGGGATATGTTCTAAAAAGGTAATGCTTAGCCTCAAGCCTCAATAAGCAGGAATGACTGAAAATCAGGGGTTATGCAGCAAGGCTAGGTGGGTAGCACCCAAGCAGGGTGAGGTCATCCCTGTCTAGATGTCCCTTTTTATTTCGGTTTAGTGGGCGGTTGCTGATCCCAACCGCGGGGTGATCTCACTCGGGATTATCCAGTAAGGGGTAGTCCCGGTCTTGTGTTGCAGGGGAGCGGGCGTACTCCTCGGTACTGTGATCTAGGCCACGTACCGTGACAGGTGGTACCCCAGTGCCTAGTCATTAGTTGGAAATCCATTCTCCCTACGAGCCTTGTGCGAGTTTTATTTGTATTACCCATCTGTGGCTAGTAGCTGGAATTTAATAGATGTAACAATTTTGTCTATTGTATAAGTATTTGTATATAGACCCTATTATAATATCAGAGGATTTCTATAAAAATTATTTTAGCTATCGTAAGGTAAAAACCCGAGATGTTTATTTGTGGCGTGGTCCTACGAGATGCTTTTGTTTTTAAAGGATTTTTAAAACTTTAATAATCAATTGAGTGTGATTTTCTCACACTGGTATTCCAGACTGAATCGGGTGTTATTTAACTGTAATGCTCGGGTCAGACCGAGTATTATAGGATACAGGATACGATGCTTTGGAGCTCAGGAGACGAGCTGGATGACGATACGTACTCCCGTACTTGTATATATATATATATATATATATATATATTCCGCTGTGTTGTTTAGTTGTGTATCCAGTTGTATGTTATTTATGTTGAGTTGTGATTGATGCACTCTGATGATGTAATATATGAACAGATATATTTATTTTGGTGTAAAGATATGTGACGCCCCACCTCTATACCCACGCTAGCCAAGAACACTACGGAGTAGTGCTGTCAACTAGCACGGAGAATAAGGCTGTTGAGGAGCGACCATCCATGTAATTGCTTATCACACGGTGGCTATAAATAATCTTTGGAAACAAACGTAGAAATAAGCATAACGCAAATCAGTCACAGACATCCATATCACAAAGGCGGAAGAAGATATGAATATATAACTAACACATGAAAGTGTACATCAGAGTAGTGGTCAAAAGATCCACAATAATACAAAAGAATAGCAACACGTGCTATACAAAAGAATACAACTATGAGTCTATATCTCAAGTGTATACAACAAAAACTGCTAATCTAAATAGTTAGCCAAAAGTCAGAGTGATGAATCCCTGGGAAGAAGTCAAGCAGAAGCACCTGTAACATCTCGGTCTGACCCGAGTATTATTTAAGAAAAATAATAAACGGGTCAGTCTAGCTATAAATATCAGATGACAAGATATAACATAAAAGATATGGCATAAACATAAAATATCCATGATGACATACAACTATAAGTATGTAAATAATGATCAACAGAAGATCAATCAATAAGAGATAATCAATATCACGAGAATCTTCTCAAAGATTCGGAAAGGGCATCATACCCCAAACTTGTACTCATAACAAGTTAATGACATAAATTATAGAAATCAATGCAAGAAGTCCAGAAATCATAGAAAAGAGAAAGAGGCCTATCACATGACGGTCCGAAGACCAAGGGGAGCTACCCCACATGTGTGAATGGAATCACACAGATTAAGGTCCAGACTAACCAAGAAGCAAAAAGGTATGTGTGAGTGGAATCACAAAAGTGGTGTCTAATGTAACCTCGCAACAAGAGACATCGCACAGTTGCTAGTCTAAAGCATCTGAATGATCGTCATGATCAACGAGAAGTGTCAATTACACTAAGCTAGTAAATATAGAAGTTTAGCTTCATGTCCCATAACCACTTGCTTAACTTAAATATTTACGAACAAACTATAAATCTTCACTAATAAAATTGTCACAAGAGGTTCAATCGAACAAGTCCAAGAATTAACCGACGAAGTGAACGCAAGCGTTTCATACCACTTGTTTTACTAAGTCGTTTAATTAGATTTCTCATCCGAGTGAGGTAAAGGTTTGTATATACTAATAGATTGGAAAACGGTTTAAGAAAAGAGCTTTGTTATTAAAAATAGAGTTGAAATTGTTTGTTAAAAGAGTTTTGATATTTACTACTAGTATTGAAACCTTTATATTATAAAATGACAAAACACAGAAGCAATTGTAGAAACAATCAATCACAAAGATCGCATACGGAGATGTGAATAAAATCCAAGGAAATCAGCTCAATGTTTTTCAGATAAGATCCCCTACGGAGGGGGGGTCCGGGGGGGGGGGGGGGGGGGGGTGGCAACCCCCCAAGGTGGGGGTGCGGGGGCAACGCCACCGCTTACGGGGTTCGACCTAAAGCAAAATGAGGTCTAACGACCTAAGGGTTCATGCGACCTAACACAATGGCCGAGCGACCTAACTGGAGTTAAGGGAGGCAAGCGACTTAAGGTCCAACGACCTACGACTCAAGCAAGCCGAGCGACCTAGTGTGGAGGGGTCGAGCGACTTAAGGAAGGCGAACGACCTAAGGTCCAACGACCTACGACTTAACAGAGTCGAGCGACCTAAGGTAAATGGTCCAACGACCTAACTCGAACGACTTATCAGGAGCTTAGGTCGGAGACGACCTACGAGATAAACCAGGCCGACTTAGTGGACGAGCGACCTAAGGTAAATGGTCCAACGACCTAACTCGAACGACTTATCAGGAGCTTAGGTCGGAGACGACCTACGAGATAAACCAGGGCGAGCGACTTAACGTTTGCCTAGAGATTATAGGTCGGAAACGACCTAAGACTTAAGGCTTAACTCGCGAGCGACCTACGGCTTAAGGCCTAACTCGTGAGCGACCTACGACTCAAGGCTTAACTCGCGAGCGACCTACGGCTTAAGGCCTAACTCGTGAGCGACCTACGACTTAAGGCTTAACTCGCGAGCGACCTAACTCCGAAGTGCCAATACTTCCAGAATGACCTAAAGCCCTGCGACCTATGGTACTAACTCGCGAGCGACCTAACGACTTAACTCGTGAGCGACCTAATTCCAAAGTGCCAATTCTTCCGCAACGACCTAAAGCCCTATGACCTACGACCCAGTGACCTTGCGACCTATCACCGAACGAGTCAAGTGGCCAGAACGAGCTAAGTGCGGGAAATTTCCAAAAATGCTAAAAATTGGAGTTTTTCGCCAATCCAATCCAAACCAAAGGCAAATGTGCATGCAAAAGTGATAGGGAATCATTCCCAACAGTCCAATATAGTTATAGACTAGATTTGTGAGATAAAAATCTCACCTTTGCACAAATTCAATGAAGAAGGAGATTGAAACAATGGAGAAGCAACTACAAGCTAGAATCCAATGTCTTCACTTTGATTTTGGAGTTGAATGATGGATTTAAAGTTGAAACCTAAGCTTGGAGTTTTAATTTCCTCTTCCACTCACCATTAATGCAAAAGCTTGGTTGTTAGGAAATTTATGAAGAGTGAGAAGAAGGAAGGGGGTTTGGGCTTGAGTTATAATGGCAATCTAGCCCAAAGTCCAAAGCGGGAAAAGTTAGTGAAATTCTACTAACTCCAAACCTACCAATGTTTATGCTTAAAAAAATTGTAAACGGCATTTCGAACTCAATGGAAGTGGTCTCGAGTCCTAATTTGACCGTTTGCAAAAAGTAGCTTTTCGGACCAATATCCGATTAACGACAAAATATTTAAATAAAATATTTAAATATAAAATCGATAAATATGCGGGTTGTTACAAGATATGTTAATATCTATTATATTTTATTCCGCTGCGATGGTTAGATTCTGTAGTTGTTTTCTATTTTCTTCTTCCACCTCTTCTTCTTTAACCCAAATGGTTCGTATTTCTGTACAACTTGATTTGATTTAGGTAGAATAGTGTTGATTCAAGGGGTACAGATTTGCGGGTCGTTTCATTAAATCAAACATGTTCGATTTAACCTAAAATTTTCACTCACTCCAAATGTATCCAAAACTGCTCCAGTGCTTGTCATTGCGATTCCGGCACCGCTTGCTTCGTCTGATTTCGACCTCGTTTGAAGAAGATACGAATTATTAGAGTTTGGATATAAATTTATATAAATAATTATTTTTAAATAATAATATAAGCGAGACCAAGATCTGGCCGTTCTCGTTGGATAAGAAAAATCTGTACCGTGAAATTTACCTTCTCCCTTCTTCGTTCGAAAGCTACTTAGAAACAACGAACCCACTGGTCGCCGACTTCCCATTGACCCCACAGGTGTCCACACGCCGCCGTACCCCGATCAACCATGCCCGCAAAAAGAGCCTTCACGAGCACCGCCTACGACAGCAACCTCACAAACCCGGTGCTACCATTCCTTAGAAAAATGCGTTCAAACGCGCCGTCTATCTCGTCGACTTGTTGCTTCCTCGATAAACTAGGGTCGATCACCATCGCTGGATGCACAGCTCTCGACGAGCCCTACGATAGTGTAGTTGAGGGATTTCGAGATGGATGGGGAGAAAAATCGAGGATAAGAAGAGAGCATTCCGGCTATTGATAAGTAATGGTGGCTGTGTTCATTCGATTAGGGTTTTACTATGCATTTGCCTTTATATAAAGCTATACATATATTATTTTATTTTTATTTCACAATTTACATGATTTTTCGAATGAACTCCAAAGTTGACTTGCCACCTGGCATTTATAATGTTTTACCCCTATTTCGAACACAATGAAATATGTTTCGTAGCCTAATTCGATCGTATATAGAAGATAACATTTTGAATCGAATTACCATATTAAATTTTTTATTTTTATTTCAACGCGTTTCTCTCCCGTACTACCAAACGGTAAATCCAAACGCTACGAAATTTGAAATCCAATAATAATAAACTATTATGTTCCCAATGGAACTGGTTTCGTCGTATTCTGAAACTGTGCCTCGGAAGGCTATTTTAACTCGTCGATTAAATCGACGATTTTCAAAATCGTTCAAATCTTGTAAATTTAAACTTGTAAAACCTACGAACTCATTTATAAATCAAATAGAATTCATATCCATATTAAAAATCATTTCGATTTATATTAAATCAAAATTCAATTATTTACACTATTTTCATGTATTAATTTCATTGTTAAATTAATATATAAATTTCAAATTTAACCTATTGACTTTTTATTCCATTTCAAAGTCCATATTATAATCCTAATCCAAATAGAACTTAAATTGACTTAAAAATCATTTTTGTTCACGTTTAACTACAGATCCCCATATTTGCCTAGTTTCAAATATTAAATTTATATTTATCAAATCCAATAAATCGCTATATTTGAAATGTTAAGCTCTTTCACGGATTCTTTCAAAAACTCCATATTCATAATCAATTAATAATTCAAATTCAATATTTAAAAATAAATCAAATATCTAAAACTAACGACCATAATTCCGGGTCATTACATTCCTCCCCCTTATAAAATTTCATCCATGAAATTGCTAAGGTAGGAAAAATGCTCCAAACTTTCCCAAAACCCACTTTGTTACAATCCTACATTCACTTCCCTATCCCTTTTTGTTTTATCCAAAACAACTTGTTTCCATTTCTAAATCAAAAATCTTGATTTCTAATACAGTTCAAAAATCAACTTTTCTAGTTAACAAAAAAATTTCAAAATTTTTCTAACACCCTAAATTTCCTAAAAAATTTGACAGCTTCTTCTTTGTATAGAGATCTTTTTACAAAATCGCAAGAGAGACAAATATATATGCATCGACCCAAACGGTCGAGAAATAAAATATATAACAATATATTTTCATTTATTTATTTTATTGCGTATGCGTACCTCATATTAGCGTTATTAAGCGAGCGACTTATTATATATGCATTTACGCAACCCAAACTCTATTTTTATAGCCTCTTGTACCTGTACTTACTAAAAATAAGCAAATAAGTTTTCAAAATCATGAAATTTTATAACATTTCATTCATTTAACTAGCCAAACACATCAACTTCATAGCCCAACATGTCAATCATATATTACAAGCAATTTATAAGGTTCCAACCCTAATTTAATTCCTTTCCATGTACCATATATCATTTCATTCAATTCAAAATGATTTACAACCAAATTTATTGCATTCATTTCATATTTACAAAAAACAAACTCGTATTCATTTCGGATGGATTAATATATGCTCTACCTGCATAATTTTTCTTTTATTAAATTTTAAATTGATTCACAATTAATTTATTCGCATCCCATTTACATTCACTTACATTATAGAAAATCCATTTTCAATTGATCCCATTCAATTTATTTGCTTACATTTACTTAGTATACCAATTTATACAGTATTACTTGGGATCATTTCATATAAATTGATTTTCAAACCATTTGGTTCAAGTCCCTACACTTGCATTCCTATTAACCTTACTTCTGTAACGACCCGCAAATCCGTACCCCTTGAGTCAACACTATTCTACAACAATCAACTCAAGTTGCACAGATATACGAACCATTAGGGTTAATGAAGAAGAGGTAGAAGAATAATATTGAAATCAACAACAAAATCTAACCATCGCAGCGGAATACAATATAATAGATAGTAAATAATCTTTACTCAAAAATCAAATATATCTGTTTACATACATTACATCATCATCAGTCACTGCTCACTTCAATACAATACAATGGATACACAACAATTCAACACAGCGGAATATATATATATATATATATATATATATATATATATATATATATAACCAAGTACGAGAGTACGTATCGTCATCCTGCTCGTCTCCTGAGCTCCACAACATCATATCCTGTATTCTATAATACTCGATCTGACCCGAGCATTACAGTTAAATAATACCCGAGTCAGTCTGGAATACCAGCGTGAGAAAATCACATCCAATTGATTATTAAAGTTTCAAAAATCCTTTGTAAACAAAAGCATCTTGTAAGACCACGCCACAAATAAACATGTCGGGTTTTTACCTTACGATAGCTAAAACAATTTTTATAGAAATCCTCTGATATTATAATAGGGTCTATATACAAGTACTTATAAAATAGCCGAAATTGTTACATTATTAAATTCCAGCTACTAGCCACAGAGTGGGTAATACAAACAAAACTCGTAGGGAGAATGGATTTCCAACTAATGACTAGGCACTGGGGTACCACCTGTCACAGTACGGGGCCTAGATCACCGTACCGAGGAGTACGCCCGCTCCCCTGTAACACAAGGCCGGAACCATCCCTTACTAGATAGTCCCGAGTGAGATCACACCGCGGTTGGGATCAGCAACCGCCCACTAAGCCGAAATAAAAAGGGACATCTAGACTGGAATGACCTCACCCTGCTTGGGTGCTACCCACCCAGCCTTGCTGCGTAACCCCTGAGTTTCAGTCATTCCTGGTTGATGAGGCTTGAGGCTAAGCGTTACCTTTAATAACAATATCCCTTAGAATGCCCATCGTCCACCTGACGATGTTTCCGCAAGCATTCATCCATACAAGTCCGTCCCGGGTTCGAACGGAACCGAAGGCACTATTCCTACTACATCCATTTTGGAAATATCCTCAGGATTAGTAGCGACTAGCCCTTGCACTTCACTGCTCCATCTTCGAATCCAAAATCGTTTTCATGAAACGTACAAACCAGATCAAAGTGGTTTTCGAGAAATAAATCTCGATCCCGGTCTCTTCGAAACGGTCAACACATTTGTCCAATATTGATAGTCGGTTATTTAACTATCAATTATATCCACGAACAACCATAACCAATAAATAATTTTCCAAATTATTTATTAATCTCCAAAAATATCTTCACAAGATATATTTCCATTTTCAATCCTTTGAAAACAGTTTCAAAACCATCTTTCTTTTCAGAATCAACTTTCCCAAATATTTTCTATCTCCTCTGAAATCACCAAGTACAAAACTAGATTTTTAAAATAATTTAAAACACTTTACTTTGAAAATATACTTAAAAACATTTAAGTTAAAAACTACTTTAATAATTTGTTAAAAATACATACTATATAAATATTTGAAAATAAAGTTACTTAATAAAATATAAAACTAGATTTCCACTTTTGAAACAAAATACCAAGTCACTTTATAAATAATTACTACTATAATAGATTTGAGAAAATACTTACTTTAGAATTTAAATATTAGAAATAATAAATTTTCTAAAACTTGCTTTTTACAACAACTTTTAAACCTTTAAATTTATGTAAAAATTTACTTTAAAAATATACTTGGTTATCCAGAGAAAAATCCCAACTTCAATCACTTAAATCAATTCCCCAAATTGATTTCCAATTTATTCCCTTTTAATTCAGAATCTATTAAATTCAGATTTCATTTCTTGATTATGATTACTTTAACTAAAAATTCCAATTTTTAGATTTCTCAATTACTTCTTTATTCCTTTAAATAAATTTAAACTTTGAATTTTAAAATAATTCTTTATTTCTTTAATTGATATAACTTAGGTTTACAATTCATCAATTTCATTTTATTCAAAATTCCATTTCTCTTCATACTCGAAGTTATTTATTATTATTTCCATATTACTTCTATTTCTTTTCAATTCATTCTTAATTTATTCAAACTTTCTATAATTATTTCGCTTACAAATTTAGTTCCTTTTAATTTCTTTTCAATAATCCAATTCATATATTTTGGTAATTCATTATACCCAAATATTCAATCAAACCATAACATTCAATTTTCCAATATAACTCATCATAGGATATCAAATAATCACAACAGAGAACATTGAATAATTTAAATACATGTGAGGGGTCCAGTTGGATCCCTACAACATATTTTCCCTGCATTCACAAATGTTAGCACAATATAATATGCTAATTCCAAAATATCATACTATATCACATCAATCAATTCAGCCATTCAAATAATTATTTAAATTTAATCATTTAAATTTAACTGAGTGAGATTAACTCACCTTTGACTACGCATGCACCCATTCCAATCCGGCTTGTTTTCTTTTCAGATTTCAACCCTTGAATACACATTTACAGTTTATTAACATTTGAACCAATCAATCAGCCTATTACCATCTATTAATTTAATTTTTAACTAATTTCCTTTATTAAATTTCTTTAAGTAACTAAGAACAAATTAATCACTTCAACATCTTATTTTGAAAAGAAAATAATAATAATTTAAAATAAACTAGTAAGTTTAAAATTGTATATGTATATTTATTTTTCTTCATTGTTTACGTTATATATATAGATTGAATTAAATCTGTACACATACGTCTCACTGAATTTTCTGAAATATGTTTATATAAATCTTTCGAAACAATCATATTAAATTCTGAAAATAAATCAATAATATACCTCACTGATCGCCAGCGGAGACTGCCATTGCTCATGAATGAGCTCACCTTCGATGATGCACCATCCATCATCTCCAATCGCGAGACCCAAAGTCACGCCGCTGCCTCGAAACCCCATACCTTACATCCTTCACCGCGAACCCCGACTCCACATCGTCAAACCCTAGGAATGCCGCTTCTTCCAACCGCCGCCCTACCCACTGCATCACCCAAGGTCGGAAATCGTTATCACCCAACGCGACTTAACCTAGCCCCAAACACTGCTACACGGCCGATTCCCCCCACCTTGATGTCGATGAACGAAATCATCAAGTTGCAACCTTCGCGGCCTCGTCCAGACGAGGATTGGAAGGAGCAAGAAATAAAGGTGTATTCGTGAATCCCTGATGGGAAAATCAACCTTGCGACTGAAGAAAAGGGGAGAGAGGGACAAATGTTTTCTATGTCATTTGCTTACTTTGAAAATGATTCCATTTGTTCGAACAGAAAGAAAAGGGGAAGTCGATTTGGAGGAGGATTCGTGCGGCCATATTTGTTTCTTGCTTTCCTTATTGAACGAACTGATTTTCGTTTAGAAAAATGAACTTGGTTTTTAATTGAAGAGAAAGGGAGAAGATTTTTTTTCTTCGATTTAAAAGAACGAAGGCTCGGCTGATAAAAAGTTGATTCAGAGGATGTTTGCGTGCTGTTATAAAAAGAGGGAACACGGAGATGAAAGAAAGTCGGCTCGCTCAGAAAGAAGATGGCTACTTATTATTATTATTATTATTATTATTTTTATTCAAGCGAATTTCGATATGTATGCAGCGCGTTTACTTACCGTGTGTTCACACAGCAAACCCAAACACTACGAAATTTGAAATCCGACAATAATACGATATTATGGACCCAATGGAATTGGTTTCGTCGAAATCCGAGACTGTGCCTCAGACGGCTATTTTTAATTTCAATTTAAACGATATATTTTTAAAACTGAAAAAATCAATGTCAAATTCAATTTGAAAACTTCTATTATTCTCAACACTATCAATATAAATTTTATAAGCCTTCGAATTATTTTTAATAGGCTTAGAATTCCAGATTCAGTATTTTACCCAACTTCTAATCATTTACTTCAATAATTTAAATTATCAAATAAGTTGTGATACTCGTTATTCAAGTTAAAATTATACTATTGAATATTTAAAATCGATTAAATATTCCGATTTAAAGGGCAAAATTTCGGTCGTCACATTCCTCCCCCCTTAAAAGAATTTCGTCCCCGAAATTAATAGTTAGGAAGAATGATCCAATACCCGTCACTATTTTTCTCAAAACCAAACAGTTCAACATCTTACCAGCTATCGTTTTATAAAAGATCCATTATCATACTTTTTAACTTTCCAAACCTTTCTCTAGTTCCAAACCATACCACTTGTTTAACCATTCAAGTTTCAATTTAAAACCAAATTTTGAATTATCAAAAGTTCTCAAAATTTTTCTAACTCCCTAAATTTCCGAAATTTTTTGCCAGCGTCTCCTTTGCGCGGCTAGCTCGGTACAACTAAAAAATGGCTCTACGGCCTCCCAAATCCAAAAAGAAAACAAAACGCCAAGTGGCTCAATCCAAATCCCAATCAAATTTCATACCAAAAATTAAATACATACCTTTTTGTCGAGCATTTCAAATTTATCTCTTGAAACCAAATCAAATTTTCTTTTCCCTTTTATATACCTGCATATCCTGTTTAGCACCAGTATCCAATCACAATATTCCCAAAATATCTTATCGATTTTTTTCACAAAATGCCAATATCTATTCATCCAAATATTAAATTGGAATATATTTATATTATCAATTTCCAATTAAGAATTCACTATTCCTTTCTTAAGTTTGGTATAAGTATTTAATATGCTTTATATATTCATTATCACCTTACCACTTCAGTTTATATCATTTCTATTCAAATTGATTCTTTCATTTCCATATGAATTCAATTTATCTTAAACTCTAAATATATAAATTTTATTTGTCATTTATTACTAATTCATATCATTATTTTAATTAGTTTCATTCACTAAATTATTTCAATTCCCATTTTAAAATTGTTTTGTCGTTAGCAAAATATTCCAAAATCTTTCAAAAAATTTCTAACTCCCAAATTTCTGAAATTTTTTGGCAGAGTCTCCTTTGTACGGAGGAGCATTTGCAATTTGACAAAAGAGATAAATATATATACATCGACCCACACGGTCGGAAAAACCAAAAACAGTTCATATTTCCTATTTTTATTGCGTAGGCGTACCTTATTTAGCATTTTAAGCAAGCAGCTTACTATTTTAGCAATTTGCGCAACCAAAACCAGCCAAACGGCTTCCCTGAACCTGTACTTACTCAATTTAAACATGTAAGTGCCAAATATATGAAGGTTAACAACATTTCACTTATTTCCAATTGTTAAACAAATGAATTCTAAAGGAAATGCACACCAATTATTTTTCGTAAGCAATTTATATAGTTTCATATCAATTCAATTGTTTACAATTAATTTATAAACCATTTTCATTCAATTTGAATGGTTTACACCCACTTGCTTACATTCAATTCATTTTTAATTTTAAATAAACCCATATTATTTTAATTGATTTAAAAAAATCAATTTTATTTACTTGCAATGTTTCATAGAATTTTATTTAATTTAATTCTATTTCTTAAATCCACTCAATACTTATTTGATATCATGATAAATGAGTTCTTTGAGTTATATCTTCATTTACATCTAATTACTGCATTTTCCAATTATAATATCTCTTTCAACAAACATCTCAGTTTTTAGATGTTTACAGGTAAGAAAAACTGAAGTGTACAAACCTTCATCAGAAGGTGCAGGCCACGCATATTAGTTACAACATTTAAACAGACCAATATGGTTCAACTCCTCTGGTTGCAAAATACTCCATTTCAGATTTTCTGAACATAAAATAAACTCAACCTACATTAACAAATAAGCTACCAAGTCTTAGCTGAGTGTAGTCATTTATTGGATACCACTTGCAACTTCAATCTGTTATTTTACATCTACCAATACACCTCCCACTACCATCACAATCACAGCAACAAGAAGTTACAACATTCAACAGTGAACCACTCCTCCAAATCCAAATTAAATTTCCATTTTCCCATTTAATCACAATCCATTTAAGTTTCGAAAATTTTAAATTTTTAAATTTCTTCACTTTATTCCAAGTTGAATTTTATTTTCACTTCTATTTAAATTTCTATTCAACTAGATTTCATTTGGTTTAAGTAAATTTCAATTATGCACATGTTCCATTCAAAACTATTTATTTAACTCGACACATTTCATGCTTGTATATTACTAACCATTCCCGAATTAATTCAACCTAAGCTTTAATTTAATGGTCTTCCGTTATTACTTGTAGTCGAGCTTTTAATTATTCTTAACTTAAGTTAATTTACTCAATTTATTCACTTCAACTTAAATTCACTTCCATATGATTCTCACCTAATCAAATTCTATTAAATTTTAATTCACCTTCTCAATTTATCAAAACAATATCCAAGCACATACTTAACTCATTTATACTCGAATTGGATTTTATTTGCAATACATATCATTACCATTTAAATCCAATTTTCTTTTATTTGGCAACAGCATCAATTATATTTAATTTGTTAACACTTCAAATCGAATTTTAATTAATGACTCAAATTCTGATTCAACCATTCACCTTTTAATTTACTATCCAATTTTATTAACTCACAATTCAATTTCATTTGAGTAATTATTATAAATTTAAACTTTCAGTTTTTAATTCATTCATTTACATTTTATTTCCACTAATGATTCAAGTCGAACTTGACTTATAACTTGAGTTTATTTCTAAACTCAATATTAACTTACCAATTCAGCTTTTATTTAACTGCATTGAGTTCTCATTACATATTTCACTATCTAAATAATCTTTTCTAACTTATAATCCAGAACTTGATTTTAATCTCAAAATCTGTTCATAAAATTTTCTTAAGTTCAATTTGTTTTATAATTCAGTTCTGGTTTTCATTTTTTTTTCTCTTTTTTTTTCTAAATTCATCAAAAATATTTATTTTGGGTTTTCTATCCCACTTTTCAAATTTTAGAAGTCTCCACTTATTATTTTCACAACTCTATTCATTATAGGTTCGAATGTATTCTTCTTTTATTTTTAACTCAAGCCTTACACTTACTTATAACTCAAGCATATTTTATTCCATGAATTTTTAATCTATCACAAGTTATTCTAATTTATTTAATCCAATCCTTATCCAATTTACTTTCCCTTTATTCAGGTAAGAATCTAATTCCATTCAATAACTCGATTGAATTTTATTCCAATTAGATTTTTATTTTAGCTCAGATTTATTTAACTCAATTCGATTACAACCCAGTCAAAATTTTATTTTCCAATCCAAGTTAACTTCATTTTTAACTTTTCTCTTTATATTTACATTCCAACATTCAAAGCTTATTTTTTTTCTTCTTCCCTGATTTAAAAATCATCTCAAGTTATAAGTTTACAACCTATCTCATCAGGATTTCCCTTTTCAAACACCCGGCTTTTGGTTTCAAATCATTTTGAATTCTCCAACATCTCAAATCACATTTCTAAAAAGTTAAACCAATCCTGTTTTATTCCCAACAAATTTCTTTTGAGACTTTCAAAAACAACTAGCTTTTCTGAAGGAATAAATTTTTTGGCAGCAATCCGTCACTTAGAAATTTGAAAATGAATACTGATGATGCGGCCGCCATCATCAGAATTATTTTCCAATAATCCAAGTGATTTCAATGCTACATCACTTTCAAAACCCATTTTAAACAAATTTCCTTTAAAAATAGCTCTAAAACAATACTACTATTTTTATCTTCAAAACACTCCGAAAACACTTCCAAAATCTCCGGGATTTTAAATTTTCAAATCCTGCTTAAATCAATTTTAACTATAATTCATTTGCATGGTTTATGTTCATACAAATTCTCATTTGGTTTTTATTTCAATTTATAAATTACCTTTATAATTCATATTTATAAATTTCATTTTATACTTGAATTTATTTTCTTAATCTTTGGTTATATTTTCACTTTCTAATTGAAATTTCATTTTTATTATCTTATTCGTTCAAAATATTATCATCCAAACATCCAAATTATATATAATTCAAGAAAATATTTCTTTTATATCAAAATATATTTTGGGTAAAATTATTTCATTCACCCACATTTAAAACAATATTGTGTCGAAATGTTCTATTCCAGCGTTTAGAAACCCCTTCGATACAGTTGTCTAGACTATACCGAAGAAGGTTCATATGCCACTCAATAAACCAATCAACACAATATAAAACCATTTTTATGTCCACTAACAAATACGCGCTCATATCTATTAATACGCTCAAACTCATTCTTGAGTACTACGGACTCTATTTGAGTAATTCCCACCAGAGCCAAGGTTATCACCAACCTCGCTCTGATACCAACTGTAACGACCCGCAAATCTGTACCCCTTGAGTCAACACTATTCTACAACAATCAACTCAAGTTGCACAGAAATACGAACCATTAAGGTTAATGAAGAAGAGGTAGAAGAAGAATATTGAAATCAACAACAGAATCTAACCATCGTAGCGGAATAAAATGTAATAGATAGTAAATAATCTTTACTCCAAAATCAAATATATCTGTTTACATACATTACATCATCAGAATTACATCAGTCACAGCTCACATCAATACAATACAATGGATACACAACAATTCAACACAGTGGAATATATATATATATAAACAAGTACGAGAGTACGTATCGTCATCCTGCTCGTCTCCTGAGCTCCACAACATCATATCCTGTATTCTATAATACTCGGTCTGACCCGAGCATTACAGTTAAATAATACCCGAGTCAGTCTGGAATATCAGCGTGAGAAAATCACACCCAATTGATTATTTAAGTTTCAAAAATCCTTTGTAAACAAAAGCATCTCGTAAGACCACGCCACAAATAAACATGTCGGGTTTTTACCTTACGATAGCCAAAACAATTTTTATAGAAATCCTCTGATATTATAATAGGGTCTATATACAAGTACTTATAAAATAGCCGAAATTGTTACATTATTAAATTCCAGCTACTAGCCACAGGTGGGTAATACAAACAAAACTCGTACAAGGCTCGTAGGGAGAATGGATTTCCAACTAATGACTAGGCATTGGGGTACCACCTGTCACAGTACGGGGCCTAGATCACCGTACCGAGGAGTACGCCCGCTCCTTTGCAACACAAGGCCGGAACCATCCCTTACTGGACAGTCCCGAGTGAGATCACTCCGCAGTTGGGATCAGCAACAACCCACTAAGCCGAAATAAAAAGGGACATCTAGACTGGAATGACCTCACCCTGCTTGGGTGCTACCCACCTAGCCTTGTTGCATAACCCCCGATTTTCAGTCATCCCGGTTGATGAGGCTTGAGGCTAAGCATTACCTTTAAGAACAATATCCCTTAGAATGCCCATCGTCCACCTGACGATGTTTCCGCAAGCATTCATCCATACAAGTCCGTCCCGGGTTCGAACGGAACCGAAGGCACTATTCCTACTACATCCATTTTGGAAATATCCTCAGGATTAGTAGCGACTAGCCCTTGCACTTCACTGCTCCATCTTCGAATCCAAAATCGTTTTCACGAAACGTACAAACCAGATCGAAGTGGTTTTCGAGAAATAAATCTCGATCCCGGTCTCTTCGAAACGATCAACGCATTTGTCCAATATTGATAGTCGGTTATTTAACTATCAATTATATCCACGAACAACCATCAACCTATAAATAATTTTCCAAATTATTTATTAATCTCCAAAAATATCTTCACAAGATATATTTCTATTTTCAATCCTTTGAAAAGTTTCAAAACCATCTTTCTTTTCAGAATCAACTTTCCCAAATATTTTCTATCTCCTCTGAAATCACCAAGTACAAAACTAGATTTTTAAAATAATTTAAAACACTTTACTTTGAAAATATACTTAAAAACATTTAAGTTAAAAACTACTTTAATAATTTGTTAAAAATACATACTATATAAATATTTGAAAATAAAGTTACTTAATAAAATATAAAACTAGATTTCCACTTTTGAAACAAAATGCCAAGTCACTTTTTTAAATAATTACTACTATAATAGATTTGAGAAAATACTTACTTTAGAATTTAAATATTAGAAATAATAAATTTTCTAAAACTTGCTTTTTACAACAACTTTTAAACCTTTAAATTTATGTAAAAATTTACTTTAAAAATATACTTGGTTATCCAGAGAAAAATCCCAACTTCAATCACTTAAATCAATTCCCCAAATTGATTTCCAATTTATTCCCTTTTAATTCAGAATCTATTAATTTCAGATTTCATTTCTTGATTATGATTACTTTAACTAAAAATTCCAATTTTTAGATTTCTCAATTACTTCTTTATTCCTTTAAATAAATTTAAATTTGAATTTTAAAATAACTCTTTATTTCTTTAATTGATATAACTTAGGTTTACAATTCATCAATTTCGTTTTATTCAAAATTCCATTTCTCTTCATACTCGAAGTTATTTATTATTATTTCCATATTACTTCTATTTCTTTTCAATTCATTCTTAATTTATTCAAACTTTCTATAATTATTTCGCTTACAAATTTACTTCCTTTTAATTTCTTTTCAATAATCCAATTCATATATTTTGGTAATTCATTATACCCAAATATTCAATCAAACCATAACATTCAGTTTTCCAATATAACTCATCATAGGATATCAAATAATCACAACAGAGAACATTGAATAATTTAAATACATGTGAGGGGTCCAGTTGGATCCCTCCAACCTATTTTCCCTGCATTCACAAATGTTAGCACAATATAATATGCCAATTCCAAAATATCATACTATATCACATCAATCAATTCAGCCATTCAAACAATTATTTAAATTTAATCATTTAAATTTAACTGAGTGAGATTAACTCACCTTTGACTACGCATGCACCCATTCCAATCCGGCTTGTTTTCTTTTCAGATTTCAACCCTTGAATACACATTTATAGTTTATTAACATTTGAACCAATCAATCAGCCTATTACCATCTAGTAATTTAATTTTTAACTAATTTCCTTTATTAAATTTCTTTAAGTAACTAAGAACAAATTAATCACTTCAACATCTTATTTTGAAAAAAAAAAAATAAACTAGTAAGTTTAAAATTATATATGTATATTTATTTTTCTTCATTGTTTACGTTATATATAGATTGAATTAAATCTGTACACATATATGTCTCACTGAATTTTCTGAAATATGTTTATATAAATCTTTCGAAACAATCATATTAAATTCTGAAAATAAATCAATAATATACCTCGCTGATCGCCACCGGAGACTGCCGTTGCTCATGAATGAGCTCACCTTCGATGATGCACCATCCATCATCTCCAATCGCGAGACCCAAAGTCACGCCGCTGCCTCGAAGCCCCATACCTCACATCCTTCACCGCGAACCCCGACTCCACATCGTTGAACCCTAGGAATACTGCTTCTTCCAACCGCCGTCCTGCCTACTGCATCACCCAAGGTCGGAAATCGTTATCACCCAACGCGACTTGCCCTAGCCCCAAACACTGCTACATGGCCGATCCCCACCCACCTCGATGTCGATGAACGAAATCATCAAGTTGCAAACTTCGCGGCCTCGTCCAGACGAGGATTGGAAGGAGCAAGAAATAAAGGTGTATTAGCGAATCCCTGATGGGAAAATCAACCTTGCGACTGAAGAAAAGGGGAGAGAGGGACAAATGTTTTCTGTGTGATTTGCTTACTTCGAAAGTGATTCCATTTGTTCGAACAGAAAGAAAAGGGGAAGTCGATTGGGAGGAGGATTCGTGCGGCCATATTTGTTTCTTGCTTTCCTTACTGAACGAATTGATTTTCGTTTAGAAAAATGAACTTGATTTTTAATTGAAGAGAAAGGGAGAAGATTTTTTTCTTCGATTTAAAAGACGAAGGCTCGGCTGATAAAAAGTTGATTCAGAGGATGTTTGCGTGCTGTTATAAAAAGAGGGAACACGGAGATGAAAGCAAGTCGGCTCGCTCAGAAAGAAGATGGCTACTTATTATTATTATTATTATTATTTTATTCAAGCGAATTTCGATATGTATGCAGCGCGTTTACTTACCGTGTGTTCACACAGCAAACCCAAACACTACGAAATTTGAAATCCGACAATAATACGATATTATGGACCCAATGGAATTGGTTTCGTCGAAATCCGAGACTGTGCCTCGAACGGCTATTTTTAATTTCAATTTAAACGATATATTTTTAAAACTGAACAAATTAATGTCAAATTCAATTTGAAAACTTCTATTATTCTCAACACTATCAATATAAATTTTATAAGCCTTCGAATTATTTTTAATAGGCTTAGAATTCCAGATTCAGTATTTTACCCAACTTCTAATCATTTACTTCAATAATTTAAATTATCAAATAAGTTGTGATACTCGTTATTCAAGTTAAAATTATACTATTGAATATTTAAAATCGATTAAATATTCCGATTTAAAGGGCTTAAAAATTCCGGGTCGTCACAACTTCCTACATATTTTACCTTTTTTTCATTCACTTTCATTTAGTTCACATAGATTTATTCACTTCATTTTATAGTAGGCAGCATTTCATTTCGTGCCAATTTCTTTTATAAACCTTTTTATAAAATTACTTCTAAGGTTTATTATAGGCATTCCATAACATTTACTTAAGTTATGTTCAACTTTAAAAAAACTTAATTTCATACCCAAATTATACTCCAAAATCATATTCCAAAACCATATTTAATTCATTTCTTGTTATAAATTCCTTAACCATTTTAACTTGGTTATACCCTTTTCACTTTCCCGGTTAATAAGTTATACTACCTATTTATTCACAATTCCCTGAATTTACCACTTAAGTTTACTTTCATTCAATATTTATAACATATAGTTATATCAGCACTTCACCATTCATATTATATTCAATTTATTCCCTCTTAATTCACTCTCCTTTCAAAAATTTAAGTTTTTGAATTTCCATTCTTTTACCATACTATCAAACCATTTTCATTTTAGGTTTTGCCATTTCAATCTCAATTTATAAGTCCAAGAACTTATTTACTTAAAGTCTTATTTTACTTACTTAAGTCCATTTACATCTTATAATCATAATTCTGAATTATATACATCACTTACTAGCTTAAGTTTATCCATTTCATTCACTTTTTTATAACCTAAAATTATATAATTATCCTACCCTTTAACTTAATATCCAATTCAATTCAAATCCAATTTCAATTTTATCTAACTTATCTCAATTTAAATTTAAATTCATAATATTCCTTTTTTACTTACTCCAATTAAATTTTAACTCCAGGATTAAAACTTTTATTTTCCTTTCTTATCCATACTAATTCCACATTATAAGTTCAATAACTGATTTTTTTAACTTTTTTCAAGTCTTTTAAATAGAAACCGTAGAATTCAATTACCCGGTTTAATTTCAAATCATTTTGAAATCATAAATATACACATATTCCCTTGGTATATCAAATCATACTTTTGATATCTCAAAACCACTTAGTTTTTCCCGAAATAGTTCCCTTCGGAACTTCTAAAACAAAACTTGTTTATCAAACATGTCTAAAACGAATATTCATACCAATCACCACGGTAGCAATCCATCACTTAGAAACTCAAAAATGAATACCGATGATGTGGCCATCATCATCAGAATTATTTTTCAACGACTGAGTGAGTTCAGTGCTTCCTTACTTTTAAAATTCATTTTTAAAACAATTTCTATTGAAAAATGTCCCCAAAATATACCACCATTCTTCTTTTCAAACACCTTGAAAACACTTCTCAAAAAGCCTAAGATTTTAAAAATTCACAAGCATTTAGTTCAAACCCAATTTAAAACATTTTTTCCCTTAAATTTTCGGGATATGAGTTCTGGTATAAATCAAATTTTAGTTTTACTCCTTTGTATAAATAATACTTATGAATTTCTATTTGGTTATATATAACCATTTCAAATTTTATAATCTATTTGATTATAACATTAACAACCAACATTCTAAAGATATATAGTATAATAATTTCAGAAAATTATTTCTTTTATATCAAAATATAATTTTTGGGTAAATTATTTCATTCACCCACTTTAAAACAATACTATGTCAGTTTACCTTATTCAAAAGTTTAGAAACCCTTATCGATATGGTTGTACTTTCCGTACCGACCAGAATTCATAAAAACTCAACCGATAAGTCAATACAATATAAAAACATTTTATATTCACTAATAAATACGTGCTCATGTCCATTAATACACTCAAACTCGTTTTAGAGTGCTACCGACTCTATCTCTAATGAGTAATTCCCTACCAAAGCCTAGGTATATCGCCAACCTAAGCTCTGATACCACAGTGTCACGACCCACCCTTCACGACCCTCGAAAATTAACATAAATAGGCCCATTGTATAACATGCCGAGTGATCAAGTGCGGGAAAGATAGATTGTTGAGGGAAAAGAAAGGAGGTAGAAGAAGAAAACTAAACAAAAACATAATCTCACAGCGGACTGAATAATATATAATATCAATATCTCTTTACACAGATCAAAACTGTAATATGCATATTTCACAAAAGAGTACACAAATCAATAATTACCATCCTGACATTTATAACAACCTTCCCTCACAATTGCTGGCAATTTCAAACAAAACACTACAGTGGTAATAAACAAGTATGAGTAATATGTCCTCGCTGTCCAGCTCATCTCCTGAGCTCCATAGCATCCTAAACTGAACCTGTAATACTCGGTCTGACCCGAGCTATAATAAAATAACACCCGAGTCGGTCTAGAAAACCAATGTGAGAAAATACACTCAATTTGAATTGTTAAAGTTATCAAATTCTTTGAAAATCGAAGGTATCTCACTGGACCACGCCACAAATTAACACGATGGGTTCTACCTTATGATAACCAAAACATTTCATATCAAATCATCTGATATTATAATAGTGCCTAAGTACAAATACATATCCAAATAGCTAAAATGCTTGCATCTTACATTCCAGCATAGTTGGGCACAATCAAAACCGTACGACGCTTATAAGAGAATGGATTCCAATTGAATGACTAGGCACTGGGGCACGCCTGTCACAGTACATGTCCAGAATATTGTACCGAGGACCACGCCAGGATCCCCCACTACACAAGACCGGACTATCCCTAACCTGGATGGACCGGATATGCTATTACCCTGGGTGTTCCCACCCTTTTCCGAGCTCCTTCCACATGTAGTGATAATATCCGAGGTTATCTAGAATGGTGATAGACATACCCTACTTAGGTGCTACCTACTTAGTCTTTATGCATCGTCCATAATTTTCAGTCATTCCGGGTTGATGAGGCTAAAGGCTATGATTACCTTTTTAGAAATGTTCACTTAGAATGCTCATTGTCCTCCAATGATAATGTACTAATAGCATTCATCCTTACAAGTCTGTTCCCGGTCCAAATGGAACCGAAGGCACTATTCCTACTACATCCATTTTGGAATCACTCTCAGGATTAGTAGCGATTAGCCCTTGCACTTCACTGCTCTATCTTCAACTCTACGCTCTTGCCTTCATTACGAAAACGTGCTCGTTGGATCGAAGTAGTTTTCAGATCGCAAATCTGATCCCGGTCTCTTCAAATCAATATTCGATATTCCCGGTAAACTCAACCTCGGCTCTTTAGGAAATAAACAGAAGAAAATAAGATGAAAGATCATACCTAACCGTTAGTGGCTGGATTTCCTCAAAAGCGTCTTAGAAGAACGAAACGGGTTTATACATATAGTTTAGCAACTTGAATGGTAACTGTACCATATAATCCCCATACTTCTTCTAGATATTTCTAAAGTTGTATTTAGGTCCAGATTTGATAGTCGATTATTTAACTATTAAATAAACAATCAATTCAACCAAACATTCCATTTCCACTGAAAACGTCAAATCTCTTTTTAATTTAATTTTAATTACATAAATTCTCTTTATCTAAGTTATACATACTTATCCTATCGAATTTAGTAAATTTACAAACCTTCATTTCAAAAGTATTTGAAAACCCTTTAAAAATAATGTGGAAAGTACCACTGTGGTTTCAAACCATGGATCATAATTCAATGGTTACGTCTCTATCCCAGAGAAATCCAAAACTTATCTGCAGGCACTCACCGCCTCTGATTTACGCCATGCGAGTATACCATTACTTTTCGAAAACTTAATTTTTAGAAATTATCTCAAAATAACGCTTGTAAATTCTAAAATAAATTTCAAGTTAAATCTAGTAAAATATACTTGAATAAAAGTTACTACACAAAGCCCTATAAATATTTAATAATTATCTTTAAAAAAATAATGCCGACTAATGCTTAAATAATAATGAATCTTTAATAATTACTCTAACGTAATTAATTAATAATAAAATATGCAATAAACAATTTAAAATATTTAAATAACTAATTTCTGGAGTATATATAACACTTTTAAAACACCAATTTAATAATTGAAAATCCTCTTTTTTTTAAACAAGCCAAATTCGTCAATTCCAAATCCTATTTCGTAAATCTGGAAATCTCACCTGAACTCCAGTTTAACCAATTTTATTTCTATTTCCCAAATTCACTTCAATCTCCAAAATATTTAAAATCTTAATATTAAAACCTCCTTTTATTTTTTAATAAGTACCAATGTAGAAATTATTGTTTAAAAATTCATTTATAAATTTTATTCCAAAACCTCTTTTCACGATAACCCAATTTAGCTAAGTACAAATTTCAAAACTATTTATTTTATCTAATTTATTAATCCAAAACTCTTTATAAGAATTTTACTTCAACATCCTTTTTAAAATTCTTCCAAATTCAAAGCATATTTTTATTGGCATTTAAAAGCACCAAAAGTCCAGGTTAACTGCCATAACATCCAATCAATTTAAATCATAAAATAACATGCCACAGATTATTTAACAAAAATATATATCACTATATACGCAATTAAATTCAAAATTTTTGAGAAATCCAATTGGATCCCTCCAGCTTATTTCCCTGCATCCACATACGTTAGCATAACATAAAAATACCAATTCCACTTCAAGGTGGAATATCGTGGTATATAGGATCTTCCGCTATTATGCGGGCGCATAGTGTCTCATACGCTACATATATGCGGAAATATTAATTACTCCAATATATATAATATTATATATAATATAACATCCAAGTGATTTAAAATGCATTAATTCAATAAATCAATCATTTATTAATTTTAACTATATTAAAATTAAAGCCAGCAGTCCATAATTGAGTGAGATTACCTACCTTGAGTTTTTACGTTGCCATACGTTTCATTTTTAAGTTAAATCGAACAAGCTCGATTTAACCTAAAATTTTCACTCGCTCCAAACTCTCCGAAACCGCTCCAGCAAATAGTGCTCATCGACGCGATTCTGATGCCGCTGTTTCGTCCGATTTTGACCTCGTCTGAAGAAGATATGAATTATTAAAGTTTGGATATAATTTATATAAATAATTTTTATTTTTTATAATAATACAACTGAAATGAAGATCCAGTAAGAAAATCTAGATCGCGAAATTTATCTTCTTCCTTCTTTGTTCGAATGCTAACTAAAAACAACGAACCCACCCGTCGTCGACTTCCCATCGATCCCACCGCTGTCCACACGCCACCGTACCCCGATCAACCACCACCGCATGAAGGGCCTTCGTTAGACCGCCTACGATAGCAACCCCGACGAACCCGGTGCTTCCATTCTTAAGGAAAATGCGTTCGAACGTGCTGTCTATTTCATCGATTTGCCGCTTCCTCGATGAACTAGGGTCGATCACTAATGTTGGATGCATAGCTCTTGACGAGCCCTACGATAATTTAGTTAAGGGATTTCAATAATAGATTATGGATGGGGAGAGAAATCAAGGAGAAGAAGAGAGCAGTTCAACCATTAGTAAGCAACGGTGGCTATGTTTATTCGATTAGGGTTTTACTGTGCATTTGCTTTTATTTAGAGCTGTATATAATAATAATTATTATTATTATCATTTTTTCACAATTTACATGATTTTTCAAGCAAACTCCAAACTAGACATGCCGCCTGAGTTTATAATGTTGTACTCCTATTTCGAACACAACGGGACATGTTTCGTAGCCTGATTTGATCGTAGGTGGAAGATGGCTTTTTGAGTCAAATTAAGATATTAAATTTTTGATTTTTATTTCAACGCGTTTCTCTCCCGTATGACAAATGGTAACTCCAAACGCTATAAAATTTGAAAATTGATAATAATAAACTATTATAGATCCAGTAGAACTAGTTTCGTCGAATTCCAAGACTATGCCTCGGAAGGCTATTTTAACTCGTCGATTAAATCGACGATTTTCAGAATCATCGATATCGTTTAAAATTTAAACTTTTAAAACTTACTAGCTCATTCATAAATCAAATAGAATTCATATCTATATTAGAAATCATTTCAATTTATATTAAATCAAAATTCAATTATTTACACTATTTCCAAATATTAATTTCGCTGTTGAATTAATATATAAATTTCAAATTTAAACCTATCAACTTTTTATTCCATTCCAAAGTCCATATTATAATTCTAATATAAATATAATTTTAATTGACTTAAAAATCATTTTTGTTCACGTTTAAGTCTAGATCCCCATATTTGCCCAATTTCAAATATTAAATTTGTATTTATCCAAATCCAATAAATCGCTATATCTAAAATGTTAAACTATTTTACTGATTCTTTCAAAATCCCCATTTTTAAAATCAATTAATAATTCAACAATTAAAAATAAATTAAATGCTCTAAACTAACGACTGAAATTCCGGGTCGTTACATGAATTTAAGGTAGACATTATTTAACTGGGAGAGAAACACCATGAGGACTCAAATGTTATCAAGGCATTGCACCATGAAATTCTCATCAATGTACATGAAAGGTATGGAATGGTTTATAACATTAAATGCTAGTAATTTACTTTTACCCTTATAAATAAAACTTTGGTTTACAACATGAGCACATGAACAGATTAAAAATGATGTTCATCATAGTTTAATTTAGTATTTACTGAAATATTATGTTCAGAAAAGAAGATGCTCTTAATTTCATGACCTATAGCTTTAGACATGGATTCTAAGGCTTTGCAGCGAAGAGTGGAGAATCATAAGCAAACTGCACTAAATTTTAGTGAATCAATTTTCATAAAGTAGAATTCAGAACCGCATTATGTCCAGAATACTGAGATGATAGGAGTCATTGATTTAGGTACACACATATAAATATCGCATGCCTCTAAATAGGAGTAGCAGTTCTAGTCACAATATTAAGAATTACAAGTATGGTCAGAATCAAAAAAATTTGATGACGTAGGATGCGGTCTAGTACTAAAGCGTTGAAAAGGAAAAATATCAAGTTGGAGTACAATTTTACGAGGTACGTTATATCCTGGGATAATAGGAGCTCATTTTAATTCTAGTGGCACTGTTGAAGGCAATTTGAAAACTAGTAAGCCTTTTGAACTATGTGCTAATGATTGGAAGGTTCAAAAATTACACAACACCTGAATGCCCCTTGATTACACAACGCACGCATAACAAAAATTATTGTTCTTATTTCTTAATTTATGTTTCACACATACTTTATTTGAAGATGGGATGTATTTTCTCATAGGTTTTATTTCTCTTTAATTTGTGTGAGCCATATGTGATTTTAGTTTAAGTTTCCAGCAGTAAAAAATTCAAATGGAAGCAACCTATGGTTGTCCATATTTCTTAAAAAAGTATGATATAATTATTGATTTACTTTGTTTCATGGTCACTTACGATATATTTAAATTATGAGTACTCCATGCAGGTCAAGTTGTTGATGCAAACATTGACCATTACACCAATATTTTGGATCTGATCACTGGGATGGAGGTATAATTTTGTTTTGTTTGCTGTTTGATTTTGGATGTTTTATCTACTTGCTATCTTAATGTAATTTTTGTGTATTCTATGTTGTGTTGTGAACTGGTTCATCATTTAATATTTGGCCCTATTACAAAATAACACTAGAGCTTTTTCTTTAGCTTCATTACAAAATAATATGGAAGCTTTAACCCTAATTCCATAAGGGCGTATCCAGTAGCTTCAGCCCTAAATGTTCAGACATTCAGGGCACTAAATATATAGAATTTACTACTAGAAAAGGATGAAATACCGATAGAAACTGACGGCGACTTCCGATGTGGCTTTTTCGACGGCTTTTGACGGGCCGTCGACGATCGTCGGAAATTCGTGAATTACAGGTTTTATAAACATCCATCCGCGAATAACAATAATAACAATAATAATAAACTGTACTTTGATAAATATTAACTAAATTTATAATAATAATAATAATAATAATAATAATAATAAATTAACTTTGTCAACTTAGTTTTATAATTAATAACAATAACAAAAAAAACTAAGTTTATAAAAATCAACTAAGTTAACTAAGTTTTATAAAAGTTAAATAAGTTTATAAAAATTAGTTAAGTTTATAATAATAATAATAATAATAATAATAAAATAACTAAGTTTACAGTAATAATAATAAAATAACCAAGTTTATGAAAATTAGTTTAAGTTTTAGCAATTGAGATAATTTATAAGTTTAATAATTATTATTATAATAAACAATAGTTTGAATAAATTACTAAGTTTAGTAAAAATACGTTAACTAATTTTATAAAAATACGTTTATAAAATTAACTAAGTATTATAAAAATTAACAAGTTTATAATAGTAATAACAATAATAATAAATTAAGTTTGATAAAAAATTAACTAAGTTTATAATAATAATAAACTATAGTTTGATAAAAATTAACCAAGTTTATAATAATAATAAATTAACCAAGTCAACTAAGTTTTATAACTAATAATAATAACAACAGGAATAAATAAAACTAAATTTATAAAAATAAATTTTATAATAATAATAATATAACTAAGTATACAATATTAATAATAAATTAACTAAGTTTATGAAAAATTTATAACTTTGAGATAATTTATAAAAATTACCTAAGTTGATAAAGTTTATGTTTGAGATAATTTATAAGTTAATTAAAGTATAAATTATGACAGTTTAAGTTTTAGCAATTGAGATAATTTATAAGATAATAATAAACAATAGTTTGAATAAATTATCCATGTTTTATAAAAAATAAATATGTTGGTAATAATTAACTAAGTATTATAAAAATTAACAACTTTCTTTGTCCGCCGCAGGTTCAGCGACATCGTAACCCATGCCCACCTTTTGTCAGAAAAGTACTGGGGATACTTTACCCCTATACGACCTAATAAATATTTAGTCGAGTCTCAGGTGATGCAGAAACAGGAGTTCATGGAGCAGCGGAGATTTGCGCTTGAGAAGTACTTGATGAAGCTAGTAAGAATCCGGTGATTGGGAAGTGCATGGAGTTGAAAATGTTTTTTACGGAGGAGGTTTGGATGTTGGGATTGGGAGTGGAGAGGAGTGTTTCTGATGTGGTAAGTGAAAGTGTGCTATGGATTGTGTAATATGGATATATGATAATACAGAGTGTAGTGATGATAGCTATACAGTAAATAGTGCAGAATGTAAAACCAGTAAAGTAAAATAACACCAGGAATTTTTATATTGGTTCAGAGGTCCGTCTATATCCAGTCCTAGACTTCTTCTGGAATTTTACTAAAACAATAACCCTCACTTAACCCGGAGGAAAAAGTCTATACAACCCTTGAGCCATTGAACAAGGACCCGAGCAGTGGAACAGGATTTTGCCTCAGTAGCCGATGAGGACTTCACATGCCTGAGCAGTAGAATAGGACTTCAAAAATTACAAAATATTGTTTGACTTTGTATTTAAGATGCTAGAAAGCAGCGACTGTTGACGAAGAGTTTCGGTTGAAGTGTTGTGTTCAAATCTTTTTGTATAGATTCGTAACTCCTTACAAATAGCGTGTCTTTTCAGAAAATAGCTGTTGTAGAAATTCAGTCAACTGAACCTCTAGGTCAGTCGACTGGATATTCAAACGTATTTTTTAATATATATTTGTTTATTTGTGCATCAGTGCATGTTGCATAGAAATTGACAGGTCAGTCGACTAACCTGGTGATTTCTGTGCAATTTGCACGGTTTTCCCAGGTTTAAATATATATATATATATATATATATACATATATATATTACTTTAAAGAGAAATTTGGTTAATATATATGTATATGTGTAAATCATTAGGAAGATTATATATAAGCTAATATATACGTTAAACGAGGAGAGATCTTAACAAAATTGACTTAAGTCTTAGAACAAGATAATATAAAAATTGATACACTGGTTTTGATTACTTGTCTCCATGTAGTATATATTCTCTTTTTGTTGTAACAGTCGTCAAATCTGTATTTTGTAGTGATAGCGTTGTGCATGAATCAAAACCAAGTCTCAACATTCTCCCCCTTTTGATGACAATCTGTAAATAGATATAGATTTTGACTATATATGTAATATATATACTTATTCCCCCTGAATCTTTGACGATCTATATCCTGCATTCTTAATGTTATTTCTCCCCCTTTGTCATCGATATAAAGGAATAAAGAATATAAACATATGTTGTATAGATAGATAATATGAAGAAACCGAACATTCATACACTACAATATCATAAACAAGAGTTTTGAAATAATACAAAAAGAGTGGCTATTTAGTACAAGCCATAATTTTGTGAAATAAAAGATAATTTTTTATATATAAGAAAAGTAACAACTTATTCCAGTATATTATTGCCCCTATCACTATGCGATCTTTGACCACCACTATCGCCTTCATTTCCACCATTGTCGCTACTACTTGCTTGATCGTTGGAAGAGGAAGACCAAGTGAAGACGGGTTGCTTACTCGGATCACCTAGTGTAGCCGTGGAAGTGCTAGATGAACAGAGATAGCTTACCATAACTTTGTAAAAAATTCTTTAACTTTATCAAGATTTTTGTCAACTTTAGTGGTATGGGATTGAAGTTGGTTACGGCATATCACTGAAACAGACTCATGTGGAGGAAGACCTGGGTTAGGAATCAAAATTTCGTCTTGTTGACGAATAGTTGATCTTTGGCGAGTTGGACGGTGAGATGCTTTGCCTTGTTGTTGTTGTGGTTGATCTTGAGGTGATTGACATTGAGTCTGTTCTTCAAAAGTAATGATAGGAGGAGGTCGAGCAACTGGTAGCTTCACAAATGCTAAAGTACGAGAGTTTAAGTACCCAATAGTAGAAATCGGTGATTCGGTTTTCGGAATCTCACATTCTTTTAGCAAGCGAATAATATACTCACCATAGTAGATGACATTCATTCGACCATTGTTGAAGCTTAAGAATTCATCAAGAATTAACCGAAGCCAATTAACTTTGATATCTCCGAAGATGGCATATAGGGCTTTGAAGTTGTGTTCATAAACAAGTTCATAACTTCTAGTTCACGGAGTTACGGTTTTCATTAATGCACATTGTATAATTCTAGCTTTTGGCCATAAGGACATGGACTTGGGTTGGTGCATATCATCTTTCAAAAATAAATGACTTATACGGTTACGAAAGACCATATCACAATCAACATTGCTTAAATCAATACCATCATTTTCAGATCTTAAAATGTGAGCCATTCGATCTAACGAGAAAAATACCGGTTTTCCACAAACCAAACTCCATACACAATCTTCTTGGTTTTAAATGGTTTAGTGACCTAAATTAAGATTAGCATAGAATAGCTTGACCATAATTTGGTTTGTTTTATGCTTATTTTCGTCAATATTGAACAAAGACTCCAAATTGCTTCGACGAGCCAATTCTTGTATGTGATAAGGAGAAAAATCAGCAAATTTTACAAACGAACCTTCAAAAATACGAGAATCTTGCATTCTCCTCCATCTTCTAACTGCGGTATCAGCGAAGAGCCATTGTTGTATTTGCACATTGGAAGGATGTTGGGAGGATGAAGATGCTTGTCCTTTCCTTTTTGGAGCCATTTAATTTGATTGTTTGGAGGTAAAAATTAGGTTTTGAAGATCTAGGGTTTTAGAAGAGTTGAAAATCTGAAATGAGAGTAAAGAGTAAAGGGGAAAGTGAAGGTTAAAAGGTGAAAAATGGGTGGGTAGGAGCTGTAATTTTGCTCAGATCCACGAATCAGTCGACTGAATCAGTTATTAAGTCGACTGAACCTGAAATCAAAAAATTTCGAACTTCTGGTTTAATCAACTAAATGCATGATTCAGTAGACTGAATCTTCGTTATGTATATTTTATCTTCTGGTCTAGAAGACTGATCCACTTTGATAGTCAACTGAGGTTGGATTTTAAATTTTTTTTATCCAGTGTCAGTCGGTTGATATACTGATTCAGTCGACTGACCTTTATGAATTTCCCCAATTATCTTTGTTTTGAGTAATATTTTATATATTTATATTTATGAAGCTTGTAAATTTATTTATTTGAATATTAGAACATCATATATGTTGATAATATGAAGGAAAAGAAATGATTTATTCCAAAAAAATTGTACATAGTTTAGTCAAATCATTCGAAAAATAAAAAATTGTAACAACTACTCTTATTTTGAAGGGCTAGGAGTTTTATAGCCCTATAGCTGTTTGCAACGAACATTTAATGCTTCATTTTGATCCCATGAGTTTGGTGAGACCGGTGGTCGTGGAGATAAAGTAGAAGGCCGTCGAATAGGCGAAACGGCGTGGTCGTCTATTGGATGGGTTGAAGCACCATAAATTTCATAGCAATGTGTTCTATAATTCCTACACGTCTTGAGTTGATCTTTTGCTCGTAATAAATTACATGCTAAACATCAGCGACTCTTGTTGATAGTGATGCAAATCACTTATTTTTTGTCCAGTGTTTGGAGAGACGTCAAACATCATCTTCTTCTCTTTCTTTTTCTCCATAGGATATCCGGTATGATCATGGGAGGTAGAAGGTGCTGTAGTATGATGGACATGTGTTTTTGGTGATTCGGAAGAGGCTAGTATTTCAATGGAGTCAGTTGATTGTAGAGAGGTTGACATAATGATAGTTAGTTTGTATTTTTGTTAGTTTGTATGAAATCGGAGAATAAGTATACCTATTTATAGATTAATGTTCAAAATAAAGAGGATGAAGTGAATGGTTTGTATTGAATTTAGCTATAAAAAGGTTGTTAGTTTGGAATGTTAGTTGCTATTTCATTGGTTTTCTGTTATTGTGATTTATCTATGTAAATGTAATATGAAGAAAATATGTATTTATAAAGGTAAGTGTTATACATAATTTAGTTTATAGTTATCACCATATAATAGAGTCCCCGACCGGGACTATAATGAAAATAATCGATAGCTTAGATGGTTAAGACTTCTAGGCTATTCACAGCAGGTCATAGGTTCGAGTCTCAGCATGGTCAAAAAAATGAATTTTCGTCAAAAAATTTATTTTCGAGTTTTTAGTCAAAATTTCGTATCT
This sequence comes from Allium cepa, assembly GCA_030765085.1. Taxonomy (NCBI): domain Eukaryota; kingdom Viridiplantae; phylum Streptophyta; class Magnoliopsida; order Asparagales; family Amaryllidaceae; genus Allium; species Allium cepa. Next base: position 924,044,423 of record CM060935.1, on the reverse strand, counting down.
TATCATTTATATGTCTTTAATTGACATTATACCGAGTTCTCGACCTAGTTTTATAAAAGTGTTCTCTAACAATGGTTTAGTAAAAATATCAGCTAATTGATTTTCAGATGGAACGTAGTCTAAATTTATCACATCTTTTTTATATTGTCACGTAGAAAGTTATGTGTAATATCTATGTGTTTAGTTCTAAAGTGATTTACTGGATTTTTGGATAGATTTATTGCAATGGAATTTTCATAGTAAATTGTTGATTTTGATAAATTGACTTTGAAATCTTTAAGTGTCTGTTGCATATAGATTACTTGTGCACAAGTTAATGCTACAAGAATATATTCTGCTTCACAAGTTGATAGCGAGACACAATTTTGTTTCTTGCTAAATCATGATATTAATGATTTACCTATGAAGTGACATGTACCGCTTGTACTTTTTCTATCCGTTCGTGATCCTCCGAAATCAGCATCACCATATGACACTAACTCAAATGAGCAATCTTTTGGATAGAATAGTCCGAAATCTGTAGTATTACTAAGATAATGTAGTATTCGTTTTGTGGCTCGTAAATGTGATTCTTTTGGATGAGTTTGAAATCTTGCACATAGATATACACTCATCATTACATCTGGTCGACTAGTTGTTAGGTATAGTAATGATCCTATCGTACTTCGATATAGTTTTTGGTCTACACTCTTGTCATTTTCATCTTTATCAAGATGTGCTATTATACTCATTGGTGTTGGTTTAGCAGAAGTGTTTTCTATTCCGAATCGCTTGATAAGATTATTACATTATTTTTCTTGATTTATAAATGTTCCATTTGAAACTTGTTTTATTTGGAGACCTAGAAAATACGATAATTCTCCCACATGGGACATTTTGAATTCTCTAGTCATTATTTCAGAAAACTTATACATAATTTATTATTAGTTGAACTGAATACAATGTCGTCTACATATATGTGAACTATCAAAATATCATTTTTAGAATATTGTATAATTAAAGTTTGATCTACTTTTCCTATTTTGAATCCTGATTCAATTAAATAGCTTTTAAGGCGTTCATACCAAGCACATGGTGCTTTTACTAAACCATCTAAAGCTTTCTTAAGTTTATAGACATGATCTGGATATTTTTCATGAACAAATAAAGAAGGTTGTTCAATAAATACATTTTCTTTAATATAACCATTTAAAATGCACTTTTAACATCCATTTGATAGATTTTAAAGTTATTAAAACATGCGTAAGCCAATAAGATTCGTATTGCTTCTATTCTAGCGACTAGAGCAAACATTTCTTCGTAGTCTATTCCTTCTTCTTGGTTATATCCTTGTGCTACTAACCTCGCTTTATTTCTAATTATGTTTCCTAATTCATCTGCTTTATTTTTATAAACCCATTTAGTTCCTATAACATTCTGATCGGTCTGTCTGGGCACGAGTTCCCAAAATTCATTTCGTTTAAACTTATTTAGTTCTTCTTGTATAGCAATAATCCAATTTTCATCGAACGATGCTTCCTTAGTATTCTTAGGTTCTACAGTAGAAGGAAAAGCTACATGACCCATTAAATTTAGTTGATTTCTAGTTCGTACATTTGAATTTATTTCTCCAATTATATTTTCTGTATGATGATTTCGTAAGATTCTTTGAGGAGATCTTATTGTATTAGTAATATTTCTATTTTCTAGATTATTAACAATGTTATCATCTTCTCTAGAATTATAACAATATCTTCATCTTCTCTTGAATTATTTAATTCTATATTTGTGTTATTATGAAGTAAATCATCATCATCATCTGTTTTTGAATTAAGTTTAGAGTTTTCATCAAAATATATATAGAGTGTCTCTTCAATAGTATTAGCTCGTTTAATAAAAATTCGATAAGCTTTGCTTCGATTCGAATATCCAAAAAATATACCTTTATCACATTTTGAATTGAATTTGCCAAGCTGATCTTTGATATTTAATACAAAACATTTTGATCCAAATATTTTAAAATAAGATATGTTTGGTTTTCTACCATTAAAAAGTTCGTAAGGTGTATTCTTATTGAGGGGTCTAATAGAAACATGATTCAATACATAATAGGCAGTTGCAACAGCTTCTGCCCAGAAGTATTTTGGTAATGTGCTTTTGTTTAATAAGGTTCTTGCACATTCTTGTAGGGTCCGATTCTTTCGTTCTACAACTCCATTTTGTTATAGAGTTCTAGGAAATGAAAAGTTATGAAATATTCCTTTCCTTTTACAATAGTTATCAAACAGTTCGTTTTCAAATTCACCTCAATGATCACTTTTGATATTTTTAATTTTAGTACCTTTTAAATTTTGAATTCGTTTAACAAATGTTTTGAAGTTTTCAAAAGTATCACTTTTACCTTTCATAAAGATAGTCCATGTATATCTAGAAAAATCATCAACTATTACAAATACATATTTATTATGATTTATGGATTGAACTTAGGTAGGTCCAAATAAATCCATACGAAGTAATTCAAGTGCTTGTAATGTCGAACTGACTTTCTTAGATTTAAATGAAGATTTAGTTAGTTTACCTAATTGACAAGCGTCACATATATTATTAACTTTAAAACTCACCTTTGGTAATCCTTTTAAGAGATTATTTGTCAAAATTTTATTTATAGTTTTGAAATTGATATGACATAATCATTTGTGCCATATCCAGGGATCATTTTCTTTGGCTATTAAACACATGTCTAAGTTATGATTAACTTTCATATTCAAAACGTAAATATTTTTATCTCTATTTCCTTCGAAAATAAGATTCTGAGTTTGATTGACGACACTACATTTATTTTTAAAGATGGATATTTTAAAACCTTTATCGTATAATTGACTTATACTTAATAGACTATGTCTTAGATTCTTAACTAATAAAACATTTGTAATAAGAGGTAAATTAGATGTACCGTAATTGCTCACATCGCCATTTCCGATGATATAAGCCTTGGAATTATCTACAAAAGTGACAGAACCTCCATCTGAGTATGAAATGTTTGTCAGCATATCTTTGTCTCTTATCATGTGTTTTGAGCAACCACTGTCGAGTATCCATTTCCCCCTCTTCTTCAGTGGGACCTCATTATCTTTGGCCATAAAGTATACGTTGGCTTATTCATTATCGCAGTCACTCTCACTTGAAGAAGAAGAAGAAGAAGAGTCTGAATCATCCCATGTAACTGAGAAGGCTTTTCTCTATAATTTGTCCTTCCTTTTATTGCGATATTCTCTCTTTTGATCCGGACAGCCATAATGTATATGCCCCTTTTTGTGACAGTTAAAGGACTCCAAACTGATGAAGATAGTGGTTTATTACTGTTTGAGCTTCTCTTGCCATTATTTCTATTTTCTTTTCTATACTTTAAGAATTTCTTGAAGTTTTTGGCAATAAAGGCTAGGTCATCTTTGTCTAAATCTGATTCTTCTTGTTCTACATGGAATACTATATTCTTTTTATCTTGAGCTTGAACTCATTTGCCTAAAAATTTACTTCATAGGACATTAAATTTTCTATTAATTCTTTCAGAGTTATTTTGGAAATATTGTCCACTTCTTCAATAGCGAGAACTTTTCTTTCCCATTCTTCCATTAAAGAGTTAAGGATTTTGGATATAACATCAAAATCTAAATATTTTTCCCCTAGTCCTACTAATGAATGGTAGATATCTTGCAATGTTAAATACGTATCGTTTATAGTTCATTTTCTTTCATCCTAAAGTTTTGAAACTGACTTTTAAGCATGGATATTTTGCTTTGTTTGACCTTGTTACTTCCTTCGTTTGTAACTTTGAGTGTACGCCATATTTCATATGCAGTATTGCATATGCTAACACAGTTAAACTCATTTTTATCTAAGGTACAAAATAACATATTCACGGCTTTTGCATTTGCTATGGCATCTAGTTTCTGTGTATTTATTCAAGTATAGTACTCTTCAGTAGGAATAATATATTTATCTGAGTTATATCCATGATTCAAAACTATGTGCTTGCATATATATTCTCAATCGTGTAGCCTAATAGTTATAATTCATGCCATTAAATAGTGGTGGACGTGTAGTGGATTGTCCTTCAATGAAGCTAGTGTTAATGCTAGTGCTAGGGTTAGTTTCCATATTATTAGATTATCATATAACTATGTTACAGTTGTATGATGACCTTGCTTTGATACCAAATGAAAGTGTGCTATGCATCGTGTAATATGGATATATGATAATATAGAGTGTAGTGATGATAGCTATACAATAAATAATGCGGAATATAAAAGTAGTAAAGTAAAATGACACTACGAATTTTTATACTGGTTCGTAGCTCCGTCCTACGTCCAGTCCCAGACTCCTTCTGAAGTTTCAATAAAACAATATCCCTCATTAACCTGGAGGAACAGGTCTATACAAGCCTTGACCAGCCGAATAAGGACTTGAGCATCGGAACAGGATTTCGCCACAGCAGCCGAAGAGGACTTCACACGCCTGAGCAGCAGAATAGGACTTAAACAATTACAAAATATTGTTTGAATTGTTGTGTTTTGATAACACGGATAAGTCTGTTTATGGTACACCCTTACTATGATCTTCTCCTCGAGTGTGTGTGTATATATATATATATATATATATATATTTGAAGTTTGTGAAGAATAGAAGGGTATAATATTGCTTTAAAGCAGAATATTTGAAAGTATAGTTGCAATTAGATTTAAGAGAGTTAGATAAGAAGGATAAGAAAATTCGGTAGTTCGGAATCAAGTTAGAGTATGTATTTATAGATGTTAGAAGGCAGCGACTATTGACAAAGAGTTCTAGTTGAAGTCTTGCATCGTAATCTTTTTGTGGAGATTCGTAACTCTTCACAAATAGTCGTGTCTTTTCAAAAAATGGCTGTTGTAGAAATTTAGTCAGCTGAACCTCTAGGTCAGTCGACTGGATATTCAGACATATTTTTAATATATATTTGTTTATTTGTGCACCTATGCATGTTGCACAGAAATTGATAGGTCAGTCGACTGACCTACCAGATCAGTCGACTGACCTGGTGATTTTTGTGCAATTTGCACAGTTTTCCGAGGTTTAAATATATATTGTATGATTTTAAAGAGAAATTTGGATAATATATATATATATGTATGTATGTATATATAGAGGTAAAAATCATTAGGAAGATTATATATAAGCTAATATATACATTAAACGAGGAGAGATCTTAACAAAATTGACTTAAGACTCAGAACAAGATAATATAAAAATTGATGCACCAGTTTTGATTTTTTGTCTTCATGTAGTATATATTCTCTTTTTTTCGTAACAGTCGTCATATCTGTATGTTGTAGTGATAGCTTTGTGTCATGAATCAAAACCAGGTCTCAACAGCAAGTAGGGTGATTGAGTTTGTAGGGACAAAAGAAAATGGAGTGGGGATGATGAGGATGTTTAAGGAGTTGAAGAAGAGTATGACTAACACTGGTGGAGTGAGGCCAATGGTTGTAGAGGAAGATATGGAATGTTTTAAGTGGAAAAATAGGATTAAAGTTTTGGAATCGCAACTTAGTAGCACGTCAAAGCAGGTATTGTTATGACTTAAGAGTTGGTTATAATTATTTTGAGGTAAAAACTAGGTGGTTCGTTCACAGCCTTCTGTATCCCATTGAAACCTGCAACTATTGCTTGCTAATCACTTTCTTATGCAAGGAATGTTCTGCTTCCATCAAGAAGGAATAGATCATAAGCCTGTTCTACATGAAATGCCTCCATCTTACTCATGATTAGTCACTATCTCTAATATGCATATGTGCTTGAACTATGACCCACTTGTTCATAGATTTTTTGGAAACTATCTTCAAAATTATTCAAGTCATGTTGATTTCATTCTTACTGCATATGTCTCGTATGTGGATATTTTTTTAGAGACTCTTATAATTCAAAAGTAAATTTCATTTTATAATTTTTGTATTTTTTTTAAATCTTTAAGATTCAATGTAATCATGATTTCCTACATTTATTTAGGTACATTGCTCGAATAATATGTTACTGTCCTATTATATGGATGCTCTAATGGATTGTAGACTGTCCCGCACAATTAATTTCCTTTTTTCATAGTTGAGATGTCAACAAAAAATAGAATGATAGAAAAAAAAATTAGTGTTGGTATTATTATTTTTGATATTTTTCGATCAATTCCTTACTGACATTATAAAGATGAATTTGTGGTTAAATTACCTAAAGTTGATTGCTTTATGATATCATAACACATTTTGTCATGTTCAATTGTTGACAAAGATATGACTAATTTCCCCTTATGCTACAGGCTGAAGCACTTGTGAAATCTCAGTATGATGTTGGGGAAACAATGGAAGAGTTGGGTTTAGCATTCTTCAAATTAGGAAAATTTAAAACGAAGAAGGCAATATATGATTCTCAAAGAACACAATCTGCTGACTTCAAGCATGTAGGCACTGCGGCCGTCAGAACAAGTAGATCGCATCGAGAATTTAATTCTCAAATAGTTTTGCATTTGGCATGATTACAAACTCGTTACTTACTTATTGGAATGTCATGATACAAGTCCCACAAAACTCTCTTAACCACAAAAATTTAATATATGATTGGCAATTCTACTGATCATGGTCAGGAGGGTAGTGCGGGTATAAGTTACCGCTGTTGTGAGATGTGTATTAATGTGTGTGGGTGTGAAACCGTGCCTGTATGTGTGGAGGTATACGTACTATTTTGTGTGCGTGTTAATGTGTACGTGCATGCATGTGTTTTCCTCTATAAGTGTGTGTGGGGGGGTATCTACCAGTCTTGTTGTGTGCGTGTGTGTGAGCAGTGTGCATTTATATATTCCTAGTAGTGCCCTGAGTGAGCACCTAAATATATATATATGAGTATTGTTGTTTATAGGATTCCATGTCCTTGCATATGCAACTATAGATGAATATGTAGCCTGTTTCTAGTTTTCTTTAGTTGCTGCTTCTTTTATTTTGGCCTGAACAAATTCTTTTTATCTACTTTTTTCTTTATGCATTCATAGATATATAAGTTTAAGTTAATTAAAATATAAGTCATGACATTTAAGTTTTATTAATTGATTTATAAGACTGAGTTAATATAAAAAAAATGTATAAATACGTTAACCAAGCTTTATAAAAATTTAACTAATTTTTTAAAAAATTAACCAAAATTGTAAAAATTAACTAATTTTTATATAATTTGACTATTTTTATAGAAGTTAAATAAATTTCTAAAAATTAATTAAGTTTTATTAAAATTTAACTACGTATATAATTTTTAAAAATTATATAAGTTTATTATAAAAATTAACCAATTTTTATAAAAATTTAACTAAGTTTTAGTAAAGTTATTCAAATTTAAGAAAAGTTCAACTAAGGATGTTTGATATACTTTAAATATGAAATAGTTCAATAATCATTTGTTGATTGTTAAACTTGTTTACAGGCATATGCACAGTTATTAAAGTGGTTTCGGAATTGGTAGAGAGTATGACAATATCCGACCCTGGTCTCTTTAACAACCAAATGCTTATTTCACACCATGGTCATTTTATAAAACACTTAAATAATAAATCTTAAATTACAATTTAAATCAATACTAAAATATTTACGTTCAATTATATTTTAGATATAAAACATTTAATATACAATTCATAATAAATCAAATTATCACATTCCAAAAATCACATCTTTAAACTTAAATAAATCTTATTTAAATTTAAATCCTTTCAATCAAATTTAATTGCAAATTATTCTCTACCTAACTTCTTAAGTTTATGTGATGACTCGACTTTGTCACCACAGAAAACCGTATCATCTTGAAGAAAGAAAGGGATAAAAAAGAGAAAAGAAAGAAGAGAAGAAGAAACAACAACAGAATCTAAACAGCGGAACGAATAAATTATATTCATAACATAAATATTACATAGTTCACAATCCATTATCAGAGTTACACAGATAGTACAACACATACTAGACAGATATAAACACCTGTCTAGTTATACAACTCAATACAGTACAAGAAACTACTCAGAGAAACTAACACAGCGGAATACTATATATCTACACGTAGAAGCCTCCTACTCCATTGCTCCTCCACAATTCGTCAAAGCTAACCTGAATCCCTTGGCTACTCGTAAAAATTTGAGTACCCAAGAGTTTAAGAAAACAGAAGATAAGCTCCGGGTCAGACATGGGTCTGGTGTGAGTAATAGGTTAAGGTTGCTTAACTTTCAAAACCTTTTGAAAAGAAAGGTATCACGTAAGACTTCCCACACATAAACATGGAAAAGTTTTTACCTTACGCTAACCAAAACATTTGATAGGAAATCAGATGATATTATAATAGTGTCTAAGGTTTTCAACTAAATAAGAAATAGCCGAAATTGTTACATGATTAAATTCCAGCTACTAGCCACAAAAGTGGGTAATACAATTAAAATCGTTGGCACTTATTGGATTTTGGATTCCATATAATGGCAGGGCTACCGGGATACCGCCCGTCACAGTACGTGGCCTAGATCAACGTATCGAGGATCACTCCCAAACCCCAACAACACAAGACTAGAACCATTCCTTACTGAACAGTTCCGAACAAGACAACCCCACGGTTGTAGCTAGCAACTGCCCACACAGCCGAATAAAAGGGACCTCTAGACAGGGGAAAATCTCGTCCTACTTGGGCATGACCCACTTAACCTTGCTGCACCTCCCCTATTTTAGCCATTCCCAGTTGATGAGGCTTGTGGCTACGATTACCCTTATAGGACATATCACTTAGAATGCTCATCGTCCACCTGACGATGTTCTGAAAGCATTCAATCCATACAAGTTCATTCCGGGTTCGAACGAAACCGAAGATATTATCTCGTTACACTCATTTTGGAATCACCCTCAGAGTTAACGACAATAACCCTTACACTCTGAATCTACATCTTCGCTTGAGATTCACGACCTATCGTTAATTTGGATCGATGTGGTTTTTGGATATCCAAATATGGAAACCCGATCCCGGTCTCATCAAAATCCAAAACGGCATCTTTTAGGTCCAAGTTGTTTTAAAGTTTAAAACAATTCAATTATCTATATACACACAGATAGATAACTCACAAATCACAATTGATAATCAACATTATCATTATAAATAGGCAATCCACATTATCATCAAATTAGGCAATCCATATCACCATCACAATAGATAATCTATGTTATCATCACAATGCAACCAAAGCATTCATACCACACAACATTACTTATCTTATTTCTGAGATCACAACCATTCAAGGCAATCATTATTACCTATTCATACATAAGAAATGATTTACTTCATCACAATATAATTAATTTAAAATGAATTAAATTAACTATCTCTATCTCTAATTAATTTAAAGTGAATTAAATTAATTACTTCATCTTTAATTAAAAATAAAATAAATTAATTACTTCACCAATATAAATCTTGCTTACTCAACCATTTAATTCATTACAATCAATTAATTAATCATTCAAATTAATCACCCTAAATTAATCACCCTTGATTAATTATCCTTAATTACAATCATGCAGTTATCCTTAATTAATTTCACAAATTAATTATTCTCAACCAAAAACAGTAATTAACCTTTAGTTACTTCAATTAATTAATTAACTATAATTAATTACATTAATCCTTAATTAATTACATTAATTAATTACCTTTAATCACTTATCATTGGTTAATTAATCATAATTAATCAACTTTAATTACATCATTAATTATAATAATTAATGATCCTGAATTATATTTAATTAATTATCTTCTTAAATTAATTACCTTAAGTAATCAATACATAATTATTAATCCTTCTTGATTAACCATAATCAGTAATTAACTCACTTAATTACCTCATTAAAACAAATCAATTATTCCTTAATTAATTTCTTAATTAATCCCTTGATTAATTACTAAGTAATTTTACACAAGTTACTTCCATTTTAAAACATCTTCAATAAATTACATTCAGTAATTATCAAACAATTACTTCACTATGTAATTTCTAATCCATAAATTACATTAAGTAATTATCATTAAAACATCCAGTGTTTAAAATTAATTAAACTTAATTAATTAAATTAAACAATCACATTTAAGTAATTAATCTCTTTATTACTTCATTAAGTAATTTCACTCAACAATTCACAATTGATTATTATTAAATTAATTAATCTAGTTAATTATTAAAAATTAACTACATTAATTAATTATCAAATAATCCTGGTTAATGACCTTCATTAACCATTCTCTAATTATTCCATTAAGTAATTAACTTAGATTAAATTATCTTTAATTATCCATTAATTAAAGTCTAACTATTTAATTAATTAAGAGTTAACTATCACTTAATTAATTCTTAATTATTTAATTAATTAACCTTGATTAAAACTTAATTACTTAATTAATAATTCTTTAATCATTAGTTAAATAATCTAATTAATGATCTTAATTATAAATTGATTAACCATTAATCAATATTTATTAAATCTTAATCAACTAATTAAATAAATTAACTAGTTATTCCTTATTTACTCCATTAATTAAATTAATTTTCAAAACAATAAATATTAACTTAATTTTTAGTTAAAACATTTCTTAAGTATTTAAAAAAAACAAAGTTACTTGAAACAAATTACTTTTGAAATTACTTTGAAATTTCATTTCAAATATGAAATTTAAAATGAATATAATTTAAGCTTAATCAAAGTTTAAACAATTTAAAACTTTTTAAAAATTTCAAGACAAACAAGTATTTTGTCTTAGAAATGAAATTTATAAGAATTTTGAAACTAAATTCATTTCAAAATTTCAATAATTTCAATTTACTCTTTGTTTAAAACTTTCAAATCTTAAAATTCCTTTTATTTCAAAAACTGAAACTCATATTTAATTTCCTGATTTAAATTTAACTTAAACTTGCTCATATTTAAAAACTTCAATTTTTAAAGGTTTAAACTACTTTCAAAATAAAGTAGTTAAACAAGTTTAAGTTTAAAACTTTATTTTTATTTAAAACTAAGATTTTAAATTTAACTTGAATTCTAAAATTTAAACTTGAATTTAAAAACCAGGTTTAAAATTTTCTTAACATTAAAAAGCTTCAGATTTTAAAAAATTTAAAATAGAAATTCTAGGTTTCTGTAAAATCCTGAAATACAGAACATCCCGAGAACAACCCACACTACTTCGAGTTCAATGCCTATCTTCCCCGAGCCAATGACCCAAAAACTTCGAGCAAATCTTAAGATCTTCCCCCATTTCCAAAACTTACCCAAACTATCATCAGTAAATCTCATCACCGTGCATATACACGGCGACCCCAACCACCTCTGATCATCAGAGATGATCGTCCTTCATCCAGAAACACCCCTACACCCAAACGCGATCATCAGATCGAACAATCATTTTCAAAAACAAAATCTAACACAAAATTCCCCAAACCTAGAAACAACCATCAGTCCCTCCTTCAAACCTATCAATGGCAAAAACTCGCCGCTCCGACCACCTGAGAGTCAACCCCTCCGGCCTCAACTTCAACTACGGCCAAACTATCGATTCCCAAAAGATCATAGCACTCGGTCAAGTATACAAATCGAAATGACCGATTCTTTAAACCAAATAAAAACTAGGGTTTAAAATAAATTTTCAAAACTGCACCTTCCACAACGATATCCATCACCATCCATGATTTTTCTCAGCTTTCCCTAACCTTTCTTCATCACCCAGAAGAACCCCGAACCTCCTCAATTCAAAAATCACCAGAAAATGCTGATAATCCAATTCCAGTTCAATTCCAAGCTGCACCCTTACCCACATTCTAAGAATCCTAATTCTTGATTTAAAAATCAAGCTTTAGTTAATACTTTTGATTTATGAAACTGAATTACAAAATTAACATATTTGGATTTTGGTAAAAATCACATGCACTGATGTTTTCCTGTGTTTTCAAAGACAACATCTTGTGTTTTAACTTACTTAAAGATTTAATCATTAAGACAGTCAAACAACTTCACTTTATAAATTTTCATTCTATCAGAAATTTAAATTAAGAAATAAGTATTTTAATAAAATACTGTGCCTGGAAAATCAAAACAGAACAGGCAAATAAAAAAAACAGCATGCACACATATAACACTTACATCAGATATTTACTTATAATAACATGCAATGCTTATTTCATCTTAACATAAAATCATGCAACCAAAATTTAGATTTTAAATTTTTAAAAGGTTGCTAACTGTTTTTAAAAGAAGCAGAGCCTCTGATATGCTTTTTGAATACGCAGATTGTAAACTGTTTGCAGGCTTGATCTAACACTGCCGCACTTCCAGATTGCAGAGAGAAAATGGTGATGCAGATTTGCTTTATTTCCAGGTTGCATGCAGAGCCCATTTTTCCAAAATGCAAAAGAATATGATAATGCAGATTTTACTTTTGCAGAGCCCATTTCAAGGTTGAAAAATAAAAATGATGCAGACCTTTTTGATAATGAAGGGTTTTGATGTGGTATTGATCATGATTTGTTTACAGATTGCGGAAAAATGGTGGAGAACAAAATTTTAATTTGAGGAGTTTTGATTTGTAAACGGATTCTTGGTTATGGATTTTAGATTAGGTTTTGAAAATGGAAAATGCAGGATTTTTGATATGAGGAATTTAACTTGCATTTGATAATGAGGAGTTTACTGATTTTTTTGATATGAAGATGTTTTGAAGTTCTCTTTTGATTTAGGAAATGAGAAAAAAAACAAGTAAGAAGAAAATGCATGTTTATAGATGTAGTTTCAGATTTTATTAAATAAAAGAAAATTTTAAAAAAAATGACACTTGTAAATTTTTTCAACATTTGTCAAATTAAATGGTTATCTTATAACACTTGTTTAATGAGGCTTAAGAATACAACACATGTCCCTTGTTAAATGTAATTTGTATTTAATTCATAAGTCAATATATATATATATGCCTAATTAATTTGTTAGTTATTATTAAATATGTATATAAATTTTTAAAAAGAAATAAAACAAATTATACTTAAAATAAAGCTTATACATATAAAAATTAAAACAATTAAAAATCTATACTTCGGAATTTAAATTCAAATCAAATTCAAAATCTAATATTTAAAAAAACAAGTTATATATACAAATTAAATTTGAAATAACAATAGCTATTTTTATTCAAATTTATTTGTAAAACAATACACTATTAATATTATTTTTTGAAATATCTCATTATTGAAATAAAAAGAAATTATTTCTTTATTAATAGATTACCTATTTTATTAAGCTACAAAACTCTTTTGTTAATTCATTCTAAATTTAAATCTCAAGCCAAAATTATTTTAAACCTTTAAACATTTTTCTTAACAATTTAAAATCATATACTTATTTATTAAATAGCTTTGAAAACTTAATTTTAATTTAAATCAAAATTTCCAAATTATTAATGTATATATTTGAATTTTAAATCAAGATCCATTTATTAAGTTTAAACCAAGATTAATTATTTAATAACTTTGAAAAGATTATATATTAAATAAAAAAACAAATTTTCCAAATTACTACAAATATTAAAATTAGAAAATATGCTTTATTTATTAAATTTAAAACAATGCTAATCTATTTACAATATGAACTATATATTTATATTATAAATAGAAACCAATTTATTATTTCTAAAAGATAAAATAACCAATTAAATATTTATTAAAGAAGAATTATTAAATTAATTTGAATTATTATTAACAAAATTATCGATATCAATTTAATTTTAATACAGATTATTAAATTGTTATTGTCAAAAATTCCGGGATGTCACGGTTTATTTACTAAATTTATTATATAAAACCTATATTTATTATATTAAATTAAAACTTATATTTATTATATTAAAATAAATTTAAAATATTTATTATATTAAATTAAAACCCTATCTATTATATTAAATTGAATTTATAAAATATATATATTAAATTATATTAAATTAAATTAAAAATATATATTTTGAAACTTATATAAAATTATGAGTTAAAAAACTTAAAATTACATGTAACACCATATTTAGCTTATAATTTAACTTTAAAACACATATAAATATTATTATTTTTCAAATATAAATTTTTGGTTAAAATTATTAAATTAAATTAAATTTTAAAAATTAAATTTTTTAATTCAAAACACACTTTATAATTTAGAAAATAATTTAAAACCGACCAATGGTGTCTGTATATAGTTTTCTACCCTATGGTGAAGTGATCGGTTGTATATCATTTCGACCTAATATTATAATTGAATTTACGGGCATATATCATTTCAACCCGCATCCCAAATCCAAATCAATAAAATCGCTCGGGTTTATCATTTCAACCCTTAATGATTTTCCCTAATCTATAGGATCATTTGGGTATATATCATTTCAACCCATAGTCAGGTAACTTGTAGTGTGATATTAATAAATAAATAACATAAAACATAAGTACATATAACAGAACATATCATATAACAAATCATATCATGTCATAGGTGAGAAACATATCATCATATAATATTAGCTAAGCAAATATAACTATAACGACATTTCAATTGACATTTCCAAAAGACGTCCATTCACTTAATCGTAAGAAGTTAGTCATTAGTGGTTCTCACCTTTTGTGGCTAACGAAGGTGATGACTACACGAACAGACAGTAAGCGGATACGGAGGTTGAGACCACAAGCCAAACAACAATGATCCAACTTCAAACAAAGACATGAGCTCGAACACCGATCCAAGATCCAAGATTTTGGAAAATAATTTTTTATAAAAGAGGAGATAGGAAAAAGGAGTTCAACCCTAGGCTTGGTGGGCTCGGCCTATGGTGCGCACGGCTATGGAGTGGGTGGCCGAAGTGTGCAGGTGTAGTGTATGTGTGTGTGGCCGAGAGGAGGTGGGTGGATGTGTGGCCTTGGTGTGGGGGGTGTGCATCTATGGGGTATGGGTGAGAGTGGTGGAGTGTGTGGGTGTGTGAATGGGTGTGGGTGGATGGCCGAGGGGAGGGTATATGCATGTCGGTGCTTGGCCGTGAGGTGAGGGTGGTGGTAGCAAAGGAGGGAGAGAGAGGACAGAGAGAGGGGGAAAGGGAGTTAGGGTTAGGGCTTTAGAGATTTTGGAGGAGATGGAGATGGAGGAGGAAGGAGATGAGGCTATGTAATTCAGATTTCTGGAGAAAGAAGTGAGGAAGTAGAAGAGTAGTCAAGAAAAGTATGTACATATCTTTTCTCAACGGATATGTCCGTTCAAAAAAGGTACGTATCCATTTAGATGTGTTGGTACCAAAACTGGGCACAATACCCTTCGGATGTGTTTGAAGAGATTAAAGTGAAGACTGTAAATGAAAAATGAGGCTGGCCTAACAAACACATCAATAACAAACAAAAAGAAGTATTGAAACACGGGTATTTAGAGTGGTTCGACATTGAAGCCGACGTCCACTGTGGAAAGTTGTTTATTTATAGTACTCGTCGGTTACAAACGTTTATAACAGTACAAATGAGATACAACAAAGATTTTGGCAGCATCGTTGTTCTAGCATTCAAAAGTCCATTTTCTAAAGGCCTTAGACTGCTATTTGTAGGTGTAGGCTGCAAATATCTCGCTCAGATCTCGAAAGACTCTTTCTCTCACATGGTTAGGCCCACATGATCGATCCCTGGTCATTTCGACTCAATCTATGATCGATACGTATCCAATTCTTATTGACCAAGAAATGAACTTTTTGGGCCGTGATCCATCAGGTATATTCTTGAGGTGGCACACAAGCTCCTGCGAAAATTTGGTGGCATTTGGACTGGTAGATTTTGAGTTATGATTGATGCAAGTTTGTGTTTTCAATGTGCAGCGGAGCTCGTATCGATACGTTCGTATCGCTGCCATTCGTATCCATGGGACGCACGCGATTGCTTGATGACATGGTGCTATCTTCTAGGATCGATCCACTTTTACGAGTGACCGAGTCTTCCTTTTTCATAGGCCTCGCTTGTATCCTCCGGTTTGTACTCATTCGTATCCATCTGTGGCATTTTATTTCATATTGATTGTTGATGATTCGCCTCGAATCGATACGAACGCATGTTTTTTGTATCGAAGTACACCACATCATTCATATTGACCATTTACATTTCCCCTTCGTATCGCTAGCTATCAACCCAACCCGTATCGATGCTTTCTAGGTAGTGTTTTGTGTCGATTCTTTGTGGTCGATACGAATTAGGTAAGCGATATGAAAGGTTCATATGCAATGGATACAAAACAATGTTTTTTCATGGATACGAACTTCCGCCGGTCATGATGGATACGAGTTTGGGTAAATTTGATTGATATAGAGCTATGCATGTCTAATGGTGTAACGACCCGATATTTTCAACCATTCGCATCCGCACATGTCGAACTTGAATTGTTCAAAATACCGCGTTGTAAATAAAATTTGGCAAATCTCAGAATATAAAGTAAATAAATAATCACAGAATCACAAACACAGATATCAGAAACTCGCAGCGGAATTTAAAATACTTAGTGGTTCATGAAGCCACTATAAATAGTCTCAAACAAATAAAAATTACATAGTCTTTAATCTCAAATATAGTTTAAATCATCAAAAGAAAAACCCAAGTATCCCATAGTCTTGATTACATAAATAAGATAACGGACTGAAAGTTTGCCGGCAGCTTGAAAGATCTACAGAAATCCTATCTCCGGAATGAAAGCTGAACTGCAACTCAGGCTGACCCAAGCGTAAAATAAAACATAAACACTCGAGTTAGGACATACATACTTATATAGTGTAAGCTAATTCAAGTGTACTGTAATATAGAGCAAGTAACTTAAAGGATGCTTGGGACCTCCCATCCTCTAAGGATCCGTTAAACTATTTACTATGTAATAATATTCGCTATTATAATAATGTCTATTAGTAAAATAAACTTACTTTTAAATAGCGTTAAGGGGTTACCCATATAGCCCTTACCATATAATAGTCCCAGTAGTCCATCCAATATCATAGTCCCTCCTGATCGGGAAGCCACCAAAGGATACCACACGGGCTACGGGAGAAAACCAAACAGGTACAAGGCTCGCTATGGTAGGTGACACAGCACAACTAGACAATGCCAGGATAGATATACCAATTGCTATCCGGACCGATGGAAACACGCAGCGCGCAGCTACCGCCCACCTCGAACAACACTCCCAAATCAAAGGTGCGCACTAAAACAATCACAAGAGTAATAGAATGACATACGAAGAAGTGCGTCCGATCAGAGGTGCTACCTCATTAATCCGAGAATCGCTCCTGTTTTAGCCACCTTATGCCAACTCACGGGAGTCGGGTCCACGTATTTACCTTAAAGAAAAACGTCACCACCTTCCTACTTCATTCTGGAATCTCCACCGCGTACACGGTTGTCAAAGTGGTTTTCGGTATCGACAGAGAGTATGCCAGATATCCGATCCCGGTCTCTTTAACAACCAAATGTTATTTTAACCCGTGGTTACAACTTTTAAAAATGGTATTTATACTTTAAAAATCAAAACAAATTTCAAATACCTTCAATATCATTATATCATTTTTAAACATCAGTCATTTTTATAAAATACCATTTAAATCAATTCGATTTATTTAGGAATTAATTGCCTTTCAACTCACATTTAAAAGTTAAATTCTTCCATTTAAAACCATTTAAAGTCAATTCCTTATTTTTATTAATTACATATTAAATTCCAAAATTTAAGCTTTTTCCCAAAGATTATTTCCATTAAATTCTTTTATTAAAACAATCAAAATTCAGTTTCCGTAGCACTTATAAAATGCTACATAAAGTCATAGGTTAAAACAGTTCATTTACAAAAGATAGCATTTGAGTGCTGAAATAAATTATTAACTTAACAACTAATTTTAAATTCCCAAATATAACTTATTATCAATTATTTTACTTAACTAAAATCTCACTTTTAACAAAAATTCAGAATACGTTATATTCCAAAATTTTACTTTAACTTCCATTTATTTAACATTTTGACTCATTCAAAAATCATTATAAATTTCATAAAATCCTTTAAATACATTTAAGCCAGAATATCATAAACTTTCTATTTAAAATATTTTTAAAACATTTCACAAAATATTATATAAACCACGGGTCTGTATATAGTTTTCTAGCCTAGGTCAAGTGATACGGATATATATCATTTCAATCCGCAATTTACAAAAACCTGGGTTCTATCATTTCAAACCCGCAATCCCAAGTTAAATAATAAATAAATGGGTAAATAATTATCGTTCAGGCCTATCATTTCAGCCTATAACGATCCCATATTTACAGGGAACTTGCAGTGTGATTAATAGTAAATAAGCATTAAATAGTATACTGCAATAATACTTCAATAAATAAACAACTGATGATGTGTCAATAAATAATGGGGTTTAACATCATACGTTTATATCACAGGCAGATAAAATTAAATAAGATAAATTTTACAATTACACTTGTGATAAATTCACAGATATATAGTTATGTTTGTCTAGTGAGAAATACTCACCTTAAAACTGCAGATAATCAGATTCAAACGATTGTACCACTTGATAAAGGAACGTACAAATGGCACGATTAGATTTCCGCGGATGCCACGCCATGATTCAAATCTATATTAAGATCCAAATACCAAATACGCGACTTTTAAAATTACGGTCAAAGAAAATTTTTGGAAACAACTGGAACGAATAGAATTTGACTTGACTCGACCACTCCCACTACTCGACTCGCCCACGTTCTCAAGGCCAGGCAGTGAAATCTTAACTATTTACGTACCCATGAAAATTATAGTGTAAAGTTTTAGGCAAAAGCTGGAAAGAAAAAGGTGGACACAATACATTATTCCCTTTCCACAAACAGTTGGCGTACACTAAAATTCTTCAGAAATTGAAAACAGTGAAATTTGCAACTAATATATCTTTTTTTTTCTTTCTCTGTATAAATAATCACGTTGCATAAAAGTGAAGCATGTTGGTTCCCAAAGCTTGAACACGCAACATAGCACAACTACTCCTACCTCATCTTTTAAAACATGCATTTCTCTTCTTTTGTTTTTTTTTGTTTTTTTTTGTTTTTTTAAAAACACTTAGGAACAACTCACGCATGCACTGATGCTTTTTTTTTTAAATGAATGCATGCACGTGCACATTATGGCCGAGTACACCATTTTGCTTGCTAAATATTCAAAGTGCCACACTCATGCAATTCACGTGGCCACAACTACAGGCACATATATTTTTTACTTCTTCCAAAGATGCAAATGAAAATATACTTTCTTTTTTCTTTTGTTAACATTTTATTAAAATGACTCATGCGTGAATTCACAAAACAAGGTGATGCAATCTAAATAAATGGCACGGTCTCCTTGCCTATTTTAAACCCCGTAAGCATGCACTCAAAATATACAAGTCACTGCATATTGTGGAAATAATTTAGGTAATAAAAAGTTCTACCTATCTACTGAAACAAACGTGATTTTGCACGTGTGAGTGTATGCAAAATGAAGGATATTAGTTTTGTTTGTTACCTTTTTTTTCAAAGATGACACAACTACAGGGGCGCATGCATTTTTCTACAGAGTGCAAAAGGATATTAAGCTTGACTTCCTACAACAATCTGACATGTATGTCAAAATAGATCAGAGAGGGAAAAAGGAGATGTGGCAAGGACAGGTGGTGGAGCAGCCGAGTAGTGTGGACATCGAACCAAATGAAACAAGAAGAAGAACAAAATAAATGAAAGCAAGGTTCGGCCATTTACCTGAAGAAGTTTTTTCACGCATGCAACTGGAACAATGCAAATGGACAATGTTGAGGTGGTGAAACTTTGTGGTGTGGGTTTGATTTATATAAGAGACGAGTTGCGATAATTTAGGCATGAATAGAAATTTGGGCAAGAGTCCTGTTTGTTTCGGCAAGGAAATCAATGCAGAGAAGAATAAACGGCAAGTAAAATCTTTATATATTTTTTTCTCATTTACTTGCGTACGTGCACTAGAATTTTGGAGATAAACTTGCGGTATTTAGGCAAGTATTTAATTCCTTTGATTGAAATTAAGAAAACGGTAAACAATACCATTTCCATTTTGAACTGAAATGGAGGTTTCTTTTATTTTTTGAACGTTGAAAACTATCCAGGTAAGAAAATTTTGATTGCGGGAGTGAGTATGGGAAGAAAATAATTATTTGCATTGATTGATAAAAGAACAGTAAGGAAGCACGATTTGAAGAATTTCGAACGTTACCTTCTTTTTATATAATAACTTGCGTTGATTTGTCCGGTCAAAATTATTAGATTTGGAACGTTATCCCATCCAAGGATCCTATTTGATTTTGTTCGTGAATTATATGCGAAATCTTAGGTGGAGAAACGGCAGACTTAATTGCTGAGAATGAAAAAGAAAATCACAGATTATATACCTATTAACCAAATGAAATTATATGTAGACCATCATTGATTTATAAAGAAACGGTAAAGTTTTATTGGACAATTTAAAGCAAATTGAATGCGTTGATTTTTTTTTTATTAATACGTTTTCCTATATACGTTATTTATACCATTAAAAATTTATGCCATTTTTAAATGCGAAACTTCA
Source organism: Allium cepa (assembly GCA_030765085.1). NCBI lineage: Eukaryota > Viridiplantae > Streptophyta > Magnoliopsida > Asparagales > Amaryllidaceae > Allium > Allium cepa. The sequence continues at coordinate 924,023,703 of CM060935.1, read as the reverse complement.
CGGTCTATAAATACACTGACTTGTCAAAAGTTATTACTTAACTTAAAATTAAATTCGTTTACATTCTTCGTATTTAAAATATACATAATTCATTTTTATTAAAATTCCAATTGGAGTTGTATTTTAACAAAGTTAAAATTTCAAAACTTCCAATTTTATATTTAGACTTTTGGGAAATGATTAAATCAAGTTAAAATTTATATTAAATTTTAAGGTTTTATAAATAAAAAGAAATAAAGAGTAGGCAATTAAAAAGGCAAGCAATTAAGACAATATAACGCATACCCTTTTAGCTTCTTCCAAGCCATAAATAAAAGATATAAACAAGCAATAATCCAATAAATAAACATGACTATCTAGACAAAATAAAAATAGAAAGATAAAATAGAGGTGGATATAAGAAATAATAATAATAAGAACATATATATATATATATATATATATATATATATATATATATAATATGTAATAAAAGTAGAAAAATTTACTGCGTGTAAAACTCTGTATTTTATCAAAAAAAAGTATAAGTTTTAAATTCCCAATAAATCCATATATTTGATTTCTCAATCATGTTATTGAATCGACTATTAATTTATCCTCTTATGGGTAATATTAAAATTGGTTTTTATACTAATACATAAAAAAAATCCCAATTCATCCAAATTTCAATTAATTACTTTCTAATAACTACCATGCTTTAATCCTACTCTTTTATTAAATCTGTTATCACTCTATAAATCTAGTTATTATTTGTTTATCTTTCCTTACAAAAATATATATTCCAATTTTCATCTTTCTTTTGTAATAACTTATTATTTTCAATTATATTGAATTTCCCAAATATATACATTTATCATAAATGAAACCTAAATCAATTTATTCAACTTGGTTTCATTCCTTTATTTCATCTTATGAATAAAATATAAATTTCCATTTATGTCATTTCATTTACATTCACACATTACAGTTACAGTCCTATCTCACATTAATGAACATTTACCTACATTTAAATGTAATTGACTTCCTACTCTGAATTTAGCAGCCCTAAATAAAAAGGAGACTTGCATAAATGTTGTCACTAACTTTATATTACACTCAAGTTTATTATTTCCACTAATTATCAGAATTGCTTATATAATGTTGAATTCACTCCATTACCATACGTTTATTTGCATATATTCAATTTAATAACCAAATGTAACAGTTATAACTACATTAATAGACCAATTAAATAGTAACTTACAACCGTTACTATATCCTTTTTATTTTCATTTCATTTTAAGCAATCACTTCATTATAAATTATAAAGGTTCTTTTTTCTTCTTAAATTTAATTACAAAAATCTTATTAAATTAACCAGTTTAATTATCGAAATTTACAGGTCATTACACTCTCCCTCACTCAAAACTTTTCGTCCCCAAAAAGGAAGGAGGTAGGAGAATAGAACACCCTGAAAGAAAACTAAATTGAAACTCAAAATGGAATCATTTATTTAAACCATATAAATTCAATTTAAATTAATTAATATTCAATAATTGATTTAATTCATTTGATTTTTGCTGAAGTTAAATCAATCTTACAAATTAATTATCTTATTATCCAATTATTTTGAAATTAACAATTTCCAAAATCATAAATTTGTATAGTCATTTATAATAATCATCTTTTATTCAACAAATTTAATTCTTCTTTATTCCGGATTATTATTAAATATATTCTACTTAATATATCTTATCGCACATATTAAGTAGATTACATTTATTATAACTATTCCAATTTATTTCTGAATTTCCTTTAACACCGTTTGATATTGTATATTATTCAATTATTTTTTTATTCTATTTACCTCTATTTGTCTTTTTGTAACTGAAACTTTAAGTGTATAACATTTAATATAATCACTCAAATTTTATTTATAAAATCCTTTTATATTATACATTATCCAATTAAATAGTTGATTTCTGAATGATTTAGGTAAGTTATATTGGCATGCAATTATACAAGTAAAAAAATTTCCAGTTCTATTATTCAAATTTAAATATTCATTCAAAATTTGACTTTATTTCATCATTAGAATCACCTTTTAACATAAATTTATGAATTAAATTTCCAATTAACTTCAAACCCTTTAGAGATAAATAAATACATACATATAGCATATGTCAAATCAAATTTAAATCATATATCTATATATATTATAAATTAAGTCATATTTTAGAAATTCAAATCAATTAAATTTTTTAAGCAAAACTACAACGTGGTCTCTTTACTTCGATACTCGAAAATGAATGTCGATGATGTTGTAGTCATCACCGAAATATTTTCCAGCGACAAAGAGAAGAGCACTAATTTTTAAAACTTTAAAATTCTTTGGAAACAAATTTATATTCGAAAATAATTTAAATAATAATATATCCTTTTAAGACTTTAAACACAAGGTTTGAAACTATCAGAAATTAAATTCTTAAATTCTTGTTTTAAATTCATTTCTGTTTCCAAATAAATTTATAACCATGTTTTATAGTTCAATTATTTATATAAGACAAAACCAATGGTTTACAAAACCATAAATAAAATCAAACACTATTATCTCTAAACAACTAGTTAAATTCTGAAAATTATACTTATATATATAATATTAGATTTTTCCCAAATATAGGAATAAATTTTTCTAAACAAGTATAGAGATTCAAATTTGAAGGACTCAAATCAAAGAGAATTTTGATTTAAAGATAAGTTGAAATCAGAAGATCCGATGATTAAATAACAGAATAAGGAACCAGATAAGATTATATAAATCGCGGGCAACCTTAACCGGGTCAATCGTTACTTAAAGAATAAGATCGATGTGAATTTTCTAGGGTAAATCTACATTCGATCTGAAGAAATAGAGTTCAGAATAACCAAATATACTAGCATCTAAACCGAGGATAAATATAAATCTCTGGTGAATCAATTCTAATTTCAAAGGAGTTTCACCCCTTTATTAGAATATTAGCGAGACCGCCAATTCACTATAAAGATCATCCGAAGTGGAGTTATGGGATACTCCAGAATCGAAAGAAAATGAATAGTGAGGGGCACGAATGAACTTCGGAACCGCAGGGAACGTTCCAAAATTTGAAAAGGAAGAGATTCAAGCTCGAATGAAAGTGATTCTCTAAATCAAATTTAACATACATTCTAAGTTCTGCCTAGAGCCAAAGCTCTGATACCAAATGTAACGACCCGATATTTTCAACCATTCGCATCCGCACATGTCGAACTTGAATTGTTCAAAATACCGCGTTGTAAATAAAATTTGGAAAACCTCAAAATATACAGTAAATAAATAATCACAGAATCACAGTCATAAATATCAGAAACTCGCAGCGGAATTTAAAATACTTAGTGGTTCATGAAGCCACTATAAATAGTCTCAAACAAATAAAAATTACATAGTCTTTAATCTCAAATATAGTTTAAATCATCAAAAGAAAAATCCAAATATCCCATAGTCATGATTACATAAATAAGATAACGGACTGAAAGTTTGCCAGCATCTTGAAAGATCTACAGAAATCCTATCTCCGGAATGAAAGCTGAACTGTAACTCAGGCTGACCCGAGCGTAAAGTAAAACATAAACACTCGAGCCAGGACATACATACTTATATAGTGTAAGCTAATTCAAGTGTACTGTAATATAGAGCAAGTGACTTAAAGGATGCTTCGGACCTCCCATCCTCTAAGGATCCGTTAAACTATTTACTATGTAATAATATTCACTATTATAATAATGTCTATTAGTAAAATAAACTTACTTTTAAATAGTGTTAAAGGGTTACCCATATAGCTCTTACCACATAATAGTCCCAGTAGTCCATCCAATATCATAGTCCCTCCTGATCGGGAAGCCACCGGAGGATACCACACGGGCTACGGAAGAAAACCAAAATCGTACAAGGCTCGCTATGGTAGGTGACACGGCACAACTAGGTAATGCTAGGGTAGATATACCAATTGCTATCCGGACCGATGGAAACGCGCAGCGCGCAGCTGCCGCCCACCTCGAACAACACTCCCAAATCAAAGGTGCGCACTAAAACAATCACAAGAGTAATAGAATGGCATACGAAGAAGTGCGTCCGATCAGAGGTGCTACCTCATTAATCCGAGAATCGCTCCTGTTTTAGCCACCTTATGCCAACTCACGGGAGTCGGGTCCACGTATTTACCTTAAAGAAAAAGGTCACCACCATCCTACTTCATTCTGGAATCTCCACCACGTACACGGTTGTCAAAGTGGTTTTCGGTATCGACAGAGAGTATGCCAGATATCCGATCCCGGTCTCTTTAACAACCAAATGTTATTTTAACCCGTGGTTACAACTTTTAAAAATGGTATTTATACTTTAAAAATCAAAATAAATTTCAAATACCTTCAATATCATAATATCATTTTTAAACATCAGTCATTTTTATAAAATACCATTTAAATCTATTCAATTTATTTAGGAATTAATTGCCTTTCAACTCACATTTAAAAGTTAAATTCTTCCATTTAAAACCATTTAAAGTCAATTCCTTATTTTTATTAATTACATATTAAATTCCAAAATTTAAGCTTTTTCCCAAAGATTATTTCCATTAAATTCTTTTATTAAAACAATCAAAATTCAGTTTCTGTAGCACTTATAAAATGCTACCTAAAGTCATAGGTTAAAACAGTTCATTTACAAAAGACAGCATTTAAGTGCTGAAATAAATTATTAACTTAACAACTAATTTTAAATTCCCAAATATAACTTATTATCAATTATTTTACTTAACTAAAGTCTCACTTTTAACAAAAATTCAGAATAAGTTATATTCCAAAATTTTACTTAAACTTCCATTTATTTAACATTTTGACTCATTCAAAAATCATTATAACTTTCATAAAATCCTTTAAATACAATTTAAGCCAGAATATCATAAACTTTCTATTTAAAATATTTTTAAAACATTTCATAAAATATTATATAAACCACAGGTCTGTATATAGTTTTCTAGCCTAGGTCAAGTGATACGGATATATATCATTTCAATCCGCAATTACAAAAACCCGGGTTCTATCATTTCAAACCCGCAATCCCAAGTTAAATAATAAATAATTAAATAATTAAATAAATAAATGGGTAAATAATTATCGTTCAGGCCTATCATTTCAGCCTATAACGATCCTAAATTTACAGGGAACTTGCAGTGTGATTAACAGTAAATAAGCATTAAATAGTATACTGCAATAATACTTCGATAAATAAACAACTGATGATGTGTCAATAAATAATGGGGTTTAACATCATACGTTTATATCATAGGCAGATAAAATTGAATAAGATAAATTTTACAATTACACTTGTGATAAATTCACAGATATATAGGTATGTTTGTCTGGTGAGAAATACTCACCTTAAAACTGCAGATAATCAGATTCAAACGATTGTACCACTTGATAAAGAAACGTACAAATGACACGACTAGATTTCCGCGGATGCCACGCCTTGATTCAAATCTATAATAAGATCCAAATACCAAATACGCGAGTTCTAAAATTACGGTCAAAGCAAAATTTTCGAAACAACTGGAACGAATAGAATTTGACTTGACTCGATCACTCCCACTACTCGACTCGCCCACGTTCTCAAGGCCAGGCAGTGAAATCTTAACTATTTACGTACCCATGAAAATTATAGTGGAAAGTTTCAGGCAAAAGCTGGAAAGAAAAAGGTGGACAGAATACGTTATTCCCTTTCTACAAACAGTTGGCGTACATTAAAATTCTTCAGAAATTGAAAATAGTGAAATTTGCAACTAATATATCTTTTTTTTTTCTTTCTCTGTATAAATAATCACGTTGCATAAAAGTGAAGCATGTTGGTTCCTAAAGCTTGAACACGCAACATAGCACAGCCACTCCTACCTCATCTTTTAAAACATGCATTTCTCTTCTTTTGTTTTTTTTTTGTTTTTTTTTGTTTTTTTTAAAAACACTTAGGAACAACTCACGCATGCACTGATGCTTTTTTTTAAATGAATGCATGCACGTGCACGTTATGGCCGAGTACACCATTTTGCTTGCTAAATATTCAAAGTGCCACACTCATGCAATTCACGTGGCCACAACTACAGGCACATATATTTTTTACTTCTTCCAGAGATGCAAATGAAAATATACTTTTTTTTTCTTTTGTTAACATTTTATTGAAATGACTCATGCATGAATTCACAAAACAAGGTGATACAATCTAAATAAATGGCACGGTCTCCTTGCCTATTTTAAACCCCGTAAGCATGCACTCAAAATATACAAGTCACTGCATATTTTGGAAAAAATTTAGGTAATAAAAAGTTCTACCTATCTGCTGAAACAAACGTGATTTTGCACGTGTGAGTGTATGCAAAATGAAGGATATTAGTTTTGTTTGTTACCTTTTTTTTCAAAGATGACACACTTTAGCAATTCATATTTTAAAAAAAATGACTCACGCAAGAAGTTCAAGTGGCCACAACTACAGGGGTGCATGCATTTTTCTACAGAGTGCAAAAGGATATTAAGCTTGACTTCCTACAACAATCTAACATGTATGTCAAATTAGATCAGAGAGGGAAAAAGGAGATGTGGCAAGGACAGGTGGTGGAGCAGCCGAGTAGTGTGGACATCGGACCAAATGAAACAAGAAGAAGAACAAAATAAATGAAAGCAAGGTTCGGCCATTTACCTGAAGAAGTTCTTTCACGCAAGCAACTGGAACAATGCAAATAGCCAATGTTGAGGTGGTGAAAATTTGTGGTGTGGGTTTGATTTATATAAGAGACGAGTTGCGATAATTTAGGCATGAATAGAAATTTGGACAAGAGTCCCGTTTGTTTCGGCAAGGAAATCAATGCAGAGAAGAATAAACGGCAAGTAAAAATCTTTATATTTTTTTCTCATTTACTTGCGTACGTGCACTAGAATTTTGGAGATAAACTTGCGGTATTTAGGCAAGTATTTAATTTCTTTGATTGAAATTAAGAAAACGGTAAACAATACCATTTCCATTTTGAATTGAAATGGAGGTTTCTTTTATTTTTTGAACGTTGAAAACTTTCCAGGTAAGAAAATTTTGAGTGCGGGAGTGAGTATGGGAAGAAAATAATTATTTGCATTGATTGATAAAAGAACAGTAAGGAAGCACGATTTGAAGAATTTCGAACGTTGCCTTCTTTTTATATAATAACTTGTGTTGATTTGTCCGATCAAAATTATTAGATTTGGAACGTTATCCCATCCAAAGATCCTATTTGATTTTGTTCGTGAATTATATGCGAAATCTTAGGTGGAGAAACGGCAGACTTAATTGCTGAGGATGAAAAAGGAAATCACAGATTATATACCTATTAACCAAATGAAATTGTACGTAGAACATCATTGATTTATAAAGAAATGGTAAAATTTTATTAGACAATTTAAAGCAAATTGAATGCGTTGATTTTTTTTTATTAATACGTTTTCCTATATACGTTATTTATACCATTAAAAATTTGTGCCCTTTTTAAATGCGAAACTTCACAGTCTATAAATACACTGACTTGTCAAAAGTTATTACTTAACTTAAAATTAAATTCGTTACATTCTTCGTATTTAAAATATACATAATTCATTTTTATTAAAATTCCAACTGGAGTTGTCTTTTAACAAAGTTAAAATTTCAAAACTTCCAATTTTATATTTAGACTTTTGGAAAATGATTAAATCAAGTTAAAATTTATATTAAATTTCAAGGTTTTATAAATAAAAAGAAATAAAGAGTAGGCAATTAAAAAGGCAAGCAATTAAGACAATATAACGCATACCCTTTTAGTTTCTTCCAAGCCATAAATAAAAGATATAAACAAGCAATAATCCAATAAATAAACATGACTGTCTAGACAAAATAAAAATAAAAATATAAAATAGAGGTGGATATAAGAAATAATAATAATAAGGACATATATATATATATATATATAATATGTAATAAAAGTAGAAAAATTTATTGCCTGTAAAACGCTGTATTTTATCAAAAAAAAATATAAGTTTTAAATTCCCAATAAATCGATATATTTGATTTCTCAATCATTTTATTGAATAGACTATTAATTTATCCTCTTATGGGTAATATTAAAATTGGTTTTTACACTAATACATAAAAAAAAATTCCCAATTCATCCAAATTCGATTAATTACTTTCCAATAACTACCATGCTTTAATCCTACTCTTTTACTAAATATGTTATCACTCTATAAACCTAGTTATTATTTGTTTATCTTTCCTTACAAAAATATATATTCCAATTTTCATCTTTCTTTTGTAATAACTTGTTATTTTCAATTATATTGAATTTTCCAAATATATACATTTATCATAAATAAAACCTAAATCAATTTATTCAACTTGGTTCCATTCCTTTATTTCATCTTATGAATAAAATATAAATTTCCATTTATGTCATTTCATTTACATTCACACATTACAGTTACAGTCCTATCTCACATTAATGAACATTTACCTACATTTAAATGTAATTGACTTCCTACTCTGAATTTAGCATCCCTAAATAAAAAGGTGACTTGCATAAATGTTGTCACTAACTTTATATTACACTCAAGTTTATTATTTCCACTAATTATCAGAATTGCTTATATAATGTTGAATTCACTCCATTACCATACGTTTATTTGCATATATTCAATTTAATACCCAAATGTAACAGTTATAACTACATTAATAGACCAATTAAGTAGTAACTTACAACTGTTACTATATCCTTTTTATTTTCATTTCATTTTAAACACTCACTTCATTATAAATTATAAAGGTTTTTTTTTCTTCTTAAATTTAATTACAAAAATCTTATTAAATTAACCAGTTTAATTATCGAAATTTACAGGTCATTACAGATGGATATGAAAAAATGGCCTTTGGGTGGATTCGAAGGAAGCCTTCTGAAAGAATGGACACGGACTTGCATGGATATGAAGGTTGTCGATTCTTTTGAACTTAATCGATCAATATCTTAGGTATATGAACTTCGATTGACTTGAAATTTGGGAAGTTGGTTTTCATAGCTTTGCTTGTCATACTATATCGATTATAGCTTGATCCAGACTTGGATAAAATTTACTAGCATCAATCATGAACCTATGTATAACCGATCTTCGGGACGGACTGTCCTTGGCTTCTAGTCAAGTCCATGGTGTCACAGCCTTGCCAAAAGGCAGGATAACATTTGCCTCCCAAAATATGTCTTATGTAAATATGACATGCTTTGAAAAGCTGCAACCTTCTGTCTGTTATCTGATTCGATGAGTAGTTGTCTTTTTGCCAGAATATGTAACTTTTGATTGCTTCTTGGTAATATAAATACTGAATTGTTGATTTCCAATAATATATAGCGCATCGTTGTAACTGAGTGTTGAGTGTCAGAAATTTGTTGTTCATTATACTAATTGTCACCAGGTAAGCACTCAATTCTTGTGAATTTTGAAAATTGAACGTTAATTCATCACACATAAATATATGTTAACCTGAATTCTGTTAACATTTGCACATTCACGAGTCGTTGTCGGTTTTCTTTTGCATTGAATTTCATATCGATCCTCTCCTGAATCGATGTGAAATGTGAATTGTAACAACGATTGATAGTTGTTTTAAAGTATCTCTTTATATCGATCCTCCCATGGATCGATGTGAAAAGTTGAAAGATTATTTTCGTATCGATGGATACGAGTCTCTATGACTTTTATGTCAATGGATACGAACAAAGCATTTATTATCGATGCATTTCAAGTGAATTCGAATAGTCTAATCGATCTTTGATTTGCGCTTCCTATAGATTGTTTGATGGACATGAACGAGCATTCTTTGGATGGATGGCACATGGATACGAATCGCTACCTCGTATCGGTTGAGGAGGTAGACTGCTTCGACCGGTTAGCTTGTACTAGAAGACGAATGGTCATTTTCCAAATATAAATATCTTGGTACTTCGAATTTTTCCCATTTGTTTGTCTATCCTCTCTAGCCTTCGTATCGCTCTGAATAAAGGAAATCGAAATTGTTTTGGCCTTTAAACTGAATCGAGCTCTTAATCCCTCAAACCAGCTTGTTAGATCTAGGTAACTTAGCAATGAACTATGTTCAAAATGATGAGGCTTAAGATTCATTGTCGTTCCATTTGCCTTTAACGTCGATTCTAGTCAAATGGTGGTCTTGGATGGCAAGAATGAAGTTGAGGACGGTGGAGGAGGTGCCTGAGTGGGTTTTGAGAAGAAGAAGCATGGGGATACGAAGTGTTGATGGAAAAATTTCTCAGCCTTGAATTCGTATCGATGGGAGAAAGGGGAAGTAGCACATTTGTGTCAATCTGGGAAGAGGGATTCATATCGATTGGCAACCGAGGGTTACAAGGAGGGAATTCATATTGCTTTTGGAGTTATGGAGTTTCATATCGACCCATAGCTATCGTTATGAAGCGATGTAAAAATGATCGATACGAAAATGACTTAGATGATCGATACGAAACCCTAGAAGTTGATCGATACGAACTTGAGCTTCTGATCGATATGAAGTGATGCATAGGTGATCGATACAAACTACTTCATGTTCTCATCGATACAAATTGTCTTTGTGGAGATTGATCTAAGTTTGAACTCGATGGAGACGAAATCCTTTGCACACTCAAACACTTCACTCCGACGAGCTTCTGCCTTGCATAATTGGACTTAACCGTTTCACTGCATATTTGAATACCATTTGAAGCTCGTCGATGGAACTGTAACTTGACAAAATTTAACGAACTTTAACTTGGATCGGTCTCCAAAGTCTAGATAGAACGATTGTGACGGTCAGCGATGATGGTCACTCGAGTTGAATTCTGAAGTCTCGTAGTTCAAACACTTTTTAAATCTCATAGCATTTCATATATAATATAAAGCATTGCACTGCATAACACATTCATGCACTTCACACTGGGGAAAACACGGGTTTATTGTCATCTATGATGATTTTTTCTGAGTTGATTAGCTATGGAACCTGAAAGTTCGCAGCACAGGAGGCTCAGACTCTGCTCTTCCCATAATAGAGATGCCGGCTATCGTAGCCGAAGTTATAAGTCCAACTTCGGATGAGCTACAAGGATCAGCCTTCATCGAGAATCCATAAGACTCGTTTCCATCTAGTATCTCTGAGGAAATTCTAGATAGGATTTGCATAAGGCATGGATTGTCGAGGGATGACGTCCTACTACCCAAGGCAAAAGATAGACCCCACTTTCCCCAGGAGGGGTATACATCTTTTAATAGATTCTTGTGCATAGCTCTGGGAAGTGTTATCCTACTTGAGGATTGCTCCATCATAGATGCACCTGAATGGGTATGCTTCGTTGAACAACTTATTTATCGTCTTCATGGAGCATATTTTTCGACCCCTGACTCCAGAGGAAGTTCGATACCAGTTCAATATAAAGTGCCGAGGGGATAATCCATCTTTCACCTTCTTAGAGGTAGTTAGGAAGTGTCAGGTCATGATCGGAGCGTGGACCAAGCTAAGTTACTTCAAGACTGAATGGTTCTGCGTCCAATGCCTATCGAGTATTTTGCCAGACGGTGGCTATTTAGGCGTAAGTACTTCAACTTTTATGTTGGTTGACTAGATAATCTTATTTGGTGTCGAATCTAATACTTTCTTTCTTTCACAGCTTCAATTTCGTGACATAAAGGGAGACCTGTTTAAAGAGATTATACGGTTCTTCAAAGAGTGCCCATTGATGATAGAGAAATTGACGGAGTTCTAACATATGAAAATTTGAGAGTCGTCGGTTTAATTGGCAGGAGTCAAAGCATCGGGCTCGAAGGATCTCATAGGGCGGTTTCGGCAAGACAAGTTAGGAGGAGAGTTCCTGGGATAGTGATATCAGAGGCTCTCTCCTTGCATATGGAGAGCCCTTTCAAAGGACTTGTAGATCTTCCAATTTCGGATGATGCATCTCTTCAACCAGACAATGGGTTGGAAGGGCTTGAAAATGCCTTAGATTTAGCAGAGTCAACTCCTCCGAGCGCGGCTGCTACAACCGGTTGGTCGGGGGTTAATACATGCATGCACACAGTTCACGGCATCACACAACTAATACTCACGAGATATTCAATCTCTGGAGACAACTAACTCTATTTTTCTTTTCATTTTGTAGATCTAATGTCGAAGCAACCATCTATGCTTGGCAGTCTCCGCACCGCATGCCAATCTTCTAGTTTATACAGGGAGTCCCTTAGGCATGATTCTAACCATAACCTCCGTCATTCCAACTAGGATAGGGATTAATATAATAGAGAAAAAGTTATGGAAAGGGAGAGAGAAAGATAAAGAGAGATGGAAAGAGAAAGGCGAGATAGGCGCCGCTCCCGATCACGCTCTTCTCCACGTAGGTTTTCATTACTACCCTCTAGTTCTGGAGCACAAGTTGTTGGATCCTTGCGCCAGCCAGTGCCTCCACAAGTTCCAAGGCCTGGAAAATATCGCCACAGCTCTGGGGTGGACACTTCTATCGCTACTACCTCAACAGCTGCAGATATCACATAGAAGTGAGCCGCTCGAATTGCCCAATTGAAAAGAGAGTTTCCTAACATCTATTTCGATGGCTTATACTTCCCTCTAAATTTGATGGTTCTTCCAAATATGGCAGAGAAAATTGTGCACGACCATGTTTATCATGCCTTTGTCTAATATCGCGGGTGCAAGAAAACCGCAGAGAAGGCCTCGGCTGTGGCATTTGAGTTGGCAAAGACAATTGAAGAGCGACAAGGAACTATCGCCAAGAAAGATCGAATAATCACATTGCTTAGTGAAAATAACACTTTGAGGAATTCTAAAACAGAGGCTATGAAGAAAGTTGACGAGGCCAATAAGGAAATAGAGCAGATGACGCAAGCGCATCTAAAGCTGGTCGATGATATGGGCACATAAATGCCATCGTCACAGCTAAAGGAGACAGCGCGCTTAAAGAGCTTAAGGTGAAGTACAATGAAGTCGTTTAAGAAAAGGATGAGGATAATAGGATTGCTCAGGATGCTTACGATCGAACAGTGGAGCTCAAGGGCGAGCGAGATGCAGTAGTGATAAAGATTCAAGAGGATGTGGCAAGGATTTAAGCCGAAGTCGGGGCAGCAGAAGCTGGATAGAAGGCGGTATGGAAGATCTTTTAACACTTATAATGCCAATGTCCTGAAATACCGCGGTCTGAGCTGGCTCGACGATTACCCAACCAAATTGCACAATGCCTGGCGCCGTTGGTTGCGGATAAAAGGCAGAACACCATGTTGAATCTATCGATGAGTTTGACTTGGAGAATCGAGTGCTAACTGAAGATGAGAGGGGAGTTCTCCATGAGGCCATTGTTACATTTAAAAAAGAGAAACTCTCCACTCAGCATCCGGTGGTCGAAGAGGGTTCTGGTGTTGAGCATCATGAAATAAGTTGTGGAACTCCCATGCCAACTCAGCCTGAACCTACCCTTGCAGTCGATCCTTTACCTATGCCTGCTTACGATCCCAATCAACCACAATTGTCTCTGGCTCGTGAGCACATCTCCGAAGCAATCCCGGCTCCACCCGCAAGTCGGCCTGAGGAATGTATTCTGAACACTTCTTGAATTCATTTAAAGTCTGGAGTATTATCAGAAGAAGTCGCTAATATTTTCCCTTATCTTCATTCAGTGATAAGAGCTGCACCATCTGTGCCCCTTGTAACCCAAGTGCAACATCAAGAGCAGGAGGCAGTTGTGACAGAGGCGATGACTACTACAGCTACCGCGTTGACCAAGGAAGTTCATGTGATTTCTTTTACCTTCAACAAACAGATGATGTAAGAACTCCTCAATCATTAGAGCGATCCACTTACAGACTTTCCTTTTGTCATGGCGAAAGCGGATTCACAACCAGCACTTTGGCACCAACTTCCAGCATTCCGCTGGACACTCAAGCAGCTCACGATGAAGCGTTAATGGTGGAGACCAGTGCCGAGATGGCAAGTGCCGCGTTGGGTAGCAATATTGGAGGTGGGATGGCAGGTCATCACCAGGTGGTACAATCATCACCACTGGGGTACCCCTTGTGTCTCCTTATATATAAAGTGCCCTCGTCCCTCCAACTATGCATTCCTAAAGCGTTCCAATTTCCATAAGTTCGAAGGAGGAGATTACTATTCTTCCCCTGGCTGGGGATAAGTCGGGCAAAGGCAAGAGTTTAAAATGGCACCATGGCGGCTTCAGTGGATCGTCGCCAAAGGTGAAGAAGAAGAAGAAACATAAGGAGGAGGTATGTCTCTTTGTGTCCCTTTTTGGTATATAAGTAGGAATTCCTTTTTTGCTTCCACTAGGTCGTGTATAGATGTGGATTCAGCCCCTGCTAGTAGGAATTTTTTGAACAAGCTTTTTTTGTACCTATTTTGTTTCCAAAGCATAGATGAAATAAAATCGCCTTTCACTTTTTGGCATAACTCTGAGTTTATTTGCCTAAGTGTTTTAGTACTTGAATTTTTATTCAATACACTTGTGAAGCTTTAATCTTTTAGATAGGACTCGCATTTGGCCATTAAGTCTTGAAGTCATGACTCTGACCCGTAACCAAACATTAAGTCGAGTCCCAATGTTGCGCTATCTCAATCGACAGTTGGTGCTCGAGTTATTCCCCCAGTGTTGGGGATGAGTCGAAGTGGTTGGACGATGATTTCTCTTCACCTTTGACACTTTTTAATTTCACTTTGTCGGAACTAAGTTGTTGTGAGATGAGTTCAAGTGGTCGGATCGCACTCGTTCATGTATTGACGATCTCCTCCATACTTTGGGGATCGAACTCGCATGCTGGCGGTCGATCATGCGTGCTTAATGTTTAAAGTTACATCCATACTCTGGGGACTTAAGTTGTTTTTCAGGTAGTCAGTCACACCCGTTTTAATAATTGAAGTTGCATCCACACTTTGGAGACTTATGTTGATTTGAGGGATATCAGTCACACCCAATTTGTGCTCAGTCCATGCTCTAGGGACTTAGAGTTAGTCGTGGGTGGCCAATCACACCCAATTAATGTTTGTACTCCAGTTCGCACTTTGAGAACCTAGAGCTAGTTGTGGGTGGTCAATCATACCTAATTAATGTTTATACTCCAGTTCATGCTCTGGGAATCTGGAGTTAGTTGTGGGCGGTCAGTCACACCCAATTAATGTTTATACTCCAGTTTGCACTTTGGGAATCTGGAGTTGGTTGTGAGTGGTCAGTCAAACCCAATTAATGTTTATACTCTAGTTCGCACTCTGGGAATCTAGAGTTAGTTAAAAGATAGTTGATCACATCTGTTTTAGGTTTTGAGATCTCATTCACACTCTAAGAACGATAAACTTATCAGGATCATGGATGGTCACATCACATCCATCCTGAATAAACAAGCGGAGTCGTAGATGGATGGATCCATCCTCTCTCGAGTTTAGATTGTACATAGGAAAAGTTGTGGGTGGATGGATCCACCCTCCTCAAGCCCACGTTTTTATTTTAAGTTCATACTTCAGTTCGCACTCTTAGAGTCAGAGTTAGCTAGAGGATTGTTGTGTATCATTCCTTTTTTGCTACAGTGTGACAGCTTGCCCCCGAGCTCGGGTTTCACTTAGTGATTGACCGGTCATGTCATAGTCACTCTCTACTTGAATAAGTCCCACAATAGGATGGAACTTAGCTCTCCATGCATTATGATGGTTGCATGATGCATTTCAGGAATCACTACTCTGGATCAAAGATATTGTATTTTTATTATTGCACTAAGAAAGTACGTCAAAGTCAGTTGCCTTATTACAAGTTTAAATTTTGAAATGTAGAAACAAATTCCAAATGAATAGAAGACTAAATAAATAAACAAAGCCTATTATGTGTAGTGGCGATGGAGATTTTGTTGTTCTAAGCTCTTGGCAAAGTGAGACCATCGACGGTCGATAATTTGAAAGTGCCATCTCCAAGTCTCCATTCGATAACGTACAGTCCTTTCCATGTTGGCTTCATATGTGAAGGGATTGGATCAATTCTCTTGAGCATGAGATCGCCAAGTTCAAAGGATCGGGGTCGAACCTTAGCATTGTACAACCGGACGACTCGACTTCGGTGTGCGGCTGCCCTCAAATCAGCCTCTTCACGCTTCTCATCTAATAAGTCCAGATATTCGACAAGCAATATAGCATTTGTCCTTGGATTATAGTAAGCCACACGATGAGAAGGTACTTCCAATTTGACCGGAATGAGGGCTTCTGAGCCATAGGAAAGTGAAAGTGGAGTGTGGCTGATCGTGGACTTGTAGGCTTTTCGATATGCCCATAAGGCCATGGGAAGCTTATAAACCCATTTGTCTCTAGCCTTTTTCATTCGCCTTTTGAGAATGGATTTGATAACTTTTTTAATAGCTTCAACCTATATATTCACCCGAGGGTGAGCAACTGCTAATAATTTCTTCAGAATATGGAAACGTGGATAGAAGTTCTTAAACTCGGCACCATCGAATTGGGCTCCATTGTCTGTGATAATGGTAAGTGGGAGGCAAAAGTGATAAACGATGTTGCGGACAACAAAGTTGATTACTTTCTTTATCGTGATAGTAGCAAGGGGCTCGGCTTCCGCACATTTGTAAAGTAGTCAAATGCAAAGATGGCATACTTCGCACCACCTTTAGCCAGAGGTAAAGATCAAATTACATCGATGCCCTATATAGTGAACAACCATGGACTGACCATTTGAGTGATTTTGGTAGGTGGGGCTCTAGGAATCCGAGCATGTTTCTAACATCTGTCATACTTTTTTGCACAGTCTAATGCGTCCCAATTTACAATCGGCCAATAATACCAATATGGAGTATCTTTTTAGCAAGGGCTTGCCTCTAGTATGATTGTCACATTCTCCCTTATGCATATCATGTAATACTCGTCTAATTTTGTCATGGGAGATACACTGAAGTAAAGGAATAGAGTATCCTCTTCCATACATGACTCCATTCTGGATAATGAATCGTGAAGCTTTCCAAAGAACTCATCCTTTCTCACTTCTGCGCTCGGGCAAAGCTCCATGCTCGAGATAGTTTCTAAAAGGGGTCATCCATGACTCTTTCTCCAGTGTGGCTTCATGAACCCAGCTTGTCTCCATCTGATTGGTACTCGAAGAGGTAAGTGTGTCAACAGGGACAAGTCCCATTTGATGTGCTTCACCGGTGTTGGCCAGTTTTGCCAGAGAATCAGCCTTCTGGTAATGATCTTAGGATATGCAATAGATGGCATAATTATCAAACTTATTCAATACTTCCTAGACCCGAGCAAGATAAGCAGTCAACTTTCGGCCTCTAGCTTAGTATTCTCCTCAAACTTGACATACGACCATTATAGAACTGCATTAAATCTCTACTGTAATAATTCTCAAGTCACGGGCGAGTCTGAGTCTGGCAAGTAAAGCTTCGTATTTGGCCTCATTATTGGTTGCATGGAAATCAAACTTCAAGCATAACATACAGATCAATCTTTTGAGGTTTCAAGTATAACTCCAACGCCTAAGCAGTGGTCGTTCGATGCACCACCGGTATAGAGTTTCCATATGTATCTAGGAGATTCACTGGTGTAGGGCAAGTCCTCTAGGATAGTGAACTCAGCAATGAAATCCGCCAGAAATTGTCCTTAAATAGCCTGCCTTGGTGTGTAAGCAATATCAAACTAACTCAACTCGATGTTCCACTTTTGCAACCTACCAGACGTCTCAGGCCATGTAAGGACCTGTCATAATGGCTGGTCACTGTTTGCTATGATAGGATGAGCCTGAAAGTAGGGACAGAGCTTTCTCGAGGCAATGACGAGACAGTAGGCTAGATTTACCAACTTCAGATAGTTTCCCTCTACTCCAGTTAATCGTTTGCTAATGTAATAGACCGGTCAATGTATCTGATCCTCCTCCCAAATTAATGCAGCACTGATTGCATTCGCTAACACTGCCAGATAGACGTATAGTCTCTCATGTTCAATTGGCTTTGATAGAATAGGTGGCATAGCAATGTGCTGAATCAGTGCTTGGAATGCGCCTTCACACTCCACAGTCCATTCAAAGTTCCGCTTTCATTTCCTGATCAGATCGAAGAAGGGAATGCACTTGTCGGTGGATTTTGGAGGTGAATTTGCTCAATGTTGCTACCTTCACGTTAAGGCTCTGTACTTATTTTATTTTCCTTGGAGTCTCGAGATTTTGAATCGAAAAGATATTCTTGGAATTGGCTTCAATTCCTCGAGCGTTGACAATGAATCCAAGGAATTTTCCTGATGTGACTCCAAAGTGACACTTCGACGGGTTGAGCTTCATTCGGTACTCTCAGGGATATTGTACATTATTTCTAGGACTTTGACATGATTGATAGGGAATCGTGACTTTACAAGCATATCATCCACGTAAACCTCTGTAATTTTCCCGATCTGGCTAGCAAACATTCGATTGACAAGTCTTTGATAGGTCGCCCCAGTGTTCTTAAGTTCAAACAGTATCATTTTGTGATAATAGAGTCCAAGATCAGTGACAAAGCTGGTATGCTCCTGATCGTGTAGGTGCATCAGTATTTGATTGTAGCCGGAGTACGCATTCATAAAGGACAAGAGCTCGTGTCTGGCCATTGAATCTATAAGCTGATCAAATCTATGAAGCGAAAATCTATCTACAGGCATGCCTTATTTAGTCTGTGTAGTCCATATAAGTCCTCCATTTTCCGTCTGGTTTCCTAACAAGCACTGGGTACGATACCCATTCTAAATATAATGCATCTCAAATAGACCCGTTCATCTTGAGTTTATCCACCACTTCCTTTAAGGGGATAGAACTCTCTAAATCCATACCGCACCTTTTGACCAGGACATGCCTCAGGTCAATATTCAATACATGGATCGCGATGTCCAACGAGATCCCACACATTTCTAAGCGCATCCAAGAAAAAACGTCGAGGTTTGCCCAGATAAATTCAACCAATTCCTCTCTCATCTGTTAGCTTAGCTGAGATCAAACTTTATCATTCTTGAGTCATCATCATCATCGATCGGAACATCGACCGTCAACTTTGCCGGGGAAGCTTGATTGTCTTTGACTTCCTCTTCGTTATCATCGTCTCTTGTATCAAGATCTTTTAGGAATTAGTTGTGGCGCTCAGACCTAGGCCCAGAGTTAGCTGTCAATTGTCAGTAAAACGGACACAAAGAGATTCCTCTACGTCCTTGCCATTCTTTTTCCGATGCACCTCCCGTAGCTCAACAACATAACAAGCGCGTTCAACCGCCTGATCTCCCTGACCAACTCCGACCCCTTTGTCAGTAGGAAATTTCAAAGTTAAACACCAAGGGGCAATAGCTTCCATGAATTAAGCCAGGGTCGATAGGCCCGAGAAAGAATTATACGGTGAATTGACAACCAACACAATGAACTATAACATTTGGACTCTCCGATGATCTCTGATTCTTAATTCCACTGATAATTCCACCACCCAATAGGCAAAGTTGCACTTCCATTGAAACCATGAATACGAGACTGACACGGTTTCAAGTCCTTCGCTTCCATTTTCATTTGATCATATGCTCACTTGAAAAGAATATTCACGGAGCTTCCACTATCCACTAAGATCCTCTTCATCCAAGAAGGATCCAACTGAGCTGATATGACTAATGGATCAATGGTGAGGGGTTTGACTCTATCGGCATCTTTGTCTAGGAAAACGAAGTTGTCTGTCATCATCTTATGTTGTTTACCCGGAGCCCCATCATCAAGAATACTGTAACACTCGAAGCCCTCACACCTAATCGAACAAGTATACAACTCCATTTCCCTCTAACTCCGATCTGTTGGATGAGGACCACCACTAACCATATTAATCACTAACCTCCCGCCAGTATGCATGGGTTCCTTCGGTCTAGCCTGACTTGGTACTTGATTCGGATTTAATGGGCCCGCTCCTCTAGCCTGCGGCGCCCGAATGAATTGCTCCAACTTTCTATCTCGAATTAACTTCTTAATGATATCCTGTAAATAGCGACATTCAATGGTATCGTGACTATAACAATCATGGAATCTGTAGAATTTTCCAGATTGAATCTGCTTTTTGGACGACTACTTCGGAGCAAGCTTCTTATATTGGCCAGTATTACAAATTCATCGAAAGATAATTTTGATTTATCTTTTAATACGTTTTCAAGTACACATTCTCCAAGGATGTATTCAAAGGAGTATAGGTGCCAAAACTAGGAGCTCTACTCACAGTCCGCGATTTTGATCTCGCTTCTTACCTTGACTTGCATCGCCTTTCTACTAATTCTGCTTGTTTTGAATATTGAACTGCACCTTTCCGAAACTCTCAACGGTTTGTTTCATAGCGACATTGCTCCGGATTCCTTCTATACTGGGCCCTGCATCATCCTTCTTCCTAGACTATTTCGCATCTTCCTCCTCAAGCACTGGGCTGCTTTGGAATAGAAATGGTCTAATGACGCATAATCCTAGCCTACCAGTTGCCAAATTTGGAATCAGGATCGATCCTTTTAGTCAGTGCCATTGATATGGAATTATCAATGGGGTTACTAGTCTCCGCGCAAGCGGCATGGAACATTTCCAGATAACATCTGAATGTCTCTCTAGGAGATTGAGTGATGCTAGATAAGGTATTAATATCCTTAGGTCTTGTAATGTGCATACGAAACTATTCGATGAATTTCGTAGCCAACTGATCAAAGCATGAAACGAATTAGGGTAGTAGGCGAGTAAACCACATAGTTGTGATGCCCCCTAGAGAGATTAAAAAACTTCTGCATTTTGACCGCATCGTCAACTCATGCGGCATTCACAAGCCATTCATACTTTAAGATGTGCTGGTAGGGTCTGAACTCCCTTGATAAACAGGTAAAGTTGGCATTCTGAATCGGCGAGGCGGGTCAGCATAAAGGATGTCGTCGGTGAAGGATGTATGACTCTGGGAGATTCCTCAATCGTCATTGGAGAGACCCCGACTTTTGCGAATCATTTGACAAATCATGGTCAGGATATCTGGCATCTGGACATTTTGAGCATGCTAGGCTATGGTGTGGTTAGGTTCCACAATTCGAGGATGGTCGGAGCACCGTCGACGGTCCATACCTCGCCTTCCTTGGTTCCGGTTCTTCGGGCACATAGGGTTTTTCGGTCTTGAATGTCAGCTTCCAAGTCGATAGCGGCGGTAGTAGAACGGTTATCATCAATGTGATAAGGAATTGTCCCTTCTCCGAAGGAGGGTCCAACCTGGTGACTGGCAGATGGACCGGGACCTGCTTGTCCAAGATTGAAAGTGCACTGATGCCCGAAAGCTTGCACGTAGCTTCCATCTAGTTGTGGATGCGCAGATCTATGATGTTAATCAGAAGAAGTAGAGCTCTCAGTAGATGAGTAGGAAGCTTGATCCCTTCTGCATCTCCTTTGTCTTTCTTGATTCAGTCGATTGGTTAACTTTATGTTGGCATGGATCTACAGGGTAAGCTGCTGGCAACTTTGGGTCAGTTCTTCCATCAACATATGAAACTCCTCCCTGGTGACAGCCTTATGGATCTAAAGGTCTAGCTGAGTTCTTACTAGTAGCTGGTCGCTGCACAGGATTCTGTCTATCTCTTCCTTCCTGATCCGTAGAGGTCGAGGCAGTCCTTGTAGTAACCATGGTGAAGGGTGAAGCTCTCTTCCAACTTGATATGAATTTGAATAGGATGGAAGAACTTTTAGGTATGAAATCTGGATCTTCTCCTTAGATTCTTGTTATCCAACAATGATGGTAGATCCAAAGAGCAGGACAAAAGATGGGTTTTCTCAGTGAAAGCACTGAACTGTTTGTACCCAAATTGGCACAACACTCTTCAGATGTGTTTGAAGAGATTAAAGTGAAGATTGTAAATGAAAAATGAGGCTACTTGACAAACACGCCAATAATAGACGAAAAGAAGTATTGAAACACAAGGATTTTGATTGGTTCAGCGTTGTAGCCTATGTCCACTGTGGAAAGTTGCTATTTATTGATATTACTTGATGGTTACAAACTTTTACAACAGTACAATCGAGATAAAACAAAGATTTTGGCAGAGTATCGACGTTCCAGCATTCAAAAGTCCATTTTCTGAAGGCTTTAGACTGCTATTTATAAGTGTAGGCTGTAAATATCTTGCTCAAATCTTGGAAGACTACTTCTTCTCACGTGGGTGGGCACACTTGATCGATCCCTAGTCATTTCGACTCGATCCATGATCGATACGTATCCAATTCGTATTGATCAAGAAATGATCTTTTTGGGTCACAATCCATCAAGTACATTCTTGAGGTAGCATACAAGCTTTTATGAAAATTTGGTGGCATTTGAACTTGTAGATTTTGAGTTATGATCGATGCAAGTTTATATTTTCAGTGTGCAACCGAGCTCATATCGGACGTTCGTATCGCTTCCATTCGTATCCATAGGACGCATGTGATTGCTAGATGACATGGTGCTATCTTTTAGGATCGATCCACTTTTTATGCCGAGTGACCGAGTCTTCCTTCTTCGTAGGCTTTGTTTGTATCCACCGGTTTATACTCATTCGTATCCATCTGTGACATTTTATTTCGTATTGATCGATCCGAACGCATGTCTTTCATATCGAGGTATTCCCACGTCCTTCGTATCAACCATTTCCATTCCCCCTTCCTATCGTAGCTGTCACCCTAACCCTATCGATGATTTCTAGGTAGTGTTTTGTACTGATTGTTTGTGGTCGATATGAAGTGGGTAAACGATATGAAGGGTTCTCATGCAATGGATATGAAATAATTTTTTTTCATGGATACGAACTATCGCTGGTCATGATGGATATGAGCTTGGGTAGGTTTGATGGAATACCTGATGGTTACAAACCAATGGCCTTTGGGTGGATACGAAGGAAGCCTTCTAAAGGAATGGATACAGACTTGCATGGATACGAAGGGTGTCGATTCTGTTGAACTTGATCGATCAATATCTTGAGCATATGAACTTCGATTGACTTGAAATTTGGGACGTTGGCTTTCAGAGCTTTTCTTTGCATACTATATCAATTGTAGCTCGATCCGGACTCGGACAAAATTTACCAGCATTCGACATGAACCTGGCTTAACCGATCTTTGGGACGGACAGTCCTTAGCTTCTGGTCAAGTCCTTGGTGTCACGACCTTGCCAAAAGGCGGGATAACAAGGTGACCTTTAGTATCCAAGCCCAAAAACCAAGCCCAATAAATCAAGCCCAAAACCCAAGATCCAATAAGAAAATATAGGCAAAATATCACATAAATATACGCGCATTTTTACCCTGAAAAATGCAGACTAAAAGATGTAGAAATCGGATTTTGAAAAATGAAAAGTGGAGACCATATCAGAATTCTGTCAATAATCAGAAAAAAATAATAAATTTAAAGTCTAAAACTTTTAAATTTTCAACCAAAAGTCTGACTTTGACTAGTTTTGACCAAAATTTGAAATTTCACAAAATTTTCCATTTTATTGAATTTGGAAAAAATATATTACCCAATGTCCCAAAGTCATTATTTAAATTCAAATCTATTTAAATTTTAAAATATTTAACTTAAAATTCAAATAAAATTTCTTTTAAACTTTGATTGAATTTACGGGTCCTAACTTTCTCCCCCACTCAAAACTTTTCGTCCCCGAAAAGGTATGAAAAAGGAGAATAGAAACAAGCAGAAAAGATAAGATAGATTCAAAATGAATATTAATTAATATAAATAGCCCAGGATTCGAAGCATGCATGCTCTCCTCTATTTCCCATGTACAATCTTGATCGTCTGTATTCCATTATACTATGACAAGGTTGACAAAATTCCTCCCCAATTGCTTCGTACCTCTATCGATAATATGAAGTGGCTTCCGCTTGACAATGAGGTTTGGCTCAACATCCAAACTCTCAAGTAAAATAGGATGAACAATGAAAGATGGATCATGAAGATACTTGCAAAGATGCGAAACATAGATAGCATTATGCACTCCAAATAGCTTCGTTGGAAAATCCACTTGATAAGCTAAATGACCAATTCTCTCTAAGATGCGGAAAGGACTAATGAATCTAGGCGCAAGCTTCCCTTTCCTACCAAAGCGAATCACATTCTTCAGCGGAGAGATCTTAAGAAAAACCTAATCGCCTATAGAAAAATCCAAATCCCTTATCTGCCTATCAACATATTTCTTCTTCCTATCTTAAGTAGTCCTTATCTTCCTCCTGATCTTCTCAACCTTCTCGGATATTTCTAGAATCATATCAGGTCCAAGAACCAAATGATCACCGGATTCAGTCCAGCAAGAAGGAGATTTGCAAGGTAGTCCATAAAGAGCAGCAAACACAGACATTGCGATACTAGTGTATAAAGGATGGGATTAAATAGATTTGATTTTCACAGTAACCTTAAATTAAAATTAAAGTTATACATGATAGTTGTTATTATAAGTGAATTCAATGAGATGGAGGTAATCTTCCCAAGATCCTCCATAATCAAGAACACAGCCAGGAAGAAGATCTTTCAGAATTTGATTAACTCTTTCTGTCTGACCATTGGCCTGCATATGATAAGCTATGCTTAGATTCAGACGAGTACCTAAACCTTCCTGAAATGCTTTCCAAAACTGGTTGGTGAAGATAGGATCTCGATCACAAACAATGCTGGATGGAATACCATGAAGCTTGACAATCTCTCTCATATAAATCCCAGCAAAACTCCAAGCAGTATGATCAGACCTGACCAAAATGAAATGGGCCAACTTGGTCAGTCTATCAACAACTACCCATATACTATCATTACCTCTTCTCGTCCTTGGTAGCCCATCTATAAAATCCATAGAAACCCGCTCCCGCTTCCAAATGGGAATCTGAAGGGGTTGCAACAATCAAGTAGTCTTCTGATGATCAACCTTAACCTGTTGACAAGGTAGCACATCTACTAACATAAAGGGAGATTTCTCGCTTCATACCACACCACCAATACAGCTTCTTCATATTCTTGTACATCTTCATAACCCTTGGATGGATAGAGAGTCTGAACTGTTGATTTCCTTAAGCACTTCTTGCCTTAATCCATCGACGTTCGAAACACATATTCGATTATTAATCCTCAAAATCCCTTTGTTATTAATCTGTGATCCCATTCCATCTTCGTTACCACCTTCCGTATTACGAACATTCTCCTTTACAAGCTTAAGAATCCCGTCTTCATCTTGCTTAGCCGCAATATGATCCAAAAGGGACGGAGAAACCACAATCTGACACAACGTTGCCTTTTTCCGACTTAAGGCATTGGCTACCACATTAGCCTTCCCTGGAGTGTAGTTGATGTCTAGGTAATAAGCTACTAAGAATTCGAGCCATCTAACTTGCCTTTGGTTTGATCCTTCCAGGTGAAAATATACTTCAGCGAATGGTGATCCGTAAAGAGCTCAAACTTAGTTTCCTAAAGATGGTGCCTCCATAACTTCAGAGCAAACACTACAACAAGAAATTGCAAATCATGAGTTGCATAACTGGCTCCATAAGTCTTCAACTGACGACTGGCATAAGCAATAACTTTTCTATCCTTCATCAAAAGAGCTCCCAAACCTTCTAAACAAGCATCAGTGTAAACCCTTAATCCTTCACTTCCATTTGGAACGGTAAGAACTGGTGTGGAAGTAAGCTTTCGCTTTAACTCATCAAATGCGACTTCACACTTATCATTCCAAACAAACTTAGCATTCTTATCAGTCAAAGCAGTAAGTGGTGCAACATTCCAAGAAAAATTCTCAATAAAACTTCGATAATAATCAGCTAGGCCCGAAAAGCTACGAATATCTAAAGGAGTCTTAGGTCTTTCCCAATCTAGGAATAGAATAGGGTGTTTGAATTCAAAGAAAGATGAGATAATTAAATTAAAAAAGAAAGAAAGGTGGATAGACTTACATTGATTGCGGCGACCTTAACAGGATCGACCGAAACCCCATTTCCAAAAATAATATGCCCAAGAAATCAGACTTCATCCTTCTAGAAAGGACATTTGGGAAACTTTGCTTCCAACTGATGACTCCTATGGGTTTCAAGAAAAGAACTCAAGTGCAATTCATGCTCCATCTCCGAGTTAGAAAAGACAAGAATATCATCGATAAAGACCAGAACGAACTTGTTGAGAACATCATGGAAAACGCGATTCATAAGATCAACAAAGAACGCTGGAGCATTAGTCAAACCAAAAGGCATAACTAACTATTCATGGAAACCATTCTCAGTACAAAAAGCCATTTTGGGAAAGCTCTCCTTAGCAACTCTGAGCTGGTGAAACCGGTGGCAAGATCAAGCCGAGAGAAAACTTTAGTACCATAGAGCTAATCGAATATGTCATTGATTTGAGGCATAGGATATTTTTTTTCATAGTAAGCTTATTCAGCTTCCTATAATAAACACACATCCTCAAAAAACCATCAGGCTTAGTGACAAATACCACAGCTGCTCTCCATTTCGAATGATTCGACCTAATCAAAACCTTGGAAATAAGTCTTTTGTCTACTTCCTCAATTCAACTTTTTCCATGGGTTCCATCCTTCTGGGAGGAAGAACTACCGGTTGGGCTCCAGGAATAAGATCAACGCGAAATTCAATTTCCCTCCTAAGAGGAAAAGAAGAGACTTCACTAAAAGCATCAGGAAAAAGTTTTCCAACAGGAGTGGATTCAAGTTCACTAGGATGAGAATCAAGAGAAAGGATAAAAATGCCAGCATCATCCTAAGGCATTTGGCAAGCAATCGCCAAAGAATTACCCTGATCGTCTATTAAGGAAATAGTTCGGGATTTGCAAGAGATGATAGCATCAAATCTCTTTAACTAATCACCTCCGAGAAAGAGATCAAATGCATCAAAACCAATAAATATAGAAATTTCTTGTCAATCGATGCTTATTGTAAAGGAGTTTCATCCGTCTACAAATCATACTGAGGTTGGCGGGACAGCCGTTGGAATTAGATACACATAAGGATACCGCTGCCAATTTGGATTGCAAGATATGTTTAAACTTATTACAAGGATCAACAGAAATGAAGCTATGAGATGGTCCAATGTCAAATAGAACATGAACAGGAAAATCAAGCAAATAAAAGGTACCTTGGAGAGTACCTTGGGTATCACTAGGAGTAGGAGTGGAAGTGATCAAAGCAAAAAACTTCAGATGACTTGACCTTATGTTGAGTCGTACAATCCGTCTTATATTGGCCTGGCTGCAAGAAAATGTGGCAAAGGTTGTTCTTAGTCATACAGGCTGGAGGAGTAGCGGCTTCGGATGGACAACTGTTGGCATAATGCCTCTTCATACATGAAGTAGGTGATGGAAGATAAGTCGATAGGCTGCCTCTGAGAAGAATATCCAATACCATGAGAATTTTTCCATTTCTTCTTCTGTTGCTGAAAGTTGAACTTCCTCTTCTTCGAGCTACAAAAAATTCCTTGAGACTGAGGTGCTTGCACAACCTACTTTCTTTGGTGCTAGGGTTCTCAAATCTGGTGGCCATATCCATAAGATTAGTGAAGATGCCATAAACATGATTAATCAGTTGATCATAATACTCAGGATTGGCCCCAGAGATAAACTTCTCATTATTCTTGAGCGGGTGTCGATCAAATCAGGTCCAAACTTGGAGAACCCATTAAACTTCTTCTCATACTCTGTAAAAGACATATTCCCCTACTCCAAATCCATAAATTCCTTATATAACTGAGACTTTTTGGCTTCGGGCATCCACTTTGACCAAGAATCATCCCTCAAAATTTGTGGATCCAAAATCTGAGATGAATTCTAAAGAGATAACCTAATAAACAATGACAACTAAGGGTTCTACCTAAACTGCTGCCAAGAGATATTCATCTCGATGGTCTGGGAAGTAACAAGTTCCCACCAATCCTAAGGCAACTTCCAACAACTGCCAAGTAGCAAACTAACGCATCTGAGCACCGACGATCTCAAGTCCGGTAAAGAACCTCTCTAAGCTCTTCAATTACCACCGAGTCTCAATAATAATCTCCGATCTAGTGAACTTTGTACCCTCAAGCTGAGTGTACTCCTTACAAAGAGTGGTGAAATTGACTGGCTGAGCTGGCGGAGCAACTGGTGTAACAACTGGTGTAATTGGGGCATATCCACGACCCTTACCTCTGACATCCCTACGGGTACTTATTTGGAAGATTCAAGAATGGATTTTAGAACAAAGGAAGATATTCAAATTCAAAGGAATCTTAATCAACGAGAATTCAAACGAAGAATTAAGCCGAAATTAGAGTGATTCCGTAATTAATTCTACTC
Organism: Allium cepa; assembly: GCA_030765085.1. Lineage (NCBI taxonomy): Eukaryota > Viridiplantae > Streptophyta > Magnoliopsida > Asparagales > Amaryllidaceae > Allium > Allium cepa. The sequence goes on along the minus strand of CM060935.1, from coordinate 923,995,279 downwards.
ATTCTAGGATATTACTATTCTATCTCTAATGACTTCTTACCCTATAGGCTAAAGTTTGTCTAAACCAAAGCTCTGATACCAAATGTAATGACCCGCTATTTCGAACTATTCAAATCGACAATAAAACCACACATGTCCAACTCAAATTGTTCAAAACAACATATTGTTATATATATTTGGGTAAATAGAATCAATCATATAATCAAAATGCGGAATACGTGGTGAAATATATAAAACATATCAGCTCATGAAGCAACTACAAAAATAACAGATTCAGAAGCAAGTACAGTAGAAATCCAAATACCTAGAGGATCGCTAATTCATAAACAAATGACAAATGTCTAAATAGAAATAACTGGAATAACTGAGAAGGTAAATAGATAGATAGATAGATCTCCAGCAAAGTCTCCATCTCCAAATGGTGAGTCCTGAATGTTGTGCTACTCAGACTGACCCATGCATAAAGTAAAACAAAACATTCGAGTCTGGACTAACATTCACATGTAAGTAAATCAACTCAAGTGAAATGTAAAAAATGAAATGCAACAATAACTCAAAGGATATTTGGGGTTCCCATCCTTTAAGGATCCGTTAAACTATTTACATATGTAGTGATATAAGCTATATATGTAATGTCTAACAGTAAAGTATAATATTGAAAATAGTGTTAATGAGTTACCCATATCTCCCTTAACACATTTTTATAAGTGTTGTAGTCTATACAGTACTGTAAACTCCACCACCCGATGGGCTATCAGGGAGCAATCTATAAGTACGACACAAACCAAAATCGTAGTGGGCTCGATAAGACATATGACAAGGCATGCGAGGCTACGCCCAGGGTGGGATTCTACCATTTTGCACTCCTAGACTGGTGGTAACGCGTAGCAGCTACTACCGCTCAACTCGAGACACACTCAAAGGTGCGCACTAAATCAAATCAAAAGGTAATAGAGATGGTTTCGAAGAAGCGTGTTCGATAGGGAGTGACCCCACTTAGCTCGGTATAGCTTCTGTTTTAATCATATCAAGCTGACCAGAAGGTCAGGGCTGCGTTTCTTACCTTATACAATTAGCGTTCGCCAAACCATCCTACTTCGTTCTAGATTCTCCACCAGGTACACAGTTGTTAAAGTGGTTTCGGAATTGGCAGAGAGTATGGCAATATCCGACCCTGGTCTCTTTGACAACCAAATGCTTATTTCACACCCTGATAATTTTAGAAAACATTGAAATAATAAATCTTAAATTACAATTTAAATCAATAATAAAATATTTAACTTCAATTGTATTTTAGACTCAAAACATTTAATTAACAATTCATAATAAATCAAAATTTGCATTCCAAAAACCACATCTTTAAACTAAATTAAATCTTATTTAAATTTAAATCCATTAAATCAGATTTAATTACAAATTATTCTCTACTTAACTTCTTAAACTTATTCATTAAAGTTATTATATAAAATCTATATTTATTATATTAAATTAAAACTTTTATTTATTATTTTAAAATAAATTTAAATATCTATTATATTAAATTAAAACCATATCTATTATATTAAATTAAATCTGAAATATATATATTAAATTAAATTTAAAATATATATTTTAAAATTTAAATAAAAGTATAAGTTAAAAAAATTTAAATTTGCATGTAACACCATATTTAGCTTATAATTTAACTTTAAAACACATAAAAATATTATTATTTTCCAAGTATAAATTTTTAATTAAAATCATTAAATTAAATTAAATTTAAAATTCAATTTATTAAATCAAAACATACTTTATAATTTAGAAAATAATTTAAAATAATTTAAAACCGACCAACGGTGTTTGTATATAATTTTCAACCCAATGCTCAAGTGATTGGGTATATATCATTTCAACCCAAAATTATAATTAAATTTCCGGGCATATATCATTTCAACCGTATCCCAAATCCAAATCGATAAAATTGCTCGGGTTCATCATTTCAACCCATAACGATTTTTTCTAATCTATAAGATCGTTCGGGTATGTATCATTTCAACCCATAGTCAGGAAACTTGTAGTGTGATGTAAATAAATAAATAGCATAACACGTCAGTACATATCACATAACATATCATGTAACAAATCATATCGTTTCATAGGTGAGCATCATATCATAATATAATATTAGCTAAGCAAATCCAACTATAACAATATTTCAATTGATATTTCCAAAAGATGTCCATTCACTTAATCATAAGAAGTCAGTCATGAGTGGTTCTCACCTTTCGTGGCTAATAAAGTGACAACTACACGAACAGACACGAAGCGGATACAGAGATGGAGACCACAAGCCAAGCAACAATGATCCAACTCCAAACAAAGATACTAACACGAACACCGATCCAAGACCCAAGATTTTTGAAAATATTTTTTTATAAAAGAGGAGAGAGCCAAAAGGGGTTCGACCTTAGGCTTGGTGGGCTCGGCCTATGGTGCGCATGGCTATGGAGTGGGTGGTCAAAGTGTGTATGTGTGGTGTGCGTGTGGCCAAGAGGAGGTGAGTGGGTGTGTGGCTTTGGTGTGGAGGGTGTGCGGCTATGGGGTGTGGGTGAGAGAGGCCGAGTGTGTTGGTGTATGGATGGGTGTGGGTGGATGGCCGAGGGGAGGGTGTATACATGAGGGTACTTGGCCGTGAGGAGGAGGGTGGCAGCGGAAAAGAAGGGGGGAGAGAGAGGGAGAGGGAGCTGGGGTTAGGGGTTTAGAAACTTTGGAGGAGATGGAGATGGCGGAGGAAGGACATGAAGTTCTGTGATTCTAATTTCTGGAGAAAGAAATGAGGAAGATAGTTGGAAAAAGTGCGTACATATCTTTTCTCAACAGATACGTCCGTTTAGAAAAAGTACGTATCCATTTAGATGACCTTTAATATCCAAGCCCAAAAATCAAACCTAATAAATCAACCCAAAACCCAAGATCGAACGAGAAAATACAAGGAAACTACACAGAAATAAACTTGCATTTTTACAATGAAAAATGCAGATTAAAAGCTGTAGAAATCGGATTTTAATGAAACGATAAGTGGATACCATTTCAACATTCAGTCCAGAATTAGAAAAAAAGAATAAATTTAAATTTTTGAATTTTTAAATTTTCAAACAAAAGTTAAACATTTACTAATTTTAACCAAAATTTGAAATTTCATAAAATTTTCCATTTTATTGAATTTGGAAAAAATATATTATTCAATGTCCCAAAATCAATATTTAAATTCAAATTATTTAAAATTTAAAATATTTAACTCCAAATTCAAATAAAATTTCTTTTAAAATTTGATTGAATTTACGGGTCGTTATACATCTCTTCCTTTAACAAACAACTTATATCCATTTTTAGAAACTTAATTCAACTCTTACTTCTTTTATTTCCATGAATTATATTTCTTTCAAAATTATTTCAAAACATTTTTACATAATATTTTTTCAAGACACATTTTAAAGTATATAACATTCTCCCATAATTTCTGGAATTTCTTTTTTATAAAGTTGGTAACATATTTTTATTTTATTTTTCTGTTTTGAATTTCTTTTATCCAACTCCAAAAAAATCTACTATATATCCATATATATATATATATATATATATATATATATATATATCATTAGAAAATTCTTTTAATTCAAACTTAACAAATATCTCTTTATATGCAATAATATATAAAGTAATTTATATTAAAATATACAACATTGATGTTTCATTAATTTTAGCGTTTCGCCAATTGGCTACGTTGTTGACTACCTAGGATAATATAAACATTCCCTCTTCATTAATCTTAACTTCACACTAATACCCAATGGCTGCATATGTTATTCAAAATAATATTTTCATTTTCTAAATTAACATATTTCTCTATAAGACAATATACAATTCTAAGTAAAAGATTTCTTACACCATTTCCACAATATTATGTCGACTTTGCCTCATTTAAGTGTTTAGAAATCCCAATCTATACGTGTGCACTCGCACCAACCAAAACTCTTAAAGCACTCGACGGATAAATTAACACCAAAATTATCTACTAAAATATTTTTGACCGCTTTATAAAATATTATTCATATTACTTTAAATCATATGCTTGCTCATAAGAATATATTTATTTTTTAAATTTGCACATATAACCAATTCATTAACCATTAACAATAATGTAATTCATCATACATCATCCATCCACAATATCAAAAAAGCATTAATAGAACAATATACTCATCAGTCGAACAAGCAAATAAACGCCTTCAGCGGAAAGCTATCTATCAGCTTTTGTTGTGTAATTCTAATCACTATTGGATCCTTCTACTCAAGCTCTTCTTATTACAATTTTGAGTTGTGAAGTATTCAATATGAGATTCGAACTAGGGTCTTTTATAGCTTTCTTAACTGAACTACTTCATCCATAATCAAGCCACACATAGGTTTATTCAACATCACTAATGTCGACTCTATTGGTTGGGCTAATAACTCGTTCCTGTAATACCTCAATCAACCACTTCCATTCCATATGGAGATAAATACATAGAATAGGTAGGGATAAGAACACACACATACATACACATATATAATAGGAAAATTAACAAGTATGTCCCCGGATGGTTACCCTACTAATCATCGTATATTCCTACTACCCTTTTATATAGGACAACCACACACCTTAAGGGAAACAAGGACTACAAGTCACTTTAAGGCCAAGGCTAATTCCATATATATTATGTATTGTTCTAAACTCGCTATAATACCAAAAATGTAACAACCCTTCTCTATACCCATAGAGCCAAAGAGTATTACTAAGAATATTATTTAGTAATATAGAGAATGAGCTTGTTAGGAGTGGCCACACATGAATATTCCCTTGGACAAACATGGTACATATTATTTTCTCAATATATTACACTAATATGTGTACCTGGTATCAGCATAAGGTAAAAAACACATGGGTTTGCCAAAAATAACAATATATAACATATATAAATGAACGTAGAGTCACATATTGTAGCAAGAAAAATATAATGCATAACATAATATATACACAACAAAATGAGTCTATATAATAGAGTATCTAACCCACGTCGACAACATACATAAACTCAAACACCAAATATAAGTATCATAGGCATATCATCAAAAATAAAAACAAAGAGACGCCCAAAGGAAAATAAACATAATATGTTTGTCAAAATACAATATATATAAAAAAAACTTATCTCCTCTAAAGCCCAAGATCCAAAGTGGTTATTGTCCCTATACTTGAAAAGTCTCGGACTGACCTGAATATTATATGAAATAATAAATGGGTCATACTATATCCAAATAAAAATGTGAGTATGTAATAATAAAACATTGTAGATAAAAAGGTACAGCATGTATAAGATATAACATAATATCCAAAAAAGCATTAACAAATAGATATCATGCGATCTCATAACAATAATCACCTATAAAATATATAAGCAAATAAAGAATCATAACATACGAGAATTGGGGGATATCAATCAAATACATATAAGTAACAAGCAATCTGATGAGCACACAACATGTGCACAAAAGAGTCACAACCAAAAGTATGAAATACAGCTCTTACATAGTATAATAATTAATAGCAAGGTTCATTATTGCAACTTATAGTCCTAATGGATCAAAGATTTACAATTGTTCAGCCCTGAGAGATATATCTAGGAATACAAACTCAAATAAATAATCAAAGAAAACAAAATATTCAATGTACATAAATGTTTATCTCGACATATAGTACTTAGATAGATGAAACTCTCGACTGAGTGGTCCTATGATATAGATGCATAAATCAAACTAAAATATGTCTTAGCCATAGGCTCTAAAAGAAAATGACAAACAAGCTCATAGCAACATCTAATGTCAAATAAAAGCAAGCTTCCGACTAGTCATTAGGTTAGGCTATCTAAGATAACAAAACGAAGACATAACTAGCCTCTAATATCATATATGCACAATAATAATAATCGTATCCCTAATGATGTAATAATTTAATAAGATAAATCAAATGAACCCATCTTACTTAATAAAGGGAGACTGACAAACACATAGTAATGCTCCATGAAAAGCTAATGTCTTCAACCCATTTCCTACAATCCCTTGGTTACTCCCAGAGTCATGATCCCTAATTATCCATCATGTCACAAACATACTGCATGCCTATGTTGTGCAATAGTCACTTCTCCTACTCACCCTCGGTAACAGGCTGCTACCTGAGTGGCATTAGGGCAGTTACTCTTGTGGGAGTAATAACTCTCAGCCTACAAACTCCAAAAATTGACATCATGGACCCAAAGTGCGGCCCTGCAATCAGGTCTCTTGGATGGATACTAGAAAATGTGGTGGCCTTATTCGTGCACTCTTCATAGTGGCGTAGAACCTAATGACGTAGATCCCAACAAATGACAATTCTTTAGACACGAAGAGTCCTAATAAAAGTATAGAATCTTGACTCATAAGTCCTAGGAGAGTCCAAAACAAACTATAAAAAATATATTCCTGGCTAATAGTCCAAGGAATGATTACTTCCACTCGTATTCCTCCATGAAAGTTCCATAAATCACAATAAGCTCAATATGAAGTCCTTGAAGAGATGATACTCATGACTACTAGCTCAAACAAGAATAACCACAAGATGATTTCACCAAATTCTTGACCCATTACTAATTATAAGTGACATTTACTTACAACTAGTAATCGAATAAGTATTATTTGAGTGTCACATGCCACTCAGTATTACTCAAATATTTACTAAAAGCATGTAAACTAAACTTGTCAAACAAACAAATATTCTATAGTATGAGTTAGTAGAATAACCGAAAAAATATTACTAATCCGTTAATTCAAAATACTTATTATATTGAAATAAAACTCGATAGAGTCATATATTCTATATAATGAGCCAAAGGATTACTCAGAAAGGTATTACCAAATTTCCCATACAACTTGCTATTACCAAATCGTTTATTCAAAATTCTCATCATATAGTATTCCACATATACACCCATATAAACTATTTCATTTTATATTATACAAAGAGGTCTAAATTTTAATAAACTTTGAATCGCATTCAAAAGGATCTAAATTATGTTTTACAAAACAAGTCCATATTTTACTAAAAAAGATTTAAAAGACAAGTAAAATGTTTATAATACTTTTCCAGTTAAAATCGACTTCATTTAAATAATTCATTGACTTAAATATTTGTATAAAATAGCTACTATACATAATATAATTTCACTAAACATTTAAATCCTTAAATTCATCTTGAAAGAAAGGAATATTTCTTTTCCAAATGCATATAACCCTTTTAAAATTAATTATATAGCCATTTATACTAGAAATAACTTGAAATAAGATATTTTCTTTTATACTATATTCTACTTGTACTTCTCATATTATAGAAAATATTATATTTATTTATTAACAACGGTTTTCAAAACATTGTGATTACTTCTCAAAAAGAGATATATATTTTTCAAAGGCTTTTAAACTCTTTCAAATTTATTTAAATAGCTTTTATGATAAAAAATCACTTGAAATGAAATTATTGCTTTCATAGTATACTTTATCAAATATTAACATATTTTTAATTTTCCTTTGAAGCATACTCAAATTTAAAATATAACTATAGTAATGATTTTAAAGGGTTTTTTGCTGAAAAGAAAACTATATTTATGATTAAAATAGAATATTAAATACGAAAATAACCTGTATTGAATAAAGTTCAATATATTATTTGTAAAATACATTTATAAGATTTTAATCCCTTAAAAATAATTTTCTAAGGCTTTAAAAAAGTCCTTTAAAACAAGTAAAATAATAAAACATCCAAATATAAAAATCATAGAGAACAGAATTGCTCCAATAATATGATGATCGGTCAATTATATAAATTTGTCATATGGGTCGAGTCAAGTTCTGTCAAATCGGCCCTCCATACAATGTATACACGTTAACATACAAAAATATAAAGTTCAACTCGCAATAAGAGTTTGCAAATTGTACATTCAATCAATACAAATAATCAACTATCCAAACATCAATCAGTTCCAAACAATTTGTATCATAAACAAGATTCATAACATGCATTGATATTTAAATATAGATGTGAGTGTAAAAGCTCACTGAAATTCCTATTGAAACCTTTTACTGCCTCCAGCACTAGAAACTGATATGCCTCCTTTACCATGCTTGCGTCTCACTTTAGATATCGTGATTTGCTGAAGCCACTTTGCCTACTATTGATAGCGACATTACATCATCCACCCATATATGCGCTAGCATAACCGCACCTCCTCCGACATCATCCATCGTCGCGGCATTACTCATCACCATCCACCATTAGTTTGCACATTCATGCTTCCATTGTTGATGACATATCTGCATGAGGCATCAACCTCACAACCGCCTACTGCCTCCTCACGGTGCCCTTCTTCGCTGTCTTCTATGTCATCAACCATTGCATGTTTGTGCATGTTCTTCTTCTTTTTCTCTTTACAGCATGGATTTTTGTTTGGGAATTTAGGGCATAAATGAAAACAAAGGAGGTTATGGGTTTTGGTAAATGAGTGGTTTGAATTGGGTTTGGGTGTAGTAATGGGATTTAGTTTTATTATGGGTAGTTTGCACCTTATTTAGTCCTTTAAGAAAGAAAATTTTCAATTTTCCCATTTATTTACTTTTGTTTTTCTTTTCTTTAAATTGTCTTTTATTTTTTAATACATATTTAAATCAAATTTAAAATCATCTACACTTCAAAATTCAAAAGATATTTTGGTAATTACACAATTTCTTTCAATTCATTGCTTATTTATTTTTATTTAATTATTTATTGCATTATTATGGTAAATTTATTTTTCAGCTATTTTAATCATATAAAATTCATTTACCCTTAAAAATAATTTATATTTATTTTATTTCAATATATTATCTGAAAAATTAATTATTTTAATTCAATTTATTACAAAGTTCTTTTATTAAGTAGACTTTAGTATGTGAAAATTTATTTACAAAATAGTATCAAAAATAAAATTCAAATATATTTATTTAAACAAAACTTACTTATTACTATAATGTAGAAAGCAGAGTTGTTATAGCTGATTTATTAATCAACACATGCTAATATCACAAATTCATATACCACAATAATACCACCAAACCATATTATGCAATATCATAATACTTAAATAGTATCCAATATTATAAAGATAAATACCACCAAAACTATAAAAACTCTTCTTTCTATGTCGAATTACGCGTGAATTTAATTAAAATAAAATAGTTCGTATCCAATTTTTGATAATTATTATTTTGAAAATTTATTTTATTTATTTAAGTTGTATTAGCTATAAGATTTTGATTTGATAAATTGAATCAAATTAATGAAATTTTTAAAATAATATTTTAAAATTGAATAAAATGTTTTAATTGAATATGAAATATTTTTGAAGTGCAAATAATCGTTATGTGGTTAAATCAGGGAGAAATAAATAAGTAGACTTCGGATGGGAAAAATGTCCAATTATTGAAATATAATTATGGAATGATGTGTGAATCAATCTAACTCGGCCGAAATATATTTATACATACTCGAATTTAAGTGTGGAAGAAATTGTTAAAAACTAAATTATGTTTGAATTTAAGGCCCAAATCAAATCAAAGCCTAATTCCCTTTTCTCATCGTTTCTCAAAACTTCCCTACTTCATTTTTAATACCAGAAAGTCATTATTATTAGTGGATCCTTCGTTCTAAATCAGAAATGATTCATTTTTAAAAAGAGAAAAATTAAAAGAGGCAATCGATGTCATCAACTGAAGATGCAACCTGGAAGCAACAACGGGGCTCTCGTGAGTGGGAAAAAAGGCCGGCAATGTTGCATGCAATTAAAAGTTGGCGGTTAAAACTAGGGCATCACGATAGTGATGGTAGTAGCGGAAAATTTTGGCTCTGGCTCATGGTGTTGAAATTTGAATTAGAGGCATGTGTGTTGATGGTGACAAATATGCCCGCGATATGTTGTAGGCAACGATTGTTAGGGATTGGCCTCAGACATGGTGATGACATAGGCAACTATTGATGGAAACGACTGGTGTGCATGCATTTGTGCTCAAATAGCTGCTAGGTTAGTGGTAACATAGTGTAGTGATAATAGGGATAATATAGGACTTTGCTTGATAATTTGGTTGGTATTATTTACTCATAACTATATTCTAAAATGTTTTTTTTAACGATCTATCTTGAATTGGTTATGTTGAATATCGTTGAATTTTTTATTGGTGTAATGATTTAGAATCGGCAAATGTTGTGATAATTGATTGGATGTATCCATTTGCAAAGGGAACTCTATCCGTTTATGAATTGAACTAATTTTTTTTGTACATTGACGAGACTATTTTCTAAACGATGGGAGTTCGATGGAACTCGACTCGGGTCACGCAATATTGATGTTGATGCTCTTTGATATATTTGCGGAGTAATTATACTCCATAATTATATATATATATATATATATATATATATATATATATATATATATATATTTCTTTATTACTTGTTTTAATGAACGTTTAAAAAGCTTAGAGATATTATTTAATAGTTTTAAAATATTACGAAAAGTAATTTACAAATATTTTACTAAGTTTTATTTAATTTAGCTATTTTCAAACTTACAAATATATTTATAATCACAAATATAAACATAGCTTCCTTTTTGGTTATAAAACTCTTTTTAAAAAATCAATATTATAACATATTATAAGTTTGAAATTGTTTTAAAAGAAAAAGGTAAAATATTGATATTTTATAAATTATATTATGAAATTAATAATATTGCTTTAAGTAATTTTTTTACTAGAAAGGCAATTTCAATATTATTGAAAAAAAATTCAAATCATGGAAAATGTATCATTATTTTTATAAAGTAATTAAAAGATTTTGGTTATGTTTTCAATAAAATAAATATCTCTATTTCTATGATATGAGAATTTTAAATATAGTATAGTATAAAGGAAAAATGTTTTATTCCTAATAACTTTTAAGTATAAAGTTAGATACTACTCTATGGTTTGAAATGAAGAGAATTATTTTGGATGTTTATAAATTTATTTTGAAGTATTATTTGGTTATATAAAATTATGAAATAGCTTCTATAATTATTTTGATGTGTAAAGTGATTTTGGAAGTTTTGGAAAATATATATGAATAAGGATTTGGAAATGAAATTTAATAATTGAATCTTATATTAGGACTAAATAAACAAAGCGAATTTATTATTTATATAAATTTTGGTATATATTTCTAAGTATTTATTTTTGTTATAAATGATTCATTATTAAAAAAATCAATGTTGGTTGTTATGTTTATTTGTTTGAATAATTAAATTTATATTACTTTTCTAATCATTCTTCTCTAGCATATTAAATTGGATTATATGGGTGATTCACTTTTGATATTAATTTTTGATATATTTAAGATGACACAATGATGACATCCTTCTAACTATTTTTTGAAATTTCATTTCTATATGATGGGAAATTTGAATAACTAGTTTAGTGATACCGCATGGTATGAGGCTTTCTGTAACACCTTTCTTGGTTATTCATTGGACTTGTCATAGAGAAATATCTAGTGTGGATCGAGTGCAGTTTATGAATATTGAATAATGATCTGAATAACATGCAGTGGTATGGGATATTGTTATATTATTTGTTTGATTATTCATTGTAATTAAATATCAACCGAATGGGGATTACACACATGAGTTTATGTGATACTTGGTGTAGGGTATCATACATTCAAGTGTTGACCAATGTGAGTTGTATGTCGGCCTATTACTAAAAATATATAAAGCTGTAGGGTACGAATACCATATGACTATCCACATTGAGTTTGGCTTCCTATATTTTTCAAGAGTGGACTAGATTGGCCAGTATCCACCCTAATGGCCTGATCATGGGGTCTCGCCCTAAATCCACAACACCGTTGTTGGTTATTATATCCAATGCACATCACATGATTGGTAGTTGGTAGCTCCTTATGTCGCATAGGCTAGCAGTCTGTTACCATTTGGGGGAAAAGTAGTATCATAACTAAGGCTACACATAGACGAGTGACTAGATGGGGTCATGATGTTCGTCGAGGTAACTGAAGATTGTAGGAATAGATGGTTACTATGCGGTTGGTGAGTAGACCTTGGAATCCTTGAGAAGGCTTACGGTAGGCGGCCATCGGTCTCCCATCCGTTTCAGCGTATGTGTGTGTAGCGGACTAGCATACACACACACACACACACACACACACACCCACCTTATGATGAGTTGACTATTCTAGAGACTGGATGTGTCTAAAGTGTAGTCAATCCCTATATATCCATGCTCTTCTGATCTGATATTTTATAGACAGCCTTTGTTTACTGATTGTTATTTGGGTTGTGATAAATTGTTTTTGTGATTTGTACGATATTCAACATAATTCGAATGATTTGATAGGCTATCTCACATTATATGTTGATTATATGATTGTATGATATTATACTAGGGCATTGTTATGTTAGCCTGATTCACTTAATGATTTCATTTTCTATGATGATGTTTTATTATGTGGATGATTCTCCCATTAAATATAGTATTCTAGATTTCTATTGAATTTTTTTATATGGATAATGACATATTTATGCATGTTTTTGTGATGTTTATATATATATTTTTGTTATATATCATCACTGCATTTTGACTCTGTGTGCTCCCTGTTATTTATTATATATACACTGTGTATCGTTCGATCCTATAACATACATGTTTATTGCTTTATGCCGATCTCTGTGTGTATAGGTGAGTGATTCATTCGGTGTTTTAATATGTACCAGTATTAGTCCAAGGGAATATTCAGGTGTGTACCCATATCGACTTATTCTCCGTATTATCGAACGTTGTTTTTATACTTTTGGGTAGTATGGGTATAGATGTAGGGGTGTTATAGTTGGTACTGGAGCAAGTGTAGAACAATACATGATATATTAGAGACACGAGTCGAGATATAGAGTCCTTGACCCTTGGGTGTGTTGGGTAATTTTTTTTACGATAAAAGATAGTATATTACACATACACACACACATATTGGATGATTATTGGGGGTAATCATCAAAGGGACGTAAGTGTGATTTTATAGATATATGTACTCAAATATATAATTAATTTATTTACTTTCAAGTATGAAATAAAATGGTTGGAGTAGCAAGGAAGAAAGGAGTTAGTCCAATTAATTGCACTTGTATTATGATTTTAGAAGGTTTTGTATTGTATTGTGGCGTTTGATTTAATATTTTAGTTTAGTTTTATTTGATTTTGATTAGAGTGCGCAGCGGAAAATATATTTATTAATTTCTGCTCGATATATTTATTTTGGACTCTTATGTTTTTTTGCTATTTGAAATGGTTGATATTGAATTTAATTTTGGAGTTTGTATGTGTTTAAATGTAGTTGTTTTGAAGTTACTAAAGATTGGATAAATGCGAAGACTTTTTATATACATATGTATAGTAGATTTTTCGTTACTATTATCAGATGATGATTTTTGAAGCCATGTATAAGAAATACTTTATATATATATATATATATATATATATTATAAAAATAGTATTGAGATAAACTTTAAAGTGAATTAGTAAAGGATTTATTGAATAAGTATATTAAATAATTTGTGAAAGTGATACTTATGAATTTTTTTGAAATGAAGTTGTGTTAATTTATCCGTTAGGTGATCTAAGAATTATGTTGATGCGTTTGGCTGACATTATCGGTAACAATTTCTAAACACTAGGATAAGATATTTTGACATCATGGTTTGAAAAGAATAAAATGTTTTGGAAAAAAATTAGTTAAACTTAATGTTTTGGAAATTAATTTTTTAGTAATGTCGAGATTTTAGAAAGGAGACTATTTTAGAATATTCAAAATAAAAATAATGTTTTTGAAAATGGATTTTTCTCAAAAGGTGAAAGTGAGAAGTAAATAAGAAAAAGCAATGGAGTTTAACTAGAACCATTGACATAAGCTATCACTACAAATTTCATAGATAAAATATTCTATCTATAATGCTTCTTAAATATGGTATTATATGATGTTGCATTTGTACTTAGCATTACATCTTAATAAATAATAAAATATTATGTTAATATTTTAAAAATTATAACCAAAGTGGTGTGTATATATATAACTTTATGTCGATCATGTTATAGAGTCTGTCTTCACATACTAAATGAACTAGATAAAGTTGACTCGGTTCATTTTGAAAATGATAAAGAGTCAAATCACTTTTGGTTGCTATAAAATCCCTAACCAACAAAATAATGTTAGCGTTCTTTTAATGCTAACAACATTATTGAAACACCATTGAAATATCACATATTATTTAAATAATTCTGTGCTATAATTGACATTACCATTAGTAAATTCATTGAATTGTCACCAATCTTGACACAAATGATTCATGTTTATACTATATGATATTATTCAGTTTTTGAAAGAGTTATTATAATGACCCACCATTTCAATCCTTAAAAGTTGACACTTATACATCCACGGTATTCACGTGCTGAGCATGCAAGTGCCGAGCATGTAAGTGCCGAAAAGACAGATTGTTGGGGTGAAAGAAAATAAAAGACAGTACAGAATCTCACTTTTTATCGAATAATCTATAATATACACAATGATCTTTAGCAAAAGAAAATATAATACTCAAACATACATCAATCGAAGATACTAATCTATCATCAGCCCTGGCATTGTAACAGCCCATCTTTATAATTGCTGATAGATACAACAAACAAAAAATGTAGCAGAAATTAAAAAATATGCGAATATGTCTTGGAGGCATCCAACTCGTCTCTTGAGCTCCAAAGCATCCATCACTAAATCTAAAATATATGCTTGGGCTGACCCCAAGCACTAAAAGAAAGTAACGCCTGGATCGGTCTAGTTAACCAGCGTAAGAAAACTCAATCGTATTGATTTCTATATTTATAAACCCTTTCAAAATAAAAGGTATCCAGTAAGACCACGCCGCACATAAAGACAGACGAGTTTTTAAGTTACAATAACCAAATCATTTACATTAGAAAAATCAGTGATATTAAAATAATGTCTAAGTGCGAAAGTATCAATAATCAAGTAGCTGTGATGCTCCTAAATGTACATCACAACAATAATGGTATATAATCAAAAAATGCTAAGACGCATTTGCTAATTGCGTAGGATTCCATGGAGGTGCCCTTGGTACTTCGACAACGATTCTCCTGTATAAGGATCATAGCTATCCTTCTGTAGCAATAATATATATCTAGTGATGTACAATAGGAAATATATAGCTGACCATGAAGGCGAAGTGCATTGCTCCATGCATGCATAACAACTGTAGGTAATTCTAGGAGGGAAACAACTGCACTCTCATGGGTTAGCTAAACCCTTGGCTATGCATCATATCTTTGATTTAAGTCATTACCGCCGGTGAGGCTATGCCCGACATTCTAGCACACGAGTCTCCACTAGAACATATCTCGGAACCACACATGGATTCCCATACACCAATAGGCCTTCGAATCACATGTGGATTCCTACATATCGAATATATCTCGGAATCACACACGGTTTCCCATTCTCTAACAGGTCTCGGAGTCACACATGGATTCCAACATCTCAAACAAAACTCGAATCTCCTCTAAGCATAGATCCCATATATGGTTTTGGAGTGGTAATGGTTTCAAGTTGTCTTATATAAATACATGCCTCCACTTGATGGGGTTCCAAAACCAATCGATCCATTTTCAGAATACTCAATATCGGTTCTTTTAGAAATAATAGGACAATAACTAAGAGCGAAGATTGCCTCCTAAGCATTTAAGTGAATGAATTTTCTTGTCATTCGTTCTAAGGGAAAAAGGAGTTTATACATATAGTATAGCACCACTGACGGTAATTATACCATATTATCCTCGTGTTTCTCCAATATATTTCCAAAGATAAATCATTCAGTGTTAGGTAGGGAAAGAACATTCCTGTACTACCAAAATTAAGAAGGATTGCATATTTAGGCCAAGATTTGATAGTAGCTTATTTAATTATCAAATAAACAAAGATTTCAAACAAAGTTCGCATTTCCCATGGAAACCATCAAGCCTCTTAAATTATTCTTTCGTTAATTAAATCTTTTTCTAAAATATTTATCAAAATATTCATATACTTCTCTCCCTGGGAAATGTATATTCATAAATCATTCCTTTCAAAATTTGGATAACTCTTTTCACATACTTATGGTATAAGTATATTCACCAAACAATTGGAAAGATTTTCTATTTCAACATCATATTAAAATGATCAAACCCAAATGTCGTTAAAATGGAGATATAAATAACCCAAAACACTATTCCTTTTCATAAATATCTTTTATTTTATAAATATATCCTTTATAAATCTCTAAATCAATTTATAAAGCTTCTTTATAAATCTCCTATCTATTTATTAAACTTCTTTATAAACCTCCAAATTTATTATAAAATACTCTTTATAAATCTCCAAGCCCATTTATAAAACTTCCCTTCCAAATCTCTAAAACCATTTAAAAACCAAACTTCTTTTCCAATTTCAAATTTCTTTCAAATTCATAAACTCCTTTAATAAATCCTTTTTATAAACAATTAATATTTAATTATAATGAATAAGAACTTTAACAACATAAAAATAAACTTTAAACATTCTTAGTAATATAGTAATTATACTGTAAAAAGCATTATCAAAAACATTATAATAAAATTCTTTAAAAACATTTAAATAATAAAATAATTAACTTTTAAAAACATTTTAAATAGTATAATAAATAACTTTAAACACCTTCTAAAAATGCAATTACTTAACTTTTAAATAATAAACTAATAAAGTCATTAACTAGCTTTAAATAATCATTAATAGAATAATTTATTGTCTTTAAAACAACCCTAATAAATAATTAATTATCTTTATATAACACTAATAGAATAATTAATTTTAAAACATTAGAAATATAAATATTAACTTTGAAAATTATTAAAATAATATAATAATTATTTTAACTACAAAAATAATTATATAAAACACTTTGTCAAAATAATAATTAAAAAATCACTTTATTTCAAATTATTAAATTGAAGTTAATTTAACTCCATGACTTTCCAAACGAAGAAAGAGGCTTAGCGACCCCAATGGTACTTAAACAACCTACTATTTTGTTCCATTTAACTTCTCAAATTAAATTACAGTTATTTACATAAGCACGCACATATGTAAACCAAATCCGTAATTAACAATTAATTGTTAACACATCACTTATCCAATTTTAATTAACTCACACTTAAATAAATGTCCAAATTAATATAATAGCAGAATGAAGATTTATTCTGCTAGGCAAATGTCATTCAAAATATACTCTTCTGTTCATTATTAAATGATGTTTATTTGGCCAAATAGACAACACCAATGGTGTATGCTTAAATTAAATATGTTATTATTATTTTATCACTTTATACATTATCCATTTTCAAAAGGTGCAATTCATTCTAACCCAATAATTAAACAAATAAAACATCCAAGCATACAACCAATAATTTTTATCTACTATATATCATTATAGTATTCAAATAGAGGTAAGTTAACTCATCCAAATTCCAATTATCGACAATGCATTCTGGTTTAGTCTAAAGTCAAACAAGTTCGATTTTAGCTTGAAATTCTACAAGCTTCAATTTCAACGAATCAAATTCGAAAATATAGATAATGATTCCATGAATCCAACACGACTAACTACGGCTGAATCCAACCTCGTATGAAATAGATATTGAGTTTATAAGAGTTGCAAATCAAATAATATAATATTTTCTTAATTACATCATTAACTCACTAATCACCTAATAACAAACCCTAACCCTCTAAGCAAATCAACCCAGGCCGCACTAATCCTCAACACGACGTCCTTCGATTTTTCGTTCATCTCCGGCTCTAGGAGCCACTAGAGCCCGCCGCAACCTCGCCTTAGGTAGCCCTATCCATGAGCTACTCAATAATGCCAGCCTCGATCCCAGCCATGTCGTAGCCTTTGAGAAAAATTGTGAAGACCGCTTCACCGTCGAACCCTGATCGGGATCTCCACGCTCCACTAATCGTCGATCCACTACCATTGATGAACTCCATAGGCTATATCGCTCCACTTTCATGTTAACACCCTCACCTGAATTGGACCCGATCGCCATGGTTGATGTTGGTCATTGAATCTAGGGTATTTGGTTTCGGAATCTGGTTTTTTGAGCAAATGAGAGAAAGTAAGGGTCCTTATATAGGCAACCAACCGACATTGTTCACGTCCAAAAATTCACGAACTCCAATCGAGGCATTCTTACTGACGTTTCGAGGCAAATATCCCTATTATGAACTCAACAGAACTATTTCTAGGACTTAAGCCCAATAGAGACAAAAGTTAGCCTATCGAGTCATTTGATTTATGAGCTGAACTGACCTTCTAACTCGGAATCAAATAGTTGGAATATATCGATGCTTATGCTCATTCTAGCTCGTTGGGACCATCCGAACCCAATGGAATAATCCCGAGTCCTAAAATGTCCATCTACAAAAATCGAGTTTTCAGCTCATCGATACAATAAAACAATTAAATATTTAAACATCCAAAATTTAAATATGCAAAGCAGCCCAAAAATACGGATTTGTAACGATTTTCCTTTCTTACACATGAAGATGACACTTAATACACCTTCAGTATCCATATGCCTATTATTTAAGTGTCTAAACGGTAGGTCAATGGGGGTGAAGAAAGAAAGACAAAATAGGAGAAAACTAAACAACACAGAATCTCACAACGCAATGGAAAATATATCAATTAACATAAAAATTTACGTAGTTATTTCTAAAATGATACATCAGAGTCATAATAGTACAAATTCTACCCTGGCATAGTTATAACTGCCTTCCTCAACTTAAAATACATAGGAAAAAGTGGAAACAAGATAAAAATGAGCTATTGATGAAGCTACCTGCTCTAAGCTCCTCCAAAAATGTATTCAAGGGAAACCTGAACTACTTGGCCGCTCATACAAATTTGAGAATCTAAGAGTTTTTGGGAAAGAAATTAAAATTCTGGGTCAAACATGGGTCTGGTGTGATAAAACTCAAACAATTGAATTATTACTTTAAAATCTCCATTAAAATCAAAGGTATCTCGTAAGACAATGCCGCACACAACACGAACGGTACCTTATGATAACCCAAACAATTTCTTATGAAAATCCAGTTATATTATAATAATGTCTAGGGTTTAAAATAAATATGAATCATAGCCAAAATTGTTACATGAATTAAATTCCAGCATAATAGGTATACAACTAAGTCTAAAGGTTCGTAATGGAAAATGGATTCCAACTATGACTAGGTAAGGGACTACCTTCCAAAGGTTCACTTCTAGAAAACGTACCTGAGAGTTACAGGTGCATCTGCCCCTCTCCTACATAGAACCGGCCTGTCCCTTTAAAATGAGAAGCCGGATTATCTCATCCCTTGACACCAAGTCTGTAAACATTACCCTTCGATGCCTGCGTGCAAAGAAGCTCTAAAGGGACAATCTAGAATGGTATGATGGCTCGTAATGGTAGCTAACTACATAACTCTATCGCATTCCCAGTTTTAGCCATTTTTCTAGGTTATGAGACTTGAGGCTACACATTTACCTTTTCTACTTGCAGACAATCTTGGAATTCTAAAACTGAGCCAGAGATGCAACGCCAGCATTCATTCATACAAGTTGTTCTGGGTCGAACAAACATTCAATATTTAATATCTTCCTTTTTGGAATGACCCTCGGGAAGAATAGTATAGCTCCATAGCATACTACATCACAAACGTTATTAGTTTGGAGTGGTTTGGACAAATCTGGAAAACCGACATCTCCAAACTAAGCAATAATTTCTAAGTAACTCAATTCCAGTTCTTTGGAAGTATGCAACAAATATTTGAGTCCTTACCGAGGAACTCGAATATACAATCATACTTCCTGAGTCAAAGCAGATCAAGATTTGATAGTAAATTATATAACTATCACATAATCAAACAACAACAATTCATAGATTTAATTACTCATAGCAATCACTAAGCCTCATAATAAAATTTTCATTTACTTTGGATCTGTTTCCAAAATATCTATTGAAATATTCGTTTACTTATTCCACTGGCATAAGTGTATTCGCAAAATATTTGGGAAAAATTCTTATCCCAAAATCATATTAAAAGGATCAAAACAAATGTTACTTAAAATGATGATAAAGATAACCTCAAACACTATTTCTTCGGTGCTAAGTGTGGAATGAATGTCCATATCACCAAAATTAAGAAGATCACTTAAAGGAAATCCAAATCTCAAATTCTTTTATAATTTACTTCTATAAGTCCTTCTAATAATCTCTTTTATTTATGAAATCTCCTTTACTTAAATTTAAAAAAAAATCATTTTTATAAATTGCACTTATAACAACTATCGTTATGTGATCCGTACTTTAAAAACCTGTTTTTATGAATTCATTTACTTTAAGGACATAAGTATAAGGGTTTGAAACTGACAAAGTTAGAAAATTGAATTCTTTTAGTAAATTAAGCTTTATAAAACATGATTTTTATTCTTTCAAAGGATCTCAAGTCACTTTATCAAGTCAAGAGCAAACTTTTGAGCATATACAAAATAATGTACCTCACACAACTTAACCTACATGCTATTACCACAACCACAAGCAAGATCATATCTTCAAAGTTATCACAACATTTCGATTTACCAATCTAACTCCCTAACTCATATACAAGCATACATAAGCAAAATTATAACTTGTAAACTAACTAACTTTTTATTTACAAGTTCATATCACATAACAACCAAGCATACATATCAACATCATAATCAACAAATTAAGAAATACTTTTTACAACTTTGTGTGTGTGTGTGTGTGTATATATATATATATATAAACTTAAATTTAGAAACTTTAGGTGAAAGGGTTAGTTTTCTCACTCTAAAGGATTCCAATCGAACCAAGCTTCCACTAACCACTAGGAACTACCCTAGAGCTTGGCTTTAACTCAGGAAAAATATGACTTTAAGGCCTTACGGCCTAATTTTTTTTGGCTAAAGCCTTTAATGGATGGATGATGATTTGTTTTAAGGAGGAGGAGGGTTTGTAGCAAAAGGAGGAAAGGTTTTAAACAAGTTTTCTAAAGTATTAAAATGAATGAAACTAAGGTAGCTATTAGAGCTTCTTGAGAAAGCTTGGAAAAGAACGGAAAATGTTTTAGAATTTCGAAAATGAAATGAAATGAGAAAGAAAAAATAATATAAAAATTGGTTTTATATAAGTGAGGTAACTAAATTACCGAATTAGCCCTTGGTACATGCTCCCCATCTCTTTATTGCCACCTCACTACCTTTGTCCCCTCCACCTCATCAAAATTTGAAAATTATGCCCCCCCCCCAAGCCAACTTGACCAAACATGCTTTAATGCTCATTAAATGCATGAGTACTTATGCTTAAACATGTTTTCCTTCTAATGTCTTTTCATATCTAAATATCTTTTATGTTTGTATTTTAATTTCATTAAATGTCACTTCAAAATTTTAATAAATTTAAATGTGTGTGTGTGTATATATATACCTAGCTTTATATATAAATGTAAGTATATGTGCATAAACAGTGTTACGTCATTATGACAACTATTAATCGATGAAAAGTCGAAAATTCGGAAAACGAATTCTAATCACATTTTTGATTTTTTATTTGAATTAAATATTTTTTAAATTGATTTTGAAAACTATTCACCATTATTATTTATTATTTAAAGGAGATTTATTTTAGTTACAAGCCCTATTATTTGAATATTTAAAATTAATTAAATATTTGCACATTAAAGTAGTGAAATTGTGGGTCATTGCACTCTCCACCCTTAAAAGAATTTCGTCTTCGAAATTTTACCACAACCTTAACCTAGAGACAACGATTCTAAGCGTAACTAACACTATGCATCAGTTTGTATGATGTACACAAATGTTTCTACAATAAATTTGATTTAATCACTTACTCGAATACATAGCTTTATTTCCAAGCTAGTACCTCCCAACCGGCTTCCTAATGCGGACTATGATCAGGCTTCTTAATTAGAAACGTCCATTCTCCTTACATAGCCATATACTATGATAGAAACTTTTGTTTCAGATTAAGAACCCTCATAAGTGTACTTTATCAAATATTGAGTGATAAATCCTTATTCGAAATGGCGTGAGACACCTCAAGTCACGTAATCGAACCTTGGATTGAGGTTATGTGTAAAAAAAGGAAGGTATACGTACAACTTACGTGCTTACCTTACTATTTCTTATTTACCCAAATACATTCGTACACTCCCATAAATATTTTATAAAATCATTTCATAAAAATTCCAACTTAGGTTAAAACATTTTAAATGATACAACTTAACTAATAAAAACCCTTTCATCAAAAAATTCATTTTAATTTAATAACTTGTATAATACTCTCCTGCATCCTAAGAGTATACAAAACATTTTATTTTAGTTCCATTCACTTTTAACCATTCAAATGTAGGCCCAAAATAATTTAGGTCTCAATACTGAGTCAACCAATCCAACCTCTTTGCCTAATCGGTCTGGTAAGTAGCTAAGAAGAGTAGGATGCTGTTATCCAAACTCCGTCTCGGAGTTTACTTTTCCTTAGACACCTCTAAGGTAAAGACGTTTATAATAATTTTTCACTTCCTAAATGTTAAAATCCAAAGGCACATATTAATAAAACAAAGTTTATTAATCCTTCCTATTAAATTAACTCAAATTTAGATCTTCGTTTATTAGTGCACTCTTTAATCAAAATAACCTAAACTTAGGAGCCAAGTACCAGGGTTTTATTTCAAAATCTTTTTGAATGATACTTTATTTTAACCCTTAGAAAATATACATGTAGTCCGAGTAACTCTTAAATGACATCAAAGAACTGGGTACTACCAAACAGGATCACAAATCCCTTTACAAAGAAAGGTAATGCTCAAGAGAAGTGTTTACCAACCAAACACATCTCCTGCCCATTTTTAGTCACTTTCAAGTCACTCAAACTAGTTAATTGTAGAAGTATTTATTATTTTCTAGCTAAATTTTTTTTAACAAAATATTTATCATCCACTTGCTTTGGATTCATTCGGGTTTGAACTTGTTTCGATCATACAATAACAAAGAGAATAATTTACTAAGTGCATTATCACAATCGCCTAAGCAAACACTTGATTGTCAATTAGAAGATTATTCTGATCATCACAAAACATATCGAGACCCATTTCCCATACAGTGCAAAGACAAAAAAAATCTTTAAAATTTCTTTCCATAATATTTATACTTTAAAATATTTTCTAGTAATACAATGATTATCCTTTTTCCAAAAACATTTGAAATCCTTTTTAAAGACAACGGGTTTTTAAATTCTCCAAAAATCCTTTTAATTAAAACACATTTTATAACCTTGATTTATCAAATCACGTTATATAAATCTTTTACTCAAATATTCATTTAAAATGTCCTTTTTTTATAAACACTCTTTTATAAAAATTTAAATTTTAAACCCATATCAACATTGAACGCCTTATAGTCAAATTGTGAAACTTATTTCACATGGTGTTTGTTTCAATATTTTTCTCAATTTCAACCTACCTAACCTATGATTTAAAAGGAAAGATTGCAGTTGAATCTACAACCTATAACAATTGCTCAAAACTAGGCGATCATAACTAATCAAAACCGATATGATAATAATTAAATATGATTAACTGCTAACAACAACCCATCAAAAATAACTATACTATATTTTTGAAAATTATTCCTTTATATATAAAATATAGTCCTAGCTAAACTTATTTCATTTACCCATTTCAAAACAATATAGTATCGATTTTCCTTTTTCATGTATTTAGAAACCCCTATCGATACCGTTGCGTCCTTTTCCTCGACCGGAATTCATAAACTATTCAACCGATAAATCAACATAATATAAAAAAAATTAATCACTAAAAATTATGCGCTCATATATATAATACACTCATACTCATTCCAAGGTCTCACATACCCGATCTCAAACGAATTTACTCAAACAAGGCCAAGGTTCTTGCTTAACCTTACGCTCTGATACCAAATGTAATGACCTGTATTTCTTACACCTAATGACGACACTTAATACATCCTCGGTATCCATGTGTCAATCAATTAAGTGCTCAAAAGACAAGTCATTTGGGGGTGAAGAAAGAGAAGATAGAACAGAAAAAACCTAAACAGCACAGAATCTCATAACGCAACGGAAAAATATATTAATTAACATAACAATTTACATAGTCTTTTCCAAATGATACATCAGAGTCCTAATAGTAAAAATTCTTCCTTGGAACAGTTATGACTGTCTGTCCCAACTTAAAATATATAAGACACGATGAAAACAAGATAAATAACTAGCTATCGATGTAGCCACCTACTCTAAGTTCCTCCAAATATGCATCCATAGGAAACCTGAACTACTAGGTTGCTCATTTAAATTTTAGCAAGATTTTTAGGGAAAGAATAAAAAACTCTAGGTCAAACATGGGTCTCGTGTGAGAAAACTCAAATAATGAACTATTACTTTAAAATCAAAAGTATCCCGTAAGACCACGCTATACATAAACATGGACTGGTTTTTACCTTACGATAATCAAAACAATTTCTTATGAAAATCTAATGATTCTATAATAATGTCTAGGGTTTAAAATAAAAATTGAGTCATAGCCGAAATTATTGCATTAATTAAATTCTGGCATAAAGATAAACAACTAAGGTTCGAAGGCTCCTAATGGAAAATGGATTCCAACTATGGCTGGGTAAGGGACTATCTTCTAATGGTACAACTCTAGAAAACATACCGGAGGGCTATAGATGCATCTGCCCCTCTACTATGCAGAGCCAACCTGCCCCTTTAAAATGATACGTCAAATTACCTCAAACATCGAGGCTGCAGATAATACCATTCGCTGCCTATATGCAAAGCAACTCTAAGTAGACAATCTAGAATGGGATGATGGATCATAATGGTAGTCAACGACGTATCTCTGCTGCATACCTATTTTAGCCATTTTTCCAAGTTATAGGGCTTAAGGCTACACTTTTACCTTTTCTACTAGCAGATAATCTTGGAATGCTAACACTGTCCTCCAAGCAGAGATACAATGCCAACAGTCATCCATACAAGTTGAGGGATCGAATAAACATTCAAAATTTAATATCTTCGATTTTGGAATCACCCTTGGGAAGAATAGTATATCTCCATAGTATATTTCATTACGAAAGTTTTTAGTTTGGAGTGGTTCGGATAAATTCAAAAAACTAGTGTCTCCAAACTAAGCGATAATTTTCGGGTAACTCAATTTTGGTTCTTTGGAAGTATGTAATAAGTAATTGAGTCCTTACTGGAGAACTTGAATTTAAAATCATACTTCTTGAGTCAAAATAGATCAAGATTTGATAGCCGGTCATTTAACTATTAAATAATCAAATAATTTACAATTTAGAGATTTAATTACCTATAGCAACCACTAAGCCTCAAAATAAATCTTTCATTTATTTTAAATCTCTTTCCAAAATATCTATTGAAAGATTCATATGATTATCCCACTGGCATAAGTATATTCAAAAAACATTTGTGAAAGATTTCTTATCCCAAAATCATACTAAAAGGATTAAGATAAATGATATTTAAATTGAGGATACAGATAACCTCTAACACTATTTCTTTTGTGTTAAGTGCGGAACGAATGTCCATACCACCAAAATTAAGAAGGTCATTTAAAGGAAATCCAAATCTCAAATTCTTTTATAATTTAATTCTATAAATCCTTTTAGTAAATCTCTTTTATTTACGAAATCTTCTTTATAAAATTTCACAAAAATGATTTCATTTTCACAAATTGCACTTATAGCGACTATCGCTATGTGATCCGTATTTTCAAAACTTGTTTTTATGAATTCATTTACTTTAAAGACATAAGTAAAAGGGTTTGAAACTGAAAAGGTTTCAAACTTGAATTCTTTTTGTAAGTTAAACTTTATAAACTATGATTTTTATTTTTTTAAAGGATCTCAAGTCGCTTTATCAAGTCAAGTGCAAACTCATTAGCATGTACAACATAATATACCACACAAAACTTAAACTTTCTGCTATTACCGCAACCACGGCAAGATCATATCTTCAAAGTTAATCACAACATTTCGATTTATCAATCTAACTCCGTAACTTATATACAAGCATACGTAAGCAAAATTATATCTTGTAAACTAACTAACTTTTATTTACAAGTTTATATCACGTAACAACCAAGCATACATATCAACGTCATAATCAACAAATTAAGAAATGATTTTTACAACTATGTACATATATATATATATATATATAAATTTAGAAACTTTAAGTAAAAGGGGTTATTTTCCTCACCCTAAAGCTATCAAATCGAACCAAGCTCCCATTTATCACTAGGAACCACCCTAGAGCTTGGCTTTAACTTTGGAAAAATATAAAGCCTTAAGGCCCTAAAACAATTCGATCACAGCCTTTAATGGATGGATTATGGTTTGTTTTAAGGTGGAGGAGGGTTTGTAGCAAAAGGAGGGGCAGTTTTAAACAAGTTTTCTAAAGTTTTAAAATGAATGAAACTAAGGTAACCATTTGAGCTTCATGAGAAAGCTTAGAAAAGAATGGACAAGGTTTTAGAATTGAAAAAATGAAAATAAATCAGAAAGAAAAAAATATAAAAATTGGTTTTATACAAAATGAGGCAGCTAAATTACCAAATTAGCCCTTGGTACATGCCTTCCGCCTCTTTATTGCCAGCACACCACCTTTTTCCCCTCCACCTCATCAAAATTCAGAAATTATCCCCTTTGAGCCAACATTGACCAAACATGCTTTAATACTCATTAATGCATGAGTACTTATGCTTAAACGTGTTTTCCTCCTAATGTATTTTCATGTCTGAATATCATTTATGTTTTTATTTTAATCTCATTAAATGTGAATTCATAATTTAAATATATTTAAGTGCATATATGTATGTATGTATAAACCTAATTTTGTTTATAAATGTAAGTATATATTTATATAATATTGTTATGCTCGACATCTTTTAGCCGACAAAATGAAAATTCGGAAAACGAAACTGGTCACATTTTTTATTTTTTTTGAACTAAATATTTTTCTAAAATAATTTTGAAAATTATTTCACCAAAATTATTTATTATTTAAAAGAGATTATTTTAATTATAAACCTATTATTTGAATATTTAAAATTAATTAAATATTTGCAAATTAAAGTAGTAAAATTCCGAGTCATTACATGTTGTTACAGTTATGTGACGCTTGCCTTATGCTTAATGTCAATATTAATAATTTATAAATGTTAAACTCATTTTCGGATGTAAATTATTGTAGTATATAGTTTATAGGTTCAATTACATATATAAACTATGTTATATATAACTAGTTTATACTTATTTTAACATTTCAGTATAATGACAGTATG
The DNA here is from genome assembly GCA_030765085.1 of Allium cepa. NCBI lineage: Eukaryota > Viridiplantae > Streptophyta > Magnoliopsida > Asparagales > Amaryllidaceae > Allium > Allium cepa. Next base: position 923,967,573 of record CM060935.1, on the reverse strand, counting down.
ATCTTTTCATTGTTAAACTTGTTATATATAATCACTTGACATTTCAGCACTTTTAACATCACTTATCACTTTAGCATTTTTTTATTGGTTTTAAATTGAATTTATGGGCTGATGTTCTTTGAATTTTGTGCATTGAAATTTTGTTTAGCTTTTACTGTATGAGTATTTGTTGTATGTATACAATCACGGGCTATTTGTAATGTTCGGTCAGTTGTCATATGTAAAGTATTCAGGATAATAAATTTGAACCTAAGATTGTTATATTATCTTGCTGTTGGAGTGACAGAGAAAATTAAGTGAGAGAGCTTCTAAATAAGCAGCCTACGAATTTGATCCATATTCATTTGGTCATAACTTTCTAATGGTTTATCCAAATTTGACAATTTTGCCCACTTTAGAAAGCTAAGAGTATAATCCATAACTTTTATTTTAGGTGTTTTGTAAAATTTTAACTTTTTAGTAGGGTTAAAAAATGTATTTTGTAATTGAGCATATGCATTTTGTGAAAATTCGAGTTGCTTATTTTTATTAAATCTTCTGTAATTCGAGTTGTAATACATATTTTTATAATCCAAAAGATGTTTTGGAAAACTAACACACTATGGAACAATTCAACAGTTTATATCTTAATTTGTGTTTTTCATTCATGAAAGTTTGTTGGAAAGCGGTATAACATGAAGTTTGTATTTCTTTTACATTGTTCAAGTACATACATACCATGTTTTCTTAAACGAAGCAATATTTAAAATCCGGGTTGGGATAAGTACCGAAAATGCTTCTTTGGATTACTAGTTGGCGATGTTGCTTGCTTTTGCTAGTGTAAATGCAATATAAATTGCTTAAATGCTAATAAAAGGGTACGATTTTATGGAATATCGATATATATATATATATATATATATATATATAATGATATTATCTTGTTTTTCCATGTTTGAGGATGGTCCATGTTGGGATGGTTCTTTAGACATATACCATTTAGTTATATTGTGTGATGATTTTTCAAAACGCTCTTCGTACAAAGGAGACTTTTTCGAAATTTTTTGAAATTTCTGGCACTTAGAAAATTTTCATAATATTTATGTCATATGAGAAAAATAGAAAGTCATTCAATCGAATCTATTAAACTATAACATATGATAAGAGATTGGAGAATGAGTCACATAGAGGACTGAGTGGTTTAGATTTGGTAGAAGGTTGTAAATACGAAGAAAGTCAGGATATGAGTTGTATGACGTTTCCCTATAAGAAATTGTAAGGACGCGATTGTCATAAAGAGGTGTGTAATAACCCTGCTTTCTACATTGTAATTATATGTAAATTTAATTAAAATAAAATTGTTTGAATTTAATTTTTGATAATTAGTATTTTGAATATAAATTCTTATTTATTTGAATTCTATTTAATGTAAGATTTTAATTTGATAAATTAAATTAAATTATTAAAATTCTTTTCAAATAATATGTTGAAATTTGAATAAATTTTTTAATTGAATATAAAATATTTTTAAAGTGTAAAAAATTGTTATGTGATTAAATCAGCGAAAAATAAATAAACGTGTATTAAATTGAATATAATTGTCCTATTATTGAAATATAATTTGGGGAATGACGTATAAATCAATCTAACTAGGACGAAACATATTTATATGTATTCAAATTTAAGTGTGAAAGAAATTGATAAAAATTAATTAAAACTGAATTTAAGGCCCAAATCAAATCAAAGCACAATTCCCTCTTTTCCTCATTTTTCGAAATTTCCCTACTTCATTTTTAAAACCTGAGACCCCTTATTGCTAGTGGAGCTTGAAAGTGACCAAGGATCGTGTAATATAGGATATTAACTAAATTATTTACTTGTGCGGGATATAAATATAGAAGTAAAATAATAAAGTAAATGACACTAGAGATTTTTATACTGGTTCGAGCATCCCGTTCTACATCCAGTCTTAGACTCCTTCTGGAATTTAACTATCAACCCTCACTAAACCCCGAGGAACATCTATTACACCACTTGAGCAACCAAATAGGACTTTAACTGCCTAAGCAACATAATAGGACTTCAACTGCCTGAGCAACCAAATAGGACTTCCAATACAAATAATAAAATTGTTTCTGACTGAGTATGCTCTTGAATAGCACTGATAAGTCAATAGCGTACACCCATCCTGTAATCTTCTCCTTTGTGGTATATCGTGTAATTCGTGAAGATATAAAGTTTATTAAATCAATAATGAAGTTGGCTTGAATGTAAAGTGATTAGAACAAAATATTGAATGCAAATGGCAAGATGGTTTAGACAACAAGAATGAGAATTAGAATCAATATTTATTAATTAAAACAATGGATTTCATGGCTATATATAGTGATTAAGAGTTGCAATCGTTCGTGAAAAGTAGCCGTGATAGAATATAAAAGCAACTCTTGAATTAAGAGTTGTTTCTATTCGCTGAAACGAAGTGTCTTTTCAAAATATAACTGTTATAAAGATTAAGCCGTCTGAATGGAGCAATTCAGCCAGAAGAAACGATTTCAAATAGAACCAGCAAGAAAACGGTGCAAAAAAGACATGGTTCAGTCGGCTAAACTTCCAAGGTCATCCATTTGAATGTTCAAAGAAAATTATGCACATGCACAGAATTCAATCGATTGACCAAGCTAATCAGCTGGCTGACTTATGAGTTTTCTAGCATATCAATGAATGTTTTACAAAACTTTGGCACATGACCTATGTTTTGAACATCTTTAGCATATAAACAATGTTTTGAAAATCTTTAAATTGCGTGTGGCATATACAACTTTGGAGAGAATTAAACATGAATTCACCACTAGACTCAAATCATAGACTAAATATATCGTTGAAGCTTCTATCTAGAATCTGGTCTGCAATATGTTAGATTATTTCTCAAATAAAACAGTATCTTCTCCTACAAATATGGTTAGTTCATATAATAGTTACTTATATAGTTTTCACAAACAAAACATCAAAATTCAAGCTCCTAACAGAGCCTTTGCCTAAGTCAGAAATGATTCGCATTTAAAAAAAAGAGAAAAAGTGCATGCGGCGATCGACGAGGGCAACTAAAGATGCGACCTAGAAGTGAGGGCGAGGCGCTCCTGAGTGGGAGGGAAGGCCGATAGTATTGCATGCGATTGAAAGTTGACGGTTGCAACCAGGGCATCATGATATCCCCCGGCTCTTCCACCATTCGGGAATAGTTTGGATCGCTCATCCCAACTGCCCCCGAACTCTCACTTTGGTCGCCTTACTAGAGCTCACCTCCCTATACTCCCCTGGTGTAAGCCTACAACGCTTCGCGGCTACGGTGTTGATGGTAGTAGTGGTGAATTTTGGGTGTGGCTGATGATGTTGAGCTTTTAATTGGAGGCATGTGTGCTAGTGGTGATAATGGTGTTGTGTGATATAGTTGTAGACAATGGTTGTTAAGGATTGGCCTTGGACATGGTGATGACTTAGACTGCTGTTGGCAGAGGCAATTGGTGCATGTGCGTATGTGCTGAGATAGCTGCTGGGTTGGTAGGGACACCGTGCAGTGATAATAAGGGTAGTATAGATAATTCAGTGGGTATAATTTACTCACAACTATACTTTAAAATATTTTTATTAATCTATCTTTAATTTTTGTTGTTGAATATGATGAATTGTTTATTGGTGTAATGATTTGGAATTTGACAATGTTGTGATAATTGGTTGGATGTGTCAATCTATGTGTGTGTGTGTATTAGTTACACACTTAGTGTTTTGTTTACATAAAACATTTGAAATTCCTTTATAATTGAAGATAAATTCATATACTATTATTTATATTTGATTAAAATCCATATATATATATATATATACATCGATTTAATTTTTAATAAATCAATTTTAACTTCTTTCAAAAATAAATTCAAATATATTTCAAAATAATTTAAAAAAACAATATTGTAGCTTTAAAAATTCCTATATTATTTTCAATTTCTTTAAATCGATTAATACGATATAATTTTGTGCTTTTTTCCAGTCAACAATTAAAATTGTGAACTCACCAATTGTAGCACACCGACCTCCTTACCTATACTATCCAAGAGTACTACAAAGTAATATTGTTTGATAATACTTAGAATAAGGCGATATGGGATACACATAAGAACATTCCCTTAGGCTAATACCGGTGTGTATTTAAACGTCAAACAAATAACCCACATATATGTACATAGTATTGGCACAAACGAATAAATATTTATGCATCTAGGATAGCACAATACATAATATATAACAGAGAACATAGAGCCAGTCGTGGCGATAATACATAATATCCAACATATAAAATATATCTAATACATATCATAATGATATACACACAAGAGATTTTACAATACAGGATATTAATTTGTAATATAAAATATATAACCTCATTTATCATCGGAAAACATAAGTTGGTCTCACTGTCCCAGAACCTGTAATATCTCAGATTGACCCAAGTATTACGAAAATAACACACGAGTCAGACTATATCTAAGTCAAGGGTTCTACACCTATGTATATATAGATGAGAATTATAAGAATGGAATGATAACAACAACACTATATCAGAACATCTCTTAAATGGAAGATATCGATCAAAGCATACACAAAAATGTCATCACTAATATAAAGTCACGTCAATCAGTAAATCATAAAAAATAATATCTTGGGTGAATCATCCATATCTAAAAATCATCAATAAAATCCAAAAATCATCAAATAGTAAGATATCCTCAAGTATAGTCTGGCTAAAACACAACAGTGCCCAAATATATTTCTCATTCTCACATTGTAAAGTATCATCATAAAATCCTAGAAATCAATAAAGGTTTGGACTAGCCGTAGGGGTTCCCAAATAAAATCAACAATGAATAGATCATTTGCCTGAATAGTATAGGCCGTCTACCTAGAATGGATAGATCGTCTACCCATAAATCACAAGTTGATAAGATATGGGGATTTACAATATCTTGGACATATTCTCAAGTAAAAATATAAATAATATATGTTTATCTACCATACACATCGGAACGAAATGGGAGACTTACAGCATGCCCGGCCACTCTAGGAGCCTTAAATGTGTCCATCTGACACTACTCCTACATTTATCTGTTACCTTCCCCACGGTATCGTGATAATATCCACTGCATGTCATAAATATGTTGCAGGACGATGCTTTACATCAATTACGACCCGATAAATTACCCTTATAGGTAACTTACTGCTGGACTAGGTGACACGGTCGCAAACACACATAGCAAAGGTGCACACAGCTAAAACATACAGCAATAACGGTGTCAACGATCCGAGATGCGACCACCGCGATCAGTCCACCAAGGTAGATACTGACCAATCTGGTTCACTTTAGAAACAAAAGAAGATGGACATGGTTGATAGAACTTTGTGTTTAGGCTCGATAGCTAACCCATATCTACTCATAAATACCAACATAGCTTGGCATATTCTTGCCACACAACTTGATACTATTGTTGACACACGGCTATAAATATTACTACCACACAGCTTGATAATATTGTCATCACGCAAATCCCCATCATGCGAGTATCACCTACTTACAATGAATAACATAATAAATATCACAACAACATCTCATACCACTACGTGATACTTAAATATTTATTCATTGCATATAAACTCCACTCAATCAACACATATTCTACATAAAAGTCCAAAGAATAACCAAAAAAATATTACCAAATTCACGTCCCAGACCATATAATAACTCTGTTTATTCAGATATCTCATCATATAGAATTAAATATCAAAACATCATCAGAAGGATGTCATTACCATATAATATCAAATCATTAATCAAATCTATATCAATGGTGAATCACTCAAAATATTGAATATGAAATGAGAAATCAAAAGAAGAAGAAATCATACATAAAATCACAATTTTAATTCAAAAATTAAAATAATAACGTCCGACAAAATATCTCTTTAACAATTAAATCAAATATTCTTATATATATATATATCATTCAAAATCACTTTATAGAAGTCAAGCATAATTTTCTGTAATGAGTCATTATTTCATTATAAATATATTTATCACTTCAAATAAATTATATTTATTTCTAACTATAAATTATAATTTGAAAATAAAGATTTAAAAACCAAAATTTCATTTCCAAATCTATATATATATTTCAAAACTTATGAAATCATTTTACACATCAAAAATAATTATAGAAACCATTACATAATTTTCTATAACTAAATAAAACTTTGAAATAAATTTATGAATATCCAAAATAGTTCTTTTCATTTTAAACCGTAATTTATAATTCAAAATTTTCATTATATATTCAAAATTTGTGATAACACATCTCAAAATCACTCAATATTACTTTAAATTCATTTCATAATTTTCGAAAATAAAATACTATATCAAAATAAATTTTAAAATACCATAAATAATTTCCCGAAATTTTCAAAAATATTTTTATAAAGGAAAAATCAATATATCGTATAAAATGAAAACTATGGAACAAAATTGTCCAAAATTAATTACAAACCGTCAATATAAATTTTATCGCATGGCCGAGTCGAATTCCATCGAAGTTCGACCATCTATACAATGTGCACATAGTCTAAAAAATTATAGATGTTAAAATGCAAAAGGAACACATCTCCTTTACATTTTTAATAATCCAACACACACAAATTCAATATCACACAATCAATCAAATATCCCGATTAAACAATTCATTAAATTAATCCAATCAATATCACAATCAATCAAATTCCAAACCAACATCTCAATAATGCAATTCAACAAATATCAGGATTAATGTATATATTTGTATATTGGACAATGAATTTTAGAGAATACTTTAAAATGGGGATAGAGCCTGGAGTCGGCCGGAGTCGGCTGCGTCTCCATTATGGAGTCGGCTGGGGACGACCAATAGTCTATTAAAGTTTGAGTCGGCTGGGGACAGACTGCAATGGCCCGAGTCGGCTAGCGTCGGCTATTTAATTATTTTCCTAATCTAATTCTTATATACACCTATTTTGTTTGAAAAAACAAAAAACACTACTAAAATGGCCAAAAAAATAAAATTGACATGTATGATTATTAATATTCACCCAATGACGAGTCAGACAGGTTAAATTGGTATTTCCGATGGTATATGTTCGTGTAACTCGAAAAATTATCGTTGTTGAAAATCTAACTCGCACGACAATTCAATGCTACTTTTAGTCGATCCGTTATACAAATTCGATAATGGTGGTTATATGTAACATTTTAAAGAATTAAATAATTTTTTAAACCGTTGGGTAATCAATTATAAATTTCTAAATGTATTTGATGTAATAAAATTATATAAAATAAAATATGCGGCATAAAAATAAATTCTTTGGATCTTATCGATCTAAGGTATTTTGGACATGTTTCCAGAATATGGTTTAAAAATACACGAATCTGGGGTGTCGATATTGAATTTCAAATTTATGGCCGTTCGTGGACTTTCGAACAGAAAACCCTTCGTTCGAAGGCCGAACAACCTTCACACGAGACAAATTTGAATCAGTGATGCTTCGTAGCATTTTAATCGAATCCGTACAGTTGGATTCGCAAAAAAACATCATCTACAAAATTATCCAAGAAATATGTCATTTTCTAGGAGTTAGCTATGACACTTATAATATAAGTGTTATAACTGACTCCTACAAAATGACATGTTTCTTTGATAATTTTATTTTCGATGATTTTTTGCGAATCCAACCGTACGATTTGATTAAAACACTATGAAGCATCATTGATCCAAATTTGGTCTTATTTGAAGGTCGTTCGGCCTTTGAACGAAGGGGTTTCCTCAAAAAGTCCACGAACGACCATAAATTTGAAATTCAAGATCGACACCTCAAATTCGTTTATTTTTAAACCATATCCTAGAAACATGTCCAAGATACCTTAGATCGATATAAGATTCAAAGAATTTATTTTTACGCCGCATATTTTATTTTATATAATTTTATTTTACCAAATACGTTTAAAAATTCATAACTGATTACCTAACGGTTTAAAAAATTATTTAATTCTTGAAAATGTTGCATTTAACCACCTTTATCGAATTTGTATAACGGATCGACTAAAAGTAGCATCGAATTGTCGTGCGAGTTAGATTTTCAACAACAAAAATTTTCAAATTATACGAACATATATCATCGAAAATACCAACCTATCATGACCCGTCATTGGGTCTATAATAATAATAAATGTCAATTTTTTTTATTGTAGTAGCGTTTTTTATTTTTTTTAGATGAAATAGGTGTAAAAAAGAATTAAAAAATATATATATACGGGTCGACCCTAGGCGACGCAAGCCGTCACTAAACGGGCCGATGCAGGCCGACGCCATATCGAGTATAAGGTTTCAGCCGAGTTCTTCTTCCTCACTTTTTTGCTTACTAAAAAATAATTTTTTTTCTTCCTCATCACTGATTCCGACCCTCTCCAACCGTCACCCTCCATCGTCGTCGCCATAGAAGCCTAAAACTCGCCGGAATCTCCTCTTCTTCTTGAATTTGTTAATTTTATAAATCCTAATTTCGAATTAAATTCTTTAATTAGATTTAAATGTACATTATTGTGATGATAATTGGGTGTAGGTATTGCTACTTTAGTGTATTAGGTTATTTTTAGTATGAAATCGTTGAATTTGAAAGTGTGAATTGGGAATAATTGGGTGTAGGTATTTAGAAATAGAAAGTGTGAAAGTGTGAATTGGGAATCTGAAATTGCGAAAGTGTGAATTTGAATTTTATTCCTAATCGATCCCCTATATTTTATAGTTGGATTGAGTGAGGACGACTTAGTCGTCGACTGTTGTTTGACAGGCCTGTGCACCTTGTATTTGGATTGAGTGAGGACGGCATGGTCGTCGAGTGTTGTTTGACTGGCATGTGCACCATGTATTTGAGTATTTATACCTGAAAAGTCTTAGTAGTTGGTCCATTCGGACCATGTCGATATTATACGAAGGGCGTATCGCCTCGATGCGCTACCGTTTATTTCTGGCGCCTAGGTGAAGTGACTATTTGGATGTTTATTGCTTTATATGCAGTAAACAACTTAATATAAATGATTTAAAGGAAATAATTTATAAATAAACTTCTAACTTATTTTAGTCTATCTCTAATTAATATAAATAAATTAAATGAAAATAAGACAACAACAAAGCCTTTAATCCCAAAAGGCTTTGGTAGATTAGAAAATACGATAATAATCACATAAAACTTCAAATGCAACTATATGTGTATAGGAATATAAAAGAAATGCTGTCGAAATTTCTAATATATTTATATGTTTTTAAATTAGTAAAAATGTTCAGCTATCTTCTCGACCGTACCTAGATGTATAAAAGTTGAACAGGAACGAAAGGTTCAACGAAAAAACATTTTAAGGATGGTGTACATGAATTTGTTAAATTCGCTAAAGCTAATAATGAAGAAGGCGGCATACAAATTCATTGTCCATGTCGTAAATGTCGACGTTTGCATTATCGGGAACCGGATTTAGTTGTTGTACATTTGTGTAAATCCGGTTTTGTGCCAAACTATTATTTCTAGGATCGTCATAGAGAAAAAATTGGCGCAGCTAATTCTATAGTGTCTGAGGCTGAGGTGAATAACAATAATGTTACGACGAATCCAATAGTAGATATGGCAGAAGATGAAGCACGGTCAATGTTCCCTACTGTTCAATTTAATGATGTAAATATGGAAGAAGAACCAATCGAGGGAGTGAAAAGAATTTATGATTTACTGGATTCTGCGAAAACACCGTTGTAGGAAGGTCGTAGTAGTGGAACGGAATTGTCAGTTACTGCCGAATACATCATTATGAAATCAAAATTCAATTTTACAAAAGCTAGATTTACAATAGTTGTACAAGCTGCAAAACGACATATGCCACCCAATAGTCTGATGTGCGATAGTCATTATAAAGTGAAAAAACTAATGTCTGCTTTCAGTTTGTCCTTCCAGAAGATAGATACATGTATAAAAGGTTGTATGTTGTATTGGAAAGATGACATTAATCTTAAGAAATGCAGAATATGTAATGAGGAAAGATATAAACCAAGAAAAAAAAGAAAAGGAAGTTTCATACAAGAAAATGCATTATTTAACCGTCACTTCCAGACTTCAAAGGTTATATGAGTCGTCTGCGACAGATCACATATGAGATGACACAGTGTGAGAACGCAGGAAGAGGGGACTTTGATACATCCATCGGATGGAGAAGCATGGAAACATTTCGATAAGACCTATCATGCGTTTGCCGTAGAGAGTCACTAATGTGGGAATTGGTTTATGTACAGATGGATTTTCACCATTATCTCAATTTGGTAGTAAATATTCGTCTTGGCCTATTATTGTTACACCTTACAATTTACCACATGGATTGTATGAAAACTCCATATATGTTTTTTACGATCGTCATCCCTAGTCCTGATGATCCGACACAAGGAATCGATGTTTATCTACGGCCATTGATCGAAGAGTTGAAAACATTATAGTATGAAGGGGGGATACATACGACATGTCAAAAAAAAGAATTTTCGTATGTTGCATCTTTGTTATGGACTATTGGTGATTTTTCGGCATACCCAATGCTTTCAGGCTAGAGTACGGCCGGTCGTCTGGCTTGTCCTTACTGTACGGAAGATACACAGTCATTTTCATTACCGCATGGAAGGCAAATTTCATGGTTTGATTGTCATCGATGTTTTCTCCATGTTAATCATACTTTTAGAAGAGATAAGAAAAACTTGTAGTAAATAGAGCAGAGAACAGACAACGACCGATGATTTTATCAGGTGAAGAATTATATGAACTAGTTAAAGAATATCCGAAGATACATGAAACTGTAGTACAGACTGAAATTCCAGGTAAATTGAACTTGCATAATTTGTGCAAACAAAGTATATTTTGGGAGTTATCTTATTGGAAGCATCTCTTCTACGACAAAATATTGATGTGATGCACAATGAAAAAACGAGTTTGATAATGTGTTTAATACAGTTTTGAATGTCAAGGGTAAAACTAAGGATGATCTCAATTCAAGACGTGATATAGAAAAATATTGAAAACGTCCCGAACTTCATATAAACCCCAATGACAGTAAAAAAAACTCAAACATGTTATGAGTTAGACAACAATCAAGTAAAACTTGTGTTGAAGTGGATTGAAGGGCTGAGATGTCCTGATGAGATTTCTTCAAATCTCCATAGATGTGTTGACTTAAAAAACAATAAATTGAATGGGATGAAAGTCACGATTTCCATCTCATGATGGAAAATTTCTTATCCGTCGTTTTCAAAGAACTTTTGCCAGTAAAAGTGTGGAGTGATATAGCAGAATTAAGTCTGTTTTATAAAGAGCTTTGTTCGACCACGTTGAAATTTGAGCGTATTCGTAAACTTGAAAATGGCATTCTTATACTGCTCTGCAAACTTGAAAAAATATTCCTCTAGGATTATTTAATGTAATGGAACATTTACCTGTTCATCTTTCATATAAAGCACTTCTTCGAGGTCCTGTGCAATATGAATGGATATATCCATTTGAGAGGTAATTTTGAATATTTGAAATAATAATTTAAATTTGAATTTGATGTAAGTAAATTTTAATCAAATAAATTTTGTAATAGGTACTTGGATCATCTCAAGAAAAAAGTTAGACAAAAAACATGAGTTGAAGGTTCGATCTGCAAATCATATACCGAAGAAGAAGCTTCATTCTTTTTCTCTCACTATTTCATTGACCATGTGAACTTATCATTTGCAAGTGTTTCGTGTAATGATGAAGCCTTTGAACAAGATTGTCCTGAATCAATGTTTTCTATTTTTAGACAGAATGGTCAGGTTGTTGGAAAATACGTAGAAATATGGTTAGACGATAGAGATAACCATATAGCCCATACATACGTTCTTCTTAATTGTGTTGAAGTTGCACCATTTATTAGGTAAATATTGAACTATAATTCTTGATAATAGTACATATTTGCATTATTTACGAGTTACCCAATTTAAATTGATTTTTCATTTAATATACGTATACATATAATTGCAGTATTACGAATCAGAGCATCCACTTGGCGATCCCAGCAAAGAATTTGCTAATTGGTTTACGAAATATGTTTATGGTCAAAGAAATTGTGTTGGTGATGAAAGATTGAAACGCCTTGCGATAGGACCAAAAAAAAATGTCAACGCTTATCCAATATTCTTCGTGAATGGATTTAAATTCAATACCAAGGAATACGGTGCTGAAAAAATGACTTATAATAGCGGTGTATTTGTCAAAGGGACTGATAATCAAGATGAACATATAAAAGATTTTTACGGCGTCTTAACATAGGTTTTGGAATTGACATATTCTGTCCAATCTGCAGAAAAAGTATTTTTATTCAGATACAGTTGGTTTAGCAATGTTCTGGGCTCTGGTATCAACGTGCGAAAGACTATAAACTTATTGAAATAAATCATAAATCACATTACTCAAAGTATGATCCTTTCATGTTAGCCAAACAAGCATTACAGGTTTATTTTGCTCCGTATCCACCATTAAAACAAGATAAAGCAGACTGGTCGACTGTTTTTAAAACAAAAACAAGATTTACACTTGACGGAAATAATATTCCAGACGAAGCAGCTTATGAAGAAGATCTTGAGCCAATAATGAATTAATAATAACTGATGATCATGCTGATATAGGGCCTTTAAACGATGAATCAAATATTCTAATAGAAGCACTTGAGACTTTAGAGGGAAATGATGATATAGAGTGCGAGACAGAGTCAGAATCAGAAAACGACGAAGATTGATTATTAATTAGTGATAATGTAATGTATATAAGATGGAAATTTGTATCGCTTGTTGTATTATGTCAATTCTAAAACCTGTGTTAATGTAATGAAAATTTGTATTGTTTGTTGTAGTATTCTTTTATTATTCTGCTATGAGCTATATGTATGTGATTATTAATCAGGTGTGTTTTCTAATTATGAAATGATATATGTTTTTTCATTATATGAAATGATATATATATATATATATATGCATGTTTCTAGAAGATATTATGTCACACAACAGGCAGTCCCAAGGTTCACGAGGCCCTGCTCTTGGCGAGGGTAGTAGTGGTACGGCCGATAATCGCCAGAGAGCTTACTTAGTGCCGAAGACCGATGGAGGGTAAGTATTTTACTACAACTTCATTATATTATTTAGTGCATGCTACTAGTATATTTATGATTTATTAACTGAAATATCAAAATGTATTCAGGGGTTTCGATTTACAGCCGTCCGAGCCCATTCTAGCTGTGTCTCACAATAGTTGCCGTAGTAGGATGACGGACTTGTGGGAGCATTGTGATAGGATCTCACTTTATATCAAAGATGTCATATGGGCAGACCTCCAAGTAAGTATAAAATTCTAACTAATTTGAGATTGGCATATTTGATCTTTGAAAATTTATATACAATTTATATAATTCATTTAAATTTCAACATACACGCGTCCTTTATTGTGGATCCCGAAGATCTCGGAATGTTCAGGACGCACTTGGAAAGGAAGATGAAAAAAAACTATAGAGGTACGCTCTCCAAGATGAAAGAGGCCAGTAGAAAGCCAAATTGGATGAGTGAAAATTTGTATGCACGGTTTGTGCAATATTGGAAAAATGAAGATGCCTAGGTAAATTTTCTACTTTCATATGTCTGTAATTATAATTCTTTTAAATGTTTATATAATAGTTAAATTATACAGGCGGTAGCATCGAGTAACTCCGCAAGCAAACTTAGGAATCCTACAACACACCGCGGTGGATCCAAGTCCTTTCAGCAATATAGAGAAGAAATGGTAAATATAAAAATTGTTATTTGTAATTTACTTATAACATTGTTTAGTTATATATATGTATATATCTGTATATATACATTCTTTAATCATATCTAATTTCAGACGAGGGAGAGAGGTGGTGTTGCACTGTCTCATTTGGACGTCTTCACCCGAACACACGTCGTCGAGCATACAGATGAAGATGCCATGGTAATATATGAATGGTCAGACATCAAATCAGCGAATATCCGGGTATAAAGACTATAAATTTTTTCTCTTATTTAACAATACATTAAATTGAATATTAATCTTCTCAAAATTATATTTCTAAACACAGAAGAGATGTGATCAGGAGATTGCTCGCGTGCTTGCAGAGTCTGGTAGGGAGCAGTTGACCGTTGAAGAGACGGACATGATATTCGCTCGTAGTACCGACCCGTCAACCAGAAGTAGACGGTATGGATATGGCAATCAAGCGGTAATATTTATTGAATTTAATTAATTCATTGATCAGTTTATAAATTTTATTGAATATTACGTATAAACTATAACTATGAATTTATTAAAACACAGGCTGTGACACAAGCAGCTTACAACAAACAACAGGCTGAAGAAACAATAGCGGCCATGCAAGCACAAGTCGTCGAGTTGAACGATTGGAGGAAGACTGGATTGAAGCAGCAACTAGACGAGACGATTGCTGCTTACTTGGCAGAGCACGGGACGAATATGCCGCCATCACAGGGATCTGGCGCTGCTGATGATTGGGCGAGTGGTAATAAGTTTTATATATGTTTTCTGATGAACTTTGAATGTCTTGTATATTTGATGAACTTTGGTTGAATTTTATAAATATTATGGATATTTGTGATGATGGACGTTTGGAGATGTATATTGATATTTTGTGGTTCTTAGTTGGGAATATATGTGATGTATATTATTGTTTGGTAAAGTATATTTGAGGAATATATACAATTGTGTGGATGGAAGGTAGAAATGGCTGTTGGAAATGCAGAAAAATTTACCCAGATTAGCGTTGGCTAGGGTCGGCATATGGGTCATTTATTTTTTTATACGTGGACTGAAGATTAGCGTCGGCTGGAGTCGGCTATGGTCGACCTATGGATCCTTTATCTTTTTACACGTGGACTGCGTTTAGCGTCGTCCGGAGTTGGCTAGCCGACGCTAAACTATGGGACGGGCTCGTCCCCATTGCCGTCACCATTTCACTTGGCAACGAGCTATTTAGCGTCGACTAGAATCGATCGGAGTCGGCTCGAGTCAACTAAATGCCGACGCTAAACAGTCTGCTCCTTGCAGTGAAACGACGCTTAAATTACCAAATTAGCAAGTGCCATCAACGCACAAGATTCAGCCTACAGCTCCATGCGCGCATCAACATCCCACACTTCAACACCACCTAACACTCACGCACATACCACCAAAAAAACAACATCCTTCGGTCTCAGCCACCTTAGCCTTCATCACTTTAATTAACGACAGCCACCATCGTCGCACATATCCCCTACCACCATGGCCGAAATTGCAACTTCCCTTTTATCAACGAGTGATCACAAATCGTTGTTCCCAGGTCTAGTCAGCCTTGCCACCATGCCTCCATCGCTCATGATCGCACACCAGGCCGTCATCGTCTCTTCATAGTCACGTGCGACCCAGTTGCTGAGGAGACCAAGCGCCAGCGCCTCGTGCGCATATTAATTATTTTATTTTACTTTAAATTCAATGTCGCGATTTCCTTTTTAGAACTAGGGCATATGTTATTGAACGAAAGGTGAAATGGAAGGTTCAGGCTTAAATACAAAGGAGAGACATTATTCTGGACTCTGGAGTAAGGGTTTGGTCCTTTTTTAATCGGGCTAGATTATAATTAATTCACTTTGCCACTTATTAACTCTTTTCCTTTAACAATTCACTTAACTTTTTTCTTATTTCATTTTCCATTTAAATTCAAATTTAAATTCTTGATATTTGTTCGTAAATATACGTCAATGCAATTCAAATTAATTTACACTTCAAAATATTTTAGATTCAATTAAAATAATTTTTTCAACTTCAATAAACTATTAGAAAAGAATTTATCAATTTACTTCTATTTATTTACACCAAATCTTTTATTAATAGCCTTTAATTAAATAAATACTTTTTAGCAAAGCTAACCAGGGGAACCAACATCGATCGGATTTTATAAATATAATAAAGGAGAATGCCTTAGTAATAAGCTGCCAAGGCATTAGGAAAAAAATTAACAAAAACAAACAGAACGAAATACACAGTTGAACAAAAAAAGCAAAAAAAACCTTCTGCATTATAAGGAATAAAATTATGGAACCGTAATACATAACCAACGACTTATTTTTTTAAGTTTCGAATTAGGCAATCAACCGAACTGCTGTCATCCTTGAAGATGCGATCATTGCTTTCTTCCCATACCATGTAAATTGATTTCTTGAGATAACGAACGAGAGTGTCACTGCAATTACATTTCCATCCATTGGCTTTAAAAAATTTACACCATTCCACCTTAGAAGTAGAACTTGGAATATGATAACCTAAGTGAAGAAGGATGTATCTTCAAACCAAGTAACGTAACAGCAAAAAAAATGCAAATTATTTTCTAAATAATTTGCATAGGACACAACAAGAGACAAAGTTAAGTTCTTTAGAAACTAAGTTGTCCTGGGTATGATTAGCATTGTTGATTATCTTCCAGAGCATTATGTTTTCCTTTTGATTAGATTTGCGGGACCAAATTCTGGATTGCCAAGGGAATAAAGGGGATTGAGATAGAGGAGCCAAAACCTTATAAACTGAGTTGAATGAATGATCTTTATTAGGGTCCGTCTATTAACACCCCAGCATTTTCTCTTCACACCCCGGCTAAAAGTTTAAAATTTTTATTTCAGTTATATCCTTTAAATGTTAAATGGGTATATGAAGATGCTATGCAATTCAACTATTGCAACTTGTATTCACACAATAGAACTTTTTTGTAGACGAATTACAATCCAATTCGTATCAAAATCAGCAAAGCACGTCCAACATGAACGAGAATATTTAATCAACCTCGTCCGGTCGAAACGTGGAAGTTGTCACAACCACGTTCGTGGCGGACGAGGTTGATTCAACAATCTCGTTAGTGTTGATGAAATTAGGGTTTAATCAACCACGTTCGTAGTTCGCATAACTTCTCCATCGGCCACATCGAATCGTGCATACATGAGGAATTCGAGTTCGCATAATCCTCCTTTCCTTCTCCATAGCGCGCGACTGAAAAAAGCGACGGCGACTGAACAGCGAGCACGAATAATGGGTTTGGATTGGCAAATTAGGGTTTGAGAGAGGATAGACAGGCTAGGGTTTGAGAGGTGGATAGTAATGACATTAGACGGGGTGGGAAGAGTAATTTACGGGGTGGATTTTTTTTTATTAAAAACAACGGGGTGGGAAGAGAGATTGACGGGGTGAAAATAGACGGACCCTCTTTATTATTCCATCTAGAAATACAAATATTAGCAGCAAACGAAGAGTTGTGAATTTTATCCCAAATCTGCCTAATAATAGGAGCACTGGAATGTGCAGATCGATGAAACCTTTATTGTGATAGGAAATGACTTTAGCTTGTTCAAGTAAACCAATCATAACCCTAAGACCTTGGTGTAGATGAGTAGAAAGAATGAAAACCTTACTAAGCCATGGTGAGTGCCAACGGAAGTAGAATCGGTTATACTGCTTTGATAAATGGGGAGGAGATAACTTCTAGATCTTAATAATTTTTTCCAGAACCAGCTATAACCTAAAGGAGGATCAATAGACTAGAAGTTAAACTTTTTAATGAGGTATGTATGGAGCCATGCAGATAGAAGGTCTTTATTCTCAAGTAACCTGTCAACATGTTTTGAAATAGCTGCCTCCTTCCAAAATTTGATGTCCATTACTGCAAGAACCCCCATATCATAAGGCTGAGTAATTTTCTTGAACGAGACAGGGATAAGCTTCTTAAAGTAAGGATTTGCATGCCAAATGTAGTGGTTCAATGCTTTATTAATCATTGCTTTCAATTTTGCTAGGAAAATGTAAAGACTAGAATAATATAGGCATATGGAGATAGCTATGAATTTGGCAACAACAAGCCCACCAACGGATGATAACATGTTAGAAGGCTAAGAACCCAACTTCTTAATAAATTTATCATACATAGGCATGCCCTGTTCAATGGAAATCTTCCAGGTAGTAATGGGAACACTAAGATAGGCGATAGGACTAGAAGCAATTTGAAGAGAAGACAGATTAGCTATAGACATGGATTCATCATGAGAAATGCCTATTATCATGATATTAGATTTGCTAAAATTAACTTTTAGGCTAGATATTCGGTAGAATGAGTGCAGAACATTGGATATGTCATTGGTAGATTTTACATTTGGTTTAGTGAAAATCAGTAAGTCATCAATAAACATGAGGGAGATAATTTAAGGGTTTTCACACATAGGATGTAAGTCAATACTTTACTTTTTAACACTCATAGGCTTGTCAAACATTCCATAATGCATAGTAATGGAATAATGGAATGATATCAGAGAACAACGCTATTTTGTACAATACCTTTCTCATTTGTATCAAGTGTCTAATTGGGCCGAACTATGCTATATTAAGCCCATTAGTATCTTATAGTTATATAAATACAACTCTGTTGTTTACAACTAATTATTCAATAAAGCTTTACAACATTTTACATTTCTTTACTTGGTATCAGAGCCAGTATAACGCCTAACAGCAAATAAATCAAGATCCTCAAGATCCAAAAAAGTGAGAAGATAAGAAATTATCGAATCTCATCAGAGTTAATCTCATCATCTGAGATTATTATTATACAGTTTAACAACTGTACTATATCATCATTTGAAGTGGCTACCGTGCCAAAGAGGAAGATATCAGAGATATCTCATCATCTATCTATCCTCTGGCTGCATTCCATTCATCAGATCATCAAAGATTTCTATAAACTCACCTGAAGTGCCGTGCCTGATCACCAGTCAGATTCAGATCATCATTCTGGTCTAATCTGGCTGCACCTCATCTTATTTCTTGCCTGCAACTCAGTAATTTGATTCAGCATATCATCTTGTCAACAAATACTTCTTTATCATGTCAGAGGAGGGTAGTGACAACTCGAATGCCCCACACAGTCAATCAAGAACCACTCAGCAACAATCCAGCATCACTCAAGATCTCATCAAGTCCATAATCAAACCTCAAAGTCAGATCATCACCATACAACTTGATGAATCCAACTATCTGTTGTGGAAATTTCAAATTGAAACTGCCATCAGAGGGTATGGACTGCAGGAGTATGTTCTTGGGACTTTAATTACTCCTCCAAGATTTACTACGGATCAAGAAGGAAAACTTGTAAGTAATTCAGAATATACTATTCATGAAAGACAAGATAGCTTAATAAGTTCTTGGCTGTTATCATCTATTAGTGCAAGTTTACTGCCACAACTCATTGGGTGCAAAACCACCAGTGAAATATGGCATACCATCGAGCAAATATTTAGCTCTCAATCTGCAGCAAGGATAATGCAATATAAAAGACAACTTCAAAACTTGAGAAAAGATAATGTCAGCATGAGAGAATATCTCTCCAAAGCCAAGACAATCTGTGATCAGTTAGCATCTGTTGGACACAAGATAACTGATACAGAACAAATTCTGTGCATCTTAAGTGGTTTGGATGATGACTATGAAGCAGTAGTTGCTGTAATATCATCTAATGAAAAACTGTCATCTCTACAAAGTGTCCAATCTATTCTCATTGCATATGAGGGACGACTAGAACAAAAGAAACCAGCAAATTGGGATTGTAATGTCAACTATGCAACAGTAAGCAAAGGCAGAAATCAAGAAAAAAAATCAAGGCAATAGAAACCAACCAAATAATTTTAGGGGTGGTCAATCTAGCAGATTCAGAAGAAGAGGTGGTAGATAGAATGTCAACAATAACAAACCAAGATGTCAGATATGTGAAAAATACGGTCACATTGCCAACAAATGTTATTTCAGATTTGATGCCAACTTTACACCAGCTCAACAAAGCAACACTAATTCAAGAACTCAGAATCCTAATGTTAACATGGTCAGCACACAACAGGAGTCCTCATCAGACAACACAAACACAAATGCAGCAAAAGCAGAAGATATACATGATGAAAGTTGGTATCCTGACTCAGGTGCAACCAATCATGTAACAAACAACATGGCAAATCTAAATCTTGGCAACAGAGAATATAAAGGTACACAATCTTTATGTATGGGAAATGGCAAATCTATAAAAAATCTCTCATATAGGAAATGCAAGTATCAATGGAACCAGACAATTATATCTAAACAATCTGTTAATGGTTCCATTGATTAGAAAAAATTTAATGAGTGTGTCACAATTTGCCAAAGATAATAATGTGTACTTTGAGTTCCACCCTAAACATTGTCTAGTTAAAGATGAACTAACTACTGAAGTGATTTTGCAGGGTAGGGAACACAAAGGACTTTATAAATTTGATGTACCAAACTCAAGAAGTGTTGAAAGTGATAAAAATTGATGTCATATTTCTGAGGTTAAGAACACTGAAAACTTTGATGTATGGCATTATAAGTTGGGTCATCCCAATTTAAATGTAATGAAACATGTTTTGAGCAGTTGTGACAATACTCATATTAGTAATATTCCTGATTCTTATATCTGTACATTTTGTCAAATGGGCAAGAGTCATAAACTTGTATTTCCATACTCAAAAACTGTCTACAACAAGCCTCTAGAACTTGTTGCAGCAGATTTATGGGGCCCAGCTCCCATATATACTGACTATGGATACAAGTATTATATCTCTTTTATTGATGCTTACTCCAGATATGTGGATTTATTTTTTAAAGTCTAAATCAGAAACTAGGAATGCTGTGATACAATTTATCACTAATGCTGAAAGGCAAACAAACTGTCAAATGAAAGTCATACAAACAGATTGTGGAAAAGAATTTTTACCTTTGAAAAGTTACTTTGAGATGAAAGGTATCACTCAAAGAATAACATGTCCATATACTTCAGAACAAAATGGTCTAATAGAGAGAAAACATAGGCATATAGTTGAAACTGGTCTAACACTGCTAGCACAGGCATCTTTACCATTAAAATTTTGGCCAGATGCCTTTTCCACTGCCGTCTATCTGATTAATAGACTGCCCACAAAAATTATAAAATTCAAAAGTCCAGTGGAAGTGCTATTCAGTGTTAAACCAGATTACCAAAGTCTAAAGACCTTTGGATGCCTATGCTCTCCCTACTTAAGACCATATAATGTTCACAAACTTGATTACAGGTCAAAGCCATGTACTTTCATTGGATATGCTACAAATCAGAAGGGATATAAATGCATTGATGACAAAGGAAGAGTATACATATCCAGACATGTTGTGTTCAATGAACACGAGTTCCCTTTTAGCAATGCGGAAATTAAAACAACTCAGAAAGTTTGCAATCCAAAGCAGTTAATATCTTAAGTGCTACCTTCACCAGAAATTATCATACCTATGAATGACATTGATCATCATGAAGGAGGTGGCACCAGCTCTCAACACATAGTGCCCATGATTGAACCAGGTCAAGAATCTACTGATGCACCAACCAGGCCTGATGGCACATCACAAGACGCCAGTCATCCTCCAGACACCTGTCAAGTACTGCATGACACTCAATCATACAGTACTCAATCAGGAACTGCTGATGAAGATAGGCATCCACCTGCAAATACTGGACACCACATGATGACAAGAGTAAAGTGTGGAATATTTAAACCAAAAACATACAGCATAGAGTCAGAGCTCACAGAACCAAGTACTTATGAACATGCTATTCAAAATGACAAATGGAGCAAGGCTATGCAGGAGGAATATAATGCTCTAATAAAAAACAAGACATGGGATCTTGTACCATTACCAAAGGATAAAAATATAATTGGATGCAAATGGACTTCTAGATTAAAAAGAAACCCTGATGGCACAATTCTTAAACATAAGACAAGACTGGTAGCAAAGGGGTACTCACAACAGAATGGATTTGATTTTAACGAGACTTTCTCTCCTGTTGTGAAGCCAACTACCATTAGAGTCATATTAACTATTGCCTTATATAAGAATTGGCCAATCAGGCAATTAGATGTTAATAATGCCTTTCTTAATGGTGAATTGCAGGAGGAAGTGTACATGGAGCAGCCACATGGATTCATACAAAAAAACAGAAATCAGCTAGTTTGCAAACTCAACAAAGCACTTTATGGACTCAAGCAAGCACCAAGAGTTTGGTTTGACAAGCTAAAGACAATATTAGCAAAACATGGCTACAACCCCACAAAATCTGACAACTCATTATTTACTAAATTCTCTGACAACATAACTGTGTACATACTAATTTATGTTGATGACTTTGTTATTACAGGGAATAACAACTCAGAAATCATGAACATCACACAATGTCTCAAGAAAGAATTCTCAATCAAAGACTTGGGTGAGCTAAACTACTTCCTTGGCATAGAAGTCAAAAGAACATCTCGTTCAGAAATTCATTTAAACCAAAGAAAATATATCAATGAAATTTTAATCAAGGCCAAGATGGACAAAGCAAACTCACTGCCCACTCCAATGATAAGCAACTGTCATCTATCAAAACATAGAGGTGAACCAATTCTAAATGGAAAAGAATACAGAAGCATTGTGGGAGCACTACAGTATGTCACAATCACAAGACCAGACATTTCTTTCAGTGTAAACAAAGTAAGTCAGTTCATGCAAGAGCCACATGATGAACATTGGAAGGCAGTTAAAAGAATCCTAAGATACTTGAAAGGGACAATCAACCATGGTCTAATTATGCAAGCAAGTACAAAGTTATGCATAAATGGTTACAGTGATGCAGACTGGGTCACAGTCAGGATGACAGGAAGTCAACTACGGGATACTGCATCTATTTGGGTAAGAACCCAATATCTTGGTGTGCAAAAAAACAATCTACAGTATCTAGATCAAGCACTGAAGCCGAGTATAGAAGTATTGCTAGCATCACTGCAGAAATTATGTGGCTAACTTCTCTACTGAATGAACTAAGAATCAAACTTGACTGTAGGCGGACCATTTGGTGTGATAACCAAAGTTCAATTGCTATCACAGCAAACCCAGTACTTCACTCTCGCACAAAACATATCGAACTCGATCTATATTTTGTGAGAGAGCAAGTAATCGGCAAAAAAATTGAAGTCAGATACGTACCTTCAACTTACCAGAAAGCCGACATCTTCACAAAGCCACTATCTCGGCCAAACTTCATTAGATTTAGGCGAGAGCTCAACGTGGATGAAGCTAACACTAATCTCAGATCCAAAGTGCAGATCTATATTCCAGACGCAACCAAAGTTGAAATCGAAGACTATCAAGATCTCATCTCTCAGCCAAACCAGGAGAAAGAGCATCTCACAAACTAAGCTGCTCTCTCTCTAATTTCATTGTTACAAAGTATTTCTCATCAGAGATAAAAAAAAAACAAATTTTTCTCTTGCGGCTCAAAATCGCAAGTCTCCCAAACCCTAACCCTAGCGTTAGGTTTGAGGGGGGGGGGGGGTAATGGAATAATGGAATGATATCAGAGAACAACGCTATTTTGTACAATACCTTTCTCATTTGTATCAAGTGTCTAATTGGGCCGAACTATGCTATATTAAGCCCATTAGTATCTTATAGTTATATAAATACAACTCTGTTGTTTACAACTGATTATTCAATAAAGCTTTACAACATTTTACATTTCTTTACTATAGGAAATTAAAGGTATGGAGAAATATGGTCTCCTTGTCTTATACCTTGAGTAGCTCCAAAATAACCAAATGTATCTCCATTTAAGGACAGTCTATAAGATGGAGTGGAAATGCAGGTGCGGATCCATGCTATAAATGGAAGAGGGAAATTCATTTTTGCAGGAGGATGATAATTGAGGACCACTGAACAGTATCAAAAGCTTTTTGTATGTCCAACTTAGTAGTGCGCCTAGAGGTGATGTTTTTTTTTTACCATATCCCGTCATTAACCCTTGAGTCAGAATTATATTACCAAAGATGCACCTCTTAGGTAAATAGGCATTTTGGTTGCATGAAATAATAGTGTACGGGGCAGATTTCATCCTAGTAGCCAATATCTTAGTGATGCACTTGTACACCATATTGCAACAAGCAATTGGCCTATATTGGCTAACTTTATCAAGGTTCTCAAATTCAGGTATTAGAGCAAGTTTAGTGGCATTCAAGCCTTTAGGCAGTTTATTTTTCAAGAATTTTTTTCCGATAGCACTTACCAAGTTATGCCGAATGATATCCCATCCAAATTTATGGAAGTGAGTGTTGAATGTAAGGAAATTTGATCGTTTTGTAGGGAAATTTATGTGGTACATTAATGGACCGTTTCCTTCCTCATTATGTGGTACATTAATGGACCGTTTCTTTTCTCAAACGTTTCCTTCCTCATTATGTGGTCAATAGAATCTAAAAGGTTTTTCCTATTAATATGCTAAATAAATAAAACGGTTATAATCTAGAGCGTTAATTTCTCTTATCTTGATCTTGATGGACGATCAAGATTAAGTCTACAAATCTGGAAATTTGGTCCTCTCTCTACCTATAAATATTAACCTTTGCCCATCACAAAGGATATACAGAAAACACATAAAGAAACATATAGGAAAAGAGAGAGAAACCATTTTCTTTCTCAATTGAAACAGCATTCGACAACATCCATTGCTGATTCGTATACAATATTTCTGGAGATATGTTTTATTAATTCTTTACATATGTGATAATCATGTAATTATAGATCTTAGGGTTTATGTTATTCGCAAGATATAGATTACATGTGGTATCAGAGCAAGGTTTTAGAATTCATGATTATCCATCAATATTGTTCTATTTATTGTATTCTGGATCTGGAAAGTTTACATTTCCGCAAAGTTGATTTTTTTCTACCTTAATATTTGACCTACTGTATAATATGGAACAACTTATTGTATGCGAATACTTTTCAGAAAGTATACATATTGAAAACAATTGTTTTCTAGTTTGACATTAAATTCATGACCTGGAACTTGCAAGATAATTGTCTATATATGATTTGCAAAATAATTATTTATATGTTAAATTCATATATGGAATTTACTTGGAGTTACTAGACATTAATTATCCTTGCTGTGGATTACTTGAAAGAATGACAAATGTTTATGCAAAAAAAAAACATTAATGTTTATCTCTTGTTTTATTTTACGCTTCCGTGCTTAAATTCCTTGTTTCCTCTGGTCTGTTGCATGCAGTCCCGCCCACAGGCGGCTGCTGCTTGCACAATAACGCATGAAACATTGATGTTTATCATTCTTTCAATAGCATGGTTCTACTGCCTACCCACAGGAGGCGCTAAACCTAACCTCTTATTATGACATGTGTTTTATTCTAATAAAGAAGCCTACATTTCTTTTATACCTGCAGTTGCAATGCCCTCAAACCTTAATTCGTACGCTATGTCTATCGTCAAACTCAATGGAACCAACTACTCAGAATGGAAAGAGCAAGTTGAGTTTTCTTTAGGCGTACTTGAACTGGACATGGCTCTCCTTAAGGAAAAGCCAGCCCCACTTACTGACACAAGTACACCTGAGGAAAACAAACTCCATAATGATTGGGAACGATCTAATAGGCTCAGCATGATGTTTATGCGAATGGTGATTGATACCAACATCAAAACCTCCCTACCCCAAACTGAAAGCGCAAAAGAATATTTGCAATCCATTGAAAATCGGTTCAAGACTGCAGACAAATCCCTTGTTGGGAAACTTATGGAAGATCTTGTAACCATGAAGTTTGATGGTTCTCGCTCAATGAGCGCTCATGTCATTGAAATGATTAACCTTGCTGCCAAACTTAAGAACTTGGGATTGGTTATGGACGATGCTTTTCTCGTCCAATTCATTCTCACTAGCTTGCCTCCTCAGTATGAACCATTCAAAATTCATTACAACACTATTATGGAAAAGTGGAGTCTGAATGAATTGACTAAGAAACTGGTTCAAGAGAAGTCTAGGCAAGGCTCGCAAGGCATTAAAGTTGCTTATTTCACTCAAGGGGTTGGAAAACAAGCTGACAAAAGAACAAATCACAGCATAAAAGAGCACCACCCAAATCTGATGACGCCACTCAACCATCCAAGAAGAAAAAGAAGGATGATGTCTGCAAATTCTGCAAGAAACCTGGACACTTCCAGGCAGATTGCATTAAGCGCAAAGCATGGTTCGAAAAGAAAGGTAACCCAATGGGTTTCGTAAGTCATTTCGAATCAAATCTTACTAATGTACCTTCTTCTACTTGGTGGATTGATACTGCTGCTAACGTTCATGTTTCGAATTCTATGCAGGGATTCATTACGATCCAAACCACAAACCCAAGTGAGAATTTCATTTTAATGGGGAATAAAGATAAAGCTCCAGTTGAAGCTATTGGAACTTTTCGTCTTATTTTAGATAGCGGTTATCAGTTAGATTTATGTCAAACTCTTTATGTTCCGTTTATTTCCCGTAATTTGATTTCTGTAAGTGTACTTGATAAATTTGGATACTTTTTTGAAGTTGGAAATGGAAATTTTAGTTTATTTAAAAATTCTAGTCTTATTGGTTCTGAAATATTAATTGATGGACTTTATAAACTTCATCTTAAACAAAATGCTGAAATCCAACTCACCCTGCATGGAAAAGAAAATAAAAGAAAGTCATCCAATAATGATTCTTACTTCTTGTGGCATAAAAAAAAAACTGGGTCATATATCCAGTGAAAGAATCAAAAGGTTAGTGAAAGATGGTGTCCTACCGGATCTAGACTTCGCTAACATTACAGCATGTGTTGATTGTATTAAAGGAAAAACAATAAAAAACACAAAGAAAGGAGCCACAAAAAGTACACAACTTCTTGAAATAATACATACAGATATTTGTGGACCTTTTGATGTTCCAACTTTTGGTGGAGAGAAATATTTCATCACTTTTATCGATGATTTTTCACGTTATTGCTTTCTTTATCTGTTGCATGAAAAATCTCAGTCAGTGGACGCTGTACAAGTGTTCATTACTGAAGTCGAAAGGCAATTAGAAAGAAAAGTGAAAATCATTAGGTCAGATAGGGGTGGTGAATTCTATGTAAGGTATGATGAAACGGGACAACATCCTGAACCTTTTGCTAGACTTCTTCAAAAACTTGGAATTGTTGCACAATACACAACGCCTGGATCTCCATGGCAGAATGGTGTAGCTGAAAGGCGAAATCGTACATACATGGAAATGGTTAGATCCATAATGAGTCATGCAAATTTACCTATATCATTATGGATGGATGCATTACGAACAGTTGTCTACATCTTAAATAGAGTTCCAAGTAAGGCCATTCCAAAGACTCCTTTTGAACTTTGGAAAGGATGGAAACCTAGTTTAAGACATCTCCAAATTTGGGGTTGCCCAGCTGAAGCTAGACTGTACAATCCAAATGAAAAGAAATTGGATTTTAAGACAGTCAGTGGTTACTTTATATGTTACCCAGAAAAATCTAAAGGATATAGATTTTATTGTCCTAAGCATAGTACAAGTATTGTTGAAACCGGAAATGCCAAATTTTATGAGAATGGTGAAAGCAGTGGGAGTACAAAACAACAAGAAGTGGTCATTAATGAAATAAGGGTACCCATTATCTTACCCTCTATTTCGAAAGATATTGGGAATCATCCCATTGTTGAACATGTTCACAATGAGGAAAACCCAATAAATGATCAACAACTCCATAATGAAATTATCATCAATCATAATGTTGATGAAGTACCACAGGAACTAACATTAAGAAGATCTCGAAGACAAAGAAGATCAGCTATTCCTGATGATTACATGCTTTATTTAATAGAATCTGAAGGAACTACGGACCCAATTTCTTATTCACAAGCCATTAAGGATGTTAATTCTATTAAATGGATTGATGCCATGAAAGATGAACTGAAACCTATAGATAATAATCAAGTTTGGGAAATCGTTCAATTACCGCAAGGACATAAAGCAGTCGGTTGTAAGTGGGTTTTCAAGACCAAACGTGACTGCAATGGTAAAATTGAACGATATAAAGCTAGACTTGTTTTCAAAGGTTTTAATCAGAAAGAAGGCATTGACTATAATGAAACTTTTGCTACTGTTTCCAGGAAAGATTCTCTTAGAATTATCATGGCATTAGTATCTCATTACGATCTCGAGTTACATCAAATGGATGTGAAAACAGCCTTTCTAAATGGAGACTTGGAAGAAGAAGTCTACATGCGTCAACCTGAAGGCTTCATAATTGAAGGACAGGAAGACATGGTCTGCAAACTTAAGAAATCAATATATGGACTGAAACAAGCTTCTAGACAATGGTATCTAAAGTTTCATGAAATCACTACCGCTTTCGATTTCACAGAAAACATAGTTGACCCTTGTATATACCTCAAGTTCAGTGGAAGCAAGTTCATATTTTTGATTCTGTATGTTGATAACATATTATTAGCTAGCAGCGACCTTGGTTTATTACGTGAAACTAAGGATTATCTCTCAACGAACTTTGAAATGAAAGATATGGGTGAGGCATCCTATGTGATAGGAATAGAAATATTCTGTGATAGATCGCAAGGAATTCTGGGATTGTCTCAAAAAAGCATATATTGACAAAATTCTTGAGAGATTTGGCATGACGAATTGTTCCTCTAGTCCTGTCCCACTGCAAAAAAGAGACAAACTTGTTCTTGGGCAGTGCCCAAAGACTCCTATAGAATGAGAAGAAATGACCAAATATCCTTATGCATCTCTTGTAGGGAGTTTGATGTATTCACAGGTCTGTACAAGACCTGATATCAGTCATGCAGTTGGTATGCTGGGTAGATTTCAAAGTAACCCAGGAATCGCTCATTGGAAAGCTGCAAAGAAGGTACTAAGATACCTAAAGGGAACAAGGAATTACATGCTCACCTATAGAAAATCAAGTTACCTACAGGTAACTGGTTATTCTTATTCAGACCTAACTGGATGTCCTGACACTAGGATCTGCACTTTTGGCTATGTGTACCTCTTATGTGGAGGTGCAATATCATGGAGAAGCCAGAAATCTGAGATGCTTTTCGGATCCACCATGATGGCTGAATACGTAGCATGTTATGAGGCTTCAATTCAGGGAACATGGCTGCGTAATTTTGTCTCACAATTTGGCACTTTAAGTTTTATCTCTAAGCCACTAACTGTTTACTGCGACAATGAAGTTGCAACCTTTTTCTCCAAGCATGATAGGATAACCAAAGGTTCCAAACACATGAACCTTAAATACCTAGTACTGAAGCAAGATGTTAAACTAAAGAAAATTATTGTTGAATCAATAAGTACAGACTTACAAGTGGCAGACATATTCACGAAAGGACTACCTCCGAAGACCTTTCAGAGACATACTGATAGTATGGGTCTTGCAGATAGTTTCTAATTATCTTCTTATTATGCCATTTATTTTGTACTTATCTAGACATAAAAATTATTGAGCTCTTAACAATTTGGACATCTTTTATTTCTGTTTTATAATGTGTATACATTTATATTTAGATAAATGATAACAGAAATAGTCTTTTGCTTCAAGACATTATGTGACCATTAAGTTATGCTCATTTACGGTCTAGCTATGAAAATTGTCAATGTCATAGTACATGTAAGTAAGCATGTTGCAAAATAACGTGTACACGTCATGACTTCCATTGACCACTAGATTAGCCAAGTCACTTATGATAACCGACTAAATAAATATTTAGCATATCATGCGCGCCTTATGACCTTAATACGAAAACATTAATAGATTTTACTATTGACCAAGTGGGAGACTGTAAGGAAATTTGATCGTTTTGTAAGGAAATTTATGTGGTACATTAATGAACCGTTTCCTTCCTCATTATGTGGTACATTAATGAACCGTTTCTTTTCTCAAACGTTTCCTTCCTCATTATGTGGTCAATAGAATCTAACAGGTTTTTCCTATTAATACGCTAAATAAATAAAACGGTTATAATCTAGAGGGTTAATTTCTCTTATCTTGATCTTGATGGACGATCAAGATTAAGTCTACAAATCTGAAAATTTGGTCCTCTCTCTACCTATAAATATTAACCTTTGCCCATCACAAAGGATATACAGAAAACACATAAAGAAACATATAGGAAAAGAGAGAGAAACCATTTTCTTTCTCAATTGAAACAGCATTCGACAACATCCATTGCTGATTCGTATACAATATGTCTGGAGGTATGTTTTATTAATTATTTACATATGTGATAATCATGTAATTCTAGATCTTATGGTTTATGTTATTCGCAAGATATAGATTACATTGAACCCATCTTGTCCAGCTAAACTAGATGAATCCATGTTAAATAGCTTCTTTAATCTCTTCATAAGTTATTTCCTTTATAAGGCGACTGCTCATACTATCAGAGATGGCAAGAAAGGGAATATCAAGAATTAGGTCAATATCGGGCTGCATGGGAGACTGGTAAGCTAAAGTAGAGGTGAAGTAGTCCAAGAAAGCTTGTTTCACATCTATAGGAGAGGTACATAAGTCACCATGGAGGTCATGAATAATATGATTTCTAGTATTTGCTTTTTTGATTTTCAAGGATTTGTGTAAAACTACAGTGTTAGAGTCACCCTGAGCGTCCCAAACATCTTTATGCTTTTGCTTGAGCAGTTTAAATTCATAAGTCAAAGCTTGTTTAAGACTTTTGGATAAGTTTCTAACAACAATGGACATTTGAGCATTGTGTGGGTTTTTGAGAAGATCATTTTGAGCAGCTAATAAATTAGTTCTAATTTGGGGGACTGCTTTGTCCCATTTCCAATTGATCATGAGCCGATGCATGCAATTTCTTCTTAAGATCAAGTAATTTTCCCTGCAAAACAAAAAAGGGATTACCATAGATTTTATGAGCCCAAGTACTTTTAAATATATCAGAAAATTCTTTGTGAATGGTCCAGGCATTAAAAATGAAAAGGTGGAAACTTTTTTATGCAGGCATCCCCCTATTTAACAATAAAGGGAGAGTGGTCAGAAAGTGTAGGAGGAACATGAGTAAACATGGAAAGCCAAAAGGAGATAGTTGCCAAGTTGTAAAAGGTTTTGCCAAGTTTGTAAAAGGTCATCTTCCCTGATCTTCTGCGAGTATTCCAAGTGAAGTTTGAACCTATGAATGGAGAAGAAAATAAATTTGCATTGCAAATGGAGTTGTTGAGGGGAGAGGTGGAAGATAAAGTTAAAGAAGAACCACCCAGTTTATCATCTTGGTGGAGCATACAGTTTCAATCTCCAATACAAATCCAAGGCAAATTAGAGGACTATAGAGTAGGAATATGATCTAACATAACTTGTCTGGAAAGAGGACTATTATCTGCATAAATGGAAGTGAGAAGAAATTTAGTGGAGGAAGGGATGTGCTTGATTCTATAATGGATAAATTGTTTGTGAAAATTCAGAGGAGAAAAGGAGGAAATTTCTAGATTTAATAAGATAAGAATCCTCCCATAAGGAGCTTGGGCAAGGTTGTGAATGAAATTCCAAGATGGAGCAATGAATTTAGCAGCTTGAATAGATAGAACATGATTTAGCTTCGTTTCACATATGCACATGAGCTGGATGTTATATGATGAAATGATATTTTTAACTTCCATTTGCTTTGCAATTTTGTGAGCTTCTCACACGTTCCACATACATACGTTGTCTAGCATTTTGGGGATTTTTTTGGTTGGTAGATTGCCTTGTTACTACTCTAGTTGGTTCAGATCCTTGCAAATTTCTTTGTTTGATACTAATTTAACCAAGGGTATATTCAATAACTTTGTCATTATCACATCCATTTTCAGAGTTTGAAGGATTGGTCACTTAGATGTTTCTCTCTTTAGGATTGATGGCCTTAGCTGGAGCTTTAGGAGATAAAACATATGAGCAATTTAGTTTAGAAGGGGAGACGATAAGAGAAGAAGGAGTTTGAGTGATTGATAAGGATTTGAAGTGGATTCAGAAGAAATGGGAGAAGAGAGATGATTGGATGGATGGGGAATGATATGCACAAAGATGTGCATGTTTTTATTGATAGGGGTTGAAAGTAAAGGCGGTAATGGAACTGAAATGGTAGAAGCAATTAATGTCCCGCTGGAAGCATACAGCTTCAGCTGTAAAAGTTGAGTTGCTTGTATTTTTTACATTACCAATGCTGCCTTTTATATTATCCAGGAAAACCGAATTAACATTGCCATGCAAGATCATCATCACTATTTGCTTCAGCACTCAATTCCCCCCTTCCAAAGACACAAGAGCGTCAAAACTATTAGATTGAGTTACAACATCTGCTTCTATGGTGACCTCTGAATTATCAATAGTGTTGTCTACATTTCGTTCGTTTGCTTAACTTAAACTTTCAGGATTTACATGAACAAGACCAAGCAGATGGTGCAACCACGGTCTTGGCTTTTGTATTTACTTTTTGCCATTCCTGCTTATTATTCTTACCATTCTCCAGAGCAACGTTATTACTATGTATCTCCCTTCAAAGGGCCTCCACCTATTTTGTCACTTTGACACTAGTGCAACACTAACTGCTTATCATTGAACTTTGCATTAACATTTTCATTTTGCTTATCTTTGGAGTAAAACTTATCATCTCTACTAGCATTTTCACATTCAACAGTGGAATGACCAAAGCAATTTCATCATGTACATAATAGAGGTCTCCAAGAATAATCTATGTTCACAAACTGGTATTTATCACCAGTGTAACGATCCGGAAATTTGAGGCATTTGAAATCAGAATATTTAATTGATTTAAATATTTAAAAGCTAATTCTTAACTTGAATTTCAAATATCACTAATTATGGGATAATTAAATTATTGAATTTAATTATTGAAAATTGAGTAAAATGTTAAATCGGGAGTTTTAAGCTAGTTAAAAATAATTTGAAAGGTTGTAAAATTTATATTAATAATATTGAAGGTGATAGAACTTTTAAAATTGAATTTAAAAGTGGTTTGTTCAGTTTGAAAATATATCGTTTAAATCGACATTTAAAAATAGCCTTTCGAAGCACGGTTTTGGGTTTCGACGAAATCAGTTCCATTGGATCCGCAATATTGTATTATTATCGTATTTCAAATTTCATAGTGTTTGAAGGTGTCCTATGATCGTACGATAATTATACTAAACATTTTAGTTGTTAAAAAACCGCTTCTTTCTCTCTTCATGGTTTAGGGCATTGGATTTCAAAATTATCCATGTTGGTTGAATGTTGTGCTAATGATAAAAAATCGAATGTATTGTTAGCAGTAGATATTGATTTCTACCCACAATTATTTATAGTGAATTGTTAAATGATGAATCATTTTGAGAATGGAAAGAGTCAATTTTAAATTAAAAAGGTTTTATTGAGAGAAGAATCAAACAAAGCATTATCTCTTATTAAATTTTATTAAAAATACTAGATTGTCATTTCAATAATCTATCTTTTTCTTTGTTCTTAGTTTCCAATTTATGTACATTATTGCATCCAAAAATAGTCATTTTATCTTCAAATCCTAAACTCTAAATATTTATTTCTGACTATGGAGGAAAATTTATCTCAATCTTAATTTTAATTTTCTCAATCTTCGTTAAAATCTACAATAGACAAAATAACATAGGTATTAATTTCTTTCCATCTACTCAAGATTCTAATTATGTTTTTGAGAAATTTTGGTAATTGAATATCAAATTAAGGTATGAGATTTTGAAATGGTAAAGAGATATAATTGATATAAAGAGTTATAACTTTATATAAAAATGACTATAGGTTTAGAGATTCTCCATTTAATGATTCCTTTTTTATATCATTTCTTTTTTCAGGAAATTATTGTGAAGGACAAAATTTCACAGCTTTTTAGCCTCAAGGACAGACCTTCAATATTTTATCCTGAAGGACAACTTTTTATAGGTATCAGTTTTTAGTCATTGATAGCAGTTTTTAGGTATCAGTTTGTAGTTATCGGTAGCAGTTTTTAGGTATCAGTTTTAGCTCGGTAGCAGTTTTGTCGTCCTTATGAATAATTTTAAAAAATGTTTGTCCTTATGAATAATTTTTAGAAGATGTTTGTCCTTGTGGTAAAAATATTGAGGTCATGTCCTTGAGGCAAAAAATATACAAATCTTTGTCCTTTAAATTAATTCCCCCTTCTTTTTTTACAGGATAATATTGTTAGAAATGCGGATTACGGATCTTAAGGCTAGGATAAACACTAGGAGAGGGGGTAAATAGTGTTTTAGGAAATTACTAAATCTTGTAGAGTTTTTGTTAATTTAAACACAAATGTATGCAGTATTCAAACATAGATACGATCATAGAAACAAACACAGATGCAGAAATAAAGTAAAAGCAGTAAAGAAAAGAACACACCGGATTTTACACTGGTTCGGAAAAGCAGTAAAAGCAGTAAAGGAAACAAATAGTGTTTTAAGAAATTAATGCGAAAGCATTAATGGACCGTTTCCTTCCTCATTATGTGGTACATTAATGGACCGTTTCCTTCCTCAAACGTTTTCTTCCTCATTATGTGGTCAATAGAATCTAAAAGGTTTTTTCTATTAATATGCTAAACAAATAAAACGGTTATAATCTAGAGCGTTAATTTCTCTCATCTTGATCTTGATGGACGATCAAGATTAAGTCTACAAATCTGAAAATTTGATCCTCTCTCTACCTATAAATATTAACATTTGCCCATCATGAAGGATATAGAAAACACATAAAGAAATATATAGGAAAAGAGAGAGAAACCATTTCCTTTCTCAATTGAAACAGCATTCGACAACATCCATTCCTGATTCATATAGAAGATGTCTGGAGGTATGTTTTATTAATTCTTTACATATGTGATAATCATGTAATTCTAGATCTTAGGCTTTATGTTATTCGCAAAATATAGATTACATGTGGTATCAGAGCATGGTTTTAGAATTCATGATTATCCATCAATATATAAAACGAAACTACCATAGATCTTTGATATGATGTTTGTAATTTTACTATGATAACGATAATGATTATTAATGTTAATATGATTCAAATTTAATATTCATATTATTTAAGTTGCTACAGTAATCATGACTATCAATATTGTTCTATTTACTGTATTCTTAAATCTGGATCTGGAAAGTTTATATTTTCGCAAAAGTTGATTTTTTTTTCTACTTTATATTTGACCTACTGTATAATATGAAACAACTTATTGTATGTGAATACTTTTCAGAAAGTATACATATTGAAAACAATTGTTTTCTAGTTTGACATTAAATTCATGACCTGTAACTTGCAAGATAATTATCTATATATGATTTGCAAAATAATTATTTATATGTTAAATTCATATACGGAATTTACTTGGAGTTACTAGACATTTATTATCCTTGCTGTGGATTACTTGAAAGAATGAAAAATGTTTATGCAAAAAAAAACACATTAATGTTTATCTCTTTTCTCTCTTGTTTTATTTTACGCTTCCGTGCTTAAATTCCTTGTTTGCTCTGGTCTGATGCATGCAGTCCCGTCCACAGACGGCTGCTGCTTGCACAATAACGCATGAAACATTAATGTTTATCATTCTTTCATGAGTATGGTTCTACTGCCTACCCACAGGAGGCGCTAAACCTAACCTCTTATTATGGCATGTGTTTTATTCTAATAAAGAAGCCTACATTTCTTTTATATCTGCAGTTGCAATGCCCTCAAACCTTAATTCATACGCTATGTCTATCGTCAAACTCAATGGAACTAACTACTCAGAATGGAAAGAGCAAGTTGAGTTTTCTTTAGGCGTACTTGAACTGGACATGACTCTCCTTAAGGAAAAGCCAGCCCCACTTACTGACAGAAGTACGCCTGAGGAAAATAAACTCCATAATGATTGGGAACGATCTAATAGGCTCAGCATGATGTTTATGCGAATGGTGATTGATACCAACATCAAAACCCCCCTACCCAAAACTGAAAGGGCAAAAGGATATTTGCAATCCATTGAAAATCGGTTCAAGACTGCAGACAAATCTCTTACTGGGAAACTTATGGCAGATCTTGTAACCATGAAGTTTGATGGTTCTCGCTCAATGAGCGCTCATGTCATTGAAATGATTGACCTTGCTGCCAGACTTAAGAACTTGGGATTGGTTATGGACGATGCTTTTCTCGTCCAATTCATTCTCACTAGCTTACCTCCTCAGTATGAACCATTCAAAATTCATTACAAAACTATTACGGAAAAGTGGAGTCTGAATGAATTGACTAACAAACTGGTTCAAGAGGAGTCTAGGCAAGGCTCGCAAGGCATTAAAGTTGCTTATTTCACTCAAGGGGTTGGAAAACAAGCTGGCAAAAAGAACAACTCACAACATAAAAGAGCACCACCCAAATCTGATGACGCCACTCAACCATCCAAGAAGAAAAAGAAGGATGATGTCTGCAAATTCTGCAAGAAACCTGGACACTTCCAGGCAGATTGCATTAAGCGCAAAGAATGGTTCGAAAAGAAAGGTAACCCAATGGGTTTCGTAAGTCATTTCGAATCAAATCTTACTAATGCACCTTCTTCTACTTGGTGGATTGATATTGCTGCTAACGTTCATGTTTCGAATTCTATGCAGGGATTCATTACGATCCAAACCACAAACCCAAGTGAGAATTTCATTTTAATGGGGAATAAAGGTAAAGCTCCAGTTGAAGCTATTGGAACTTTTCGTCTTATTTTAGATAGCGGTTATCAGTTGGATTTATGTCAAACTCTTTATGTTCCGTCTATTTCCCGTAATTTGATTTCTGTAAGTGTACTTGATAAATTTGGATATTCTTTTGAAGTTGGAAATGGAAATTTTAGTTTATTTAAAAATTCTAGTCTTATTGGTTCTGGAATATTAATTGTTGCACTTTATAAACTTCATCTTAAACAAAATGCTAAAGTCCAACTCACCCTGCATGGAAAAGAAACTAAAAGAAAGTCATCCAAGAATGATTCTTACTTCTTGTGGCATAAAAAACTGGGTCATATATCCAGTGAAAGAATCAAAAGGTTAGTGAAAGATGGTGTCCTACCGGACCTAGACTTCGCTAACATTACAGCATGTGTTAATTGTATTAAAGGAAAAACAACCAAAAACACAAAGAAAGGAGCCACAAGAAGTACACAACTTCTTGAAATAATACATACAGATATTTGTGGACCTTTTGATGTTTCAACTTTTGGAGGAGAGAAATATTTCATCACTTTTATCGATGATTTTTCACGTTATTGCTTTCTTTATCTGTTGTAAGAAAAATCTCAGTCAGTGGACGTTGTACAAGTGTTCATTACTGAAGTCGAAAGGCAATTAGAAAGAAAAGTGAAAATTATTAGGTCAGATAGGGGTGGTGAATTCTATGGAAGGTATGATGAAACGGGACAACATCCTGGACCTTTTGCTAGACTTCTTCAAAAACTTGGAATTGTTGCACAATACACAACGCCTGGATCTCCATGGCAGAATGGTGTAGCTGAAAGGCGAAATCGTACATACATGGAAACGGTTAGATCCATGATGAGTCATGCAAATTTACCTATATCATTATGGATGGATGCATTACGAACGACTGTCTACATCTTAAATAGAGTTCCAAGTAAGGCCGTTCCAAAGACTCCTTTTGAACTTTGGAAAGGATGGAAACCTAGTTTAAGACATCTTCAAATTTGGGGTTGCCCAGCTGAAGCTAGACTGTACAATCCAAATGAAAAGAAATTGGATTTTAAGACAGTCAGTGGTTACTTTATAGGTTACCCAGAAAAATCTAAAGGATATAGATTTTATTGTCCTAACCATAGTACAAGAATTGTTGAAACCGGAAATGCCAAATTCTATGAGAATGGTGAAATCAGTGGGAGTACAAAACAACAAGAAGTGGTCATTCATGAAATAAGGGTACCCATTATCTTACCCTCTATTTCAAAAGATATTGGGAATCATCCTATTGTTGAACATGTTCACAATGAGGAAAACCCAATAAATGATCAACAACTCCATAATGAAATTATCACCAATCATAATGTTGATGAAGTACCACAGGAACTAGCATTAAGAAGAACTCAAAGACAAAGAAGATCAGCTATTCCTGATGATTACATGCTTTATCTAATAGAACCTGAAGGAACTACGGACCCAATTTCTTATTCACAAGCCATTAAGGATGTTAATTCTATTAAATGGATTGATGCCATGAAAGATAAACTGAAATCTATGGATAATAATCAAGTTTGGGAAATCGTTCAATTACCGCAGGGACATAAAGCAGTCGGTTGTGGGTTTTCAAGACCAAACGTGACTGCAATGGTAAATTGAACGATATAAAGCTAGACTTGTTTTCAAAGGTTTTAATCAGAAAGAAGGCATTGACTATAATGAAACTTTTGCTCCTGTTTCCAGGAAAGATTTTCTTAGAATTATCATGGCATTAGTAGCTCATTATGATCTCGAGTCACATCAAATGGATGTGAAAACAGCCTTTCTAAATGGAGACTTGGAAGAAGAAGTCTACATGCGTCAACCTGAAGGCTTCATAATTGAAGGACAGGAAGACATGGTCTGCAAACTTAAGAAATCAATATATGGACTGAAACAAGCTTCTAGACAATGGTATCTAAAGTTTCATGAAATCATTACCGCTTTCGATTTCACAGAAAACATAGTTGACCCTTGTATATACCTCAAGTTCAGTGGGAGCAAGTTCATATTTTTGATTTTGTATGTTGATGACATATTATTAGCTAGCAGCGACCTTGGTTTATTACGTGAAACTAAGGATTATCTCTCAACGAACTTTGAAATGAAAGATATGGGTGAGGCATCCTATGTGATAGGAATAGAAATATTCCGTGATAGATCACAAGGAATTCTAGGATTGTCTCAAAAAGCATAATTGACAAAATTCTTGAGAGATTTGGCATAACGAATTGTTCCTCTAGTCCTGTCCCACTACAGAAAGGAGACAAACTTGTTCTTGAGTAGTGCCCAAAGACTCCTATGGAACGAGAAGAAATGACCAAATATCCTTATGCATCTCTTGTACGGAGTTTGATGTATTCACAGGTCTGTACAAGACCTAATTCAGTCATGCAGCTGGTATGCTGGGTAGATTTCAAAGTAACTCAGGAATCGCTCATTGGAAAGCTGCAAAGAAGGTACTAAGATACCTAAAGGGAACAAGGAATTACATGCTCATCTATAGAAAATCAAGTTACCTACAGGTAACTGGTTATTCTGATTCAGACCTTGCTGGATGTCCTGACACTAGGATCTGCACTCTTGGCTATGTGTACCTCTTATGTGGAGGTGCAATATCATGAAGAAGCCAGAAATCTGAGATGCTTTTCGGATCCACCATGATGGCTGAATACGTAGCATGTTATGAGGCTTCAGTTCAGGGAACATGGCTGCGTAATTTTGTCTCACAATTTGGCACTTTAAGTTTTATCTCTAAGCCAATAACTGTCTACTGCGACAATGAAGCTGCAAACTTTTTCTCCAAGCATGATAGGATAACCAAAGGTTCCAAACACATGGACCTTAAATACCAACTACTGAAGCAAGATGTTAAACTAAAGAAAATTATTATTGAATCAATAAGTACAGACTTACAAGTGGCAGACATATTCACGAAAGGACTACCTCCAAAGACCTTTCAGAGACATACTGATAGCATGGGTCTTGCAGATAGTTCCTAATTATCTTCTTATTATGCCATTTATCTTGTACTTATCTAGACATAACAATTATTGAGCTCTTAATAATTTAAACATCTTTTATTTCTGTTTTATAATGTGTACACATTTATATTTAGATAAATGATAACTGAAATAGTCTTTTGCTTCAAGACATTATGTGACCATTAAGTTATGCTCATCTACGGTCTAGTTATGAAAGTTATCAATGTCATAGTACATGGAAGTAAGCATGTTGCAAAATAACGTGTACACGTCATGACTTCCATTGACCACTAGATTAGCCAAGACACTTATGATAACCGACTAAAGAAAAGTTTAGCATATCATGCGCGCCTTATGACCTTAATACGAAAACATTAACAGATTTTACTATTAACCAAGTGGGAGACTGTAAGGAAATTTGACCGTTTTGTAAGGAAATTAATATGAAAACATTAATGGACTGTTTCCGTCCTCATTATGTGGTACATTAATGGACCGTTTCCTTCCTCAAACGTTTTCTTCCTCATTATGTGATCAATAGAATCTAATAGGTTTTTCCTATTAATATGCTAAACAAATAAAACGGTTATAATCTAGAGCATTAATTTCTCTCATCTCGATCTTGATGGACGATCAAGATTAATTCTACAAATCTGAAAATTTGGTCCTCTCTCTACCTATAAATATTAACCTTTGCCCATCACAAAGGATATAAAAAACACATAAAGAAATATATAGGAAAAGAGAGAGAAACAATTTCCTTTTTCAATTGAAACAGCATTCGACAACATCCATTGCTGATTCGTATACAAGATGTCTGGAGGTATGTTTTATTAATTCTTTACATATGTGATAATCATGTAATTCTAGATCTTAGGGTTTATGTTATTTGCAAGATATAGATTACAACTACAGTGTGCATTCACACGATGAAGTATCCGAGTGTTCCATATTGTCCGTAATTTAAGTTGGAGTTGATCGGTCGAAGTCTCGTTTGATTCCGAGTTAGAACGAAGAAGTTATTGTAGTATGAACAAAAAAATAGCGGCTTCTGCACTAGGTGGATTCAAATATAGGGATGTGGTAGCCTGTTATTTTCTAAGTACAACTGTCAGTCTTCATGAAAAATTATAATGTATGTTCAAAATTCTTATTTTTTAAATTTATATTAAAATTTAATATTTTTAAAAGGATTATAAATGGGTTACCCATTTATAATCCTTTTAAAAATGGGTCAACCCAACCCATAACCCATTTTATGATATTCATAAATGGGTTGACCCAACCCATTTATAAGTAGGGTAATGGGTTGGGTT
The DNA here is from genome assembly GCA_030765085.1 of Allium cepa. NCBI lineage: Eukaryota > Viridiplantae > Streptophyta > Magnoliopsida > Asparagales > Amaryllidaceae > Allium > Allium cepa. The sequence goes on along the minus strand of CM060935.1, from coordinate 923,926,426 downwards.
AATGGGTTGGGTTAAATTTTGATAGGTCTAGTTCTGGGTATGATTAGCATTGTTGATTATCTTCCAGAGCATTATGTTTTCCTTTTGATTAGATTTGCAGCACCAAATTCTGGAATGCCAAGGGAATAAAGGGGGTTGAGATAGAGGAGCTAAAACCTTATAGACTGAGTTAATAGAATGATCTTTATTATTCCATCTAGAAATACAAATATTAGCAGCAAATGAAGAAATGTGAATTTTATCCCAAATCTGCCTAATAATAGGAGCACTGGAATGTGGCAGATCAATGAAACTTTTATTATGATAGGAAATTACTTTAGCTTGTTCAGGTATACCAATCATAACCCTAACACCTTGGTGTAGATGAGTAGAAAGAATGAAACCCTTACTGAGCCATGATGAGTGCCAAGGGAAGTAGAAACGGTTATACTGCTTTGACAAATGGGGAGGAGATAACTTCTAGATCTTCACAAATTTTTCCAGAATCAGCTATAATCTGAAGGAGGATCAATAGACTAAAAGTTAGATTTTTTAATGAGGTATGTATGGAGCCATGTAGATGGAAGGTCTTTATTCTCAAGTAACCTGTCAACATGTTTTGAAACAGCCGCCTCCTTCCAAAGTTTAATGTCCATTACTACAAGAACCCCCATATCATAAGGCTGAGTAATTTTCTTGAACGAGATAGGGATAAGCTTTGTAAAGTGAGGATTTGCATGCCAAATGTAGTGGTTTAATGCTTTATTAATCATTGCTTTCAATTTTGCTAGGAAAATGTAAAGACTAGAATAATATAGGCATATGGAGATAACTGTGGATTTGGCATCAACAAGCCCACCAATGGATGATAACATGTTAGAAGGCTAAGAACCCAACTTCTTAATAAATTTATCATACATAGGCGCCCTGTTCAATGGAAATCTTCCAGGTAGTAATGGGAACACCAAGATAGGGGATAGGACTAGAAGCAATTTGAAGAGAAGACAAGATTAGCTATAGACTTGGATTCATCATGAGAAATTCCTATTATCATGATATTAGATTTGCTAAAATTAAATTTTAGACTATATATTCGGTAGAATGAGTGCAGAACATTGGATGTGTCAATGGTAGACTTAACATTTAGTTTAGTGAAAATCAGTAAGTCATCAACAAACATGAGGGAGATAATTTAAGGGTTTTCACACATAGGATGTAAGTCAGTACTTTTCTTTTTAACACTCATAGGCTTGTCAAACATTCCATAATGTATAGGAAAAGGTATGGAGCAATATGGTCCTCCTTTTCTTATACCTTGAGTAGCTCCAAAATAACCAAATGTATCTCCATTTAAGGATAGTCTATAAGATGGAGTGGAAATGCAGGTGTGGATCCATGCTATAAATGGAAGAGGGAAATTCATTTTTGCAGGATGATGATAATTGAGGAGCACTGAACAGTATCAAAAGCTTTTTGTATGTCCAACTTAATAATGCACCTAGGAGTGATGTTTTTTTTACTATATCCCCTCATTAACTCTTAAGTCAGAATTATATTATCAAAGATGCACCTCTTAGGTTAATAGGCATTTTGGCTGCATGAAATAATAGTGTACGGGGCAGATTTCATCCTAGTAGCCAATACCTTAGTGATGCACTTGTGCGCCATATTGCAACAAGCAATTGGCCTATATTGGCTAACATTATCAGGGTTCTCAGATTCAGGTATTAGAGCAAGTTTAGTGGCATTAAAGCCTTTAGGCATTTTATTTTTCAAGAATTTTTTTTCGATAGCACTTACCAAGTCATGCTGAATGATATCCCATCCAAATTTATAGAAGTAAGCGTTGAACTCATCTTGTCCAGCTAAACTAGATAAATCCATGCTGAATAGCTTCTTTAATCTCCTCATAAGTTATTTCCTTTATAAGGCCACTGCTCATACTATCAGAGATGGCAAGAAAGGGAATATCAAGAATTAGGTCAATATCAGGCTGCATAAAAGACTGGTGAGCTAAAGTAGAGGTGAAGTGGTCCAAGAAAGCTTGTTTCACATCTATAGGAGAGGTACATAAGTTACCATGGAGGTAATGAATAATATGAATTCTAGTATTTGCTTTTTTGATTTTCAAGGACTTGTGGAAAACTACAGTGTTAGACTCACCCTGAGCGTCCCAAACATCTTTATGCTTCTACTTGAGCAGTTTAAATACATAAGTCAAAGCTTGTTCAAGACTTTTGGATAAGTTTTGTTAAGATTAGTCACACATCGAACAATTTACAATATAAATCATGTATAAATACTAAGAGACCTTCCTTCACATTACCAATTGGTTTTGTGATAATATGTGGTTCTCTAACAAGTTTCTAACAATGATGGACATTTGAGCATTGTGTGGGTTATTGAGAATATCATTTTGAGCAGCTAATAAATTAGTTCTAATTTTGCGGTTACTGCTTAGTCCCATTTCCAATTGATCATGAGCCAATGCATGCAATTTCTTCTTAAGATCAAGAAATTTTCCCTGCAAAACAAAAAAGTGATTACCATAGGTTTTATGAGCCCAAGTACTTTTAAATATATCAGAAAATTCTTTGTGAATGGTCCAGACATTAAAAATGAAAAGGTGGAAACCTTTTTATGTAGGCATCCTCCAATTTAACAATTAAGGGAGAGTGGCCACAAAGTGTAGGAGGAGGAATATGAGTAAACATGGAAAGCCAAAAGGAGATAGTTTCCAAGTTGTACAAGGTTTTGCGAAGATTTTAAAAGGTAATCTTCCCTGATCTGCTGCGATTATTCCAAGTCAAGTTTGAACCTATGAATGGAGAAGGAAATAGATTTGCATTGCAAATGGAGTTGCGGAGGGGAGAGGTGGAAGATAAAGTTAAAGAAGAACCACCCAGTTTATCATCTTGGTGGAGCATACAGTTTCAATCTCCAATACAAATCCAAGGCAAATTAGAGGACTACAGAGTAGTAATATGATCTGACATAACTTGTATGGAAAGAGGACTATTATCTGCATAAACGGAAGTGAGAAGAAATTTAGTGGAAGAAGGGATGTGCTTGATTCTATAATGGATAAATTGTTTGTGGAAATTCAGAGGAGAAAAGGAGGAAATTTCTAGATTTAATAAGATAAGAATCCTTCCATAAGGAGTTTGGGAAAGGCTATGAATGAAATTCTAAGATGGAGCTATGAATGTAGCATCTTGAATAGATAGAACATGATTTAGCTTCACTTCACATATGCACATGAGCTGGATGTTATATAATGAAATGATATTTTTAACTTCCATTTGCTTTGCAATTTTGTGAGCTTCTCACACGTTCCACATACATACGTTGTCTAGCATTTTGGGGATTTTTTTTTGGTTGGTAGATTGCCTTGTTACTACTCTAGTTGGTGTAAACATTTGTAAAACGTTTGTAAAATCAAATAAGAAGAAAAGGATAATTCATATTATTCAGCAAGACGGCTGAGCAAACAAAGATTGATTTCATTAGGGTTACAGTGATAGGTTTATATAGATAGAAAACATAAACAATTAAAAGGCTAAAAAGCCCAGCCCAGACAGGAAATGGATCAATATGCTAACATCCCCCCTCAAACACGCGATGGTACGGCAAGAAGCATCGAGAGTTTGCCAATGAAAAATCTATGACGTTCAATAGTGTGAGCCTTCGTGAAGAAATCAGCAAGTTGCGTCGATGACGAAGTAAAAGGCAGAGAAATAGTTCTATGCAGTAAGTGATACCGAGTGAAATGACAGTCAATCTCAATATGTTTGGTGCGCTCATGAAAAACAGTATTGTGAGCAATTTGAATAGCGCTCTTATTGTCATAATACATATGAGTGGGAGAAGAAATAGAAACACCCATATCCTCCAACAACCAATGTAACCAAATAATCTCAGATGTAGTGGAGGCCATAGCACGATAGTCTGCCTCAGTGGAAGACCGAGAAACAACATCCTGTTTCTTGCTCTTCCATGGAATAAGGGAATCACCTAAAAATATACAAAAGCCAGTTGTGGATTTTCTATCCGTTGAGTCAGCAGCCCAATCTGCATCAGAGAAGGCACGAAGCTCCAAAGATGAGGTCGATGGGAACAAAAGACTCTGATAAAGTGTTCCTTGCAAGTAACGAAGAATGCACATAACAGCAGTCCAATGAACAGAGGTAGGGGAAGATACGAACTGACTAACAATGTGAACAGCATAGGCAATATCTGGACGAGTGATGGTCAGAAATACAAGGCAACCAACAATAGAACGATATAAAGTGGGATCAGAAAGAGGACTCCCATCGGTCGGAGTATATCAGGCATTTACCTCAAGTGGTGAATCAACATGACGTGTATCAGTAAGACCAGCACGATGAATAATGTCAGTAGTGTATTTGGACTGGGAAAGAAGATAGCCTTTTTCTGAGGAAGCTATTTCAATCCCTAAAAAATAACGTAGATGACCCAAATCCTTCATATCAAAACAACGAGGCAATGTGGCTTTAATACTCACAATACCATTACTGTCATCACCTGTAATGATCATATCATCTACATATAGTAGAAGAAGAATACGGCCTGCAGAAGTCAATCTAATAAAAAGTGCTGAATCATGGGGACTAGAGGTAAAACCAAGTGATGTAACTACATTCTAAAATCTCTCATACCAAGCACGTGGTGCTTGCTTAAGGCCATATAGAGCTTTCTTAAGCCTACAAACCTGACCTGGAGCATGAGAAACACCAGGTGGAGCAACCATGTAAACTTCTTCCTTAAGATCTCCATTAAGAAAGGCATTTTTAACATCCATTTGAGAGATGTCCCACTTACGACTGGACGCAACAGCAATAAGAACCCGAACAGATGTCATCTTAGCCACAGGAGCAAATGTTTCCTCATAATCCATGCCATACTCTTGGGCAAATCCTTTAGCAACTAAACGAGCTTTGTATCGCTCAATAGAACCATCTGACTTGGTTTTAATCTTATACACCCATCGACAACCAATAGTTTTCTTCCCAGTAGGAAGGTATACAAGATCCCAGGTACCAGTTTTGTCTAAAGCAGACATTTCCTCAGACATAGCACGTTGCCACACAGGAGAACGAACAGCCTCCGAGTAAGAAGGCTCATAGAAAGTGTCAATGGAAACAAGAAATGAAGCAAATGCCCGAGAGTAACAAGAGTAAGCAAAATCAGATAATTGAGTACATTTACGTGTGCGAGTGGAATAGCGAGGTTGAACAGGATCAGTCATCACAGGAGGTGTTTGAACAGTCGTAGTAGCAGGGGATAAAGTTTCACTTGTAGAAGGAGGAGGAACAGAGTGTATGGATGACGGAGTATCAACGATAAGAGGTGGTGAATCAGAGGAGTTATCAGCAGGAAATGGATCAATGTGAATAAGATCAGACTTAGTCATACTATGAGGACTGGCTGGAATAGAGTAGAAGGGAATATGTTCAATAAAGGAAACATGACGAGAAACATATAGTTTATTTGAAGAAGGATCATAACAACGATAGCCTTTTTGTCCAATACCATACCCAAGAAAAACACATAGAGCAACACGTGAAGATAATTTTGTATGTTCTACGTGTGGACGAAGAACAAAACAAGTGGAACCAAACACTTTTAGGTGAGAGTAATCAGGAGTTTGACCAAACAACTTGGCATGAGGAGAAATACCAGAGTTATGAGAAATCGGGATCTTATTAATAAGATAAACGGAAGTGAGAACAGCTTCTCCCCAAAATTCTTTTGGAACGCTAGCTGAAAGAATCATAGAACGGGCAGTTTCAATAATGTGTCTATGTTTTCTTTCAGCAACACCATTTTGTTGTGGGGTATCAGTGTAGGAAGTCTGATGCAAAGTACCATCAACCGTGAATATGTTAGAAAGGTCTCCCTTAGTGTATTCCCCCCCTTAAATCAGAACGAAAGCATTTAACAATAGCAGAGTGTTGTGTTTTAACATATGCTTGAAAGGCAGTATATATATCAATAAACTCAGAACGACGTTTCATCAGATAAACCCAACAATAACGAGTATAGTCATCGATAAAAGAGACATAATATCTGCACCCACCTTTTGTAGGGATGGGTGCTGGACCCCAAACACCAGAATGAACTAAATCAAAAGGTGCAGTGGAAGTAGAAACACTTTGATTCAAGGGCAAAGCAGAAAATTTTCCAAGTTTACAACCACTACAATCTGAAATATCATGAGAATGTAAATCTCCCAAAACACCAGAATTACACAAGAATTTAAGACGAGAGCTTGAAATATGACCAAGTCTAGAATGCCACAAATAAAACTTAGAAGACAATGGAGTTTAATGAAAAGAAGAAAGGTCAATACTAGCAGCAGCGACATGGTTTGAAATGTGCAAGTCATCCAAAACATAGAGACCGCCCTGCCTACGGCCTGTCCCAATCAACTTCTTGGAATTGGGATCCTGCACAGAGCAAGTGGTAGAAGAAAAATGAACAAGATATCCAAGATCACAAAGTTGTCCGACCGACACAAGATTCATAGTTAATTTAGGAATACAATAAACATTTGGGAGGGAAACGTGTGTGGTTTGAATTGTACCGATTCCTGTTAATGGCAAAGGTGTGCCATTAGCAGTCAAAATAGAAGGTGAGCGAGAATCAAAAGACATAGATATAAATGATGAACAATCATGGGACATATGATATGAGGCACCAGAATCCAAAATCCACAAAGGAGAATTCAAACCTGATATGGAGGGAGCTGACATGGCAAAGTGCTGAGATTGAGGAGCAGTCATGTTTTGAGACAAAGACTGGCTAGCAAGAAACTTCTGAAATTGTTCTGCAAGAGGGTTTCGGGTTGATCAGTAGGCTAGGGTTTCAGGACAGGGAGATCGCCAGGCTAGGGTTTCGGGGTTCTAGGGTTTCGGCAGGGAGAGGACGGGGCTCTGGAGTTTTGGGACAAGATCGACGACAGGCTAAGGTTTCGGTGGGTGCTAGGGTTTGGAGCAGGTGATGATACCAGGCTAGGGTTTCGGGTTGAGGCAGGAAGACAAGACAGCAACAAGGCAGCGACGAGGAAGCAGGCAGAAATAAGAACGAGGCTCTGATACCATGTAAACGTTTGTAAAACGTTTGTAAAATCAAATAAGAAGAAAAGGATAATTCATATTATTCAACAAGACGGCTGAGCAAACAAAGATTGATTTCATTAGGGTTACAGAGATAGGTTTATATAGATAGAAAACATAAACAATAAAAAGGCTAAAAAGCCCAACCCAGACAGGAAATGGATCAATATGCTAACAGTTCAGATCCTTGCAAATTTCTTTGTTTGATACTAATTTAACAAAGGGTATATTGAATAACTTTGCCATTATCACGTCCATTTTCAGAGTTTGAAGGATTGGTAACTTAGATGTTTCTTTCTTTAGGATTGATGGCCTTAGCTGGAGCTTTAGGAGATAAAACATATAAGCAATTTAGTTTAGAAGGGGAGACGATAAGAGAAGAAGGAGTTTGATGATCGATAAGGATTTGAAGTGGATTCAGAAGAAATAATATTTGGAGCGATATGGGACAGTTTTGCATGGGAAGAAATGGGAGAAGAGAGATGATTGGATGGATGGGGAATGATATGCACAAAGATGTGCATGTTTTTATTGATAGGGGTTGAAAGCAAAGGAGGGAATGGAAATAAAATGGTAGAAGCATTTAATGTTTCATTGGGAAGCATACAACTTCAGCTGTAAAAGTTGAGTTGCTTATATCTTTTACATTACCAATGCTGTCTTTTATATTATCCAGGAAAACTGAATTAATATTGCCATGCAAGATCATCATCACTATTTGCTTCAGCACTCAATTCCCCCCTTCCAAAGACATGAGAGCGTCAAAACTATTAGATTGAGTTCCAACATCTGCTTCTATGGTAACCTCTGAATTATCAATAATGTTGTCTACATTTCGTTCACTTGCTTAACTTAAACTTTCAGGATTTACATGAATAAGACCAGCAGATGGTGCAACCATAGTCTTGGCTTTTGTATTTACTTTTTTCCATTCCTGCTTATTATTCTTACCATTCTCCAGAGCAACGTTATTACTATATATCTCCCTTCAAAGGGCCTCCACCTATTTTGTCACGTTGACACTAGTGCAACACTAACTGTTTATCATTGAACTTTGCATTAACATTTTCATTTTTCTTATCTTTGGAGTAAAACTTATCATCTCTACTAGCATTTTCACATTCAACGGTGGAATGACCAAAGCAATTTCATCGTGTACATAATAGAGGTCTCCAAGAATAATCTATGTTCACAAACTGACATTTATCACCAGCGTAACGATCCAGAAATTTAGGGCATTTGAAATCAGAATATTTAATTGATTTAAATATTTAAAAGCTAATTCTTAACTTGAATTTCAAATATCACTAACTATGGGATAATTAAATTATTGAATTTAATTACTGAAAATTGAGTAAAATGTTAAATCGGGAGTTTTAAGCTAGTTAAAAATAATTTGAAAGGTTGTAAAATTTATATTAATAATATTGAAGGTGATAGAACTTTTAAAATTGAATTTAAAAGTGGTTTGTTCGGTTTGAAAATATATCGTTTAAATCGACGTTTAAAAATAGCCTTCCGAAGTATGGTTTCGAATTTCGACGAAACCAATTCCATTGGATCTGTAATATTGTATTATTATCGGATTTCAAATTTCATAGTGTTTGGAGGTGTCCTGTGATCATACGATAATTATACTAAACATTTTAGTTGTTGTTAAAAAACAGCTTCTTCTTTCTCTCTCCATGGTTTAGGGCATTGGATTTCAAAATTATCCATGTTGGTTGAATGTTGTGCTAATGATAAAAAATGGAATGTATTGTTAGCAATAGATATTGATTTCTACCCACAATTATTTATAGTGAATTGTTAAATGATGAATCATTTTGACTAAGGGGAATGGAAAGAGTCATTTTAAATTAAAAAGGTTTTATTGAGGGAAGAATCAAACAAAACATTCTTTCTTATAAAATCTTATTAAAAATACTAGATTGTCATTTCAATAATCTATCTTTTTCTTTGTTCTTAGTTTTCAATTTATGTACATTATTGCATCCAAAAATTGTCATTTTATCTTGAAATCCTAAACCCTAAATATTTATTTATGACTATGGAGGAAAATTTATCTCAATCTTAATCTTAATTTTCTCATCTTCATTAAAATCTACAATAGACAAAATAACATAGGTATTAATTTCTTTCCATCTACTCAAGATTCTAATTATGTTTTTGAGAAATTTTGGTAATTGAATATCAAATTAAGGTATGAGATTTTGAAATGGTAAAGAGATATAATTGATATAAAGAGTTATAACTTTATATAAAAATGACTATAGGTTTAGAGATTCTCCATTTAATGATTCCTTTTTTATATCATTTCTTTTTTACAGGATAACATTGTTAGAAATGCGGATTACGGATCTTAAGGCTGGGATAAACACTAGAGGGGGGTGAATAGTGTTTTAAGAAATTACTAAACCCTGTAGAGTTTTTGTTAATTTAAACACAAATGTATGCAATATTCAGACACAGATACAATTACAGAAACAAACACAAATGTAGAAATAATGTAAAAGCAGTAAAGGAAAGAACACACTGGATTTTATACTGGTTCGGAGTTACCCTACATCCAGTCCCGCACACAAGTATGGATTTCCTTTCAAAAGCAATCTTTACAATTACACCCTCGATTTCAAGGCTACGAGGTACACCCTCCAAATTCACAACCCTCTGGGTAGAGATACCTGATTTCACAGGCAAAAAGTTCACCCAATTGATTTCCTAGGCTACAATCACACCTTTTACACTTGACTGATTTCCAAGGCTATAATCACACATTTTCTCACTAAATTGATTACAAAGAAGTCTATAACTCTGAATAGCACTGAGGATCTTGTTGAGATAGTGATAGGGAATCAAATTAGAAATGATCTAGTTAGATTCAATGTTGATTTCGGCAGAGTAATGGTAAGAATATGTATAAAGAAATGTGGAAGAAAACGAGGAGTGAAAACCAGAAAAAAATGAATTGAAATTCATTGAAAATAGCCCCTATTTATAGAAGAAAAACAGTCATGTCCATTCGTGAAGGGATATGACGAATAGACGCTTCTTTTGAAATTCAAAATTTTGAAATCAACTAACACTATGTGACATGGGTAACTTGGGTATGTCGACATCCCAAAGGAAATTGTGTTTTGTTTTTCTTTGAAAATAACTTTTATCTTACATTAAAACTATTTTAAACATTTATAAATATACTTAACTATAGTTAAAATACATAAATAAATATAGAGAATAATATTTTAGCATGTATAAAATTTCACCATAATTTTATATTTAAATCTAAGTATAAATATAAAAAGTTAAATATATTATTATTAAAGATTTTAAAACCAAGGATAATTTGATTTTGAAATTAAAGATTATTTTGAGGCTAAAAATATTTAAAATCAGGATAGATGTTTTTGATTCTTTTAAAAGTAAGGTTTTGAAAACATCTTGAAAACAAGATATAATTTGTAAAGTCATTTTGAATAAAAGGTTAGCGGATACAAAACGATGTTCCACTAGATTTTTCGTAGGTTCCATCCTACTTAGGATTTCATCCCTTTAACAGGCTCGAAGTGGATTCCATTCCATGAATAAATTGGATTTTAAGATGTCAGTGCTTTTCTAGAAGTTTTAACAAAATTCCTAATTAGATTACTTATTCTTGAAATCTTGAACTCTTAATAATCTTTATATTCTTAATACTCATGAGTCTTCAATTTTGATATCTTGAATCTCTATACTGTACCGTCTTCATTCTTGGTACCTGCATGGTTAGATCCTTGATATACATATATTTATGAACTATAATGTTAGTATTGTATTTTATAATCCTATTCTAAGGTTGTTGTCATCAAAACCATCATCTCAAGGACTAACAATCTTCCCCTTTTTGATGATGACAAATTTTGTTTATAAAATATTACTTATATCCTAATAACTCTCCCTTAATCTAATAACTCCCCCTTAATCTATGCCAAACTATCCTATTTTATATTTCTCCCCCTTTGTCAGCAACAAAAACTAACTCCAAACTATATAATCTCCAAGCTATATAACTCCTAACTATATAACTCCAAACTATATAAGCCAAAACTATATAACTCCAAACTATATAACTCCCAACTATATAACTCCCCCTTAATCTAATACTCTATGACATGTGAATATAATGATAGTATTATCATAAATAATCAACACTTAAGTCTAAAACTTGAAACTTAGTCCTAAACTACTAACTATCCTATCTTAGTATCCATATAATAATACTTTTAATAGAACACATATAAGAACACGAACTATTTATTAATTATATAGTTATATTTACATTTTCGTAGAGAACGTAAGAAAGAATATACAACAATAAGAAAAGGAGAAAAGAAACTAATGAGTGTCTTTGAAAATGGGGGATCTATGAATCGAACAATTTGGATAGTGGAAACAAAAATTTCTACGTTGCTCGACAAGATTTCCATCTTTGTCAAAGCACGCTTCGCCAACACAAACGACTTTGTTGTGTTCTTCAACGTGCTCTTCTTCCATGAAGGCTTCTTCTTCTTCTTCCCTCTCCTCACTGCCCTCTCGCACTTGATCTTCTGAAGAATCTCCGTCAATCAAGATTGGGTTAGCATGATTTTCCATTAGAAATTTTTGTAAATTCCTAAGGATTTTGCCTTGCCTCTCTTGTTCTTTCGCCATTCTAAGTTGCACCACTTGAATTTCAGTCAATAATTGCAGTGCATCCTTCAGAGAATCCTCCATTTTTTTCACTCGAGCGAGCGTACTTCGTTGAAACGGTCCAGAAGTAGGAGAAGGAAATGAAAAGGTTGAATTTTTATTTGATTTGGAAGAGCAGACCATTGTTTAATTTATTTTGGAAGTTGGAACAGAGAGAGAACAGAGAGAATGATCAAAATTTCAAAAATAAGAGGAATATATAACCAATTATTTGAATTTTGGTGGAAAAAATTTCAAAAATAAAAAATCGTTATATGTCGACATGGGTAGAGGAGGGATGTCGACATGGTGCTTGATTGTTTGCTATTTAATTTATTTTGATTTAATTTTTTTGAATTATACTTTGTTATTTATATTTTATATTTCAGTTATTGAGCAAATACTTAATTCTCTTCTTAATTTAGTAAATATAGATTCATCTAAGGGTTTTGTTAATATATCAGCAATTTGATTCTCGGAATTAATATAATCTAGAGAAATTACTTCCTTATTTATATTATCTCTGAGAAAATGATGTCTTATATCAATATGTTTAGTTCGAGCATGTTGAGTAGTATTTTTGGATAAATTTATCACACTAGTATTATCACAATAAATTTGTGATTTTGAGATATTTAAACCATAATGTTTTAAAGTTTGTTGCATATATATTACTTGTGAACAAGCCAAAGCAGCAGAAATATATTCTGCTTTTGTTGTTGATAAAGAGACTGTTTTTGCTTTTTACTAAACCAGGAAATCAGAGAATGCCCCAAAAAGTGACAAGTTCCACTTGTACTAATCAGCATCACAGTAAGATATTAAGTCAAAAGAATCATTTTTAGGGTAAAATAAGCCATAATCAAAGGTGTGTTTAACATATCTTATGATACGTTTTACGGCTTTTAAGTAGGTCTCTTCAGGTTGGGATTGATATCTTGCACAGAGACAAACACTATGCATGATATCAGGTCTACTAGTAGTGATCCAATCATTCCTCTATATAATTTTTGATCTACATCTTTCGAGAGATCTTCTTTACTAAGGTACTCATTGGTTGCCATGGGAGTGGGTTTTCCACTCACAGTAGTCAAACCAAATTTACTAATTAGGTCTTTGGCATATTTTTCTTAACTAATAAAGATACAATTATTAATTGTTTTATTTGTAATCCTAAAAAGAATTTTAATTCACCCATATGACTCATCTCAAACTCTTTTGTCATTATTTCAGAAAATTCTTTATTCATTTCAAAGTTAGTCGATTCAAAAATGATATCATCTACGTAAACTTGTACTAGTTGAATATCATTTTTATTTCTTTTAATAAAAAGAGTATTACCTACTTTACCAATTTCAAAATTTGATTGTAATAAGTAAGATCTTAGTCTATCATACCAGGCTCTAGGAGCTTGTTTTAGACCATATAGAGCTTTCTTAAGTTTGTAAACATGATTTGGTAATTTTTCATTTTCAAAAAGTGGTGGTTGTTCAACATATACTTCCTCTTTTACAAATCCATTTAAAAAGGCACTTTTGACATCCATTTGAAATAATTTGAAATTAGTATGATTTGCAATAGCAAGTAGAATCCTAATGGCTTCTAATCTTGCTACGGAAGCAAAGGTTTTATCAAAATCTATTCATTCTTATTGACAATAACCTTGAGCGACTAATCGAGCTTTATTTCTAACAACCTCTCCTTATTCATTCATTTTATTTTTATAAACCCACTTAGTTCCAATTATAGTTTTATTTTCAGGTCTAGGAACAAGTTCCCAAACATCATTTCCAGTGAATTGATTTAATTCTTCTTGCATAGACAAAATCCATGAATCATCAGTTGATGCTTCTTTTGTACTTTTGGGTTCAATAGTTGATATAAAAGCTACATTACTCATTTGACTTAGTTGATTTCTAGTTTTAACAACAGATTGCATATCTCCTAGTATATTTTCTATAGGATGATCTTTTAAAAGTTTAATACTTTTATTAGGATGATTAATTTCATTATTAGTTTCGGTTAACTCTTGATTTTGAGTGATTAAGTCCTCTTTATCATTTGAATCTTCAAAAATTTTGAAATTTTCATCGAATGAAACATGCATTGTTTCTTCGAAGGTATTAGTTTTTAAATTAAACATTCTGTATGCTTTACTTCTATTAGAATATCTGATAAATATACCTTTGTCGGATTTAGGATCAAATTTATCTAAGTTATCTTTTGTATTTATAATAAAACATTTACTTCCAAAAATTCTAAAGTAAGATACCTTAGGTTTCTTTGAGTGAAGAAGTTCATAAGATGTCTTATCAGTTAAAGGTCTAATTAAGATTCTGTTTAAAATATAACAGGCGGTAGCAACTGCTTCTGCCCAAAAATACTTTGGTATCTGAAAGCATAGTTCTTGCACACTCTTGAATCATCCTATTTTTACGTTCTACTACTCCGTTTTGTTGTGGAGTTCTTGGAAATGAAAAATTGTGAGTTATTCATTTTTTATTGCAGAATTCCTGGAACTTTTCATTTTCAAATTCACATCACTACGGATGGTTATAATTTTTAGAGAAAGTTGATTTTGAATCCTTTTTGTAAAGTTCTTAAAACATTCAAAAGTATCACTTTTATGTTTCAAAACTATTGTCCATGTAAATCTAGAATAATCATCTTTAATTACAAAAAAAATATTTACTATGATTTATTGACAAAATTTGAGATGGACCAAATAAATCAAGGTGAAGTAATTCAAGAGGTTTTGAGGTTGAAATCATATCTTTTAATTTAAAGGAACTTTTTCTAAGTTCTCCCAAATGACATGCATCACATAGTCTATCTACTTTAAAATTCATTTTAACGAGACCTCTTACTAGATCATGTTTAGATAGTCTAGATAAGAGTTTAAAATTCAAATGACCAAATCTCTTATGCCAAATCCAAAGGTCATTTGTATTTGCCAACAGACACGGGTTATCATTTGAAACTTTCATACTAAGAATATAAATATATATTTTTCTAATTCCCTCAAATATTATGGTTGAATTATTATCTACAATGTGACACTTATCTTTTTCAAATTTAATTTTATATCCTTTATCGCAGAGTTGACTTATACTTAGCAGATTATGTTGCAGATTCTTAACTAGAAAAACATTAGTAATAATAGGAGTTTCAGAGTTACCGACTTTGCCGATGCCAATCACATATCCTTTTGAATTGTCTCCAAAGTTAACCAACCCTTCGTCTTTGTATATTATATCATTCAGCTTATCTGGATTTCCAGTCATGTGTCTAGAGTATCCACTATCGAGTATCCATTTGTTCTTTTTGGTTTGCACAATTTGTCCGTTGTGGATTGATTCCTTAATCTCCATAAAGCATGTTTCCTGCACATCAAACAATTTTGGTAGACAACTTGAATTTTAACATTGATTATATGCAGACTCAAGAGGCAATGATGATCTAAATATTTCTAAACTAGTATTAACAAACATAGCCATTTTTTAAAACTTTTTCAAAAATCAGATTATGAAATTTTGAAAACCTTGCTCTGATACCAAATGTTAGAAATGCGGATTATGGATCTAAAGGGTAGGATAAACACTAGAGGGAGGGGTGAATGGTGTTTTAAGAAATTACTAAATCTTGTAGAGTTTTTGTTAATTTAAATACAAATGTATGCAATATTCAGACACAGATACGATCACAGAAACAAACATAGATGCAGAAATAAAGTAAACGCAGTGAAGGAAAGAACATACCGGATTTTATACTGGTTCGGAGTTACCATACATCCAGTCCCGCACATAAGTACGGATTTCCTTTCAAAAGCAATCTTTACGATTACACCTTCGATTTCAAGGCTATGAGGTACACCCTCCAGATTCACAATCCTCTGGGTAGAGATACTTGATTTCACAGGCAACAAGTTCACCCAATTGATTTCCTAGGCTACAATCATACCTTTTACACTTGATTGATTTCCAAGGCTACAATCATACCTTTTACACTTGATTGATTTCCAAGGCTACAGTCACACCTTTTCTCACTAAATTGATTACAAAGAAGTCTATAACTCTGAATAGCACTGCGGATCTTGTTGAGATAGTGATAGAGAATCAAATTATAAATGATCTAGTTAGATTCAATGTTGATTTCGGCAGAGTAATGGTAAGAATATGTATAAAGAAATCTAGAAGAAGAAGAAGAGGAGTGAAAACAAAAATAATGA
This sequence comes from Allium cepa, assembly GCA_030765085.1. NCBI lineage: Eukaryota > Viridiplantae > Streptophyta > Magnoliopsida > Asparagales > Amaryllidaceae > Allium > Allium cepa. The sequence goes on along the minus strand of CM060935.1, from coordinate 923,910,373 downwards.
ATTAAAATTCAAAACAACCCCTATTTATTGAAGAACAACAGCTATGTCCATTCATGAAGGGATATGACGAATAGACACTTCTTTTGAAATTCAAAATTTTAAAATCAACTGACACTATGTCGACATGGGTAACTTGGGCATGTCGACATCCCAAAGAAAATTTTGGTGTTTTGTTTTACTTTGAAAATAACTTTTATCTTATACTAAAACTATTTTAAACTTTTATAAATATACTTAACTATAGTTAAAATACATAAATAAATATAGAGAATAATATTTTTGTGTATATAAAATTTTACTATAATTTTATATTTAAATCTAAGTATAAATATAAAAAGTTAAATATATTATTATTAAAGATATTTTAAAACCAAGGATAATTTGATTTTGAGATTAAAGATTATTTTGAGGCTAAAAATATTTAAAATCAGGATAGATGTTTTTGATTCTTTTAAAAGGAAGGTTTTGAAAACATTTTGAAAACAAGATATAATTTTATAAAATCATTTTAAATAAAAGGTTAGCGGATACAAAACGATGTTCCACTAGATTTTTCGTATGTTCCATCCTACTTAGGGTTCCATCCCTTTAACAGGCTCGAAGTGGATTCCATTCCACGAATAAATTGGATTTTAAGATGCCAGTGCTTTTCTAGGAGTTTTAACAAAATTCCTAATTAAATTACTTATTCTTGAAGTCTTGAACTCTTGATAATCTTGATATTCTTGATACTTATGAGTCTTCAATTTTGATATCTCGAATCTCTATACTGTACAGTCTTCATTCTTGGTACATGTATATGCATATATTTCTAAACTATAATGTTATTATTTATATTTTATAATCCTATTCTAAGGTTGTTGTCATCAAAACCATCTTCTTAAGGACTAACAAATTTGTCAAAAGAAATTTATTTGGTAATATAGCTATTGAAATATTAGGTAGCTATTTTTTCTAAGAATAAAAAGAAAAGAATATGAAATTTATTCTTATTCTTTTTTATAATGTTACTTTTTTAGTAGATGTTTACATAAGAATTATCTAATTAAAATAGGATTATTATTTGAGAAAATTAAGCATAATCTTTCATATTTGAGCCAAAATTGATTAAACATGAGTTTTTACTAACTTAAATTCAATCAAACTAAATTTAAGGCATAAATGCAATTGATAAATTCATTAATAAATGTAATTAACATGGCGACCAATAAGGTAATTAATGTCAAAATGAGTTACTTCTCCATTTATTTTGATTTAACTTGACCTTTTCCAAAATATTTTGAATAAACAAAATAAAATAAGAAAAGATATAAAAACTTTGTATGTGTAAAAAATGAATAATGCTTGGTAAAATATATATTCAAGTTGGTTCAATGACCTTGATTTCCATAATATTATAAAAATACTAATTTATTTCTTCTTAAATTATCTTTTACATGGTGGATATGTATAAGATGTATAAAACTCAAAATATTACTTGATATTGTTTTTAGGCTTTGGGTTATTTAAACACGCGTTCAAAGTGACTTTTATACTCAAATCATATTATATAATTGTAAATTAAAATAACTTACTCTTCTCCTTTCAATTCTCTCATAATATTTTCATTTACATTGCTATATTTCCTATTTTTTTGCTTGTTTTCTTGGTCCACTCATAATTATTTTAAACTAAATTCTTTACACTCTAAATTCTTATCCAATCGCTTCAAAATCATTATAAATATTTTCACTTAAGTGTTTGCAAATTTAAAACTTTAAGAACTTGAATAATAATATTTCTCGACAACAAATGTGTCATGCATTTATCCAAACCCATTTGTTATGCAGAACTAAGAAACTTGAAATTTATCGAAATAATTATTTCAATCAGCAAAAATTAATAATTTTAGATTCAAATTGAACAATAACATGATAACATTAACGTAACAAATAAAAGCTTTATAAAAATAATAACAAATTCAAATAATATCTTACTTAACTAATGGAATTTATTTTACGTACACAATCTTATAAATATTAAACCTTCAAATAAATACATAAATTCCAGAATATATTCTACATTCTAGCTATGTTAAACTTTAGCTGGACATGGACATTCCTAAAAACTAATATACTCCAAGTCTATTACTTACTTTTTGTTTTTAGACTTTCATATAAGATTGGGATGAATTTTCTAATTCGTATATTGAATAACTTTCTAGATCCAGTAATAGTTATTTCTAATTCTTTTGTTTTTTACTTGATAATAATAAAGACAATGAAGCAGTAAAGGAGAAATGATAGAAGGATCAATTCAAGGATTTGAGAAGTTCTAGTGTCGCTATTTCTCATTTAATTTGTTCTCTCATAATTTAATGTTTCCAACACTTTATATTATAATATCAATCTTTGTATTACAGTTTCATCTTAGTGACTAGCAATATTAGTTTACTTAGTAACTGAAATTGTGGGATATGAAACAATGCTTGGAAGAGTAACCAGATAATTATGTTTTATCATTGGATACTCCTAAGATTTTTAGTTTTGTTGTAATATGTTTTGTAGCTCAAATTTTTTGAGTGTCTGACATTATTCCTTTTACGTCTACTAATACGCATAGACTAATTTTTCCATTATTGTACAACAATAGTGTATGTGTGATGCAATTTCTTTTTATGTTTTTTATATGTGCGCATAGTTACTTCAATTGAGCTATTTCGTATGAGTTATTTTTATTAATAATGATCTCTTGAATCAATATTTTAGTTTTATAGCTTAAAATTTAAATTTAACGTGTGCATCTTCATAATTATTTATTGATGTATTACATAATCGTTTTAATTTTCTTTTATATGGTGTATAAATGTAGTTGTATATACGTACACGTCTTTTGGATAAATAATTTTCGATATTAAAAATATAAAGAATGTTTAAATGTAAATTATATCTTGAAAATAATGGTTTTACTTGAGTTAATCATAAAAATATGCTTAACCAGATTTGCAAAAAATGTAGTAGCAATCCGTATGCGTAGCACTGGTTCGCACTACGTTTATATAAAAGAGAATATGTGACTATTTTAATTCTTGCTTGTCATTCACTATCATTTAGAATCCTCATCACTCCTTAAAATGATGGGAAATTTTTGTATACCCCTAGAAATTATATACCATTTTAGGCTCGGAAATAAATTTCCATTATATGGCAATAACCACAACAGTATGACCTTTCATTTTCTATTTCACCTATTCAGAAATACCTTCCACCTTCATTTTTAAATTTTATTCTAATTTCATCAGCTCGGATGTATCTTCCACTTTTCTCAATACTACACTCTTTACCTTAGTTATAAATTTACAATATAGTAACATTTTTCTTTCTTCTCTCCACACTTTCATACAGTATAATTTTGTAGCTTCTTAGTTTATTTTTCATATTAACGTTTTTTCCATCACATTTAAACTGTATTCTTGATTTATATCGACTTAAGATTTCAATTTATATAGTTTTAATTGATTTTATTAGTTTTCTAATTAATTTAGTCTAACTATTCGATAGTTCTTCACTTTTGTACGATTTCATTGTTTTCCAATAGCTATGTCTCTACCTATTATTTTGAATGGTTAACTTTTTGTAGAAAAATTACTTAAAACTAAAAAAATATTGGGTTATGGATCGATTCGGCACAATTTAGAGATTTGATATTCATTATTTATCTATTTATTGAATTTAAGGTTAAATTTGTTGTTTTTCTTCCAAATTTCAGAATTTAGATCTTTTCTTCGAGATTATATCTGAAAATTTATTTTATAATTATTTTTGTTTCGATTAATATGATTATGAGTTTAGTTTCCTTCATTCATTTTGTAGAAGATTATTGGATTACAAAATTCATGCAAACATAGAATCTTCAATTGTTCCGCAAAATTTGTTAAAAGTAAGGCTAAATTATTATTTTTCACGTGCAAGTTTTATGTCAAATTTGAATTTAATATTAAATTCATTTTAGTTTAATTATGAATTTTTTCCTTCATTATTTTGAAGAACATTGTTAGTTTATCAATTTTTACGTTCCAAAGAACCCCAATTGTTTGGAATAATTCATTAGAGGAAATTTTAAAATATGAAAATAAAAGAATATTCAAATTAATGAAAGAAATTTATTAGTATTTATTAATTAGTATTAAGTAGTATTTTTAATTAAGTAGTATTTTGAATTTTAAGTCTTTTTTCTCACTTTAGTTAATTATTAACTGGAAAAAACACACATATAGATATTAAATAATATAATATAATCTGATCAATTTTCCTTTTCTCAAACATATGTTTATAAAAAATCAAGTTTGGTGAGAATGATTTTTTTCAAACCATAAATTTTCATACCGTATTTTGGGAAAAAAATATAAATATACATGCAGCACTTTTACACTACAGTGGTCAAGTTTAAAATTTGCTTAAAAATTTGGTTTTAAATATGTTTTTGTGAATTTACTTCTTCTTTGATGTTTTACCAAGTTTTAGCCTAACTTGAATTATATTCGTAAATCTGAATAATCAACATTGAGTTTATAATATATTTCTGTGCTACAATCAAATTCTAAGGTATCGTATAGAACAATTTGGTGATTACATGCAATGTTCAAATATCTTCATTTTATTTTCAAATTTTTCGTTTTTTAGATGTTAAGATATAATCATAGATGGAAAATATGATTTTCCATAAATGTTTATGAGTATTTGAAATTTCAATATGAAGAATTGTGTCACTTAAACTAATAAAAAGAATTAAATAGAAGGAATTAATTACAAAACAATTCAGTTTAACTTAAATTGAATTTTATTAGAGAATTAATCTATTATAATAAATTATCTTTAATACTGAGAGAACCAATCTAATTAGTTGGAAAATTAATTTTGACTTATTAGTCCATATTCATCGACAAAAGTTCAAATGCATTTTAAGTTCAAAATATATGAAGGAACATACAAACTTAATTTTTATGTGCATTTAGCAATTTGGTCCATATTCTAGGAGTTTGTAAGTTAGGAGTTCATTGCCTATTATTACAAGAATTTTTTCTTTTCTTCAACAAACATAGCATGAGTACAAAATAAATGAGCAGATATGCATGTAAATAATCAAAACACTTATTAAAATAATGCTTGGTAATAATTGATTATGCTTTGATTCAACATTATATTTTTCTTCTACTTGAAAGGTAATATCGTATACTCAATAAATTATGAAACCATATCATTTACATCTTAGATGCATAACGTTCATACTATGTTATGATGTTATACCATGTCATACTGGATGTACACACAAAACTAAAAATTAAATGAAACTATGTTTGAATGTAGAGTTCGGTGTGGGGTAAAGCATGTTTGTTGTGTTGGAAATAATCTTAGTTTTTGGGAAATGTTGCTTTTTTTGAAAAAATTAATTTTTGTTTTTGGAAAGACCAAAATTAAGAATGGAAAAAAATCTAGACTTAACAAATATATTTTGGAGAATTATAGAAAATGCTTTGTCAAGAAGAATCTAAAAAACAGAAGATTGAAGAAAAATTTAGAAAAGAAAAGTCTAGAGAGTATACTCCATTATAAATTGAGATGTGTTATCTCATTTGATGTATCTAAGCAATTAAATGAAATTATAGCAACAAAAAAAAGAAGTGCGAAGAAAATAAAACTTATTTCCTCCTTTACAAAATATTCTCTCAATCTCCATTAGCAAATTAGGAGTTACTTGTTCCTCCTTCTTCCTATAGAAATTTCTCAATAGTGGTATCAGAGCTTGGTTGCTAACCAAGAAAGATGGCAAACAGAGAGACTTTTTTCAAGTTCCTTTATTAAAGAAGGAGAATTATGAAAATTGGAGCATTCAAATGAAGGCGCTGCTTGGATCGCAAGATGCGTGGGATATCGTAGGAAATGGGTATGAAGAACCCGCTGATATTTCCACTTTATCCCAAATTGAAAGGGATAATTTAAAGAGCTTGAAGAAGAAGGATTTACAAGCCCTAGTTATCATTCATCAAGGCTTAGATGATGATATGTTGAGAAGATAGCGAATGCGTCTACTCGTAAGGAAGCATGAGAGATTTTGGAGAATGCACTGGAATTGATAAAATAAAGAAAAATTGATTACAAACTATGCGAGGTAGGTTTGAATTTTTATATATGAAATCATCAGAATCAAATGATGATTATTTTTCTGGAGTTTTATCTATTGTAAATCAAATGAAAAAGTATAGAGAAAAAATAGATGATTCTAGAGAAAAATTTACAATATTTGGATTCAAATTTGATACCATAATTGTAGCAATTGAAGATTCTGAAGATGTAAAACTATGAACATTGGTCAACTCATGGAAATGCTAAAAGTCTATGAATAAAAATTAAATAGACAAGCACCATTGTCCAAGTGGTTAATTGATTCGGCTTAGTGCAGGATGTCACAAGTTCGAAACTTGCTTTCGAACATTTATTTGACATGGGATATGTTGTCCCATTGATTTGTTGTATATAAAGTACCAGTTCAAAAAAAAAAATAGAATAGTTGAAGAAGAGCCGTTAGACAAGCTCTTCAAATTAGACCCACGACGGATGGTGAAATAGAATATATTAAAGAAGACATCTTAGCTGATAAGAAGGACGGAAAGGAAAACAACGAAATAGAGAGAATACTGCAATGGAAGGGGAAGACAAAACAAATACTTACATGGAGAAGATTTTTGTAGAAGAGTCGTCAAAGATAACCGAAGAGAAAGTCATAAGGATTGCAGTTGAAAACCTTTCAAAAACTAATGAAGTGAAAAAGGAGGCTATCAAGGTAGTAAAAACTGAAAAGGTGGATGAAGAAGCTGAAAAGAAGGAGAAAGTGAAAGAAAAAAACGATTAAAAGATGGAAAAGAAGATGATGAAGAAAATAAAGTAAGCACAGAAGATGTCAATAATGAAAAGTATGAAAGCAAAGGAAATGAAATTCAAGAGATTTGAGGAGATTTAAAATATGAGCAAAAGTTTAAAGAAATGAAAGTGAAGAATAATAAAGAAGTAAAAAAGGAAAAGACCAAAGAGGAAGTTAAAGAGACCAACGATGAATTTCACGAAGATATTGGATTGGTTAAAGATTGCAGGAGTAAATTTAAGGTAGAATGGAAAGATAACATATATGACTCGTTCAAAATTTACAACACTAAACGCCTACTTTTTGGAGCATTCTATGGTAACAAAGGAGGACGAAGTGAATGGAGCACCACAACGATTCATGAAATTACATCGAAGATCTCGATTTTGGGGAAGAACGTCAATACAATAAGGAAAGATTGGATAATATCTCTATTCTATCGAAGCACGTAAAATACAAAGATTTGAAATTTTACTCAGACTTACAAAACCAAGTTTACGAAGGGGGTGTTGGAAATAATCTTGGTTTCTCGAAAATGTTGATTTTGTTGACAAATTTAATCTTTGTATTTTGGAAAGATGAAAATTAAGAATGGAGAAAAATTAAGACTTAACAAATATGTAATTTGGAGAATTCTAGAAAATGCTTTGTCAGGAAGAATATAGAAAATAGAATATTGAAGAAAAGTCTAGAGAATATACTCCATTAGAAATTGAGATGTGCTATCTCATTTGGTGTATCTAAGCAAGTAAATATAATTATAAGCAAGCAAAAAAAAGAAAAGTGCAAAGAAAATAAAGCTTATTTCCTCCTTTACAAAATATTCCTTCAATCTCCACTTGCAAATTAGGAGTTACTTCTCCCTCCTTCTTCTTGTAGAAATTTCCCAACATGTTGAAGGAGTGGTATGACAGATGTTTTTATTTAGCTCATTTAGAAAGAATTTGACAAAATAAAAAAAAAAATCATTGGTGGACATAGTTGCTATGCAAGTTTTGTGATAGTTATTTGTTGAAAAATGACATAATTCATTTTTGCCTATTCCTGGTTCCTTCAAAATTTAGTTCATAATAAAGAAAATTAACATGACAACTTCTTGCGTTCTCTAAAACTATTATTTTACTAAATATGTCTTCTAAATTCATTTAAATATTTCTTTCTTTTTAAGCATTGATACACATTTTATAATTACTTTGTTAAGTTCTATAATGTAGCTTACTATAGTAAATTTATTTGAACAATAATAAATAAGTTTTAGAGGTTTAATTCATTTGATGATAATAATAATAATAATTAATTTTTAGTAGTTTAATTCATTGACTGCAATAATCTTACTGTCATTTTCAATGAAATGTTATCAATGGTATTTTATATAGGGTTTTTAGGCTCAGGAAAAAGTTGGACAAAAATTTAGTTTCAGAGACAAGAAGATTGTTTTTTAGGCTGAAGGAAATTTTTTAGTGTAAATCACAGAATGATGGTTGTAACTATCATTCTCTATTTAACACTAAATAGTGCCCTTCAGACTGAAAAGCAAACTTGTAGTCCTTGAGAATAAATTTTTTGTAACTTTTTACATGTGTCTATTTTCCTAAAGTATATATTTTTGTTATGGTAATATGCATATCATTTGGAATTATTCCAATTGATTTACCGTTTAAGTTACCTTGTCTACATGAATATTTGGTTTGGAAAAAAATATTGAACCGTTCAAAGAATTAAAAGTACACAATATTTATACTTTATGTATGTTTCCCATGTAATTTTATCTTACATAGATATTTGGAAAAGCTACTATAATTTTTTTCCAAGCCAATTAGTAATGGATGTAGTTAAAAAGTGTAGTGATATAATCCTTGAACCTTAATTCATTTGAAAGACATTTGGAGTATTTCACTTTTAGAACAATTTCTATGTGAAACAGTGAAAGATTTGGAGTGCTATAATCATCCAGAATTGTGTATACGTTCAAATTTATATGTTAAAAATACGATATACTCTTATGAATCTATGTCTTTTGCATTTTTAAAACTAATAGGTATGCATAGTATGATTCTTATCAAGTTAGGAATATTGATAGTTGATGTCTGTATTTGTTGTTGTTTGGAGAAGAAGAGTGTGAGCATGTTTATTATATTTGGTTATTTTACCGGAAGTTTAAAGGCTGGAGTAGAAGTTTGAATTTACCTTAATTCAGTTAAATAAATGACTCGCTAAATATGATTTTATAAACGTGTTGTTTGTGACGTGAATGAATAGTCAAACCAAAACGCTGAAACTAACATGTTCATCCTGTTATTATTAAGCAAATTCTGATTATGCCTTGTTATTTTCTTTGCACACCTCATTAGATGTTTTCTCAAATTTTCTTTTCAACGTTTCCTTGGTGGGTATTAAAACTACAAACCTACTTGAGTCCTGTGTTAAAAATCAAAAACTCATTGCCTTCGATAGAAATGTTAAGAAACATAGTTGAATGCAGGTAAAGCATATAGTACAATGTAAGGTTGGAACATAGTGTACATCATACTTAGAATTGACAAAAATCTCATATGTTGCGAATTTGGAACTAATCAGAACATAGTTTGATACATAATGCAATGGTTGAACTATGTATCGCTTACGGTCAGTGTCAGCCAACCATCTAGGACTTGATCCATGGTTGCTAAGGGTATAAGTTAGGACTTGAACTATTACGTTGCACGTTATTCTTTAATTCATTGCTTTGTCACAGTAGAACGTCAATATTTTTTGAAACATTAGGACATTTAGTTGCCTTCTTCACCGTCCCGGACGGTGTTGCCCAGACGAAGGTATCAGTTGTCTTGCCTTTGAACCGAACCTGCTTATGGTCACAACGTTGGTTTAAAAAAGATAACGTCGAATCCAGATCAAGCAAAGCTACATGTATTGATTTTTATACCTATTCAGTTTGTTGATGAAATCTCAAAAAACGCCCACGACGTATAGATATTATGAAAAACGATCAATTTAAAAAATGCAGTTAACATACAAAGTAGAAAACAACTTATTTTTATTTTTCGTGTTTTGAGAAATAATGGAAGCATGACAAACAAATCATTCTTCCGTCGTCTCTCATCCCCTCCATCGTTGTCACGATCGAAATTTTCAACCTTCGAAAATCGACATCAATACGTCCGCTGTATTACATGTCGAACAATCAAATGCCGGAATACCATATCGTTAGGGAAAAGAAGAAAGAGGTAGAAGAAGAAAACAGAACAATAACACAGAATATCACAATCACAGCGAATCAATATATAATAGATAACAACTGGTCTTTATACAAAAAGAACTATATTTGTTATTTATACATTACATCATTAGAGTACAATAAATCAACAACTCAATACTGGTAATTTATAATAACTTGTCCTCACAAAAGCTGAATATAAAGCCTACAATACACATGGAGATATAAACCAGATACGTGTGATACGTTTTTGCCATCCAACTCATCTCATGTGCTTCATAGCATCCTATCCAGTATCTGTAATACTCGGTCTGAACCGAGCATTATAATAAAATAACACCCGAGTCGGTCAGAAAAACCAGCGTAAGAAAACACAATCAATTTGAATTATTTAAATTTTCAAAATTGTTTGAAAATCAAATGTATCTCGTAAGACCATGCCACGCATAAACACGATGGGTTTTTTTACCTTACAATAACCCAAAACATTTCATATCAAATCATCTGATACTATATTAGTGTCTAAGTACAAATACATATTCAAATAGCTGAAATGCTTGCAACTCATGTTCCGGCATAGTTGGGCACAATCAAAACCGTACGGCGCTTATTGGAGAATGTGTTCCATACGAATGACTAGGCATTGAGGTATCACCTGTCACAGCACACTTCCAGAACATCGTACCAAGGACCACACCAGAATCCCCTAGAACACAAGACCGGACTATCCCTAATCTAGATAGACCGAATATGCTATCACCTTGGGTGTTTCCACTCTTTTTTCGAGCTCCTTCCATGAATCGTAGCAATAACATATGAGGGTATTTAGAAGGGTGATAAACATACCCTAATTGAGTGCTACCCACTTAGCCTTGTCGCGTCTGTCCTACTTTCAGTATTCCCAATTGATGAGGTTAGAGGCTAGATTACCTTTTTAAGAAATTTTTACTTAGAATGCTCATTGTCCTTTAATGATAATGTAATGAAAACATTCATCCATACAAGTCCATTTGGATCCGAATGGAACCGAAGACACTATTCCGACTACATCCATTTTGGAATAATCCTCAAGATTAGTAGCGATTAGCCTTTGCACTTCACTGTTCCATCTTCGACTTCATGCTCTTGTTTTCACATCAAAAACGTACTCGTTAGATCAAATTGGTTTTCGGATAACAAATCTAATCCCGGTCTTTTCGAAAACAACATTTGATATTTTTTGGTAAACTCAACCCCAGCTCTTTGGAGGAAAAAAACAGACGAAAATAAGATCGGAGATCACCTCTTAACAGTTAGCGGACGGATTTCCTTATCAACGTCCTAGAAGAACGAAACGAGTTTATACGTACAGTATAGCACCTCGAACGGTAATTGTACCATATAAATCCCCTATTTATCTTATATTTTCCCAAAGTTATATTTCGGATCCATATTTGATAGTCGGTTATTTAACTATCAAATAAAACAATCATACTATCACAATAATTATTTTCCACTGTAAAACACTAAGCCTTATTCAATTTAAATTTCAGCCACTTAAATCCCTTTATCCAAAATATATACTTTTCTTATCGAATTTAGTATGTTCACAACTACTCTTTTCAAAGATATTTGGAAACCATAAAATAATTTGGAAGAAACCACAGCGGTATCAAACCATGGATTCACAGCTCAACGGTTACGTCTCTATCCCAGAGAAATCCAAGACTTAAACGCAGGTACTCACTGCCTCTGATTTTGCCATGCGAGTATACCATTACTTTCCAAGAAATTTGTTTAAAAATTTTCAAAATAATACTTGTGAAATTTCTATAATAATATTCCAAATTAAACTCTAGGCAAACTACTTTTTAAATAAAAGCTATTATATGAAATATAAATACTGAATAGTTTATCCTTGAAAATAATAATACTGATTAATTCTTAGATAAAAATTGACTTACTATAAACTAACTGAACTAATATTTAAATATACTTTAAACAATTTTAAACAACTAAATAATTAAATTTTCTCTAAAATATTCTTTAAAACACTTTTAAATTTTTCCCAGTTACTAATTAAAAATCCTTCCTTTTAAAAACCAACTTAACTTCTCAATAAATTATACCTTTTAATCTCAATTTCACTACAGCCAGTTAACTTGAAAAAATCCCTCTCGATTAATTCCAAATTTGATTTACGTCCCAATTCCGTAAATTCCCTTTCCACATTTACAAAAATAAATCTACCATTTATTTTTAAACCGATTTACCCATATCCTTATAAACCCTCACCGTAAATTTATATCTCGATTTTATCCACTGATAATCACTTACTTTATTTATAAACCTAATGCTATAAATTTCATAGTCTCATTTCCTGTTTATAACAGTTTCACAACACTTAATCGATCTCTAAATTAAATTCCATTTTTTTTTAAATTATTTTCTTAAATAACCCAACTATATCCCCAAAACCCAACTAAATTCATATTTCACTTCCTTTTTATAACTTTAAAATCTTATTTTAATCCGGAACATCAATTTCATATTTTATTTTCAAATTTCCTTTTTATTTTCCCAAAGCTATTTTAATCTCGATTTTAAAATCTTTTTACACTTAAATGAATCGCTTAAGATTTATTACTAAAAATCCTTTGTTTATATTATTCCAAAATCCATATTTTCCATATTCCAAAATTTAGCAAGTACAAATTCTGAAACCAAACTATTAATTTTACCCAAAATTCATTTCTTTTAACAAATCCAAATTTCATTATAAATATTTTTACTTTAAACTTTCCTTTTTATTTTCTTTTCCAATTTTTAAACATTTATCATTGGTATTTAAAAATACCAAAATCTAACCAGTAATACTATAACATTCAATAAATTTAGATTCCACAATAATCTATCAAAAATTATTAAAATAAATCATATATCACTATATACGAAAATTAAGTTCAACATTTTTGAGGAATCCAGTTGGATCCCTCCAACCTGTTTCCCTGCATCCACAGGTTTTAGCACAATATAAAAATACCAATCCCACTTCAAGGGGGATATCACGGTATATAGGGTCATCCGCTATTATGCGGGGCGCATAGGGTCTCGTTCGCTATACATACGCGGGAATATCAATCACTCCAATATATATACTACGATATATAATATCACATCCAGTTGGTAATAATTTATCAATTCAACCAATCAAATCAATAATTAATTTTAACTATTTAAATAAATTGCGGCAATCCAAAGTTGAGTGAGATTAAATCACCATGACTTTTTATTTGCAAACCATTCTAATCTCGACCCTTTTTCACAATATTTGGACCTCATATAAAGGAATTACAAATTTTATAATATTTAGTTAATCGAACAATTAATTACTGATAAATTTATTAAATCAACTAATTGAAAGAAATGTTAATTACCTCCTCTCTGATACACACATGCAAAGAAAAAGCCGAGCAACTCGTCCCCATACTCATCGATTCAACATTCAACCGCGCCGAGCTTCATCCCTTGATGATCTCGACCTCCCTACCACCGAAGCTTGGTCTCTGGTCCACTATGTTGAGATGTGACACTACCAGGGTTCACAGACCGTATGAAGTCGCGGTGATCATTTCGTGGTCAATCTCTTCAAAATCTTGGCAGCTGATGCACCTTCGTTTGTCGATCCCCTAAGAAAATGACACAGTGCCTTACTGTCTCGAACCATATTTCTGTCTCCGAATCAATTGCCCTAACCTCTTGTCATCGCCGCGCTTGCATTCTCCACCAGAGCTCCCTTGGGCGTCTCAAAAATAAATCGCGACCACAAAACTCACGATCGAACCTCTCCCTCTAGTAGCCCATCATTCACTGGCATCGCCTAATCGAACGCAAGACCAATCCTAGCCTTGACAAAGTACGAACACGGCCTCGCCTTCCCTAATGACGAGCCATGTTTTTCACCTGCTTCCCAGGCTCCACGATTTTGTTCACGAATTCGACTACGAGATATTATTGTTTTTAAATTCAACTCGCGACCATTTCTTTTTTTTTAACGATAGAATTTTGGAAAGAAAAGCTCGGTCGTGTTTGAAAAGGGTGGGAAGTGTGTTTTACATGGCAAGATGTTTTCACATCATAGGGTAGCCGAGAAGATAGAAAGCATGTTGATGTGAACGATTGAAAAATTAATATATATAATTTAAAATTTTAATTTACCTCGATTTCGCAACTAAAATTTTTGAACCCCTAACGAGACATGCTGCTGGATGTTTCTAATGTTATATCACTATTCTGCACGTAATGGAAAAGGTTTCGAGTCCTAATTCGATCGTATGGAGAAGATAGCTTTTTGGACCCAATTGTTATACTAAAATTTTGATATAAATTTTAGCGCGTTTCTATCCTATACGACCAAATGATAACTTCAAACGCTACGAAATTTGAAATTTGATAATCATACACTATTACGGATCCAATGGAACTAATTTCGTCGAATTCCGAGACAGTGCCCCAGAAGGCTATTTTTAAATGTCAATTCAAATGATATATTTTTAAAACTGAACAAATCACTTTTAAATTCAAATTTAAAAGTTCTATTACCTTCGTTATTATTAATATAAATTTTATAAGGCTTTAAATTATTTTTAACAAGCTTAATACTTAGGATTCAGTATTTTACCCAATTTTCAGTTATTGAATTCAATAATTAAATTATCCAACAAATGATTATATTTGAAATTCAACTTAAAAATTAAATTTTTAAATATTTAAAATCAATTAAATATTTTAATTTTAAATATCCAAAATTCTAGGTGAATTTCATCCTCGAAATTGCTTAGAAAGAAGAATGGTCCAAAACCCATTTACTATTTCCCAAAACCAAACGGTTTTAAACCACTTTTCGAAAACAATTTTCATTGGAAAACACTTTATCACTTTTACTAATTTCCAAATTCATCCATGGCTTACAACTAATATTATCTCCTCAATCATTCAAATTATAATTTAAAACCAATTTTAAATTATCGAAATTTTCTTCAAATTTTTTCTAGTTCCTTAGTTTTCGGAATTTTTTGCTAACGTCTCATTTGCACTACTAGACCTGATAGACTACAAAACAGCCTCTACATGCCCAAGTCATCAAATAAAACAAAAGCCAAGCGGCTCAATCAGAAAATCATCAATTTCATACAACAATTTAAACACATACCTTTTTTTCGGGCAATCAAATCTTTACTTCTGAAATCAAAGACATCAATTTAGCTTTTGCTTTTAATTATCTACACCTTACTTATCAATAACATCTAATCAAACAATTCAAAAATCATTTTTTTAGCATTTTCAAGTTCTAATATTTATTTTGCAAAACCCATACTATTTACATATCATTCGTACGCAATATCAACTCTGATCTCTCGCTCGATCACATAATTTCACCTCCGAAGTAGTATCGTTCACACGACTATCTAGTGCGGACTCAAATCTGGTTATTTGATCAGAAACTGTCATTCTTCAGCCACATACTATAATAGAGAATTTCAAAATCGATAAAAAAATCCATATTTAGAGTTCCCCGTCGAAAATCGAGCGAAAAATCCTAACTCGGATCGATATAAATTATCTCGAAATTATTTGCTCATATCTAGATCAAATCGTTATGCGAATAAAATAATATACATACAACTTACGTATTTATTTCAATTAATTCCTAGCTATATCAAATTCTTTCTATTCACATTTGTACTTTACAGTCGTTATCCACTTTTATTTTATTCACTTGCAATTTTCCATTTTCAGTTATTTACCTTATTTGATCCGCATTCAAATATTTTTCTTGGTACATTTTTCCAACACCAACTTTACTTAAGAACTTCACCATCAATTTCTTAAGTCTATTTTAAACATTGTATATAACTTCTTATATTAATTTTTTTTTACTTCATCAATTAATTTTACATCCATTTTCATTCAAATTAAAGTTTCAATTCCATTTGAACTCAATTTATCTTCCAAATCTTTGAACATTGAATTTTATCGACCATATCTCAACCCATATATGATTCATTAAATTTTTTTTCATATCCTGATCAATTTTTATTTCCAAACTTTTATTTTATTTAGTCAATTCGAACTACATTTTTTTCAATTGCACTTTATTCAACATAATTCAAATTAAACATCATTCCAATGTTCAATTTCAATTCCATTTACTTACAAATTAAATAAGTTTGTTCACCACTAATTTATTACCAACTTAATAAATTCTATTTCAATAACTATTCTGTTTAGCCTGCTTAGGCTAAATTTCCCAAAATTCACTCTTATTTAACTTAATTCAAGTTAAATTTCACTCCACAAAATCAAATTTCAAAATTTCTAAAGTTATCAAACCTACCAATATTATATTCGCCAATTTTTTCCAATTCACTTCATTTAATTTGTTTCCGTTACTAATTTATTTCATTATCACCCTTACTTTTTGTTAACTTTTCTTAAGTTAATTTTTTTTCCAAACAAATTTCAAATTTTTATAAGTCTCTAAACTTATTGATACTCCATAAAACATTTTATATCAAACTTTAGGGTTTTAACCAATTACTTGAATATTTCAAAATCATTTCTGGAATCAATTACATATTCATAAACCATTTGTATATCAAATTATTCCTTTGCATTTCAAACCAAAATCAGTTTTTCCAAGGCAAAAATCCAATTGCAAATCATTTTTGAAGTCAAATACACAAACACACACAACCTTTTATATATCAAATCTTTCCTTTGAATTCCAAGTCAAATTAGTTTTCCAAAATAAACTCCAATTCAAATATTTAGGTAGCAATTCCTCCCTTGAAAACTCGAAAATGAAAGTCGATGATGCTGCAGCCATCATGGAAATTATTTTCTAGCGACCGTAGTGAGTTCAATGCTTTTTTTCCTTTAAAACATTTATATTCAAAAATATTCTCCAAATAATATCACTATTACTTTCCAACTTTGAAAAACATTTTCAAAACCAACGAGATTTAAACTCCCAAATTTCCAAATTTTAAATCCTTTGTAAATTATTTTTATAAATTATATCATCTTCAAATATTCCTTTGGAATTCCATTCCATTTCAATTTATAAATCACATTTATAAATTCATATTTACGAATTTTCGTTTTGTTAGATGAATTTACTTTCTTACTTTTGATTATAATTTCAATTTTTACACAGTCACCACAACAACAAATGATAATAGTTTAATATTATCATTTCCTAACAACCAAGCAAACCATATATAACCATAATAATTTCTGTAAAATTATTTTTTCTTATATAAAATAATTTGGGTAAAATTATTTCATTTACTCCATTTAAAACAATATCGTGTCTAGTTGCTCTGTTCGAGTGTTTAGAGATCCTCATTAATAACGTTAATTACTCGTATTGACCTGAATCCATAAGTCACTCAATAGATCAATCAAAACAATATAAAACAATTTTATATTCACTAACAAATACGCGCTCATATCTATTAATACATTCAAACTCATTCTAGGTGTTATTGACCCTATCTCTAATGATTAATCCCATTTAGAGCCAAGGTTCTCTCTTAACCTTCAGCTTTGATACCAAGTGTCACGATCTAGATTTTCGACCTTCGAAAATCTACATCAATACGTCCACTGTATTGCATGTCGAACGATCGAATGTTGGAAATACGAGATAGTTAGGAAAAGAAGAAAGAGGTAGAAGAAGAAAACAGAATGATAACACAGAATCTCACAATCGCAACGAATCAATATATAATAGATAACAACTGGTCTTTATATAAAAAGAACTGTATCTGTTATTTATACATTACATCATTAGAGCATAATAAATCAACAACTCAATACTGGACAATTATAATAACTTGTCCTCACAAAAGCAGAATATACAGCCTATAATACACAGCGGAATATAAACTAGATATGTGTAATACGTCTTCGCTATCCTGCTCGTCTCCTGAGCTCCATAGCATCATATCATCTATTTGTAATACTTGGTCTAACCCGAGCATTATAATAAAATAACACCCGAGTCAGTTTGGTAAACCAGCGTGAGAAAACACAATCAATTTGAATAATTTAAGTTTTTAAAATCCTTTGAATATCAAAGGTATCTCGTAAGACCACGCCACACATAAACGCGACAGGTTTTTACCTTAGGATAACCCAAAACATTTCATATCAAATCCTATGATATTATATTAGTGTCTAAGTACAAATACTTATTCAAATAGCTAAAATGCTTGCATCTCATGTTCCAGCATAGTTAGGCACAATCAAGCCATATGGTGCTTATTAGAGAATGAGTTCTATATGAATGACTAGGCATTAGGGTAACACCTGTCACAATACACGTCTAGAACAACGTACAAAGGACCATGTCGGGATCCCCTACAACACAAGACCGGACTATCCCTGACCTGGATAGACTGAATATGCCATCACCTTGGGTGTTCCCACCCTTTTATCAAGCTCCTTCCATAAACCATAGCAATAATATCCGAGGGTATCTAGAAGCGTGATAAACATATCCTAATTGGGTGCTACCCACTTAGCTTTGCTATATCTCCCCTGCTTTTCAGTCATTCTTGGTTGATGAGGCTAAAGGCTTTTTTAAGAAATTTTCACTTAGAATGCTCATTGTCCTCCAATGACAATGTACTAATAGCATTCATCATTATAAGTCCGTTCTGGGTCCAAATGGAACTGAAGGTACTATTCCTACTACATCTATTTTGGAATCATTCTCAGGATTAGTAGCGATTAGCCCTTGCACTTCACTGTTCCATTTTAGACTACATGCTCTTGTTTTCACATCGAAAACACACTCTCGTTAGATCGAAGTGGTATTCGGACAACAAATCTGATCCCAGTCTCTTCGAAAACAACGTTTGATATTTTTCGATAAACTCAACCCCAGTTATTTAGGAAATAAACAGACGAAAATAAGATCGGAGATCACCTCCTAACAGTTAGTGGACGGACTTTCTTATTAACGTCCTAGAAGAACAAAACTAGTTTATATGTACAGTATAACACCTCGAACGGTAACTGTACCATATAAATCCCGAATTTCTCCTAGATATTCCCAAAGTTATATTTTGGGTCCATATTTGATAGTTGGTTATTTAACTATCAAATAAAACAATCATACAATCACATATTTCATTTCCAATGAAAAACGCTTGGTTTTATTCAATTTAAATTTCAGTCGCTTAAATCCCTTTATCCAAAATATATACTTTCGTTATCGAATTTAGTATGTTCACAACTACTCTTTCCAAAGGTATTTAGAAACCTTTAAAATAATTTGGAAGGTACCACAGCGGTATCAAACCATGGATTCACGGCTCAATGGTTATGTCTCTATCCCAGAGAAATCCAAGACTTAACCGCAGACACTCACTGCCTCTGATTATGTCATGCGAGTATACCATTACTTCCCGAGAACTTTGTTTAAAAATTTCAAAATAATACTTGTGAATTTCTGTAATAATTTTCAACGTTAAATTATGGGCAAACTTTTTTTTATATAAAAGCTATTATATAAAATATATGTACTGAATAGTTTATCCTTGAAAATAATAATGCAGATTAAGTTCTTAAATAAAAATTAACTTACTATAAACTAGCTGAACTAATAATATTTAAATATACTTTAGACAATTTTTAAACAACTAAATAATTAATTTTTCTCCGAAATATTCTTTAAAACACTTTTAAAATTTCTCAGTTAATAATAAAAAATCCTTCCTTTTAAAAACCAACTTAACTTCTCAATAAAGTATACCTTTCAATCTCAATGTCACTATAGTCGGTTAACATTAAAAAAAATCCCTCTCGATATATTTCAAATTTGATTTATGTCCCAATTCTGTAAATTCCCTTTCCATATTTCTAAAAATAAATCTACCATTTATTTTTAAACCGATTTACCCTTCTTCTTATAAATGCTCACCATAAATTTATATCTCAATTTTATCCACTGATAATCACTTACTTTATCTATAAATCTAGTTTTATAAATTTCATAGTCTCATTTCTCGTTTATAACAGTCTCACAACACTTAATCGATCTTTAAATTAAATTCCATTTTTTACTTAAATAACCCAACTTTATCCCCAAAACCCAACTAAATTCAGATTTGACTTCCTTTTTTTAATTTTAATATCTTATTTAAATCTGGAACATCAATTTCATATTTTATTTTCGAATTTCCTTTTTATTTTCCCAAAACTATTTTAATCTCAATTTTAAAATCTTTTTACACTTAAACGAATCGCTTAAGTTTTTTACTAAAAATCCTTTTTTATATTATTCCAAAATCCATATTTTCCATATTCCAAAATTTATCAAGTACAAATTCTAAATCCAAACTATTCATTTTGCTCAAAATTCATTTATTTTAACAAATCCAAATTTCATTGTAAATATTTTTACTTCAAATTTTCCTTTTTATTTTCTTTCCCAATTCTTAAACATTTGTCATTGGTATTTAAAGATACTAAAATTTAATCAGTAATACCATAACATCCAATAAATTTAGATTCCACTATAATCTATCACAGATTATTCAAATAAATCATATATCACTATATACGAAAATTAAGTTCAATATTTTAGGAATCCAGTTGGATCCCTCCAGCCTGTTTTCTGCATCCATAGATGTTGGCACAATATAAAAATACCAATCCCACTTCGAGAGGAATATCGTGGTATATAGGATCATCCGCTATTATGCGGGGCGCATAAAGTCTCATCCGCTATATATACGCGGAAATATCAATCACGCCAATAAATATACTGCTATATATAATATCACATCCAACTAATAATAATTTATCAATTCAACTAATCAAATTAATAACTAATTTTAACTATTTAAAATAAATTGCGATAATCCAAAGTTGAGTAGGATTAACTCACCTTGACTTTTTATTTGCAAATCATTCCATCCTCGACCCTTTTTCATGATTTTTAGACCTCGTATAAACGAACTACGAATTTTATACGATTTAATTAATCGAACAATTAATTACTGTCAATTTATTAAATCAATTAATTGAAAAAAACGTTAATTACCTCCTCTCTAATATACACACATGCGAAGAAAAAGCCGAGCAACTCATCCCTATACTCATCGATTCAACATTCAACTGCGCTGAGCTTTATCCCTTAATGTCCTCGACCTCCCTGCCACCAAAGCTTGGTCTCTGCTCCACCATTTTGAGATGTGACACTTTTAGGGTTCACAGACCATATGAAGTCGCGGTGATCATTTTGTGGTCAATCTCTTCAAATCTTGGCAGCTGATGCACCTCCGTTTGCTGTTCCCTAAGAAAACGACACCGTGCCTTACTGCCTCAAACCATATTGTCGTCTCCCAATCAATCGCCCCAACCTCTTGTCATCGCTGCGCTCGCATCCTCCATCAGAGCTCCCTCACGTGCATCTCAAAAAGAAATCGTGACCTCAAAACTCACGATCGAACCTCTCCCTTCAGTCGCCCATCATTCACTGGCATCTCCTAATCGAACGCAAGACCAACCCTAGCCTCGACAAACTACGAACACAGCCTTGCCTTCCTTGATGACGAACCACCTCTTCACCTGCTTCCCAGGCTCCTCAATTTTGTTCACGAATTCGACTACGAGATATTATTATTATTATTATTATTATTATTAAATTCAATTCGCGGCCATTTCTTTTTTGTTTTTTTTGAACAATAGATTTTTTAAAAGAAAAGTTCGGACGTGTATGAAATGGGAGGGAAGTGTGTTTAACATGGTAAGATGTTTTCACATCATAGGGTAGCTGAGAAGATAGAAAGCAAGTTGATGTGAACGATTAACAAATTAATATATATAATTAAATAAATTAATTTACCTCGATTTCGCAACTAAAAATCTCAAACTCCTATCGAGGTATGCCGCTATGCATTTATAATGTTATACCCCTATTCCTAACGTACTGAAAAAGGTTTCGAGTACTAATTCGATCATATGGAGAAGATAGTTTTTTGAACCCAATTATTATACTGAATTTTCGATATAAATTTCAGCGCATTTATATCCAATATGATCAAACGATAACTTCAAACGCTACGAAATTTTATATCAAACAATAATACATATTACGGATCCAATGGAACTCGTTTCGTCGAATTCCGAGACAGTGTCATGGAAGGCTATTTTAAAATCTCAATTCAAACGGTATATTTTTAAAACTGAACAAATCACTTTTAAATTCAATTTTAAAAGTTCTATTACCTTCATTATTATTAATATAAATTTTTTAAGCTTAAATTATTTTTAAGAAGCTTAAAACTCAAGATTCAATATTTTACCCAATTTTCAATTATTGAATTCAATAATTAAATTATCCAACAAATGGTTACATTTGAAATTCAAGTTAAAAATTAACTTTTTAAATATTTAAAATCAATTAAATATTCCAATTTCAAATATCCGAAATTCTAGATCGTTACAGCCGTCCTCTCCATCTTCCTTCCACCCCCTTCGTCGTCTCTCTATTCTTCTCATATTTTGTAATTAATGTTAAAAACGCAAAACACAAAATAAACCAAACAAACCATAACTTTTTGATGTTTTTGGACATTTGTTCACTAGAATAAATTAGATGGAAGAGGGATAGTCCAAAACAAAAAAAACAAAAAATGAAAGAAGTAAAGATATAAAAAGTGTAAGTGAAACAAATTGGGGTGGAAAAAGAAATGCATGATGCGTGATTATTTTTAATAGACTAGGGTGAGAAAGGTAATTTAGTTGATTCAAGATATTAGCTAGTAAATAGTTATATACCTACACATGGAAATGTGAGGTATCACATCCCGATTTTCGTGAAACTCGTAATGAACTAAAATCAAATAATGAAAATTTCAATTTCAACAATTCAATTTTTCGTATGACAATCAAAAAAACATTCATAATATATAATAGAAAATTTGTGAACTTAAGTAATATGAGGGCTTACTAATTTTCAGTTTAAGTTAAGATGTTTGCCACTACAAAAGTTATTCATAATTTCATACGGAAATACAATAGTGATGCATAATTTATTTCATTTAATAATTTTGACCCTGTTTAAGAAGTCCACCTTCACGAATACTACAATATTCAAAAGAGGAGAGAAAAAAGAAAATGAAATAACTAAATGTAGTTTCAAAAATAATGTGGTGTTGATTAGCGATATCATAAGGAGTGAAATAATTACTCTACAACTTCGCCAGTGTATTTTATAATTTATATTGTTGCATCTATATCTATATGTTTATATTTTTAAATTGTTCATGTGTGACGATCCGCCCTTTCGATTCTCAAAAGTCAACATTAATACATCCACGGTATTCACGTGTCGGGCATCCAAGTGCTAAAAAGACAAATTGCTGGGGTGAAAAAAAAGACGATACAGAATCTCACATCATGGTGAGTAATATATAATATACACATGATCTTTCAAAAGAAGTCCATAATATACATACATCAATCAGTGTGAACTAACATATCATCAGCTTGGACAGTCATAACATCATGTCCTCATGAATGTTGATAAATACATAACAACAAATGCAGCAGAAATTAATGAGTGAATACGTCCTGAGGCATGTAGCTCGTTTTCTCAAGTTCCAAAACATCCATAGGTAAATTTGAAATAAACTCGAGCTGACCTGAGCCTCACAAGAAAATAACGTTTGAATCAATCTAGTAAACCAACGAAAGAAATACAAATCATATGGATTTTAATGTTATAATACATTTCAAAAAATAAAGGTATCACGTAAGACAACGTCGCACATAAACACAGACGAGTTTTTACCTTACGATAATCCAACCATTTTATTAGAAAATCATGTTATACTATAATGTCTAGGGTTTAAAAACATATATAACATAACTGAAATACTTGCATCTCACGTTGCAGCATATTCGGTGCTATACAGGAAAGGGTTGGGCCTGTCTTGATTTGCATGGGACCTTTTGTTTTTTAGATAAACTATTGTGTTTTTACTACTGGATTGTCTGATCGTGCTTGATACTTATTAATTACAAACTAATTACCGATAACAACAATTAACGACCGTTAACAACAATTATAACACTAAAATTATAAACAATCATTACCCTTTTACCATTCCGTCATAACCCTTTTACCATTCCATTTGAAGCAAAAAAAGAAAAAAGAAACATTTCCTTTCACCGAACTTTCCTGTTTATGACATCAAAATATCTCATTCATGTTTTGCTTCAGATCAAGGCACCTTTGGCCTTAGGCTAATTCTATTTGAACCCAAAAAGTTGCTGAGTAGTCTTCCACAAAATTGCAAAAACCATTATACCCATGTTTTTGCTGAGTATGCCAATGTTACTGATAATTTTTCCTTTATACTCTTCAGCCTAGTTAAAAGGTCATTTCAGCAAAAATTCGACCACATAGGTCAAGTACGTGATTTATAACCCACTACGCAATTATAGTGAGTGGATCTAAGCTAATCACGCACCTCCACCGCATGGTTGGCCTATAAATCACGCATTGCACCTGTGAGATTTTTCCCATCATTCGAACAGCTGAACACTGCAAACTGTGCACTTCTAGATTTAAAAATAAATACAAAATAAGACAACAAAAGTTTTATCTTTATTGATTTTGTTACATTTGCGCTACCATTATCACAATCCATCCATTCAAGCAAAAAATTTGATAATTTACTTCAATTTTGATTGCTAGGGTTTATTGGTTATGAGCAATTGAAGAAAGAAAAGAATGAAATGACAAAAAGTAAACCACATAAGGGCAATTTAGCCTTGTATCTTTTAAAATTTTAAGCAACACCACGTGATTATATTGAATCAGCCTTGGCCTTATTATTAAATTTAATTTAAATAATGACGTTGCTACCGAGTGCTCAGGTTGTAAAAATTTTATATTACTCAAAAGTTAATTTTCACAGCAAAGACATGTTTAGGAAGTTGAAAATATATAATATTAAACAAAATAAAAAGCATAAGAGGGAAAAATAATATTATTCCCGCTCTACGCAAAATTTGATCACTGTTAACAAACACTCGGTTAGCATAAACAAGGAGAGACGGATTATTATACATTTTTTAAAACAAAAATGTAAACTATGTTTCCAAATATTTTTATAGTCCAAACTCCTGTATTATATATATTTTTCCTTATTAGGAAACAATCGACAAGCAGAATCCAGTTCCCTATGACATTTAATGACTTTTGTATAAGAGAAATTCAAGTCTAAAACAATCACAAAACGAATCATAGAATTAATCCTTCAGCGGGAGGGGGCTTCTTGTTCTGATCCGCAACATTCTTAGTCGCAGGGGCAGTTTCATACACAGGTTCGCTCGCGGCCGTCTCCTTTGTTTTCGCTCCCAAATCAGCTGCAGCCTTGGCAGCTCTTCTAAAAGCCCCAGTAACCCAAGCTGCTCCATCCAGTACATACTTATTCTCCAGTATGGCGTTTCCAGCATCCGACACCTTCTGCTCAGTGGTCGCAAATGCTTGTTTCGTCTTTTCCGAAACCTGATACTTCTGGTTCATTTCTTTTACTTTTTCGTTCACGATCGCTGCCCCTGTAGTTATTTTGTCGCTGAGCCCTATCTTTTGGTCGAGAGATGCCACTTTTGAAGCTGCTGTGGATGTAATTTGGTGCTTTTCATCAAACGCTTTTGCTTTGGTAACTGCGTCTATGCCTAGGACTAAGCCTTTTGCTAGCATGCTGCTTACCACGTCCTCTGCTTTTCGTAAGGCGGAGTCTGGGTTTCCTTTTGATCTTGATTCTTGATCCTGGATGTTCAAATTTAAAATTTTTATCATGCAGACTTCGTTTTCTTCCTATGTTTATAAAGAAACCCAACTTATCTTCAACCTTTGATGTGGTAAGAGGTTTTATAATAGTACTTTACTTCTTATTAACATTTTTTAGGGGAGCCTTGACTCTATAGAACATGGGCACCTTAGATTGACTGAGGTTGCTAAATACTGCACTGTTAAATTCTATAAGATTCATAGCTTAAGTTAGGTATGTAACTCAGTGTTTCCAATTCATAAACAGATAAAAATATAATTAAAGTGCGGAACTGTAAATCGTAATCAATCCATATGTAAGCTAAACTGAATGTAGAAACAGTAAAGGTACCATCATATGGGCAACTGAGGCTGAAGGAGGAAGTTCATACTCTGGGGCTGGGGTGATGGCAACTACCATGTCAACTATTGTTGCCCCCTGCGCAAAGGAGAAAAGAGGATAAAACAAATAAGCCAAATACATTGCATGTGGACCAGACCATAAAAAAGAACATGAATTAAAAAAGGGTATGATCGTCAAATCTAGAGAAATGCAATAATAAGCTGTTACATGAACAGCTTCGTTTTGCCATAAAAACATCGTGATAAGCCATCTTAAAACCATCAGCGTTGCAAGTCTACATATTTTGAATTACTTAAAGAGAAAAACATTAAATATGAAGGGTAACAGTTTACTACTCCTAGATACTGAACACTGAATGGCACATGAAAAGCAAGTCCTTATCATCTATTGAGATTAGAAGATGAAACATAAAACAATAATCAAATAGTTAGAGAACAGCATATACCGAAAGAAGTGTAGCAGTATCTGCACCCTGTGTATTTCTGAATGTTACATAAGCTATCTGCGACTTTTCATCACCGCTGCACGTATTTGATACAAGCGCACTCAGCAACCATTGTACAACATAGGTACAGAAACAGAATTATTAGATCAAATATAAATTATAAAGCATGCACGTACCTTTTCATTTCAACGTATTCTATATCACCGGAGAAGGAAAAGAACTCCTTGATATCTTGTTCAGATGCACCAAGTGAAACATTGCTAACCTTTACTGTCCTTGCCTGCGCATTAAGAATAATGAGGTTGGTATTCATTCACAGAATAGAAAAATAATCAATAATCTACACTCAGATTTTGTGATAGCTTCCAATGTATACTACTTTGTAATATAACAAATTACTAATCAAGAAATACATACAGCTAAACTACAGTGTTTATATGTGAAAATCAAGAGGAGAATATGTGTTGTTCTTCTCTTGAAAATGGAAAAGATTCTCATTCTTGCCTCTCATCCCTAAATTATTACACAATAAACCGCACTCTAGAAATGTTTGAAAAAGTTATTTACTTTACATTTGTTAATCGTTCTAGGATTGTTAAGGTAACTACACTTTTTTTTTCCCGGAGTCCACAACTATTTTCAGTAGAAACGGAGAGACTTTGAGACACATCCACACATAACACTTAATTAATGTTGTGCAATTATAGGCTTCGAAAAACACAGCCAAGTTAGCCAGCTTGGTCGTAACGATTTTATGCGGAAAGATGAGTAAATATCTTCTTATGCAGGCTACAGAAGCATACTTATTTAGCATGCATGAAAAAGATAGAAAATTAAGAACCTAAGACGAGAATCTGGAAAATTGTTATGATTAACTAGCCTGGGATCTCGTCCACCTAACCACAAGGGCAGAAAGAGAATCTAAACCATGATTGATGGTTGCTATGCATAGTAGATAGGGTTGAGATAATGGCTTTAGTTTTCACCAAGCGTTCCAGTAGTGGTAATAAAAATGTACATGATGAAAACATGTAATATGACATTTGTCAGCACTACAACTCTAGAGGTTCTATGGGACAATGATCAGTTAAGAAAAGTTAAAATCTTCTTCAGAAAAATAATAAAACAGCATCGAACATGTTTGTGTTATCCAAAATTGCCTAAGTACTGATTATTGGAACATTTATGTAACCAAAATAAGTGGGTAACAATACCAAACAGAATAGAAGTAAAATAGCAATAGCATGTTAAAATTTGCAAATAGCCGAATTTGAACAAGATGAAACACAATCCAACAGAGAAAACCAAATATGTTATAGACTAGGGAGTTCAATAAAGTTGAAATGAACCAGAACTGGATTAATACAAACAAAATGAATAATTGTACCCACCAAATCATTAACATAGAATTTGTCTGCTGAGTTTGACTAAGCTGTATATAATATCATATATGGAAATTATCTAACTACAAACTTTAGGCCTGAACAATTTTGTTCAAAGTACGCATACCAAAATATTTAATTTGAAACTACAGGCTGCTGACATTAATATATAAATGAGAACATCCAAAATATTGAATTTGAAATTACAAGCTGCAGATAGATACAAGAACATCCATGGGAGGTTATAGATAAATATTCACATCAATTAATTGGCCGGAATTGGATAATAAAGCAAAACTTAGATAAAATTAATTATGGTGCAGTAGCTAGAAAAGGTGAACAAAGACCATTACATCACAAGGAATTGGCACGGTGTAGATTTTAGGTGCTCAGGGTTGCCAGTAACAGTGAACAAAGATCATAGAATCACAATGAATCATTATTTCACTTCAGAAACTATTCGATTAATACGGAGAGTGGTGACCTAGATGGTTAGTACTATACAAGTGCAGGCGCCTTTGGAAAATATACAATAACAATATAAGATTACACCAAAGGTGACATTGCAATTCAAAACAGGATTTTAATCTTAAATTTTAGGAATTATAATTCATTATAAAAGATTCAAATGTTCTAGTTGCAAGTAACTTTCAACCTTCCATATTTTTCATTCTTATCAGATCTAACCTTTGATATTAAATTTAACACTCAGAAACTTTCCTGATTATATGCCATCAACGACCGAAGAATGGACCTCTAATTTTTGAAACAAACCAACTAACCAGTTTTATAGTTAGCAACAATAGCAAATATTTTAAGACAAAATATCAAATAATTAAATTCTTAAAGTAATCGGATTACCAATGCATTATACCTCCTTACATTTCCTACAGTCCTAATAGTTTGTTGCCACCTACTTCTAATATCCTACTATATTAGGAAACTACATTTTTAACGAATCTTTGATTCTGAATAAAATGTAAAGTTGAAACAAGCACATTATTTATGCCCAAATCAAAAATGAAAAGCATGAAAGTGAAATCGGTTATTGATTATCAAGAATAAATCAAAAGAGATATCCATAGGAAAAATATTTTAACTTCACCCAAAGATGTGCACAAGGTGTGGAGTTTACCTTAATGTGGGAATCAAAGTGCGATGCCAACCTAACATTAAATGTATTGATTTTTGGTGCAAACAAATGTTTTAATTTTGTTGCGCCTTCATTCAGCAAAACAAACACTTGTCCCTTTACCAACGTCAGTTCCAAAAATGAAATAAGACAAGAGGACAAGAGGGCAAAACATCTTTCACTGAAACTACTACTTTTTTTTTCCCCAACGGTAACAATTATCAGAAGGAATGCCAGTTTGCTGTTCTTGTAATTACGGAAACACTACGTCTTATTCGTGTTTTCCAGATGCTCCAGTAGCACTTTGCTATTATCCTTTTGTTTTCACAAATACAGGCAAGTGCAAAAGAGTATAATACCGTTTGATCGCCTACTCAACCATGAAGGACCTGGAGTATATATGGAGGGTTCAATGCGTACTCCCTTGGAGTTTTTAAATATAAGCACGGTTGTCTGAAATTTTATACATATGAAGAAGGGTCTACTGCCCCTTCTTATCCATCTCCTGTATCCATATAAGACAAAGTAGGAAGTTCAGGGATATGTATAAGAAAGGCAATCTAGAACCCTCCCTATATGGAGAAGGATCCACATCCCTTTTCTTCTAATCCCCTTTGAATCCCCCTTAACTTTGAAATATATAGAAGTGTTGCAATGTAAAAATATTTTGTAAATAATGTTGTTTTATAAACTTTACGTTCTTTGGAAACTTTTATCACACTCAAAATACAAGTTAGTACGGGTCATCAAAATATATTTTTCAGTCATCAACTTCAAATATAGTTTTTTATGAGCTACAAGTTTCTATATCATACAAGATTTATAGAAATGATCCTGATAGTAAATGAATTAAGTGTCAGGAATTTTGTTTTGCTTCTATAATTTCAAGCACAAACATATATGAAGATGAAGGGGGAGATTTTGAGAGGGGATGTTGATATTTCAGTATGTTTTAGCTTCACTCAGTCACCTCTACACTCATCCATTAAAGGGGACAAAACGGTTTCCCCAAACACAACCTACACTAGTAATACAGTGTTGCTTCCAATTTTTTTTTAAAGTGACATCAGGAAGTCAATTCTTGGGTGAGGTACCATTGCTTTTTTCCCTTACATACACATGTATGTGCATATATGTACATGTACATCTTTCTTTAATAATAGTTGTAACACATTTGGTGTCACACATTTTTGGTATCAACGTGAACGGCCAAAAATACCCCTTTATAAATATTAAATATTAATATCACTTAATAACAGGATCTAACAGATAAGTTTCCTTTACAAATTCAAAACGTTCATATACAAATATTATTAAAATCTCAATATCAATTAAAAATATGATCAAACAAATAAACTTTCTTTTCAATGTCGTTCTTTATTAACTAATAATAGAAATAAAAATTCAAACTTATAAATTAATTAACAATAAAAATGAAAATTTAAACTAACAAAAAATTAGATGTTGCAATT
Source organism: Allium cepa (assembly GCA_030765085.1). Lineage (NCBI taxonomy): Eukaryota > Viridiplantae > Streptophyta > Magnoliopsida > Asparagales > Amaryllidaceae > Allium > Allium cepa. The sequence goes on along the minus strand of CM060935.1, from coordinate 923,879,626 downwards.
TAGAAAGAACAATTAAAACTTACCGCATATCATTTCAATGCAAAAAATGCTAAATATTCATGCACATCATATTTTTCCGAACGAGTTAAACATATACAATTTGTAAAAAACAATTCATGCGCGAAGGGTGTGCCATCATCACGTGCGAAGCACGTGCCATAACGCTCGTTTATTAATAGTTGCTTGAAAGCGCAAACTTTTGGTCCGATCGTGAACTTCCCAAAATACCCTTTACTCATATATAATTTAATTATTATCTATTATTCCACATACAAGTACCTCAAAAGAATCGGTAAAATCCTAATCAAATGCAGATGTTATTCCTATTATTTTTAGCCTAATATTTCTAGGCTAGACCGGAACTATTCAAACCAAGTTAAAACAGTTAATTTTCTTTACAAATTCAGATTATCCATCTACGCTTAAGAATCGGACCTAACAAATAAACATCATTTAAACAAATAAACATCATTTAAACAAATAAACATCATTTACAAATTCGTCATTAATTAATTAATAATATAAACAAAATTCAAACTAACAAAAATTAAACGTTGCAACTTAGAAATAAAAATGCAAACTAACTACACATTATTTCAACGTAAAAACATGGCTAAATATTTTTGCAAATAATTTTCTGTTGAATGTGTTAATCATTGGAGAAGAACAATTCACGCGCAAAGCATATGCTATCATCACGCGCTTAGCGCGTGCCGTAACACTCGTATATAGAGAAAAACTGGTATCTAGCGCCTCTTGTAAAAATCTTTCTAGGCTCCCGACTAGGCCTCGCCTAGACTGATTAATACTAAAAAAACTAATATTTTATTAAAATAAGTTTATCAAAAACAGATAGTTCCGATTAAGCTCCGATTAATCACCACCTAGCGGGTTCTACAACCTTGTATCTAAATAAAGATATAGATTTCTCATCCACTTTAGTCTGTTTCCATGACTGACTAAAAGTTGCTAGAGTTGCAGTCTAGCAATAAAATTCTGTTTCGTTAGTTCAAAAATTACAATTTGAGCTCCTAATTTTTGTTTCTTATACAAATAAAATGTCAGCAATCAGACAGAAGCAGACTTCATACTTGTCGCTAAAATCAACAAATTTTAATAGTGTTTTATCTTGTAACACGATACATTTTAAGAACATGATGCGTCGTCATAAAGTAGAATTAATACTATCAAATTCTCCCAATCATAATCTCAATCGGTTAAACCAATCAACAAACAAACTTGGACCGCTTACAAAAATAAAGATCTAATAAACAAAATCCGATCTCCAAACCTAAGATAGCAACAGGGAATCAAAGCAAAACCCTAAAATATAAATAAGCAACAATAAACAACATCTGAAAAAATTGTACTTACCGCCATGCCGATCGTCAAAAGTTCAGAAACCCTAGAAATGCTCTGTTCAGAGAAAGTTCAAAATTCTAAACGAAAGATACGATATCTTACAAAATTTATAAATATGAAGGAAAATAGAGATGAGGCTATTTATGGGAACTTGAGATGTACTTCATAAAAATAACTCGTCTCGAAGATTCATAACCGGAAATGATGGATCTTGCTAACCATTAAAACGTTAAGCATCCAGCAATTTTAAATTCTTTTACCACTAATAGTAAACGTCTTGCTTTTACATAGTTGTGATTTTTTATTTCTCCTCCTTTCTAATTTTAGAGCATTTTCTATTGTTTAAGTTGCATAAAAGATATCATTTTGCATTAAAAGAACATGTTTAGCAATAGAAAAATCATTTGAATAAGATTATATTTACGTTCTACCTCATCCTATCGAGTTGGATAAATATTATTTACTAGTATAATTCCACAATGGTGAAAAACCAGACGGTTTGCTTATATAATTTTTTCTTTAATATTTGTTTCATATACGGCGATAAGGGGATTTTCAGTCAGAAGATTTTTCTATCTAGAACATCGAGTTTGCAGGTCCTAGTAAATAAAAAAAAGTTTTAAGGACATAATAATCAAAATTAGTTCGTTGTCTCGTTATTTCAATAAACATTACATTACTACCCATATCTTGTCATTTCAATTCGATTATTAGTTTTCTTCTAGTCGATCCAACAATTCACAAATTTCACTGTTCGTTTTCTTTAATCCATGTTGTTATCTATTCTTCAAATATAAGATCTGCATTTGTATATGTTGACTAGAATTTTAGTCAACCTCGAAAGTGTGATTAAGAAACGATATTAGCAAAAAATTGGTTACTAATATCTTAATTAGAAAATGTAAAATAAAGAGACAATAGTACACAAAAAAGTAAAGCAATAAGAATTTAGAGTGGTTCAACCAAATATGATCTATGACCATTATGAGAAATTACTTATTGCTTTACTTCTATTACAACAGCCTAGATTACAAGAAATATTGGCTGGAATATAAAATACTTGAAGGCTAGTGTTGTCAACCCTTGTAAGAATGCATGTCTTGGTCCATTTATAGTTGAAATTGATGCTTGAACGACTAAGATTGTGTTGATTCCAAGAATAACTTCAGGCTGTTGATAGAGATACATGGTTGATATACATGTCAGCTAGGATGCCATGTGACTTGCACGGTACGGATGATGACAGTTGTCGGGTCGTACAATGGACATGCCTAAAGTATGGCAGATGGCGTGGGATCAAAGAGTGGTTGCGGCAGAGATACTAGGGTAGTAATTAAGGACTTGAAAGGATTACTGTACAGTGACGCTATTGTCAAATGAACAGTGTTCAATGATGCCATTTTTCTCACAGGAATAGAACATGCGAAGCTTCTTTAGGAAGAGGAAGTTCGGTTCATTGCATAGTCCCATTACATAATCACATCGATTCAACGTTCAGAGAAAATATAATAATTATAATTATATTCCAAGAGCAACATATGAAGATGCCCACTTGGATGATCAGAGTCTAACTACTTGACAGTTACAAATCATGTCATTACATCTATTAAAACAAAGTAAAACTTCAAACAACATAATCAAAATAAACTTCTAATATTATTTTGCCTCCTACATCTCTCCGGCTTCTTATTCGTCTAACCTGAAAACTCTACTCTCGAACTACTCAAATGAGTTCCAAAAAAGTTTAAGGATTAAAGCAAAAACTTCGGGTCAGACAAAAAATCCGGTGTGAATAATAATATACCATATCGAACCAAAATAGATATCTAATGAGATCACGCCGTAATATGGAATGGGTTTTCGCCTCGCTGGTATCTAATCAAAATATGTCAATCTCAACATAAATCATGCACTTGCAACTACAATGGTTAAAATAAACATGATATGATCATATGTATGCATGCTATATAGGTAAGCCTGACTGATCTAGTTATTATACGGTTATGTATTCCCAAAGTTTACACATCCCATAAAATGGACTATCTGTCTCGAATCATAGTTTTTCTAGGGTCACTATGAATCTAATGTTTTTGCAGGCCAATCAATAACCTGTCTGGCTGACTCGGGCCTAAACTTAACCAGATATACCAAAATCTCCAAATACGGTTAGGAGGTCTCCAAATACGGTTAGGAGGAAACTGGATTGTCTATTCGAATCATAGTGTTCCTAGGGTCACGTGAACCTAATGGTTTTGCAGGCTAACCAATAAACTTTTCCCATGAGCACATAAAGCTACAAGTTCCTTTCTGTGCGTAAACATCCTTTTAGTCTTACTACCGACAAGCCCTATGCATTGAAATCACATACCTTTACCGATCGGGGACTAACGGCTGAAGTATAAGATGCAACCTTATACCAATCTCACATTAATCTTATTTGATTTCAAATCCATAAGTCATATTTCTTTGATCAGTTCAGGGCATCCTAACACAATTGATCTATCTGATCTCTTGGATGCAATTATACTCACTCAAGAGTTTACTCTGACCATACTCACTACTGGAATAACCTAATAGGTAATTTTGTTCCTAAATCCCAATATGCAATGTTGGGTAATTCAGATGCGAGTATGAAAAATGATAAAACTTTTAAATTTAACTGATCAAACGGTAACAAGAACATATAACATCTTTCGTCAAAATATTTTCAGTCAATAATCACATCCTTCACAAAATTACTTAATCTTAAGTAATAATTCTTTAGGCAATATTCATATAAAATTAGGGTTAATTCACTAGTTTAATTCTTTGAAAACATTTATCTTTAAAAGTGATTACACACTCGAAACCTTTCTTTAAAAAACAAGGAAACATAGTCGAAACACATAACCAAAATCTTATGTCAAAGCAATATCATCTTTATATAGATTTTAAACATTTATTATCAAACCAAGGCCATCAAGCTTCCAAAAAACAAGGATATTGGGCCTCTAAGACCTATTTGGTTATAAAACATATGGCTGCTATGCCACTAAAATTGGGTTGTCGAGTCTTTATGACAACCACTAAAACGTTGTTATTGAATTTGCCACTAAAACATAGTTGTCGAACCAATAAAACATGGCTATTGAGTTTATAAAACAAACGGCTATCGTGCTGCTTGGAAAACATGGGTATTGAGTAAATAAAAGATACGAGGTTTCCAGTTTAAAATACTTAGGGTTATCGAGCCCTTAAAAGCTTGTGGATTTCGAACCCATAAAACAAAGAAGATGCTGAATTTTAAAAAGAATGGTGTTGATTCTCGAAACCATAAGGCTATCGAGCCTCTACAACCTTGAGATACCGAACCCCTAAAATATAAAGATGCCGAGTTTCTACATAAGCAGATACATCACATAGCTACTAAGTAGCTATCACATGCATCAACTCTGATAGATGTCGAGTCTATAGAGTAGATACATCATATTACTATCAAGTAGCTATTCCATATATAAGCCTTTATAGATGCCGAATATCTATGACACAGGGATATCGAAAATTTACAGTGGCATTTCTATAAATAAAATGAAAACTATTTTATTTCATTCAAAGTTAAAATTTCGACTAAACTCCATGTTAAATTATTATTGGATAATAAAATACTTTTCACATTCTTTTCATTGCTGGTAGATCACGTTCTAACTTCACAAATAACTTTACAAACCCTTATAATTGATATACTTAACTTATATTGATTACACTTTTCTAGAACAATAAATTCATAGAAAATCATAACCACTTGGGAAAAGTCCCCAAAAATTGCTAAAACTCCGAATTTCCATTTTCTTTCATATATAAAAATTTCAAGACTAATATATTAACTTAACTATGTTTAGTAATTAAAACCCGAAATAAATATCTTTTTCCCTCTTAGTAAATTCATAAAATATTCACATAAACTTGAAAATTTATGAAATTGAAAACTCATCTCCAAAATAATGTTTTACGTAACATATTCAAATTTCAAGTCAATTGGAGATCAAAAACTAGGATTTTACCTTTAAAACCCATTAAAACAATTTCCATAAAATTCCAATAATCGATCATTCAATCCATAATGATGTCGTCGAACCACGCATGACATATTGTCACAATCAATTCAGCAATCAAAGATCGATCCAAAAATAATGATAAACTAATGAGATAAATACTATTATTCACCTTAGATTAGATAAGAGAGATTAAGATTTGATGTAGATTAATTCCCCTAAGCTTTCCCCTTTGAATTCCTTAGCGTTCTTCTTCTTTTTCCTTATGTAATGGTCGGCCTCCCTTTTAGCTTTGTTTTTATTTAGAAAACGAAATGAGAATGAATTAGAGAGAAGGTGTTTAGGGAATGAAGTAAGGAATTATTCTCATTATGCACATCTCACTAATTTTATTTTATTTTATGTTTAAAACAATGTTTGTAATTGGTTACTTAAGGCACGACCTAATTAGTTAACAAATCTCATTCTCCTCATCACATCACATCACATCATATCACATTATTCTATTTAATTTATCTGATTAAATTTTCTGAATAATGTTAAACAAAAATTAGACGTGTTTGACAGACTTTCTCCATAAAAAATTTCGTTCTTGAAATTACGATAAGCAAAACAACAAGCATAACAATCATGCAAATATGTGTAACAAGCACACAATAAGATTGCTAGCATATCTTGTTCGCTAAAAGTTTATATGACGTATATAGAGCATACCATCAAAGCAACTCAGGATAAATATCTCTAATCTTTTCTTCTATCTTCTAAGTACAGTCTTTCTCATTGTCACTCCACCAGACTTTCACTATCTTGACTATCTTATTTTTTAATCTCTTCTCATCTCTTGCTACAACCCGGACCAGCTGTCTGACAAAAGTCATATCCGATTCACTAAATCTTCCAATACAGTCAGTGCAATAGTAGTCTCTAGATCATGCACACACTATTTAAGATGAGAAATATGGAAAAAATTATGGGCTCATCCCAGACTATTCGGTATCTCTATCCGATAAGCGAGTTTCTCGATCCTTTCTATGATAGAAAATGAACCAACATATCTCAGTGCCAATTTTTCTAACTTTCCAAACCATACCACATCCTTTACCGGTGATACTTTAACAAAAACATGGTCTCCAATTGAGAATTCTAAATCTTTACATCTCTTATATGCATGATTTTTCTACCAAGGCCGAGCTTCCTTCATCCTTGCTCGGATCAACACAATTTTTTCTATGGCTTCCCTCACCATTTATGGACCAAGAATCAATCTCTCTCATGTCTCTAACCAACATGTTGGCGATTTGCACAACTTTCGTAAAGAACTTTGAAAGGTGTCATTCCTATACTAGTTTGATAACTATTATTATAGAAAAACTCGACTAAGTGAAAATGGTCCTCCAATGAGCCTCTAAAATTTAGTACGCAAGCCCTTAATAAATCTTCAAGAACTTCGTTAACTCTTTTCGCTTGCCCATCTGTTTGTGGATGGTAAGTGGTACTCATTTTCAACTTGGTACCTAACGCTTCTTGCTTACTTTTTTCAAAGTTCACTAGTGAACAAAGTATCTCTATCACTGACTATACTACTAGAAATCCCATGCAGTCTTACAGTATTCTTCATAAACAACTTTGCCAAAGTAGGTGTCATCCTTGTCGACCCAACGGGAACAAAGTATGCACCTTTAGTTAGTCCATCTACCATGACTCGGATGTCTTCATTCTCCCTATTCGACCTTAGCAACTATAACTACATGCACCTTAGTGGGCTTGAATTTTCAATAAATCGAAGACCCAAGTCCGCCAAAGTACGTATTGTTGGTTTCATATACTGCAAATAAAAAAAGCATGCATATCAGAGCTCTAACAAAATAACTTGTAGCGGAATAATTAAAATATAATAGTCACATAAGTACTGACCAATGTTTAACACTTTCCAAAACCAACTGTTCTTGTCAGAATCGATCATGCCAAGCACCAGTAACTGCCCTTCTAACTATCCTGTGGATTGTAATAAGGAGGCAGTCAGAACAACGTTCTAATGATTGGTAAAAATTAGACATCTTGTACATAACACTAGTTTATGCCGATTGTTCACTATGTCATACTATGTTTTTTTACATTTTTTTAGTCGTTTCAACTCCATTCCCGCGTGCGAACCATTCCCCTCAACTTCCCATAGATTTATATCTCTCTATATATATATCTCATGGTCCCCTAATGGACTTAGATATTGTCCCCACTAGTGTCTTTCATTCAGCGCCTCATGAGGATCCATCGTCTTGCTATATCACAATCACCGCATAACTCGAGGAAATCATATAATGCACATCGACGACCTCTACTCCATTAGGTCGTATCCTCTTTGGGGATTTTCTACTTTGTCTGCTTCCTATAATGTGGACTTGGCTCCATTACCACCCCATCGATGCTTTGAAGGAACCTTTGTATGGGTTAACTAGCCTTACCCTATTAAATAAACTAGCCAAAAATAGTGGCGGTGCATGACCTCACTGGATCTATCCTGGTAGGTGAACCATCCAGTCTAGGTGTAACCCTATCCTTCTTATTGAATGCTTGGGACGATAATGTTTCTCGCCTTATGCGGCCCTACCCTTAAAATTTGCATATGTCACTTCTTACATACATCATGAGCCCGCTCATCGGTGCATTTAGATTGCCTAGTGCAATCAAGACAATATCCCTCTTTAACAAATTTGAAGTAGACCTACTTTGACTGTGCGAGTCCAGCCTCGACATCCGTCAAATAATCAATGTTCATTATCGAATAATGAACGTATGACTGTTTACGGAGCTTCTGCTTCAAGCACGGTTCTAACTCAAGGGTATCCCTTTCTTATATGCAAGCGTATACTCTCCACATGTCCTATGGTTGAATGAGTTTTCATTCTAACCTATTCTAATGGAATATGTCATTTATTTCGTATAATATACACATTAAATTATAATAATCAACACTCGTCATAAATGCATACTAAGGCTACTTATAAACATATACCTTACATTTATAAGATCCCATTCTTTTAATTATTTTCCTTCATTGCCTAATAGTTCTTATAGTTAAACCTAAGTCTTTTTTTATTATGCATTTAGCTTTTCTTTTTCAATTGCATTTATCGGTTTCCTTACCAATCCTTTAATACTGGTGCTTTTTTATCTACTTTTTTATCCTAGGTTTCTAGTCCAATTCATTTTCTACTTCTTTTCCTTTCCCATTACTCAGACTTTCTTTTTCATCACTTTCCATTTATTTGGTATTTTTATTTCATTCTTATCTTAATGTTCAACTCTTGGGATTTACTACATTTTAATATATTAGAACTAAACTTTTATTTAATATATGTTAACACGGTAAATTTCCATATCTTATCAAAAGAGGAGATGTTTGTGCGGTGTTTGTAATTACAAGGAATTGTCTTTTTAACTTCTCTTCAAATAGACAGTCCAAAACACAGAAATTTTTCTTGTTTGTACATCTCTTTCTATTTGTTTCGTATGTGCATTCCTTATTATTCCAAACGTCATATTTGTCTTTATTTCAAACTTGATAATATGTGGAACATTTCAAGTTCCAATACATTGAAATATCACAAAAATTCCAAAAGGTTAAAATAGGCTTTTATTTCAATTTTGTTATAACGTCAAATAAAAATAAGTTCCTAATCATTGTGCATTCTTTAAGATTTCATTCAGTTCATATCCATCGAATAAAAAAAATTCTAATCATTACTTACTATAATTATAATTCTAATCTGATGCACTTGCAATTTTAATTTTAATCCGACTTACTTGCAATTATAATTCTAGTCCGACTACTTGCAATTATAATTCTAATTCGACATATAGTATAATTTCTGATTATTAGAAATAAGCATAATTCAAAATAGATTATGACAAAATAAATCTAGTTTTATTACAAAACATGTAATTTTCCTATTCATTTTGCTTTTAGCTTTCCTATTCTCTAGATCTATATCTGTTTCCTTTTTATTTGACCCACTCCTACTTCAAATCAATAATAAAAAGGGTATACTTCTATAAAATTATTGATCTAGGAAAGGATTGAATTTAGATTTCAAACTAGAATTTTAGATTGAAGTTTACCTTTATTTTCACGCTTTGAATCAACCATATTATCCACTTCTCTTATTCTTTGCTTTCTTCTACTTGCACATGTTTATATCTATTATAATAGTTCTACTTTTTTTTATAGAATTTGAAGGAGAAAAGAAATGATAGAGTTTCAGTATGTAGTAGATTTTCTAAATAAATTAGGAAAGTTAGCTGTTTATTTATAGGGGCTGGTGATTGATTTGGAGCTTTAGATTTATTTAGAAAATCTGTAATTTAATCTTATACGCAGCTCAATTAATTCGTAATGAAGTAACACATCACGTCCGTCCATTTCCTATTTTAAATCATGATCAAATGCAAGCACAGTCGACCCTTATGGACCCATGGCCGACCGCCCATGGCCGACCGCCCATGGTCAACCTAGGGAAGGTCATGGTCGACCTATGCTTTGTATTGAATGGGTAATTTTTCATTGGTGTTTGACTTGTTAATTTTCTTCTTTTATTCAATTGATTTTGTAAAATTGTTTCTTCTATTAATTGATTGCATTTAATTCTTATCCTTTTTATAAATTCTCTAAGATTTTTAATTTAATGCTAAGACTTATTAACACCTAATTAATCTTAAATGATTTTATTACCATATTTACATATATGATTATTTCCGATCCTAAAACTTCAAACGCTAATAACTTTTCCATTTGAACTCCGATTGAAAAACATTATAATTGAAAATTGAGCAGAAAATCGCTACGAACACAATGCTATAAGTTTCATAGCCAAATTTGACATTTGAAAAATATTCTATTTTCATCGTATTAATCAAATTTTATTTTAGTTAATAGCTTAAAAATCACGAGATGTTACATTCTCCCTCTTAAAGAATTTCATCCCTGAAATTCTATAAGGGTTCGATCATGTAAACCTATAGCACATCAATTCTAAACCAATAAATCAAGAGTGTGCAAACAAATTTACAACTAACCGGGTACGGTGCACATTATATCACAACATATATGATATGAAAATTGAGCAATTCTAAATTGGCATCTCCTATACGAATGCTTTTTTAAACCAATTTCAAAAATATAATGCAAACATCATAAATATACTACTAGTGCCATATGCATGTAGCTTTTGAAAATAAAAAATTTGCTTTTACATCCAAATTTTCCCATACTTCTAGGGATAGAAGTATAGTTCAACCAATTTCTGCATCCAATTCTTACCATCCAAATCCTAACATACCATTGTTATCATCTAAGTTTAAAAAAATCTAGTTTTTTAAACCAGTTTTCTAAATCTAGGGAAAGGTTTGGAAGGAAAAATTCCATATTTCCATCCATTTCCCATGTACCATTTTTCCATGTATCTTGGAATCTTCCCTTTTGCCCCTATTTTTTCTTCAGTTTTTTCCAAGTACAGTTTGCATAAGTCAATTTCTTTTTAAGTTTTTAAATAGGGTCTATTTCAAAAATGAACCTCTTTATTTATCTATTCACTGATTGACAAGGTACATAAGAAAACATTCCATAGACAAGACGGTTTCCTTATCGTTCAACGTACTTATTTTACCGTCCCTTCTATAACACAATAAAATCCTTACTAACCATCCTATCAACTATTCCCCGATGTCAAGTATGCGACATTTCAAAATTTTGAAAAGTTCTTTTTAATCCAAAAATATTTTTATTATTTTCTAAAATATTCATAAAAATCATTCAAAATAATTTGCAAAAATATTTTATTTTTCAAAAGTATACATATGTATAGGTTTTTCTAAAAAAATTCACATCTCAAGAAGTTGGGGTTTGGTCAACAATCCAATATCCATAATTAACTTCTCTTAATTTATGCGGTAAATTTTAAGTTTTAGAATTTTTTCTTTTGTTTATAATAGCAACTATCAACCAAGTACAATTATAAATTTTAGCCTCTGAGGTACATGGACATTGAACCATGGTTATTCAACGTTCCTCCCCTTTCCTCCGCTTGTTGAAATTTATCAGTCTTATTTCATTTTCATTTTGTTGGTATTTAAATAAATTTTCTTAATTTATTTCTTAACTTCCAGTTTCTACTATTTCTTTTCCTTTGCATTAGTTGGCCATTTTTTTTGAAATTTCCTTATCATATTATTTTCTCATAACATTATGGTCCATATTGAAAACAATATAAAAGGAATATTTCTATAATACCATGCGCGCCTTTACCTTCAATAAAGACAACTAATGCTTACAACCCAAACAAACTAGAATAACTGCTGGAAGTTACCCCACAACATCAGCAAACACTAATGATGTTGAGACTCTATCACTTTTGACTCGAATGCACCTTTCTAACATGTCATCCTTCAAAAACCCTCATATCTTAACTACGTGTTTGTAAACATTCTCCATGAGTGTTTCCCACCTCTTAATCCTCTGTTACCATCCTCTTTTAATCCAAATTCCCTGATGGTATTCTCCGTTCTTACGCTCATGTCTAACAAAGCATTTCTAGATTCTTACCATAACCTTTACACTCTACGGGGTTCCTTATTACTATTTTGTAAGTAATTATTTCTATCTTCTTAATAGCCTTATCCTCTACCTTATATTCCCAGGTATTGCTTCCTATCTGTTCCATAGTTAAAATCTTGGTTTGGTCTTTACATTTTTTTCCATAAATCAGAAACTTCAAAAAAAATTGAAACACTTAATCCCAAAACCATTATCTATAAAAGTGCTACTTAGAAATCTTTTATTAAGTTCAAAAATTATTGGTGCCTCAACCTTTTAAAACAGTAATAAAATATTCTTGAATTTAATTTATTCTACAAGAAAATGTTAGCAAAGTAAACCCTTAGAAAGTTTCTTTTCTTTTCCTTCAAATCAACCTTGTTTTTAATGACCCTTCTGTAAACAAGAAATCTTATCAACACTCCAAAGTTGAATAATGGAATTAGATTTATCTCTTAGGTAGATAGAAAGGAGTGGAATGAGTATATCCTCCTTGAATTTCCTTTCGAATGGATTATTGTAGTACAAGGTTGTTCAAATTGACCTTTTGACTCGGTTGAAAGGATAGGCTTCTTCCTTTATTAACCTTTCGATTATGTTGAAGTAGATTGGTTTTTCACTTGAAGTCCCACCTTTCAAAATGATTGACATTACCTCGGATGGGATTTTCCTTTATTGGTTTCAACCTTGTCGAAGGCCTTAGTTGTTGTTTGGCTAGGGCTTTACCCAAGAATCTGGGATAGAGGTTTCGACCCTGTCGGAAGCTTAGTGATTTAGGTGTTAGAATTTGAACTAGGAATCTAGTGATGAGGTTTCGACCTTGTCAAAAGCTATAGGCTTAAGTATCCTTGGTTTGGATTGGGAATCTCAAATTGAGAATGATTTGGAACAAGGTGGCGACCTTGTCGATTGCTTGACCTCTTGGCACCTTGTCTTTATCAAAGGTTTTAGTAGATTGAGGCAAGGTTTCATTCTTGTTGAAAGCCTAAACTCAGGGGAAAGTAGCTTGAAGTATGTAGTCGAAGTTATTTAAATCTGCAGGGTTTCGACTGTGTCGGTAATGACCTTTCGATGTAGGCAACACCTGAAACACAAGATTAAACCCAACAAAAGCTTATAAAATAGTAAAGTAATTTGAAATATTTGATACTTCCCTTTAACAAGCGAAAGAAGACTTTATTACTTCAAATAAGTTTAGTAATTAGGTCAACAACAATTTTGATTAAGATGATACAAGTTTGGAATTAGAAGAATCAGATCCCCAAAATGAGACCCATTGGGTCTTATGTGTAGATGCGGTCAGCACTTTTCGACCTTGATGCTTCCAAATTGGTTGAAAGGTGGCTACCGAATGACTCAAGTATGCTTCGTCTTTGTCGAAAGGAACGGTTGCGCCTCTCTTCTCTGTATTGCCTTGTAAGTGCTTCTGACTCTATCGATAGACATTGTTTAATGGTTTTTACGATGTTGGCTACGTTTGAGCTCTTATTTTTGATTTGATGTGGAACCCTCCAAGATCGCTTTGGCTTCGATCGGCTCGAAAGGCTTATTATAGCTTTCGAAGGGGTTGTTCAGGATAATGCTTGCTTTTGCTTGGTTTAAATGGAGGCGAAACCTTTGGTTTCGAAAGGTTTGGTGAATATGAAAAGATCTGTTCTTCATTGTCTTCGGAAGGTGCTGCTTTGACTCATTCGAAAAGTCTTCGTGCACATTGATTCACCTAGTCGAAAAGTTGTTACTGAAGGTAGAAGGGTGCTTTCGACTCCTTTGTCTCCTTCGAAAGGTATGAACCTACTAGATATTAGTTATAGAAACCTTCCGACAGCTTTGAAAGGTTCCAAAACCTTTAAACACTGGCGATAGCATCCCTCGACTCCTTTGAAAGGTCCAGCTGGAGCTCTTCTCTCCTGCTCTCTTTTGTTCTCCGCTTAGAATGGTTTCGACTAAACTGAAAGTTGATTTTTGGAGTAACATTTGCCCCCCCCCCCCTCCCATGAAGGGATTCAATTGACTTTCTAAGTCAACTTTGTCGAAACCTAGAACTTTCCCGCCTCTTGGTCTTCCCGCGTGAATCTGGTCCGTCTATTTAGATATAATTCAATGGCTTGTAGCTCTTTAATGACTTTTCTTATAAGTATGCTCTTTCTCTCTTCTTCCTCATTTACCTGCAATCGAAATTTCTAGAGTAAGTAAAAGAACTCCAAAATTCTTAAACCTTCTTTTTACTAAATTAAAGATTAACAAAATCCAACCGTAAGTTAAGATTATTTCTGCTTACAAAACCTTTATCTCCCTTTCTTTATTTTACTCCTTTTTTTTCTTACGGTGGATTTTAATCCTTCAAGTTTCACAAAAGGGTTTTCAATTTGAAAACTGTTTGAATTTTGATTTTATGAAAAGCATGTTTAATTTGATTTTTCCAAATTGCTTAAATTTTAATATTCGATTTATCTCAGAGACTTTTTTCCTGATTCAATTTCATGAATCAATGGGAATTGCTTCTTGTTTTGAATTTAATTTCTGTGTTTATGGTTTCTACTATTTTGAAAGAATATGAATTATCATCTTACAAATTTTGAAATTGAAAATAATTTATTCTTATTGGGATCTGCTTCCTTAACTGGTTTGGTTCGTTCATTTAAGAAAATTTCTAAACCCTAGATTTGCAATCGGGTTTAGGGAAGACAGACACGTCTGTTTTTTTACCCGGAAGTTTCAAGTGTACGAATGAAAAATTGGCACCACAAAATGACCTTTCTACCCCTTAAAAAGGGATTGAGGCGGTATCATTCGTTTTGCTTCCTTAGCCCCTTTCGATGGAGTCTAAAGGCGTTGCAGCGCGAATTTGATCAACCTTGTTGAAAGGCTATGTAGTTAAGTAGAGTGTAGTCACCCCTCTCGAAAGCAAAATATTTCGACTTATTCGAAACTTTTTGTGCCGATTGCAATCCATTTTCTTTAGTATGCTTTCGGATCCATAATACCCCTTCGACCCTTTCAAGACCTTTTGTGTCTAATGAGTCAAAACACCCCAAAGTTATCTTTCTCCAGCATTATCGAAACGTTCTAAGTACACATGAGTTTAACTTAGGACCTTTCGACTCAGTGAATGTACAAGGTTTCGACAACACTCATATTTCTCTTAGGAAACCTAAGTCATAGGCTTTGACAGTGTCTATGGATCTTGTTAGCTTGTTTACGAGATGTTTGTAGTGTAAATGTTGTTCAAGTTTTTAAGTTAACTCTAACTGTTTCCTTTTAACAACTTGGTTTCTGTGAAGCTTTCGACATTGTTGAAAAGTGCCACTGTAACGACCCAGAATTTCCGTCATTTGAAATTCAGATATTTAATTGATTTTAAATATCAACAAGTAAAATTTATGAGTCGAATAATTTATTTTTCGAATAATTGGATTTAATTGGATAATTAAATCGATAATTTAGTATTTGAAATTGTGTGAAAAATTGGAAGTTTGGTTTAATGTGATTAAAAATGATTTATAAAATTATATTAAATCATATTGGAGTTAGAACAATGTTTGTGAACTTTTAAAATTGAATTAAAAGTTAATTTGTGGAAATTGAATATTTTAATATTTAATTGACGAGTTAAAATAGCCATTTTTAAAACAGTCTCGGATTTCGACGAAACCAGTTTCATCGGATCCGTAATGTGGTATTATTGTATGGTTTCAAATTTTGTATCAATCGGATTTACCGTTTGTCCGAGGCAAGCCAAAACGCGTAGAAATTGGTTTAAATCGATTTAATTTAAATTTGATCGTTTACTGCCATAACTCGCACAGATGATCAAATTAGCTTTCGAAACACATTCCATTGTGTCCGAAACGTGGGGTAAACCCTAGAAACACCAGTCACCGCGCGAGATTTGGAGTTCGAAAAATTTAGAAGAATAGTGTTTTTGGCGAATTTTCTATATAAGGACTTCATAATTCACTTTTGCAAAGAAAAAAGCCCTAACCCTAACAACCTTCTTCAGCCGCCACAATACAGTTTAATGGACGATATTTGTCGTTCTTCTTCCTCCTTTTTCTTCAAATCTACAAATCGAAACGAGAAATCTTCAACTGCAAACTTGTAGAGCTTCGCGAGCTCTACGATTTCAACGGCTGTGATCGCCTAATTCGCAATGTGGAGGTCAGAATCGAGCGACAAAGGGGAGATGTTCGAACACGATTTGCGACGAAACTATGGGGCCGAGCTTCGAGCCCTTCAGGCCGTGAGTTGAGCACGAGATGAACTTTCGAATGGCATTACTTGATCGAGCTAAACGTGGTGGAATGAGTCGCGAGTACTAGGGTTTGGATGGCAAAGTTGGGTTCACGGTTGCGTGTAATTACCTGGAGATGAACGCGTGATGGAAGAAGGGGGGGTCAGCCTTGATGCGTGCAGGGGCAGATCCAACGGCCAGAAAATTGTAGGGTATAAAATGTAAAAATAAAATTGTAAATTTATATATAGTTAAATTCGTGTAACTTTAAAAATCAATAACTTGTTCATACGAGGTTGGAATTGCACGAAACGAATTGCGACGGGTTCGTTTCTTCGAGCACTACGCTATGGAGTTGGTTTGGAGTCGTTTGGAGCTAGTGAAAATTTCGGGTAAAATTAAACGCGCGTTTAATTTTATTCGAAATAAAACGCTACAACTATTATCGGAAACTCAAGGTGAGAACTTCTCATTCAATCGAATAGTTTCGATTTAAATTTTAAATAGTTAGATTTAAAATTGATGATTGTATGCCTGGATGATAAATTATTATCTGTTGATGATTGAAATAGACATTATACGCCGTATATTAAGCGGAGGTTATTTATTAAAAACATGTACCGCGAATATTTCACTGCAAAGTGAAATCGGTATTATTTATGTACTTGGAGTTGATTTTCCGCATTATATAGCGGATGAGACCCTATTGCGCCGTATAATAGCGGATAATATTTTATAAATCATATATACCACGATATTTCGTATTGACACAGAATTGGTATTGTGCTAACATCTGTGGATGCAGGGAAACAGCTTGTAGGGAATTTCTCAACTGTATTGATTTATTTACAGATGTGGTTATATATTCTGTTATCATATTGATATATGACGTTTGGATGCCGTGATTGATTATTGGGTGCTGTTGCATCATTGGCCCTATTTTGGAGTTTTAAAAATGTTAAAGTAATGATTTTGAGTTTAAAAGGATTTTAAAAGTGATTTTTGAAAGTATATGTTTTATTACATTTTTGAATTGATTCATTTTAAATAAATTAACGTTATGAAATTTAATATTATAAAAATGATGATTTTTGTGAAATATAGTTAAAATATGATTTTTGAAGTATGGAGTTAATGAATTTTATAAAATAGTTTAAATTAATATTTTTGGATTTTTATAAACGGTTTATATAAAATATTTATAAAACTGATATTTATAAATTAAAATATAGGAATTATAAAACGTTTTATTAAGTGTTAAAATGAAGTATAAATGGATTTCATCAGTGAATGAAATTTTAGATTTATAAATTGTGAAGTTATAGAATGAATAGATTTTCGTAAAATAAAAGATTTGTAAGTAATTAACTTATAAATCGGATTTTGGCATTTTAATTGAGATTTTCGAATAAGTATAAATGGTTTATAGATGAGATTTATAAAATATGTATTTTATAAATCGAAATAATGGAATTATAAAAGGAGTTCCGTTAATGCTAAAAATGAGGTTATAAATGGAATTTTATAAGTAATAAGATTTTTAAATTTTGTAAATTGAAGTCTTTAGAAAAAAATATATACATGGGAATTTATAAACATTGTTTATAAATCCGAAACCGACTTAGTTTGATAAGTCAATTATTTCGGATTTTTAAAGGAGATGTATTCACGATTTTGGACGATGGATAATCCTTTAAACAAAATGTGTGGAAAAATGTCGAATTGGGTTAACAAAGAATATTCACGATTTTGGGACAGTGAATAATATATTAAAGTGTTTTGGGAAGTGATATTTTAAATAGAATTAAAACGATTTAAAGATGTTTTAAAATGCGTTAAGTATCGAATACATAGATTTCAACATTCATTGTTGAAATAGACTTTTTGAGAAATAAGGAAATGGTGGACTATAACACTGTTGTTATAGTAAATGATTTCCGAAAGGAAATGTTTTATATAGTATTGGGATATATATATCTATCTTAATTTCGAATCCCTATACTAGTGATTTTGGGTTGTCGTAACGATGTTTTACGCAACATTCATTTTGACCCAAATAAATGTGTTTGAAAGAATGTTTTCCTTAAAGAATGAAATATATACTTAATTTCGATTTAAGTATATTGAATATTTTCCAAGTGTTGAAAATAAATGGATTTGTGAATTACTTATTATTAAATAAGTATGGAAATGTTTTGAGATTTTATCTTTTTAAAGATAAATTGAAAATGAATATTAGAAATCGATTTGGAAATCGTATATTCATAGATATTTTGGAATTGTAAATTCACCATGGAATTTATAAAAGAAAGGGAAATTTGTTTAAAAATAAACGTTGATTTATTTTTGAAGCGTGGGAATAAATTTACGGATTTGGAACGTAAATATAAAGTAAATCGGTAAGGATTTATTTAATTGGTTTAAATGAACCAATTTGAAATAAAAATGAATAAAGATTTGTGAATATATCCCGTGTAGGGAAACGATTTGAATTTTTTTTCAAAAGTTGTAAAGGTGAAAAGTGATTTGAAATTTGTTTTCAAATGTTGAAGTGTGGAAAATATATATCTTGTAAAGATATTTTGGAAAGTAAATAACTTGGAAAATTATTTGGAATCTGGTGATGTTGAGCATACCTATTGATAGTTAAATAACCGACTATCAATATTTATCTTTGAATGAGTATTTGTAGTGATTTGCTTGAATTTGAATGCCACATTTATTTTCAAAATAAGCGCTCACTATTTGGGTTAGCCGAAAAAGGATGGATAGAGGTGGTATCATGGTATGGAGCCCAGATACTTAACCTATGTTGTTGCTGCAAATTTATTACTTTGTGGTTGTTGGAATCGAGGATCCTCAGATATAGATCAGTTACGATCGGGGAATGACATATTCGTGTCAGTAGTTACCCGGTTTGATGGGTAACCCGACCTTTTGTTGGCAGAGATCTAACCATAACGTTAGGTTCTCGGGTCTTCTTCCCAGAGGCGTACCCATGTGGCAATGGGAAGTTCCTTGGCCTGATCATTTGCTGGAAATCCAAAGAAACAATACGATCTTGTACAGTTTTAGTTGTAGAACCTACCATTTACTTATGGTGGTCACCACTGTTTAGATGGTAGCTATAGTAGGCATAAGTGCGAAATGCCTATGCTGGCTAAGATTTATATCTTTACTTTCGAAATGTTTTCCTATACTATGCACTAGTAATAACATCAAATGTTTCTTTTTAATGCGTATCAAGCATCTTTGACTATCATGAGGAGAAATATCCTCCGATTATGCGTTTGCATTGTGTGTGTGTGCGGGAGGCCTTATGGTAGTCTCATTTTCCAAAAAGCATTGCGAATCTATTTTAAAATTATCCCGTTCTTTGTTTTAAAGATAAACAGTTTTAAGTTCTCACACCAGTCCCATGACTGGCTCGGAGTTTATTGTTTTCCTTCCTAAACTCTGGGTGCCCACCAATTTCCACACAGGCAGTCTAGAGTTAGGTTATCAGGATATTCTGGAATTCAGGAGTTGCTGGAGGCAAGCTGGATGGCATGGCGTATTCACTAGTATATAGTATTTATTTTCCGCTGTTTGTTGTTGTTATTGTTGTACACTCTGATAATGTAATGTAATGTGAGTAATGTAATAACTGATATAGTTCTTTTGTTTAAAGATTATTCATTTATCTATTATATGTTGTTCCGCTGCGATTGTGAGATTCTGATGTTGTTCTGTTGTTTCTTTATGTTCTATTCTATCGTTTTCTCTCTTCTTCTTCTTTAACCATAATGGTACAGTTTTTCGGCATTCGATTTCGGTAGTTGATACAGTGGACGTATTGATGTCGGTTTTCGAGCGACGAAAAATCGCATTCGTTACATTTGGTATCAGAGCTATGGTTAAGTGACAACCTTGGCTCTGTTGGGGATTACTCATTAGAGATTGAGTCAGTAGTACTCTAGAATGAGTTGAGTGTAATAATAGATATGAGCCGTATTTGTTAGTGAATATAAAAATGTTTTATAATGTGTTTGCTTATCCGTTGAGCTGTTTGTGAATTCTGGTTGGTAGATGGGACGCCATATTATCGATAGGGGTTTCTAAACTCTTAAACGAGATAAACCGACATAGTATCATTTTAAATTGGGTAAATGAAATAATTTTACCTTGATTACATTTTATATATAAAGGAATAATTTTTCAGAATTATTAAAGTGCATATAAAATTGATTGTTTGGTTGTTGAAATGTAAGAATATATATAAGTTATTTGAAAGATTGTTTGAATAAGTTAAATGAAACAATAGCTGTAAAAGAATAAATTTTATAAGCGAAGAATTATAAGTATGGAAGTTATAATTAAAATGATTTACACTTGTGAAATAATCTTATATATAAGAAGTGAAATTATATAAGTAAAAGATTTATAAATGTGATTTATAATCTAAAAACAAAATTCCAGAAAAGTGTTTTGAAAGGATTTATATTTTGGAAAATTATTTTGGAAAAATTGAAGCTCTAAACTCTTTTCATCGCTGGAAAATAATTCCAATGATGATTGCAACATCATCGGTGTTCATTTTCGGGTTTCCGAAAGAGGATTTGCTGCCAGATTATTTTAAATGAAAGTTGTTTGGAAAATTTGGATTTGGTTTTGGAAACTCAGAACATAATTTGAATTGGTTTCAAAAAATGGTTTTGAAAGATTGAAAAGACTCTAGAATGTTATATAAAATGATTGGAATACAATTATTAAGTTGGAAAATAAATTGTGAATGAATAAATAAAATTTGCAAGTGCAAGAAAATGAAATTAAAATCCAAGTTGAAATAAATTTGAGTTGTCATCAAAGACATGTGATTTGAAATTTAACTAAAGGAAAGTTAAATAAATTGATTTGGATTAGATAAGCTATTGAAATTGATGAATATAAGTGAAATAAGTTTTGAACTTATAATATGAGTTAATAAATTTAGCTTTGGTAAAAGTTAAATAGAATTGACTTTAGAATTGAAACCTGAATTGGATTTATGAGTGAAAACTTAAGTTAAGTTAAACAAATGATGTTTGAAAGAGAATATAACTTAAGTGAAGTGGAATAAAGTTGATTTTGGTATCGAAGTAAATTAATGAAATGAAGTGATGAATATGAACTTGAGTTATACAAATGAAATTCAATCTTATTGGTTAAATGAATTAGCAATTGAATTGAACTAATGAATTGAATGTTAATCAATTGAATGTAAATTAAATTGATATGGAATAGAATGTAAGTGTTAATTCATTAGAAGCTAATGAAGTTGTGAAGTTGGATAAATTGAATGGAAGTCAATTTAATATGAACCAATTGGAATTAAAAGTGTTAAACCAAATAGAATGTAAATTTAATAATTTGGTTATGTTGGTTATGATTTGGTTGTTATATGATTGTTGGTTGATTGTATATAATTCATTAAGTGTTAATGAAGTTGAATTGATAAAAATGGAAGCTATGGAATTTGATTTGAATTGAAAGCGAACCAACGTGAATGTAAACTAATTGAGAATGAATAATTGAATGTCGTTGTATATGGATTGGTTGTAAACAATTACAAGTAGTGTTGAAATCATATAAGTTGTTTATAAACCTTGTTTAGTATGCATTTCTTTCAATATGCATGTGTTGTAGTTACTTAAAAGAGTAAAATGCTAATAACTTCTTATATATGTCACTTACGTGTTTATATTGAGTAAGTACAGGTAGCGGGGCTACCGTTAGCGGGTTTTGGGTTGCGCAAAATGCTAGATAAATAACCGCTTTGCTTAAAAATGCTAAAAAAGTACGCCTACGCAATAAAAATAGGAAATATGAACTGTTTTTCTATTTTTTCGACTGGGAGGGTCGATGTATATATATTTATCTCTATTGTGATATTGTAAAAGCTCCTCCGTACAAAGGAGGCTATGGCGAAATTTTTTGAAAATTTAAGGCGTTAGAAAATTTTTGAGAAATTTTGGAAATTTTTATGTGAAAACTAAGTTTTGATTTGAGTTGGAAAGTTAAACGATATAGTTGGTTTTGAAAAGATAATTATATATGGATTTGAAAACATAGTAAATATTTTGTAAGAAGTTTAACTATGGATTTGGAAAAGTTAAACACTTAAGAGATTGTAAATCAAATTTGAACGGTTTGTTTGGAAAAGTCAATGAATTCTGTAACGTTTTCTTACTTGGTAATTTCGAGGACGAAATTCTTTCAAGGGGGAAAATTTGTAATGACCCAGAATTTCCGTCATTTGAAATTCAAATATTTAATTGATTTTAAATATCAACAAGTAAAATTTATGAGTCGAATAATTTATTTTTCGAATAATTGGATTTAATTGGATAATTAAATCGATAATTTAATATTTGAAATTGTGTGAAAAATTGGAAATTTGGTTTAATGTGATTAAAAATTATTTATAAAGTTATATTAAATCATATTGGAGTTAGAACAATGTTTGTGAGCTTTTAAAATTGAATTAAAAGTTAATTTGTGGAAATTGAATATTTTAATATTTAATTGACGAGTTAAAATAGCCATTTTTCAAACAGTCTCGGATTTCGACGAAACAAGTTTCATCGGATCCATAATGTGGTATTATTGTATGGTTTCAAATTTCGTATCAATCGGATTTACCGTTTGTCCGGGGCAAGCCAAAACGCGTAGAAATTAGTTTAAATCGATTCAATTTAAATTTGATCGTTTACTTCCATAACTCGCACAGATGATCAAATTAGCTTCCAAAACACGTTCCATTGTGTCCAGAACGCGGGGTAAACCCTAGAAACGCCAGTCACCGTGCGAGATTTGGAGTTCGGAAAATTTCGATGAATAGTGTTTTTGGTGAATTTTCTATATAAGGACTTCATAATTCACTTTTGCAAAGAAAAAAGCCCTAACCCTAACAACCTTCTTCAGCCGCCACAACACAGTTTAATGGCCGATATTTGTCGTTCTTCTTCCTCCTTTTTCTTCAAATCTACAAATCGAAATGAGAAATCTTCAACTGCAAACTTGTAGAGCTTCGCGAGCTCTACGATTTCAACGGCTGTGATCGCCTAATTCACAATGTGGAGGTCAGAATCGAGCGACAAAGGGGAGACGTTCGAACACGATTTGCGAGGAAACTATGGGGCCGAGCTTCGAATCCTTCAGGCTGTGAGTTGAGCACGAGATGAACTTTTGAATGGCATTACTTGATCGAGCTAAACGTGGTGGAATGAGTCGCGAGTACTAGGGTTTGGATGGCAAAGTTGGGTTCACGGTTGCGTGTAATTACCTGGAGATGAACGCGTGATGGAAGAGGGGGGGTCGGCCTTGATGCGTGCAGGGGAAGATCCAACGGCCAGAAAATTGTAGGGTATAAAATGTAAAAATAAAATTGTAAATTTATATATTGTTAAATTCGTGTAACTTTAAAAATCAATAACTTGTTCATACGAGGTTGGAATTGCGCGAAACGAATTGCGACGGGTTCGTTTCGTCGAGCGTTACGCTATGGAGCTGGTTTGGAGTCGTTTGGAGCTAGTGAAAATTTCTGGTAAAATTAAACGCACGTTTAATTTTATTCGAAATAAAACGCTACAACTATTATTGGAAACTCAAGGTGAGAACTTCTCACTCAATCGAATAGTTTCGATTTAAATTTTAAATAGTTAGATTTAAAATTGATGATTGTATGCCTGGATGATAAATTATTATTTGTTGATGATTGAAATAGATATTATACGCCGTATATTAAGCGGAGGTTATTTATTAAAAACATACACCGCGAATATTTCACTGCAAAGTGAAATTGGTATTATTTATGTACTTGGAGTTGATTTCCCGCATTATACAGCGGATGAGACCCTATTGCGCCGTATAATAGCGGATAATATTTTATAAATCCTCTATACCGCGATATTTCGTATTGACACGGAATTGGTATTGTGCTAACATCTGTGGATGTAGGGAAATAGGTTGGAGGGATCCAACTGGATTCCTCAACCGTATTGATTTATTTACAGATATGGTTATATATTCTGTTATCATATTGATATATGACGTTTGGATGCCGTGATTGATTATTGGGTGCTATTACATCATTGGCCCTATTTTGGAGTTCTAAAAATGTTAAAGTAACGATTTTGAGTTTAAAAGGATTTTTAAAGTGATTTTTGAAAGTATATGTTTTATTAAATTTTTGAATTGATTCATTTTAAATAAATTAACGTTATAAAATTTAATATTATAAAAATGATGATTTTGTGAAATATAGTTAAAATGTGATTTTTGAAATATGGAGTTAATGAATTTTATAAAATAGTTTAAATTGAGATTTTTGAATTTTTATAAACGATTTATATAAAAGATTTATAAAATTGATATTTATAAATTAAAATATAGGAATTATAAAACGAGTTTTATTAAGTGTTAAAATGAAGTATAAATGGATTTCACCAGTGAATGAAATTTTAGATTTATAAATTGTGAAGTTATAAAATGAATAGATTTTTGTAAAATAAAAGATTTGTAAGTAATTAACTTATAAATCTGATTTTGGCATTTTAATTGAGATTTTCAAATAAGTATAAATGGTTTGTAGATGAGATTTATAAAATATATATTTTATAAATCAAAATAATGGAATTATAAAAGGAATTCCGTTAATGCTGAAAATGAGGTTATAAATGGAATTTTATAAGTAATAAGATTTTTAAATTTTGTAAATTGAAGTCTTTAAAAAAAATGGGAATTTATAAACATTATTTTATAAATCCGAATCTGACTTATTTTGATAAGTCAATTATTTCAGATTTTTAAAGGTGATATATTCACGATTTTGGACGATGGATAATCCTTTAAACAAAATGTGTAGAAAAATGTCGAATTGGGTTAACGAAGAATATTCACGATTTTGTGACAGTGAATAATTTATTAAAGTGTTTTGGGAAGTGATATTTTAAATAGAATTAAAACGATTTAAAGATGTTTTAAAATGCGTTAAGTATCGAATACATAGATTTCAACATTCATTGTTGAAATAGACGTTTTGAGAAATAAGGAAATGGTAGACTATAACACTGTTGTTATAGTAAATGATTTCCGAAGGGAATGTTTTATGTAGTATTGGGATTTATATATCTATCTTAATTTCGAATCCCTATACTAGTGATTTTGGGTTGTCGTAACGATGTTTAACGCAACATTCGTTTTAACCCAAATAAATGTGTTTGAAAGAATGTTTTCCTTAAAGAATGAAATATATACTTAATTTCGATTTAAGTATATTGAATATTTTCCAAGTGTTGAAAATAAATGGATTTGTGAATTACTTATTATTAAATAAGTATGGAAATGTTTTCCAATATGAAGTGAAATGTTTTGAGATTTTATCTTTTTAAAGATAAATTGAAAATGAATATTAGAAATCGATTTGGAAATCGTATATTCATAGATATTTTGGAATTATAAATTCACTATGGAATTTATAAAAGAAAGAGAAATTTGTTTAAAAATAAACGTTGATTTATTTTTGAAGCATGGGAATAAATTTACGGATTTGGAATGTAAATATGAGTAAATCGGTAAGGATTTATTTAATTGGTTTAAATGAACCATTTTGAAATGAAAATGAATAAAGATTTGTGAATATATCCCGTGTAGGGAAACGATTTGAAATTTGTTTTCAAAAGTTGTAAAGGTGAAAAGTGATTTGAAATTTGTTTTCAAATGTTGAAGTGTGAAAAATATATATCTTGTAAAGATATTTTGGAAAGTAAATAATTTGGAAAATTATTTGGAATCTGGTGATGTTGAGCATACCTATTGATAGTTAAATAACCGACTATCAATATTTACCTTTGAATGGATATTTGTTGTGATTTGCTTGAATTTGAATGCCACACTTATTTTCAAAATAAGCGCTCACTATTCGGGTTAGCCGGGAAAGGACCTTGGGGTCGTATAACCCATTCCGAATATGTGATACGTCGTTATGGATTGCATTTGATGACCGGTGTTGAAGACCAGATATTTTTGAAAACGGAAGGATTACCGTCGAATGACTTTGCATCGGCTGATCTCCGATATAGAGGTTTTATCACCCTTAGTGACAGGAAGTCCGGACGTGATTAGTGAATATCCGGATTGCAAGGGCTTCTTTGGAAGTGCCTTCGGTTCCGTTCGATCCCGGAACGGACTTGTATGGATGTGTGTCTGATGTTACAATTTGAGATGTAAAGCTGGTTTCTATCAAACATATTTCTGTTGGTGGCGGTGAATTTATTCTCTTAGCTTAACACCCTTCTCTGAGACGTACGAGCTCAAAGGTTACGTAGTTGATGGTTACTAGTGATACATTCCCAAATTGGTAATGTGGCACATGAAGTGCTGTTGAGCATTTGATGATCAAAGCACAGCTTTTGTATAAAGCGTGGCTTTATGGACGAGACTTCGTCGGACCTCACACCCAGGAAATGGTCAACACAAGAAGGATGCAGCAAGGTTATTAAGGGGGTAGCGCCCCTTTAGTGCATGTCATTCCTTATGGTTAGAGGTAGTATCATGGTATGGAGCCCAGATACTTAACCTATGTTGTTGCTGCAAATTTATTACTTTGTAGTTGTTGGAATCGAGGATCCTCGGATATAGATCGGTTACGATCAGGGAATGACATATTCGTGTCAGTAGTTACCCAGTTTGAAGGGTAACCCGATCTTGTGTTGGCAGAGATCTAACCGTAACGTTAGTTTCTCGGGTCGTCTTTCTAGAGGCGTTCCCATGTGGCAATGGGAAGTTCCTTGGCCCGACCATTTGTTGGAAATCCAAAGAAACAATACGATCTTGTACGGTTCTAGTTGTAGAACCTACCATTTACTTATGGTGGTCACCACTGTTTAGATGGTAGCTATAGTAGGCATAAGTTCGAAATGCCTATGCTGGCTAAGATTTATATCTTTACTTTCGAAATGTTTTCCCACACTATGCACTAGTAATAATATCAAATGTTTCCTTTTAATGCGTATCAAGCATCTTTGACTATCATAAGGAAAAATCTCCTCTGATTCTGCGTTTGCATTGTGTGTGTGTGGGAGGCCTTATGGTAGTCTCATTTTCCAAAAAGCATTGCAAATCTACTTTAAAATTATCCTGTTCTTTGTTTTAAAGATAAACTGTTTTAAGTTCTCACACCAGTCCCATGACTGACTCGGAGTTTACTGTTTTCCTTCCTAAACTCTGGGTGCCCACCAATTTCCACACGGGCAGTCTAGAATTAGGTTATCAGGATATTCTAGAATTCAGGAGTTGCTGGAGGCAAGCTGGATGGCATGGCGTATTCACTAGTATATAGTATTTCTTTTCCACTGTTTGTTGTTGTTGTTTTTGTACACTCTGATAATGTAATGTAATGTGATGTGATGTAATAACTGATATAGTTCTTTTGTTTAAAGATTATTCATTTATCTATTATATGTTGTTCCGCTGCGATTGTGAGATTCTGATATTGTTCTGTTGTTTCTTTCTGTTCTGTTCTATCTTTTTCTCTCTTCTTCTATCTTTTTCTTCTTCTTTAACCATAACGGTACGGTTTTCCGACTTTCGATTGCTCGGTAGTTGATACAGTGGACGTATTGATGTCGGTTTTCGAGCGACGAAAAATCGCATTCGTTACAGCCACTATACATTCCCATCTTTCCTTTCCATCCTGTCGAAAGCTATGTGATTTCTCATATTTATGCTTCCAATGTCGTCGAAAGGTTGTGGCTAAATGTTAACTTTCTTTCCCTTTGGACTCTGTCGAAAGCTCCACAAATACTCTTAATTAGGCTTTTGACATCGTCGAGAGGTATTTGCTAAGTGTTGATGTCCTTTTCCTTTCGACTCCGTCGAAAGCCTTATATCTTTGACTTTTAACTTAAACATTTTTCAAAAATCTGAAGTTTATGTTTGGTTTTTGTTTGAGATATTTAGGTAGGTTTTTTTACTAATCCTTGAAAGATTGCTACGTTTATAGATAATTTGAAAATTTTAACTGTATCATCTTCACTTGGCAAAATTATGAGCATTCCTTAGTATCTTTATAAGACGAGGTCAATGCCATCCTCAAAAACTTTGGAATTACTGGTGTGGAAGTTATTCCTTCCAAGGAAATAGATACCATCAACAACCCTCCCTAATGTTTCTTTGCTTACACTAACGTCCATATATGGCATAGAGGATTTCTGCCCTTTCCTGATTCCTTTAAAGATTTTTTTTCTCACCTTGGGATTGCTCCAGTCCAGTTATCTCTAGAACTTATGGCACTAGTGTCTGGACTCCCCTCCTTAAAAGCTAAAGTTCTTAACTACTTGACCCAATTAGTCAAACTCAGCACTCCCAATCATCATATCTTCATAGCCAATCCTTCAAAGAAGTTGATATCAGATGGGGTTAACAAGTTCAAGGACTGGTAGAACCAGTTTTTCTTTGTTAGATATTTCTCTAATATTAGCGGGGTCTTTTCTACTCCTCGTAAGTTTAAATTTTCGTTGTTCTCCTTCTATCTTGTTACTTTTCTTGTCTAATCTTTATCTTATGTTAGGTTCTCCTGCCAAAGAACTTACTGAGGCTAATAAAAGGATAGTGGAGCCTTTAATCGTAACTTTTGTTAAGAAAGGAAACCGATTGAAGCTGCTAATCCCTTCGAACTTGAGGAAGCATTCTCTTCTTCTCTCTTATCAAATGGTTTTGGGGCTACCCCCTTTGATCCAGCATTCATCAAAGGGAAAACGCTTCCTCTTCTTGGGAGATTCTGAACATTTTTCCCCTACGTCATCCATTTTCTCAGACCATTCTGGCAAGTTATAGGCAAAACATTTGCTTTCTATCTCTGTTGCTTTCTGAATTATTTTGCCGACTTTTAATATTTTTAGGTCCTTTATACCTGCTTCTCAGGTTACTATGCCTGTTAGTGGTGCTGCTTCCCTTCCTATAACTTCTGGTGCGCTATCTATTATCCAATCCTTCGCCAAAACCAAGAAGGCCATAAAAAGGGAGTTAATAGCACCGACTGAAGCGGAACCTCCTCCGAAGGTTGCTAAAATTATTGATATAGAGGAGGACGATTGTTCATCATTTGATATAGCTCCAGAGATCCTGGTTGTAGAAGCTACTAAAGAAATGCTAGAGTAGTCTCGTTCTGCTATTGATTCTCTTTCTCACATTTCCGTTTCTGACTCTTCGACCGCTCTTTCACAAATGCAACTGGCTTGGAAGATGCCCCGCACTCTAAAACACACTCCTTCTAAGCCAACATCTTCTTCTCCTTCTGTCAATTTCGAATAGATAGCCCAGTCTATTCTAAACTCGGAGTCCTTCACCTCCATTCACCCGCCTTCCACTATTTCTAATTTGGAAAGGCATTATCGCTCTTTGATAGAGCAACAATTTTTGGTGAGTTTCACTTTAATTAACTTTGTCATTACTGGCTTTCTCTAAATCTCTAACTTGCACTGCTCTTTCTTCTTTCAGATTTATAAGAGTTGGTTAACTCTACATGAGCATGCATCCAAATCTTTGATTGAATCCTCCAAGTTCCAAGAGGAAATCTCTTATCTTAAGAATCAAATGTCTTCCTTGTCTGCTACAATAGATGAAGCGACCTCCGAATTGGAACGGTTAAAACTTCTCTTGCCCAGACAAAATCTGATCTCCTAGAAGAAAGAAGGGCTCATCAACTCCTTGTAGATAAAAACTTTTCCATGGATCTAACTTTGAAAGAGTCCGACGAGGAGAAGGACCGCATAGTAGCGAACAATGCTTCTTTGAAGGAGAAGTTAAAGAAAAACAGGGCTTCATTGAAACTTGACATCAATACCATTTCTGATGCTAAGCAGTGAGTATCTCAGTTTCTTAATACTACTCTTGGGAAATCATGCTGAATTCTTATGAAGAATCCCTAATGCTCGCTTATGCTGATAATTTCAAGAAGTGCCCTGACCTAAGCTTCCCCTCACTCGACTCTTCCCTTGTTGGTAGAGTAATGGGAAAAATTAATCAAATTAAGTAGGGGGTTTAAGCCGTAGTAAAGGAAGAAATTGACGCCTCTATAATTCTTTCTTTTGACGTCCCCTCATTCAAAATTGAATCTAACTCTGAGGATGAGGGTGACAAGAATGATGCTGTCGGGGAAGAAGGCGATGATGATGATGGTGATAGCTATGATGACGGCGATAACCTTGATGGCAGCCAAGGTCCAGTGGTGATCGATGGGGCCCTTTTGGAACATCTGGGAAGGATGATGATGATAATGCTATATCTCCTAAAAAAGAGCCATCTCCCCAAAAAGATGTTCTGTTTGAATCCACCGCCTTCCACTCCTTACGAAGAAGAGCCTGCTCCAGTTAATATTGAAGAGCTGAAAGGGAAAGAGCAGGCTTCCCAAACTTATGTCACGATATCATAGGTATGGGATTCTTTATTTAAATGTCTTTCATTTCGAAGATAATATTAGCGCAAATCATTTATTTTAGACAAGGAAGAAATCTGTCCTCACTTATAAAACCAAACTTAAGAGAAAACAGGCAGAAATAAACAGGTTATTTAGGGAGCTAAACAAGCAAATAAAAAAGCATAATGTACTTCCAGAAAAATATCATAGACTGGATTGAAGTGCATCGGTGCTGGCATCTTTTAAGCACCAAAAAGCTTCTCCCTTGCTAAAGGGAGCGCGCCTTTGCTATGACGCTCTCTTAAAGGAAAACCGGGAGTTAATCACCCTATTTTGGATATTGATTGAAGAAAGGGACATTCTAATCAACTTTTTATATAAGGTTTATTGTAGACATTCAATTATTGATTTTTCATACTTAGGTGAATTTAGTGAGGTATCCTTAGACGTTTTCATAAAAGATACTTGGATGAATTCGGTTCTGACCCGCACCCTGAAGCTTGTTGGAACTTACCACGGGTCAGACCGATTCCCTATGATCTCCCCCTTGAAAAGCTTAAGTATTATAAGAACAAATTGTATCTGAGTTGTTTTCTAAACCTGTTTTGTATGAACCATATGAGTAGTTGCAAATAAGTAACAGTATATTGATTTACAAATATTTGTTTTAGTTTTGCTCTTTATGCTTAGCTTCGTTTATTATATTATCACAAAGTCACTGTTCATTAGGTCAACTTGTTTCTAAAGACTATTTAAGCCAATATGTTAGACTGAGAAGATTTTATCTTGAAAAAGCATTAATTTTAAAGTCTTCAAAATAAGCAAAAATATTGTTTTCTTAGAGATTTACAAAAACTCTACTTGGAATATCCTTGTCTTCACTTTTACTTCCTTGGCGATGAGAAAGAAAAATTTCTTAAGGAGATCATAGCATTCTACTCTAAGTTAATTTATGGTCGTGATAGTCCTCCAGCAGGGAAGTGGGATTATAGCAAATGTCCACTAGTTATCACTCTTAAAGGAGTTAATATTCCTTTTGATTCAACAGTTACCCTTTCCGCTAACTCATTAGATAAAGTTAGAAAACTACTTTCTCAACTTTAGATGTATAACAATTGTTTATTGTATCTTTCAATTTCATTGTTATTTGTATTGTAATATGTTATTATAATAATAAAGAGATTTTTTCATCTTGATTTGACTTTATTTTGTTTCTTTTTGCTGAAATAGGAGCTATAATTATCAAAAGTTTCTCTCCCCCTTGATTTATCATCTTGCATCGCTACTGTTAGAGAGAAACTGCTAAAATCATGTGGAAGGAGTGAACTCAGTGATGATACCTTATATGAACACTTCGGTGGCAATGCTGAAGCCTTAAAGTAGCATAGAAGATATTTTGTTCAAAAACCATTGTTTGCAATCTAAAAGATCAAATCGCCCACCTCGAGGCCGATATTAAAAGCAAGGATGAAATAACGTCATTATTGAAGCGACAGTAAATTCAAACCCTTCAATCAATTTTGATCATAAAATATCAGAGCTTATTTAACAGATCAATGACTTAGAATTGAAACTGAAGGACAATCAAGCTCAGTGCGAATCATTAGAATTCATCATGGGAGACAAGATTTCAAGTATTGATTTGCCGGTTCTTCGCACTACTCCCTCGGTTACCAGACCCACAAGGTCAACTCATCTCACTTTTCAAAAATTCCCTACTATGATCAATGTTCCCCCAGCTTAGATGAGAACTTCGTGGGGAATTGGTGCAGTAAAGTAAAGTTTGAAATTGCTTGATATTTTGATGAGCAGCTAAAAGCGAAATATTCACAAAGTATCATTGAATATGCTGCCAAGGTTCGAAAGCTTGAACACGATAATTACTTCCTTCAGAAACGTGTTGTAGAGTTAGAAAGGGACAACAAGACCATTAGGGGCACAAATAGAGCCTTCAACCGTGCTCTAAAGACAAATATTGATGCCATTGATGACGCAAACAACATAAGGAAGAAGGAAAAGAAACTTAAAGAAGTTCTCAGTGCCACAATTCGTCACATAGTTGATCCTTCGATCGTTGAGAACCTTAACATGGCTGCTCAAGACCTATGATATATTTATGTCTTTTAAATATATATACTCGTCTTGTACATGTATGAATTACTTCATAGTTTTGTAAATAATTTTATGACCTATGTAAATCATATAAACTTTGTAAATACCACCTGATTTGCAATCCTTTTCTGTAATGTCACTTCTAAAATGCTTTCTGATAGCTCATTCATTATTTCTGCATTTTCTGAATCTTTCATTTCTCTTTGATGTGCTAATTACCCCA
Organism: Allium cepa; assembly: GCA_030765085.1. Classification (NCBI taxonomy): domain Eukaryota; kingdom Viridiplantae; phylum Streptophyta; class Magnoliopsida; order Asparagales; family Amaryllidaceae; genus Allium; species Allium cepa. The sequence continues at coordinate 923,846,641 of CM060935.1, read as the reverse complement.
TTCTCGAGTATTAATGAAATTTGAAACATTAGAAACCCGTATTCCAAATTCGGAAAATTATAATAATGATCTTCATGAGAGTGTTCTTAACCTAGATTTGGGCATTTGTGATAGAAATCCATTATTGAAATTTTACACCTAGATTAGGGCTCAAATAAGTAATAGTCTCGATACCCAGATTCGGGTATAAGAAAGATAGTTAGTGATCGATAAAGACTCGAAACCCTAATTCGGTTATCAGTAGATGAAATTCTGAAACGAATGTCCCAAAACCAAAATTCGGATAATTGATGCAATTCAGATATAAGAGATCTGAAACCCAGATTTAGGTATTAATAAATGATATTTAGAAATGGAAGTTCCAAAACCCAGATTTGGGTATTAGTAAGTGGAGTTCTTGTTCTGCTACTTTGATATATGAACCCTTCAGGTTTTGTACAGAAGTAATTTGATCAGTTGCCTCTTAAGCTCGGATGCTTAGTTCATAATTGGATATGCCGCTTCTCGGGTTTGAACATCTTAGTCCATTGTTGAATTAGCCTCTTTTTAGGCTTGGACATTTCAGTCCATTACTGAACGAGCCTCCTCTTGGGCTTGGACATCTTAGTCCATTATTTGACCGGCCTTTTCTTGGGCCTGGACGTCTTAGTCCATTGTTTGATGGGCCTCTTCTTAGGCCTGGATGTCTTAGTTGTGACGAACGCCCATGACTCCCGCACTAAACAAGAGAATGGTGCGCTGAAAGGCGTGCCAGGCAGCCATGGACGATAGTCAGGGTAAGATAAAACAGAAACTCTATCGTACAACTCACAGCCCATGGACAAAATACAATAGAGAAATATATGTATATAGTGAAGCTCATAACAGAATATCATCATATAGACTTCATAAAGGTTTGATACAAGCATCTGAACAATCAATACATCAAGCCTCACTACATAACACTCAAAACATATACAAGCAGTGGAACATCCAGTACATATAGTAAGAAAACTAATATGCTAGCCTCCAGCTCGTCTTGGTCATCGACAGCGTTGGTAGCCAAGAACAGCACCTGTCACCTGCTACCTAGTCTGCCCATCCCAACATGGATGAACAGCCCAAGGTAATAAGAGTTGAACATAAAACCTTGAGTCAGACAACAGTCTTAGTGAGCAGTAAATTAACTATCAAACATACCAAAAGAGCATAAAGGATAAAAGGAATAGGAACTTAACCATCCCACTCCACCTCATTCTACAATGATAGCCCCCAGACCCACTAAGCATAAACAAGCATAGCAAAGCAGACATTCGAAATAAAGTAATTATCACTCGAGTCAAGGTCGATGTTTTTCAAATGCAAACCCCCAAGGCCTAAACCAAGATCAGATAAGCACCCAGAAAACACCGCTCTTGAGACCGAATGATGATACAACCAAACATCCATGACTCTGGCTATCACTGTTATCATTGCCTCGATATCACCGTTAGTTGAATGACCGCCTGTCAAGGGCTAATGGTAACCCCGGTTCTAGACATAACTCCGCACGTCGTCGCAGCCCGTGCCTAGGAATTTTCGCAACTACCCAGAGTACTAGCACGTCGTCACAGCCCATGCTTGGAAAGTCGTCGCAGCCCGTTCCAACGTACTCTTGCTTTGAGCATGCTAGAACCTTCAATAACGATAAAATCTCAGCCATCTAGTCATCCTCCTCGACGACTATTTCCATACTAGCTCAAGCGCCTCTCAAGTTAACCATTATCAACCAACTCGAATCGCATCACCGAGTTATCAACATGCTTGGGATGATCCCGTCTGGATTAAACCAAGGCTTTCTCACATCATACTTTGCTTCATCACATCATAGCAAAGTCCCATCTCAACATCATGGTTTGCCTCATCGCATCATGGCAAAGTCCCATCTCAACATCATGGTTTGCCTCATCGCATCATGGCAAAGTCTCATCTCAACATCATGGTTTGCCTCATCGCATCATGGCAAAGTCCCATCTCAACATCATCATCAAATCTATCCATATGAGCTTCAACATCCGCTTCATATGCCACAAGCAGCTTTCCTTATTCAAGAGCCTTTCCACTTAGCTTTTGAATCAACCCTCAACCAACTTGCCCAAATCAAGTTATTGATCAACTAATCAATCAAATCAAACATTAATCCAAGCAATCAATCATTCAAACAAGATCTAAATAAACAAATCACAACAATAATGGCAATTTCGTAAATAAAGGGTTCAAGTCTAACATGCACTCTAACAAGCATGAATTATGAACAATATCTCTACAACTTGATGAATGAACTTGCATAAGTGAACATGTGGTAAAATAGGTGTCAAAACTTCATAGATGATAGATCTACATGCAGGGAAAATGCAAGAAATCACTATCTTTAACACATAAACAAGCCACCAATCCAATATACTCCCTTGGGTCCGTGTGAGAGATAACTACCACTCACCGAATCACCTAAACACCTCAAAAACAACCAACTCCAGATCTGGACAGCAAAGATCTAAGCTTGATCCGGCAAAATCTCGCTCCAATCGATGAAATCTCTCTTTGTTGGATGAAGATCTTCAACTTTGGCTCTTGGATCTTCAATTTGATCTTCAATTTAGATGGAAGGAATCACTAGATTAGAGTGGAGAAAAGAAGTGAAGAAGTGATGTAGTCGAGCTCTCAAACTGGCAGCACTTCGTCGCTTCAAAATCCGGTGCCAAAAAGTGAGGCGAACCCCTTCTATTTATAGGCTGAAATCTCCCTGAGTCGCCGCCCCTTGAGTTGCCGCCGACCTATCCCCTTAGCCGTCCACGACCCAAGCCCCTAACGACTCAACACAATAGCCGGCCCAACCACCTAACGACCTAACACGCGCGCGAGTTACGTCCTACGACTCATCGGAGAGGCCGACCCAACTGCACACGACTCAAAAAGCCTCCGACCTAACGACTTAGCCCTAGTGCCGACCCAACAACTACGCGACCTAAACATGCACGCGACCTAACACGCGCGACTCAACACAGGATCACCCGACTTAACTATGAGACGATCTAAAAACACACACGACTCAAGCCTTAGGTCGTTCACGACTTAACTACAACATAGGCTAACCCGTAAGTCGTCAACTACCTTAGGTCGCTCCAAATCCTATAGGTCGTTAAGCCCTCAACCCGTCTACTGTCTTAAGTCGCCAACGACCTATCTCCTAACTCGTTAACCCGCTAACCCTGTTAAGCCGTAGCCTTCTTAGATCGGTCACCCTATGAGTCGGTCCAACCCACTAACTCGCCTACCACCTTAAGTCGGCCACACCTTAACTCGGCAACACCTTAAGTCGCTCACACGAGCTAACTCCCACACGACCTAAACTTCTATAACTCGACCACCTTCCTTAAGTCGCTACCTATCTTAAGTCGGCCACTACCATGATTCGCTCAACACCACTAAGTCGGTCACGACTCATGCCTCCATATGACTCAACTCTTGGACAACTTAACTTATGGCAATACGACTTAAAGCATATAGTTTAACAATGTTTCGATCCGTAAAAATACGGGTCGTTACATTCTCTCCCCCTTGGGAATTTCGCCCCCGAAATTCCAAACAAACAAGAGCAATCAAAGTTATTCCACATGCCTACCATCCATAGTAATCAACAAACCATGCATCCAATCACTAGCCTAGCATGCAGAATTCTAAGACTTAGAACAAGCTACAAATTCGTGAGATGTCACGACACCTTAGGGCCATACCTTGAAGAGTTCAGGATGAGCTGTCTTCATCCTCTCTTCCTCCTCCCATGTACAGTCGTCAACATCATCACTCCATCGTACCTTAAGCAACGTAATCGTCTTCCTCCTAAGCTGTTTCGTGTCGGTTTCAACAACACGAAGCAGCTTACGAGGTCTCGTAACAACTGGATCAACCTCTAAATCTTCACAACTATCAACAGAAACCACCGCATTCGAGTCATGCACATACTTCCGTAGATAGGATACATGAAAAACATTGTGCACACCCGCCATCTTTTCCGGTAACTCCAATCTATAAGCGAGCTTTCCAATTCGCTCGGTAATCGGGAATGGTCCAACAAATCTCGGAATCAATTTTCCTTTCTTCCCGAATCGAATAACATTCTTCAGAGGAGAAATCTTCACAAAAACCATATCACCTACGTCGAATTCCAAATCCTTACGACGATTATCGGCATAACTTTTCTGACGATCTTGGGCTGCCTTCATTCGTCGCCGAATGATCTCTATACAATCCGTAGTCTGTCGAATCATCTCTGGCCCAAGTATCAGCTTTTCTCCAGTTTCCAACCAACATGTCGGAGAGTTACACGGTCTTCCATACAATGCTTCATACAGTGCCATACCAATACTTGACTGGTAACTATTATTATATGCAAATTCCACCAAATGAAGATGATCTTCCCATGATCCTCCGAAATCCAAAACACATGCCCTCAGGAGATCTTCCAAAACTCGGTTGACTCTCTCAGTCTGACCATCTATTTGTGGGTGATAAGCTGTACTCAAACACAACTCGGTTCCCAAAACTTCCTGGAAGCTCTTCCAAAATCCACTAGTGAACAATGGGTCTCGATCGCTCACTATACTCTTCGGAACACCATGGAATCAAACTATCCACTTAACATACAACTCAGCCAACTTCGATGCAGTCCTATTTGATCGAACAGGAATGAATCTTGCACTCTTAGTCAAACGATCTACGATGACCCAAATCCCTTCATTCCCTGCCCTGGTTCTAGGTAGACCATCGATATCTGCTCCCACTTCCATGTAGGAACCTCTAATGGCTGAAGCAATCCACTGGGCTTCTTCTGCTCAGCTTTCACCAACTGGCAGTTCATACACTTGGAAATAAAATTTCCAACATCCTTTTTCATACCTTCCCAGTAATAGGTTCTCTTCATATCCCGATACATCTTATTTCCACCTGGATGAATTGTCAACTTCGAGTGATGACTTTCCCTTAGAACTTCACCTCTCAATCCATCTATATGGGGAACAACTAGTCGTCCTTGTTTCCGAAGCCAACCCTCTCGATCGACCTCGAATCCTTTATCCTTTTCTGGATTCAATCTCGATTCCAAATCGCGGATAATCTTGACAAGCTTATCATCTCGTTTTTGGCTCTCGCCAATCCTTTCCACAAGAGTAGGTCTTATCGATAAGTTTGCCAACATCTCAGGTTCCAATTCACATCTACGCCTAAAATCAAATCCAGCCAAATACTCGAGACTCTTCCATTCCGAAAACATGGCTCCCAATCCTGCATGTCTTCGACTTAACACATCTGCCACTGTGTTACCTTTTCCCGGAGTATAGGCTATATCAAAATCATATGATGCCAAAAACTCTAGCCACCTTTGCTGCCGAAGATTCAAATCCTTTTGGGAGAACAGATACTTCAACGACTTATGATCCGTAAACAACTCAAATCGAACTCCCAATAGATAATGTCTCCACATCTTCAGAGCAAAAACAATCGCCGCTAACTCCAAATCATGGGTCGGGTAATTCCTTTCATGCGGCTTCAATTGTCGACTTGCATACGCAACAACTTTATCCTTCTGCATTAGCACTGCTCCAAGTCCAGTACCACATGCATCGGTGTAAACCACCATCTCATCATTCCCACTTGGAATAATCAAAACAGGATCACTTGTCAGTCGCTCTTTCAGGATTACGAAAGCTTGCTCACACTTATCATCCCATCTGAACACTTGGTTCTTTTTCGTCAATCCTGTCAATGGTGCAGCTATCTTGGAAAAGTCTTTGATAAACCGACGATAATATCCTGCTAATCCAAGAAAACTTCTCACATCAGATGCATTCTTAGGTCTAACCCAATCATGGATTGCTGCCACCTTAGCGGAATCAACCGCTACTCCATTTCCAGAGATAACATGGCCTAAGAACCTCACTTCACTCTTCCAGAAGTGACACTTCGAAAACTTAGCCTTTAGCTGATGTTTCCGCAAGATTTCCAAAACAACACGCAAGTGTGTCTTGTGCTCTTCTTCATTTCTGGAGTAAACCAAAATGTCATCCACGAACACAAGTACAAACTTGTTCAACTGATCTCTGAACACTCTATTCATAAGATCCACAAAATATGCTGGTGCGTTAGTCAATCCAAACGGCATTACCAGCCACTCATAAAAACCGAATGGTGTCCTAAAAGCAGTCTTCGGCACACTATCCTTAGCCACTCTCAACTGGTGAAATCCCGTTGCCAAATCCATGTGAGAAAACACCTTAGCCTCGTGAAGCTGATCAAACAATTCATCTGTTCTCGGCAATAGATACTTGTTCTTCTTAGTCACCTTATTCAGCTCACGATAATCCACACACAACCTTAACGATCCATCCGCTTTGGTTGCGAACACAACTGGTGCACCCCATTCGGACACACTACGCCGAATGAATCCTTTCCGAAAAAGGTCATCAACCTGCACCTTCAGCTCTTGTTGTTCTCTAGGCGCCATCCGTCTAAGAGGCATCACAACTGGTCTGGCTCCCTCAACTAGATCGATACGAAACTCGATCTCCCTATGCGGCGGTAACCCTTTGACCTCGTCAAAGACGTCCTCAAATCCATTCACAACCGGCATCGATGACAGTCCATCCCGTGGAACAACCAGCGAATACATGAAGCTCATGAAGACGCCTTCTTCATGCTTACATCGTATCACAACCTTTCGCCCCTCCACATTCCCGACTGTCACCTCCAGTTTCTCACAATCAACCTTTGCCGCATACTTCCTAAGCCAGTCCATACCCAAAATAATTCCGAACCCCACAAAGTTCAGAACAAAGCAATCGCAAACAAAAGAGAAATCATGACTCGACACAACTAGACGACGGCATATCATATACAAACAAGACGAACCCCCAACTGGATTAGTCACAACCAATGGTCTACCAACAATGTCCGGTTCCAAACCCAACCGGTCTACCAGATCATTACAAACAAAGGAATGCGACGCTCCAGTATCAAACAAAACCCTAACTGGAACACCACAAATGGAAAGAGTACCTTGAACCACCACACTCTTCCCCTTCTCTTCCGCAGTAGGAGCTTTCGAAGATGATGGAACAGCCCCCAAAGCATAAGCTTGCACCATCTGCCTATCTTTCCTCGGTTCTGGACAATCCCTCTTGAAATGGCCCGATTTGTCACAGTTGTGACACTTTGCCGGCACTCTTGGTTTCTTGCAATCCCTAGAGAGATGACCCTTCTGCTGACAGTTGTAGCAGGTCACTTCGCCCTTCGGCTTCTTCTGGCCATCCTTACCCTTCTGCTATTGCTGCTTCCTCTTCTTGTTTCCACCCTGCTGTGGTTTGGACTCTTCCTTGGTCACAACAATAACAGACCCTTCCCTAGGAAACAAACTCTCGTGCCTGAGAGCTTTCTCCACAAGCTTCTCAAACGGATCGTCCAAATGATCCACCAACTGTCTCCCAAGATAACTGTCCAAGCCTGTCACAAACTTCTCATTCTTCTGATAGGGAGATTCAATATACGACCGAGCATACTTGGAAAAAGCTTCAAACTCAGAAACATACTCAAGAACTGGTCTCCCACCTTGCTTGAGCTCCACAAACTTCTTAAACAAAACAGATTTCTGAGCTGTAGAAATGAACTTAGCTTCAAATCTAACTTGGAATTGCTCCCAAGTAATCTCTTCCTCTGGAGTATCAATAGTGATAGAACCCCACCAATCAGCATCTCTTCCTTGAAGTTGTCTCGATGCAAGCTTCCTCTTAGTTGCATCCTCGATTCCCAAGTCACCAAAAATCCTTCTACAAGCATTAATCCATCTCGGAACTTCTATGGTTGATTCTGTTCCCAAGAAAACCTTTCCTCCAAGAGTAGTATAGTCCTTACACAACTTAGCAAAATCCACTGGTCTTGGAGCTTGAACTTGAACTCCAACATCTACTGATGGTCCTGAAGTTGGTATCCTTCTCATGATCGAAGTCATCATAGCTTCGAACATTGCAGCATAGTCAGTAGCTCCCCCAGCAGCATGGCTTTCCCTAGCAGCTTGTCTCTCACTTCGACTCATCCTTAATATCTACAAAAAGGAACGATTTAGAACACCTTGAGAAACAACTACATAAGGAGTTCAAATCCTTCTAAACTACTATATTATATATAGTAATCATCCATCAAAATTACAATTACGTCTCTCATACGTAGTTACGTCAGCAAGCGTTGGCTAAAATCGATTAACCAAAGCTCTAATACCAAATGTGACGAACGCCCATGACTCCCGCACTAAACAAGAGAATGGTGCGCTGAAAGGCGTGCCAGGCAGCCATGGACGATAGTCAGGGTAAGATAAAACAGAAACTCTATCGTACAACTCACAGCGCATGGACAAAATACAATAGAGAAATATATGTATATAGTGAAGCTCATAACAGAATATCATCATATAGACTTCATAAAGATTTGATACAAGCATCTGAATAATCAATACGTCAAGCCTCACTACATAACACTCAAAACATATACAAGCAGCGGAACATCCAGTACATATAGTAAGAAAACTAATATGCTAGCCTCCAGCTCGTCTTGGTCATCGACAGCGTTGGTAGCCAAGAACAGCACCTGTCACCTGCTACCTAGTCTGCCCATCCCAACATGGATGAACAGCCAAGGTAATAAGAGTTGAACATAAAACCTTGAGTCAGACAACAGTCTTAGTGAGCAGTAAATTAACTATCAAACATATCAAAAGAGCATAAAGGATAAAAGGAATAGGAACTTAACCATCCCACTCCACCTCATTCTACAGTGATAGCCCCCAGACCCACTAAGCATAAACAAGCATAGCAAAGCAGACATTCGAAATAAAGTAATTATCACTCGAGTCAAGGTCGATGTTTTCCAAATACAAACCCCCAAGGCCTAAACCAAGATCAGATAAGCACCCAGAAAACATCGCTCTTGAGACCGAATGATGATACAACCAAACATCCATGACTCTGGCTATCACTGTTATCATTGCCTCGATATCACCGTTAGTTGAATGACCGCCTGTCAAGGGCTAATGGTAACCCCGGTTCTAGTCATAACTCCGCACGTCGTCGCAGCCCGTGCCTAGGAATTTTCGCAACTACCCAGAGTACTAGCACGTCGTCGCAACCCGTGCTTGGAACGTCATCGCAGCCCGTTCCAACGTACTCTTGCTTTGAGCATGCTAGAACCTTCAATAACGATAAAATCTCAGCCTTCTAGTCATCCTCCTCGACGACTATTTCCATACTAGCTCAAGCGCCTCTCAAGCTAACCATTATCAACCAACTCGAATCGCATCACCGAGTTATCAACATGCTTGGGATGATCCCGTCTGGATTAAACCAAGGCTTTCTCACATCATACTTTGCTTCATCGCATCATAGCAAAGTCCCATCTCAACATCATGGTTTGCCTCATCGCATCATGGCAAAGTCACATCTCAACATCATGGTTTGCCTCATCGCATCATGGCAAAGTCCCATCTCAACATCATCATCAAATCTATCCATATGAGCTTCAACATCCGCTTCATATGCCACAAGCAGCTTTCCTTATTCAAGAGCCTTTCCACTTAGCTTTTGAATCAACCCTCAACCAACTTGCCCAAATCAAGTTATTGATCAACTAATCAATCAAATCAAACATTAATCCAAGCAATCAATCATTCAAACAAGATCTAAATAAACAAATCACAACAATAATGGCAATTTCGTAAATAAAGGGTTCAAGTCTAACATGCACTCTAACAAGCATGAATTATGAACAATATCTCTACAACTTGATGAATGAACTTGCATAAGTGAACATGTGGTAAAATAGGTGTCAAAACTTCATAGATGATAGATCTACATGCAGGGAAAATGCAAGAAATCACTATCTTTAACACATAAACAAGCCACCAATCCAATATACTCCCTTGGGTCCGTGTGAGAGATAACTACCACTCACCGAATCACCTAAACACCTCAAAAACAACCAACTCCAGATCTGGACAGCAAAGATCTAAGCTTGATCCGGCAAAATCTCGCTCCAATCGATGAAATCTCTCTTTGTTGGATGAAGATCTTCAACTTTGGCTCTTGGATCTTCAATTTGATCTTCAATTTAGATGGAAGGAATCACTAGATTAGAGTGGAGAAAAGAAGTGAAGAAGTGATGTAGTCGAGCTCTCAAACTGGCAGCACTTCGTCGCTTCAAAATCCGGTGCCAAAAAGTGAGGCGAACCCCTTCTATTTATAGGCTGAAATCTCCCTGAGTCGCCGCCCCTTGAGTTGCCGCCGACCTATCCTCTTAGCCGTCCACGACCCAAGCCCCTAACGACTCAACACAATAGCCGGCCCAACCACCTAATGACCTAACACGCGCGCGAGTTACGTCCTACGACTCATCGGAGAGGCCGACCCAACTGCACACGACTCAAAAAGCCTCCGACCTAACGACTTAGCCCTAGTGCCGACCCAACAACTACGCGACCTAAACATGCACGCGACCTAACACGCGCGACTCAACACAGGATCACCCGACTTAACTATGAGACGATCTAAAAACACACACGACTCAAGCCTTAGGTCGTTCACGACTTAACTACAACATAGGCTAACCCGTAAGTCGTCAACTACCTTAGGTCGCTCCAAATCCTATAGGTCGTTAAGCCCTCAACCCGTCTACTGTCTTAAGTCGCCAACGACCTATCTCCTAACTCGTTAACCCGCTAACCCTGTTAAGCCGTAGCCTTCTTAGATCGGTCACCCTATGAGTCGGTCCAACCCACTAACTCGCCTACCACCTCAAGTCGGCCACACCTTAACTCGGCAACACCTTAAGTCGCTCACACGAGCTAACTCCCACACGACCTAAACTTCTATAACTCGACCACCTTCCTTAAGTCGCTACCTATCTTAAGTCGGCCACTACCATGATTCGCTCAACACCACTAAGTCGGTCACGACTCATGCCTCCATACGACTCAACTCTTGGACAACTTAACTTATGGCAATACGACTTAAAGCATATAGTTTAACAATGTTTCGATCCGTAAAAATACGGGTCGTTACATTCTCTCCCCCTTGGGAATTTCGCCCCCGAAATTCCAAACAAACAAGAGCAATCAAAGTTATTCCACATGCCTACCATCCATAGTAATCAACAAACCATGCATCCAATCACTAGCCTAGCATGCAGAATTCTAAGACTTAGAACAAGCTACAAATTCGTGAGATGTCACGACACCTTAGGGCCATACCTTGAAGAGTTCAGGATGAGCTGCCTTCATCCTCTCTTCCTCCTCCCATGTACAGTCGTCAACATCATCACTCCATCGTACCTTAAGCAACGTAATCGTCTTCCTCCTAAGCTGTTTCGTGTCGGTTTCAACAACACGAAGCAGCTTACGAGGTCTCGTAACAACTGGATCAACCTCTAAATCTTCACAACTATCAACAGAAACCACCGCATTCGAGTCATGCACATACTTCCGTAGATAGGATACATGAAAAACATTGTGCACACCCGCCATCTTTTCCGGTAACTCCAATCTATAAGCGAGCTTTCCAATTCGCTCGGTAATCGGGAATGGTCCAACAAATCTCGGAATCAATTTTCCTTTCTTCCCGAATCGAATAACATTCTTCAGAGGAGAAATCTTCACAAAAACCATATCACCTACGTCGAATTCCAAATCCTTACGACGATTATCGGCATAACTTTTCTGACGATCTTGGGCTGCCTTCATTCGTCGCCGAATGATCTCTATACAATCCGTAGTCTGTCGAATCATCTCTGGCCCAAGTATCAGCTTTTCTCCAGTTTCCAACCAACATGTCGGAGAGTTACACGGTCTTCCATACAATGCTTCATACAGTGCCATACCAATACTTGACTGGTAACTATTATTATATGCAAATTCCACCAAATGAAGATGATCTTCCCATGATCCTCCGAAATCCAAAACACATGCCCTCAGGAGATCTTCCAAAACTCGGTTGACTCTCTCAGTCTGACCATCTATTTGTGGGTGATAAGCTGTACTCAAACACAACTCGGTTCCCAAAACTTCCTGGAAGCTCTTCCAAAATCCACTAGTGAACAATGGGTCTCGATCGCTCACTATACTCTTCGGAACACCATGGAATCAAACTATCCACTTAACATACAACTCAGCCAACTTCGATGCAGTCCTATTTGATCGAACAGGAATGAATCTTGCACTCTTAGTCAAACGATCTACGATGACCCAAATCCCTTCATTCCCTGCCCTGGTTCTAGGTAGACCATCGATATCTGCTCCCACTTCCATGTAGGAACCTCTAATGGCTGAAGCAATCCACTGGGCTTCTTCTGCTCAGCTTTCACCAACTGGCAGTTCATACACTTGGAAATAAAATTTCCAACATCCTTTTTCATACCTTCCCAGTAATAGGTTCTCTTCATATCCCGATACATCTTATTTCCACCTGGATGAATTGTCAACTTCGAGTGATGACTTTCCCTTAGAACTTCACCTCTCAATCCATCTATATCGGGAACAACTAGTCGTCCTTGTTTCCGAAGCCAACCCTCTCGATCGACCTCGAATCCTTTATCCTTTTCTGGATTCAATCTCGATTCCAAATCGCGGATAATCTTGACAAGCTTATCATCTCGTTTTTGGCTCTCGCCAATCCTTTCCACAAGAGTAGGTCTTATCGATAAGTTTGCCAACATCTCAGGTTCCAATTCACATCTACGCCTAAAATCAAATCCAGCCAAATACTCGAGACTCTTCCATTCCAAAAACATGGCTCCCAATCCTGCATGTCTTCGACTTAACACATCTTCCACTGTGTTACCTTTTCCCGGAGTATAGGCTATATCAAAATCATATGATGCCAAGAACTCTAGCCACCTTTGCTGCCGAAGATTCAAATCCTTTTGGGAGAACAGATACTTCAACGACTTATGATCCGTAAACAACTCAAATCGAACTCCCAATAGATAATGTCTCCACATCTTCAGAGCAAAAACAATCGCCGCTAACTCCAAATCATGGGTCGGGTAATTCCTTTCACGCGGCTTCAGTTGTCGACTTGCATACGCAACAACTTTATCCTTCTGCATTAGCACTGCTCCAAGTCCAGTACCACATGCATCGGTGTAAACCACCATCTCATCATTCCCACTTGGAATAATCAAAACAGGAGCACTTGTCAGTCGCTCTTTCAGGATTACGAAAGCTTGCTCACACTTATCATCCCATCTGAACACTTGGTTCTTTTTCGTCAATCCTGTCAATGGTGCAGCTATCTTGGAAAAGTCTTTGATAAACCGACGATAATATCCTGCTAATCCAAGAAAACTTCTCACATCAGATGCATTCTTAGGTCTAACCCAATCCTGGATTGCTGCCACCTTAGCGGAATCAACCGCTACTCCATTTCCAGAGATAACATGGCCTAAGAACCTCACTTCACTCTTCCAGAAGTGACACTTCGAAAACTTAGCCTTTAGCTGATGTTTCCGCAAGATTTCCAAAACAACACGCAAGTGTGTCTTGTGCTCTTCTTCATTTCTGGAGTAAACCAAAATGTCATCCACGAACACAAGTACAAACTTGTTCAACTGATCTCTGAACACTCTATTCATAAGATCCACAAAATATGCTGGTGCGTTAGTCAATCCAAACGACATTACCAGCCACTCATAAAAACCGGATGGTGTCCTAAAAGCAGTCTTCGGCACACTATCCTTAGCCACTCTCAACTGGTGAAATCCCGTTGCCAAATCCATCTGAGAAAACACCTTAGCCTCGTGAAGCTGATCAAACAATTCATCTGTTCTCGGCAATAGATACTTGTTCTTCTTAGTCACCTTATTCAGCTCACGATAATCCACACACAACCTTAACGATCCATCCGCTTTGGTTGCGAACACAACTGGTGCACCCCATTCGGACACACTACGCCGAATGAATCCTTTCCGAAAAAGGTCATCAACCTGCACCTTCAGCTCTTGTTGTTCTCTAGGCGCCATCCGTCTAAGAGGCATCACAACTGGTCTGGCTCCCTCAACTAGATCGATACGAAACTCGATCTCCCTATGCGGCGGTAACCCTTTGACCTCGTCAAAGACGTCCTCAAATCCATTCACAACCGGCATCGATGACAGTCCATCCCGTGGAACAACCAGCGAATACATGAAGCTCATGAAGACGCCTTCTTCATGCTTACATCGTATCACAACCTTTTGCCCCTCCACATTCCCGACTGTCACCTCCAGTTTCTCACAATCAACCTTTGCCGCATACTTCCTAAGCCAGTCCATACCCAAAATAATTCCGAACCCCACAAAGTTCAGAACAAAGCAATCACAAACAAAAGAGAAATCATGACTCGACACAACTAGACGACGGCATATCATACACAAACAAGACGAACCCCCAACTGGATTAGTCACAACCAATGGTCTACCAACAATGTCCGGTTCCAAACCCAACCGGTCTACCAGATCATTACAAACAAAGGAATGCGACGCTCCAGTATCAAACAAAACCCTAACTGGAACACCACAAATGGAAAGAGTACCTTGAACCACCACACTCTTCCCCTTCTCTTCCGCAGTAGGAGCTTTCGAAGATGATGGAACAGCCCCCAAAGCATAAGCTTGCACCATCTGCCTATCTTTCCTCGGTTCTGGACAATCCCTCTTGAAATGGCCCGGTTTGTCACAGTTGTGACACTTTGCCGGCACTCTTGGTTTCTTGCAATCCCTAGAGAGATGACCCTTCTGCTGACAGTTGTAGCAGGTCACTTCGCCCTTCGGCTTCTTCTGGCCATCCTTACCCTTCTGCTATTGCTGCTTCCTCTTCTTGTTTCCACCCTGCTGTGGTTTGGACTCTTCCTTGGTCACAGCAATAACAGACCCTTCCCTAGGAAACAAACTCTCGTGCCTGAGAGCTTTCTCCACAAGCTTCTCAAACGGATCGTCCAAATGATCCACCAACTGTCTCCCAAGATAACTGTCCAAGCCTGTCACAAACTTCTCATTCTTCTGATAGGGAGATTCAATATACGACCGAGCATACTTGGAAAAAGCTTCAAACTCAGAAACATACTCAAGAACTGGTCTCCCACCTTGCTTGAGCTCCACAAAATTCTTAAACAAAACAGATTTCTGAGCTGTAGAAATGAACTTAGCTTCAAATCTAACTTGGAATTGCTCCCAAGTAATCTCTTCCTCTGGAGTATCAATAGTGATAGAACCCCACCAATCAGCAGCTCTTCCTTGAAGTTGTCTCGATGCAAGCTTCCTCTTAGTTGCATCCTCGATTCCCAAGTCACCAAAAATCCTTCTACAAGCATTAATCCATCTCGGAACTTCTATGGTTGATTCTGTTCCCAAGAAAACCTTTCCTCCAAGAGTAGTATAGTCCTTACACAACTTAGCAAAATCCACTGGTCTTGGAGCTTGAACTTGAACTCCAACATCTACTGACGGTCCTGAAGTTGGTATCCTTCTCATGATCGAAGTCATCATAGCTTCGAACATTGCAGCATAGTCAGTAGCTCCCCCAGCAGCATGGCTTTCCCTAGCAGCTTGTCTCTCACTTCGACTCATCCTTAATATCTACAAAAAGGAACGATTTAGAACACCTTGAGAAACAACTACATAAGGAGTTCAAATCCTTCTAAACTACTATATTATATATAGTAATCATCCATCAAAATTACAATTACGTCTCTCATACGTAGTTACGTCAGCGAGCGTTGGCTAAAATCGATTAACCAAAGCTCTAATACCAAATGTGACGAACGCCCATGACTCCCGCACTAAACAAGAGAATGGTGCGCTGAAAGGCGTGCCAGGCAGCCATGGACGATAGTCAGGGTAAGATAAAACAGAAACTCTATCGTACAACTCACAGCGCATGGACAAAATACAATAGAGAAATATATGTATATAGTGAAGCTCATAACAGAATATCATCATATAGACTTCATAAAGATTTGATACAAGCATCTGAACAATCAATACGTCAAGCCTCACTACATAACACTCAAAACATATACAAGCAGCGGAACATCCAGTACATATAGTAAGAAAACTAATATGCTAGCCTCCAGCTCGTCTTGGTCATCGACAGCGTTGGTAGCCAAGAACAGCACCTGTCACCTGCTACCTAGTCTGCCCATCCCAACATGGATGAACAGCCAAGGTAATAAGAGTTGAACATAAAACCTTGAGTCAGACAACAGTCTTAGTGAGCAGTAAATTAACTATCAAACATATCAAAAGAGCATAAAGGATAAAAGGAATAGGAACTTAACCATCCCACTCCACCTCATTCTACAGTGATAGCCCCCAGACCCACTAAGCATAAACAAGCATAGCAAAGCAGACATTCGAAATAAAGTAATTATCACTCGAGTCAAGGTCGATGTTTTCCAAATACAAACCCCCAAGGCCTAAACCAAGATCAGATAAGCACCCAGAAAACATCGCTCTTGAGACCGAATGATGATACAACCAAACATCCATGACTCTGGCTATCACTGTTATCATTGCCTCGATATCACCGTTAGTTGAATGACCGCCTGTCAAGGGCTAATGGTAACCCCGGTTCTAGTCATAACTCCGCACGTCGTCGCAGCCCGTGCCTAGGAATTTTCGCAACTACCCAGAGTACTAGCACGTCGTCGCAGCCCGTGCTTGGAACGTCATCGCAGCCCGTTCCAACGTACTCTTGCTTTGAGCATGCTAGAACCTTCAATAACGATAAAATCTCAGCCTTCTAGTCATCCTCCTCGACGACTATTTCCATACTAGCTCAAGCGCCTCTCAAGCTAACCATTATCAACCAACTCGAATCGCATCACCGAGTTATCAACATGCTTGGGATGATCCCGTCTGGATTAAACCAAGGCTTTCTCACATCATACTTTGCTTCATCGCATCATAGCAAAGTCCCATCTCAACATCATGGTTTGCCTCATCGCATCATGGCAAAGTCTCATCTCAACATCATGGTTTGCCTCATCGCATCATGGCAAAGTCCCATCTCAACATCATCATCAAATCTATCCATATGAGCTTCAACATCCGCTTCATATGCCACAAGCAGCTTTCCTTATTCAAGAGCCTTTCCACTTAGCTTTTGAATCAACCCTCAACCAACTTGCCCAAATCAAGTTATTGATCAACTAATCAATCAAATTAAACATTAATCCAAGCAATCAATCATTCAAACAAGATCTAAATAAACAAATCACAACAATAATGGCAATTTCGTAAATAAAGGGTTCAAGTCTAACATGCACTCTAACAAGCATGAATTATGAACAATATCTCTACAACTTGATGAATGAACTTGCATAAGTGAACATGTGGTAAAATAGGTGTCAAAACTTCATAGATGATAGATCTACATGCATACTTAGGGAAAATGCAAGAAATCACTATCTTTAACACATAAACAAGCCACCAATCCAATATACTCCCTTGGGTCCGTGTGAGAGATAACTACCACTCACCGAATCACCTAAACACCTCAAAAACAACCAACTCCAGATCTGGACAGCAAAGATCTAAGCTTGATCCGGCAAAATCTCGCCCCAATCGATGAAATCTCTCTTTGTTGGATGAAGATCTTCAACTTTGGCTCTTGGATCTTCAATTTGATCTTCAATTTAGATGGAAGGAATCACTAGATTAGAGTGGAGAAAAGAAGTGAAGAAATGATGTAGTCGAGCTCTCAAACTGGCAGCACTTCGTCGCTTCAAAATCCGGTGCCAAAAAGTGAGGCGAACCCCTTCTATTTATAGGCTGAAATCTCCCTGAGTCGCCGCCCCTTGAGTCGCCGCCGACCTATCCCCTTAGTCGTCCACGACCCAAGCCCCTAACGATTCAACACAACAGCCGGCCCAACCACCTAACGACCTAACACGCGCGCGAGTTACGTCCTACGACTCATCGGAGAGGCCGACCCAACTGCACACGACTCAAAAAGCCTCCGACCTAACGACTTAGCCCTAGTGCCGACCCAACACCTACGCGACCTAAACATGCACGCGACCTAACACGCGAGACTCAACACAGGATCACCCGACTTAACTATGAGACGATCTAAAAACACACACGACTCAAGCCTTAGGTCGTTCACGACTTAACTACAACATAGGCTAACCCGTAAGTCGTCAACTACCTTAGGTCGCTCCAAATCCTATAGGTCGTTAAGCCCTTAACCCGTCCACTGTCTTAAGTCGCCAACGACCTATCTCCTAACTCGTTAACCCGCTAACCCTGTTAAGCCGTAGCCTTCTTAGATCGGTCACCCTATGTGTCGGTCCAACCCACTAACTCGCCTACCACCATAAGTCGGCCGCACCTTAACTCGGCAACACCTTAAGTCGCTCAAACGAGCTAACTCCCACACGACCTAAGCTTCTATAACTCGGCCACCTTCCTTAAGTCGCTACCTATCTTAAGTCGGCCACTACCATGAGTCGCTCAACACCACTAAGTCGGTCACGACTCATGCCTCCATACGACTCAACTCTTGGACAACTTAACTTATGGCAATACGACTTAAAGCATATAGTTTAACAATGTTTCGATCCGTAAAAATACGGGTCGTTACATTAGTCCATTGTTTGATGGGCCTCTTCTTGGGCCTGGACGTCTTAGCCCATTATTGTCCGGTGTTCTTGGTTAGCTCATCTCAGAGGCTGGAACCAAGGACTTGCTCAACCTCCCTCTAGGAGGTGCCCATTATGCGGTGTAGACAGGGGCTTGTTCGGTGCTTTACCTTGGCCATCTTATGGCGCGGATAAAGGCTTACTCCGTCCTGCCTCCAGGAGGTGCCTTACCCTGGCCATAGCGTGGCGCGGATAAAGGCTTTATTCAGTGTTTTACCCTGGTTATCTTATGGCACGGATAAAGGCTTACTCCGTCCTCCCTCCAGGAGGTTCCTTGACATGACTAGAGGCGCGACCAAGGGCTTGTCCGGTGCTTTAACCTGACCATCTTATGGCACGGCTAAAGGCTTACCTACCCTCCTTCCAGGAGGTGCTCTGCCCTGGCCAACTCGGCGCGAATAGAGGCTTTTCTACCATCTTAGGTAGTATCCAAATATAAGGAGCATTTCACTCCCAACCATGTAAATTTTCTTTTTATGAAAAGCAGCTCTTTATTGAAGTTTCTCAAATTCTTTTTACAAATTCATAAATTTTCCTTGTCGGAAGAAATTTATGACCATCCCCTCCTGGGCTCCGCAATGATTGGTTTCATGGCCATTAATCATGTGGTATAATAGTAGAATCATCCTAGATTCCTTTCATGTTTTGGTTTCTTTTTTTGTGATGGAAAATAATTAAGCTCACCCTTAGTAAGCAAGTAGACATTCTCTATGGATGTTGTTAAATTGCACTCTTTTGGAAGTCTAGATTTGAAGTTTGATTCTTGAGGATGACTCTTTGATTTTTTATTCCTTGGCCTTATAGTTTCATGCTCTTCAATTGCTTTTCTTTTTGCCACCCTTTGTAGTTGTTGAGTCTGAAGTGTTCTTGTTGTACTTGGTTGTTGCCACTTATGTGCAAAGGCATTGTAATCAACCATTATTTCTTTTTCAAAGATCGTGCCTTTGGAATAGTGTTGGGTCGTTCTTCTCATTTGATTGAATACACTGTCACTTCCATTTGTTCTCTTTCCTAATGCAAAAATAGGGGTAGGGCCAACATGAAAGGGGTTTAAGCTCCATTTCTTTGGATCATACGATTCCTCTTTTCTTATTTATAATTCTCAGAGCTTCTAGCCTTAACCTTTATTCTTTATTTTGATTAGAATCTTTGATGAATTTTGGGGGGAACTTTATCTCATGTGGTCAGAGGATCCTTATTCAGATCTTATGATTCTTCTAGTCATGATTAAACCAAAGTAGATAAACTTGAGATTGGGTTGAGGGGCTTAGAGATAAGTAGTGTTGGGTGTTTAACCACAAGGTTGGAGGTTCGGGCCCTCCTTCTAGTGCCAAAATGTTAACAAGAAATCTTGTCAACACCCCAAAGTTGAGTAATGGAATTAGATTTATGTCTTAGGTAGATAGAAAGGAGTACATGGGTATATCCTCCTTGAATTTCCTTTCGAATGGGTTATTATAGTACAAGGTTGTTCAAATTGATCTTTCGACTCAGTCGAAAGGTCAACTTCTTTCTTTATTAACTTTTCGATTCTGTTGAAGTAGATTGGTTTTTCCCTTAAAGGCCCACCTTTTGAAATGATTGAGATTACCTCAGATGGGATTCTTTATTGGTTTCGACCTTGTCAAAGGCCTTAGTTGTTGTTTGGCTAGGGCTTTACCCAAGAATCTAGGACAGAGGTTTCAACCCTGTCGGAAGCTTAGTGGTTTAGGTGTTAGAATTTGAACCAGGAATCTAGTATTGAGGTTTCGACCTTGTCGAAAGCTATAGGCTTAAGTATCCTTGGTTTGGATTGGGAATCTCAAATTGGGAATGATTTGGAACAAGGTGGCGACCTTGTCGATAGCTTGACCTCTTGGCACCTTGTCTTAATCAAAGGTTTAAGTAGATTGAGGCAAGGTTTCGTCCTTGTCGAAATCGTAAACTCAAGGGAAAGTAGCTTGAAGTATGTAACCGAAGTTATTTAAATCTACGGGGTTTCGATTGTGTCGATAGTGACCTTTCGATATATGCGACACCTGAAACACAAGATTAAACCCAACAAAAGCTTATAAAATAATAAAGTAATCTGAAATATTTGAGACTTCCCTTTAACAAGCGAAAGAAGACTTTATTACTTCAAATCCCCAATCAATTTAGTAATTAGCATCACAACACTTTTGATTAAGATGATACAATTTGGAATGAGAAGAATCAAATTCCTAAAATTTGAACCTTTGGGTCTTATTTATAGATGCGGGTCAGCAACTTTCGACCTTGATGCTTCCGACTTGGACGAAAGGTGGTTGCCGAATGACTCAAGTATACTTCGTCTTTGTCGAAAGGAAGGGTTGCGCCTCTTCTTTATGTTGCCTTGTAAGTGCTTCCGACTTTGTCGATAGGCATTGTTTAATGGTTTTGACGATGTTGGTTATGTCTGAGCTCTTATTTTTGATTTGATGTGGAACCCTCCTGGATCACATTGGTTTCGACTAGTTCGAAAGGCCGATTATAGCTTTTGAAGGGGTTGTTCATGATAATGCTTGCTTATGCATGGTTTATATGGAGGAGAAACCATTGGTCTCAAAACATTTGGCGCATATGCAAAGAGTTGTTCTTCATTGTCTTCGGAAGGTGTTGCTTTGACTCGTTCAAAAAGTCTTCATTCACATGGATTCACCTAATCGAAAGGTGGTTACTGAAGGCGGAAGGGTGCTTTCGATTCCTTTGTCTCCTTCGAAAGGTATAAACCTGCTGGATCTTAGTTTTAGAAACCTTCCGACACCTTCGAAAGGTTCCAAAACCTATAGACTTTGACGATAGCATCCCTTCGACTCCTTCGAAAGGTCCAGCCTGAACTCTTCTTTCATGCTCTCTTTTATTCTCTGCTTAGAATGGTTTCGACTAAGTCGAAAGGTGGATTTTTGTAGTAACACCTTCCAACTTTTACTCCTTAAAAATTTTGGATTCTTAACTTAAACCATTGATTAAGTTTTTCTTTTGGAAATTCAATTATCATACCAAACCATTCTTTTTTTCTAAACATCATTTATAAATTTTTAAATAACAAAACTGGAGTAGATAAGAATAATTCTCACTCTATAATTCTTTCTATCTTCGCTTCCAACCTTTAGTGGAGTCCCTAATGTCAGAAAAGGGAGAATTTTAAAAGATGTATGAAATGCACACAACAATGAAAAATGTCCATTTTTCTTTGTTCTTCCTTTAATTTCTTTTTATGATCTCCTGTATTATTTCCAATTACTACACTTTTTATTATACTTAAGGATCCTATACTTTAATGCATTTGAACTACTTTCGCCCTTCAGGTGGAATTGTTAATGCTATAATTCTTTATGAATCACTTAAAAGAGAATTTGTGTTTTGTGTGAAATTGCAAGGAATTATACTTTATTTCTTTATTGAAATAGACAGTACAAAATACGGGATTTACTCATATTTTGCACATCTCTTTGTTTACATTTACATTCCTTGTTATTTCAAATAATACACCTTTATTTGTAACTTGATTGATTCATAGAAACTTATATTACTATCATTTTCATTCCAATGAATTAAAGTATGTCAAATCCCAACCTAATTACAGTAAATCAAACCTTGTTTCTATTTATATTACATAAATTTTCTACTATTCGACTCCTACCTTAGCTGCATTTATTCCAATCTTTTTCTTTAATTTACTATCTTCATTCTTGAACCATTTATAATGCATTCGTCTACAACTTTGTTTAGGGTTCCAAATCTTCTTCTCTAGACCTTTAACCCAAATTCCAAACTTATACCACTTTATATTGTCCACCCATAAAGTTATACTTTACAACTGCAAAAATTTCATTACAGAAAATCCACGGGCTATACTGCTCTACTATTTTTCTTTCAAAAGAAATAGCTTTCTATGTATATTATAAATAAAAAGATAATTTCGATATTAAAATATTTTTATTATCAAAAACTCTTGTTTTTAAATAAATACACAATTTACACAAATATTTACACAAAACACTATTCTTATCTCCAAAAATTGCACAAAAATTATTTTCTTATGTAATAAAATACAACAAACCATATTTTCATCATTTATTCATCCAAAAATTATTTTTAAACCAAATTACATCTTTTTATTTATAATATACACATTTTAAAATCAAATACTCCATTTAAAAATCAATAAAAGAAACATTTAGCAATAATTACAAAAATTATTGCATTTCACTAAATAAAAATCATATTTCACTCATTATTAACACAAACAACCAAAACAAAGTTTTATATTTGTAACAAATTCAATTTATACTAGAGCTTTATATCTACACTTCTTTTACTTTACAAAGAAACTAGCAAGTTATGTATGCTCTATAATTCTTCAGAAGAATTTATTTATTATTTATTTATTAACCATTTTATGGAAACTTTTCAATTTATATATACATATATATATACACATATATACATATATACAAATATGTGTGTATGTGTGTGTGTATTTCTAATAAAACTTTCATTATGTTAGTATTCGAAAATCTAATATTTTCTTACTTTTTCAACATTTTCATTAAAAATCCTTTTTAAGTATACAATTTATACTTTTTCACAATTCTTTAAAAACTTTTTATTATTGTGTTAGACTCAAAGTGGATTTCTAACTACTCATTTAAGAACATCTTTCCTTCAAGCTACTAACTTGCTCCTTTCTCAATATTGAAAATACAATTACTTACTAGGACTTCCACATCTTCCACTATTTATAACATATAGATTATTATTTTCCCTTTATCTAGATCTATTATACATCATCAATCGGCAATTATATAGGAATCTACAATTGGACGACCAAGGCCCTACTAGGGAGTCGTGTACCATCCAGCTTTAGGATTTTTTTATATGTAACTATTCTATAGTTGGAATTTTTAGGATTTAATGTATATTATATTTATAGGAAAAATACAAATAAAATCACTCAACATTTCCTAATTTTTCAAGATCAACTAAACCGCGCTCTTATACAAAATGTAACCACTCGCACCCTATTGAGCCTAAATTTTCGCTAAATCATAAACCTAAGTCCACCAAAGTATAGGTCTTTGGTTTGGCATCCTTTAAATAAAAAAAGAATGCATATCAGAGCTCTAACGAAATAACTTGCAGTGAAATAATTAAAATACAATAGATCACATAAGTACTGACCAAGGTTTTAAACTTTCCAAAACCAAGTGTCCTTGTCAGCACCGAACACGCCAAGCACCAATACCGCCCTTCTAACTATACCGTGGGTTAAAATAAGGAAGGGTTAGAAGAATGTTCTGGTGATTGGTAAAAATTAGACATCTTGTACATTACACTAGTTTATGCCGGTTTGTTCACTATCTCATATTCTGTCTGTTTATATTTTATAGTTGTTACAACTCCATTCCTGCGTACGAACCATTCCCATCTACATCCCATGTGTATGTGTATATATATATATATATATATCCCATGGTCCCTTAATGGACCTAGATCTGTCCCCACTAGTATATCTCCTTCAGTGCCTCGTCGGGATCCACCGCCTCACTATATCACGATCACCGTATAACTTGAGGAAATCCTATAGTGCACACTGACGACCTCTGCTCCATTAGACCATTCTCTTTGGGGATTTTCTACTTTGTTTGCTTCCTATGAAGTGCACTCGGCTCCACTACCACCCCGTCCATGCTTTAAAGGTACCTTTGTATGGATTAACTACTCTTATCCAATCAAATAAACTAGCAAACAATTGTGGTAGTGCGTGAACTCACTGGATCTATCCCGGTAGGTGAATCTTCTAGTCTTGGTGTAATCTTTTCCTCCCCGTTGACCACTCAGGACTGATAAAGTTTCTTGCCTTATGTAGCCCTACCCTTAATATTCAAATCCCTCGTTTACTACATACCTCATGGGCCAGCTCATCAGTGCATTTAGATTGCCTAATGCAATCATGGCAATACCCACCCTTTAACAAATTTGAAACAAACCTACTTTGACTGTGTGAGTCCAGCCTCGACATCAGCCTAACAATCAATGTCCATTATTGATTAATGAATGTATGACTGTTTACGTAGCTTCTATTTCAAGCACAAACCTAACTTGAGGGTATCCCTTTCTTTATACGCAAATGTATACTCTCCATAGGTCCTATGGTTGAATGCGTTTTTGCATTCCAGCCTATTCTATGACATATGTCACTTACTTCATATAATTTACACAGTAAATTATAATAATCCACACCCATCATAAACACATACTGAGGCTACTTATAAACATATACCCTACATTTATATGTTCTCATTCTTTAATTATTATCCTTCATTGCCTCATAGTTCTTATAGTTGACCCTAGGTCTTATTTTATTATGCTTTTAGCTTTTCTTTTTCAATTGCATTTACTGCTTTCTTTATCAATTCTTTAATATCGTTGCTTTCTTTTCTATTTATTTCAACTTAGGTTTCTATTCCAATTCATTTTCTACTTCTTTTCCTTTCCCATGACTCAGACTTCCTTTTTCATTACTTTCCATTTATTTGGAAATTTTATTCCTTTTTTATCTTAATGTTCAACTCTTGGGACTTACAATATTTTAATATATTGAAACTATACTTTTATTTATTATATGTTAACGTAGTAAATTTTCATATCTTATCAAAAGAGGAGATGTTTGTTATATGTGTGTAATTACGAGAAATCATCCTTTTAATTTCTCTTGAAATAGACAGTACAAAATGCGAAAATTTTCCTTTTTTTTACATCTATTTCTTGTTTTTTCATATGTGCATTCCTTATTATTCCAAATGTTGTACCTTTCTTTATTTTAAACTTGATAATATGCAGAAATGTACTTGCAACATTTCAAGTTCTAATACATTAAAATATTACAAAAATCCCAAAAGATTAAAACAGACTCAAATTTCAGTTTTGTTTATAACATCAAAGAAAAAACAAGTTCCTAATCATTAAGCATTTGTTAAGATTTCATTCAGTTCATATCCGTCAAACAAAAATAAATTTCTAATCATTATGTACTTGCAATTATAATTCTAATCCGGCATACTTACAATTATAGTTCTAATCCGACATACTTGTTATTATAATTCTAATTCGATATATAATATAAATTTCTAATCATTAGAAATAGGCATAATTCAAAATAGATTACAACTAAATAAATCTAGTTTTATTAAAGAACATGTAATTTTCCCAATTACCATAGTTTTAGCTTTTTTATTCTCTAGATCTAGATCTGTTCACCTTTTATTTGACTCATTCTGACTTTAAATCAATAGTAAAAAAGGTAAACTTCTATTAAAATTACAGATCTGGGAAAAGGATTGAATTTAGATTTTAGATTAGAATTTTAGATTCAAGTTTACCTTTATTTTCACACTATGAATCAACCCTATTATCATCTTCTCTTATTTTCCGTTCTCTTCTACTTATATACGTGTAAATCTATTATAATAATTTTACTATATTTTTTTGGAATTTAAAGGAGAAAAGAAAATGACAGAGTCTCAGTATGAAGTAGATTTTCTAATTGAATTAGGGTTAGGTTAGTTGTTTATTTGTATGATTTAGGATTGATTTGGAGCATTAGATTTATCTAGAAAATCTTTAATTTGATCTTAGATGTAGCTCAATTACTTTGTAATGAAGTAACACATCATGTCCGTCCATCTCCTATTCAAAATCACGATCAAATAAGCACGGTCGACCTTTATGGACCCATGGTCAACCTAGGGAAGGTCATGGTCGACCTATGCTTTGTTTTGAATGGTAAATTTTGTTGTTGTTTGATTTGTTAATTTTCTTCCTCCGTTCAATTGATTTTATGAATTTGTTTCCTCTGTAATTAATCTCATTCAATTCTTATCCTTCTTAAGAATTCTCTAAGATTTTTAATTTAATATTAACACTTATTAACATTTAATTAACCTTAATTGATTTTATTACCATATTTAGATATATAATTATTTCCGATGCTAAAACTTCAAATGCTAATAACCTTTCCATTTGGAATCCGATCGGAAAATATTATATATGGAAATTGATCAAAAAATCGCTACGAATACAATGGTATAAGTTTTGTAGCCAAATTATGACATTGCAAAAATTATGTTTTTATGTTTTACTATTTACAATTAAATTTTATTTTAATTAATTACCGCAAAAATCATGGGGTGTTACAACAACTCATTAATAAAATCTACGGATATAGAATCACACTTCCAAAGTGGTATTTCTAAAGGATGAATTTGTCCACTTGGTTTCTGATGCTCAACTTTTACTTGCTAATAATTTAAGCATTATTTGACCCATAAGCCTACATCTCCTTTCATCCTTTCCTAAAAGAAACCCCTCTTCATATCCTGATATATTTTATTTCCTCTAGGATAAATGGTAAACTATGAACATATGATTTTGGTATTAAGAATATGCCAAGGAAAGGAAATGCTTGGTCTAATAAAACTCTTTCATTCCATTATCTAACCTTTTAAAGCCATATTCAAATGAATTAAACCTATCAAAAAGGAATCCAAAACGATAACGGCTAAACTTGTATGCCAAACAGAGTCAAAGGATAAGTTTCCAATATGCAAAAAACCTCCCAAAATGGTCTGTATATCACAGTGCTTCAAGTTCCAAGACCGAAGTCCAATATTCAAGCAAAGTTATGGATCAATACCAATTCATGCTTGTAGTACCAATCCTCATTTTTTTCCCAACACCACTTCAAATCCACACAAAAAATCCTAGAAACCAAGTGAAATCAAGGCCATAAGGTGGAAGTAAGGCCATTGTGGATTTTCTAAAACAAAATCCATCAAGTGATGGTTCGGTACCGATCCATCCCTATGGATCAATATCGATCCATAGACTAGAACTCAATTTGCTTCAAACTCCCTCTACTTCCAAGAATTGGTGATTATAGCCTATTTCAAGCTTGATTATATACAATTCTCTATCGTTCCCTTCAAGCGCTTGAAACCAGCAACTCCATTCCATCACCGATCCATTTTATTAGCCTAGAAACAAGCTTCTAGGAGAGCATCCAAGATGGGAAAAATGAAGCTAATAATAAGTCTCCACAACACAAAGAATTGAGAACGATCCATAAAGATAACTTATGGATATATACCGATCCATCCCAGCTGTTGACATGGCCATTTTTTCTCAAGCATAAATGATGCCAAAATGTATGGAATGTGGGGAGATCATCAAGGATCATATCTCGACAACCTACAATTATAAATAAGAGGCTGAGAGCTCATTTTTGAGGACATTTTTTCTTCCTTATAACTTTTCCATAATTGTCTTGTAACCTCTATTAATAACTTTATTGATTTTGATGATAACAACCTCGATAACGATAATATACATTTATATAAAATATGGATACTAATGTTTTGCCAAGCTATATAGTATATAGTGTAGGATATTATAAAGGCATTGAAGCGAAGACTGTATGGTATAAAAACTCAAGAAATGAACATGAAGACTCAAGAGTATAAAGACTAAGATACGAAGATACCAAGGCTATAACATAGTGTATAGAGTCATATAATTTTTTAAAGTTCCTGATAATAACTTTTAATCATTTTCTCCTATTTTTTATCATTTATATTTTCAAACAAAATATATTTACAAATATATTTACAAATATTTTATAAAAGATTTTCAAAGTTTAAGATGCTTATAACCTATGATCAAATTATTTTACAAAGTATAGTATTTTTAAAATGTTTTACAAAGAAAAGAGTTTTCAAATTTCACAAGCATATATTGACATATGCCCAGATGGTATGTTGATATGTGCCACAAATCAGTTTTTCAAATTTAGAATTAACGTGTTTATTTGTTGCTAACTCTTCATGAATAGACACATATGTTTATACACGATATATAGGAGGTTTTGAATGAATTTTCTGTTGGTTATTATCTTATTTTCTCTCCAACTCTTGCTCTCTTGAAAACTCCATTAAAAATATATCAAATTCTCTTTAAAATCACTTAGAATCAATTAATACTTTTGTGCATTGATTCGATACTGCTTTCTTACTATTTTGGAATCATCTCTCTCTCTCTCTCTCAAATCAAAGATCAAAGTGATGTCCAAGAGGTATATGATATATTGTTTCCAAATTTCATGAAACTATCTTTGAAAAACCATCAAACTCTATTTGTATTTTCTTAGGTGTGATTGTAGTCCGCTCAAATCAATTGGGTGCTCTTGGTATTTCGAAAATTGGAGCGGATGTGATTCTAGCCCAATAAAATCAACTAGATGTGCTTGGTAGCTAGGAAATCTAAGTGGGTGTGCTTGTAACCCGTCCAAATCAAGTGGGTGTACCTTGAGCCCAGAAAATCAAAAGGGTATGTCTCGTAGACTTAGAATTGAGATTGTAATTATGTTTGTCTTTCGTCTATATAAAGATTGGCATTTGAAAAGAAATATGCACAAGTAATTGTACGGGACTGGATGAAGAAGAAATCCAAACTAGTATAAAATCCCTACTATCACCTCTCTGACTCTCTACTCTACTTTATGGTTTTTATTTTATCAATGATTGTATCCATGATTGATTATTGATATAGTTCTTTATTGAAAATCTATGATTTACTATTAAACTCGAAATAAATTGAAAAAGATTACAAAAGCTAAAAACATTATTCACCACCCTAGTCTTTAATTAGCCTTAAGATCCATATTCTGCAACACATATTTGGTATCAGGGCACCAGGTTTTCAAAAACTCGTAATTGATTTTTAAAAGGCTTAAATGTCTAGTAACATTTTAACACTTTTATAGAAAAACAATTTTGTGAAACCAATATGTTATTAACAACTAATTGTTTTGAAAAGTCACTTGATTTTTTAGAAAGGTATGATTTTAAATTGTAGGAACAAGTTTACTATATTGTTAACAAGGAATAGACACTTGAAAATCAAACATCATAAATCTATAAGGACAATTGGATACCGGATAGTGGATGCTTAAGACAAATGAATGGAAATCTGGAGATCTTGAAAGATATTGTCTATAAAAATGGTGGATCAGTTAACTTCGAAGACAACTCAAATGGATGTGTGATTGCAATATCGGTAACTCTAAAACTCCCACTATTTCTAGTGTTTTGCTAGTTAGAAATCTGAAACATAACTTGCTTAGTATTAGTTAGTTACAAGGGTTTTAAAATCAAGATTGAAAAAGATAATTGCTGTATCGAACATAATGAATCAAACATTATCTTTAAAGGTATTATGAAACACAACATTTTCGGTTTAAGAATGAAAGTGTCCAATGATAATTTATCTTTTGGCTGAATCTAATGACCCTTAGATTTGGCATAAAAGATTTTGTTATTTGAATTTTAAACACCTTTCTAAAGTTTCTGGATATGTACTTGTTGGAGGTCTTCCTAAAATGAGTTTTAATGTCAATAATTTATGTGATGCCTGTCAATAAGGAAATTTCATAAAAGCTCTTTTAAATCTAAAGGTATGATTTCTACTTCTCGTCCTCTTGAATTTCTTTACTGAGATCTTTTCGGACCTTCGTAAATAAAGTTAATAAATCCTAATAAGTATGCTTTTATTATTGTAGATGATTTCTCAAGATTCACATAGACTATTTTCTTAAAACTTAAAAGCGTAGCTTTTGAAATGTTTAAAAGTTTTACTAAAAAGAATTCAAAATCAAATGTCAACTAAACTTAAAACAATTAGAAGCGATCGTGGAGGAGAGTTTAAAAATGATAATTTTGAAATCTTTTGTAATAAGAAAGAAATTACACATAACTTTTCATTTCCAAGAATACCACAACAAAATGGAGTATTAGAATGTAAAAATAGAACTATACAAGAATGTGCAAGAACAATGTTAAATGATAATGAATTACCTAAAAGCTTTTGCGCTGATGCAGTTACTACGGCTATTACATTTTGAATAGAATTTTAATATGACCTTTAACTAAGAAAATTCTGTATGAACTACTTTGTAATAAAAATCCTAAAGTATCTTATTTTAGATTTTGGTAGTAAATATTTTATATTAAACACAAAATATTAGATAAATTTGATGCTAAATCAGATAAAGGAATTTTTACTGGTTACTCTAATAGAAGTAAAGAGTTTTCAACACCAGAACTAACATCATTAAAGATACATTACATGTTTCATTTGATGATAATTTTAAATTCAATCAGAAAATATTGATAAAACTAATTAATGAATCCACTAATGATGAAAATAATGTTAATTCTGAAAATCTACATCCAAATAAACGAACAAAATATTTGAAAGATTACCCTACAGAAAATATTCTAGAAAATATAGAACCTGTTGTAAAAACAAAAAATCAATTAAATAAAATGATTAATGTTGCTTTTATCTCAACTAGTGAATGCAAAAATCCAAAAGAAGCATCATTAGATGATTCTTGGATTCTTGCTATGCAAGAAGAACATAATCAATTTAGCATAATAATATTTGGGAATTAGTCCTAAGACATGAAAATAGGTCCGTAATAGGAATTGAATGGGTATATAGAAATAAAATGAATTAATAAGGGAAATTGTTAGAAATAAAGCATGTTTAGTTGCTCAAGGTTATAGTCAAGAAGAAGGTATAGATTTTGATGAAAATTTTCCTCCAATAGCTAGATTAGAAGCTATTAGAATTCTACTCACTTTTGCAAATCATAATATTTTAAATTATTTTAAATGGATGTAAAATGTGCCTTTTTAAATGGATTTATTGGAAAACGATGTCTACGTAGAACAACCCCTACGTTTTGAAGATGAAATACTAGCTAACCACGTCTATAAATTAAAGAAAGCTTTATATGGTCAAAAATAAGACCTTAAAGCATGGTATGATAGACTTAAATCTTATTTGTTACAATCTAATTTTGAAATATGAAAAGTAGACAACACTCTATTTATTAAAATAAATAATAATGATATTCAACTTATACAAATATATATATATATATATATATATGATATTATTTTTGAATTAACAAATGAAAAATTAAATAAACAGTTTTTGGATATAATGACTAAGGAATTTGAACTGGGTCATATGAGAGAACTAACATTCTTTTTAGGATTACAAATAAGATAATTAAATAATGGAATTTTAATAAGTAACACCCCTAATTTTTGATAACATTATTCAGGAAATTTAATTAGACAAATTAAATAGAATAATGATGATAAAGGGATTGAGATATGAATAAATCATAAAAAGGGCCATGCTTAATAATTAAATAAATGGGCTTTAATTGGTTTAAAAGGTTAATTAGTTCACACATGGGCATATTTGTAAAATAACCTCTTCATTTTACATGGCTATGACCTTTTGTAATTGTCCATTGACGTTCTTTTTTTCTCAACTCAAAAATAAATGCAAAAACCCTAAGAGCCGACCATTAATAAGGAGGAAAAGAAGAAGATTATAATCTAAAGCTAAGGATCAAAGTTGGTAAGGATTAATCAACAACAAATCTCAAATTCCTTATCATACCTAAGGTAAATAATAATTTCACACCATCTCTATTTTATTCTATGATTATATGTTTTTGGATTTATGATTAAATTCATTTTTATGACGCTATGGATGATGATGATATGCTTGAACAATATTATGTTTGATTTAATTTAATTCAGTTACATATGAATTAGCATGGTTTAGGGTAAAACCAAGATTTTATGATTTTATAGTGCCATGGAAAATATTTATGTTAAGTAAAACATGATTTTAGAGATGCGTTTTGATTTTCAGAATTTTCCAAGCTATAGAAAATTTATTATGAATTTCTGAAGGAAAATGTTAACCATAAAATCTACTTGAAAACAGAAGTATGAAAGAAGGATAATAAGACTGAAGTTTTGATGAAGAGACACGTCAAGTCATCTTGAAAAATCCAAAAGGGATGTTTCGAATGTCCTACTAGTTAAACAGTGCAAAGGCCTTCGACCCGGAGAAGACAAATAAGACCTTCCGCCTTAACCAATCTTTTGACACAGATGGACAAGAAACTATGAATTCGGAACCCCTTTCGACACAGATGGGCAAGCAATTATGAGTTTGGAACCCCTTTCAGAGGCAATCAATGGTGATCTCTCAACTATACATTAAACCTTACGAAATCAAAGGTTTCGCCTAGAGTGGCCTTTTTGAAAGCATAGCAAGCTTTTCGAACCGGTTAGAGCACATCCAAGATATCTTTCGACTGTGTCGAAAGGTTCTTTGAAGAAAGCAACACTCAGAAGTCAGCAAAAGCAAAGGAATGAAAGAAAACCTTTCGATAATATTGAAGGAAAATACAACTCTCAACAACAATAAGTAAAGACAAACCATTAACAAAGTTGAAAGGTTCATAAAGGCAAAAGAAAGGAAAACCTTTCAAAGTTGTCGAAAGGTTCAGAACAACATGTTGAAGACAAACCTTTCAACAATGTCGAAAGGTTCGATAAAGCATACGGAAGGTAAACCTTTCGGCAATGTCAAAAGGTTCACAACAGCATACAGAGAGGAGACCATTCGACAAGGTCGAAGACAAGGAGGAAAAAGGGATGAACCGAGGAGCATAAGAGACTCGTAACCTTTCGACACAGTTGAAGGGTTTATAAACATCCAATGAAGTCGAAAGGTTTAAGGCGGTATATAAAGGGGAACCTTTCGCCTCGGCCGAAAGCATGGAGTCGAAGGGGGGGCCGCCTGTATCTATAAATAAGACCCAAGGGGTCCAATTTTAGCGGTCGAATTTTGGATACTGAATTCATCTTCTCTTCTCCACTTTCATAGAGATAATTGTACTTGTAATAACCCTAAATTGAATTGGGGAGGGAGCTTAATTTCTTGTTACTCATTTTGGATAAAAATAAAATGGAGATGGCTAGTTCATGATGGATATTGACAATGAGGAGAATCATTTAGATCATTAGCTAGACTAATGATCAATTGCACATGATTTCAACCTTTTCCTCATAATCTCTTTTGATCTATGCTATGTATAAGATCGACTTAGCCATTCCCCATTGAAATACGTCATTATTGAATCCATACTTAACGTCGGCAGTTAAAGTGATGATAACGTATCGCGTATGTTGAATGCATGGATATGGGAATAAATAAATTGATCTTATATAAGAAGAGTAAAGGGGTTAAATTTATAAACTGGGACTGTTTTGAAAAGATGAAAAACTTTCGACTTAGTCGAATGTTTACTTCCTAATGGAATCCGGGGTTATATATCTTATAACCGCTTATGATGGACTTCATTCAAAGGGAATCTACTTCCTTAAGCGTTAATAAACCCTTTGAATTGATTCCACAGAAAGAAAATGGACATCAAAGGGCTAAAAGCAGTTAAGATTGGCAAACGAGCTATGCATCTCCTCACAATGATGTTGAGAGGTTTCACATGTTACCTTTCGGCATGATTAAAAAGGAAGTGGTAGACATCAACCATAACTGCTTTCGACTCCAAGGGGAGATGGAACTCAACAAATTACTTATTTCTGGAAGCTAAATGACTAAGAATTATATTAACCTAATCGAAAGGTCGGAACAGCCCTGTCACACCTTTCGACAAAGTCGAAAGGTTTGGCAACTTACTTCCATTCAACCTAGTCGAAAGGTTGAAGTAATCTTGCTAACAACCTTTCGAAAATGTTGAAAGATTGAGCTATTTCCTTCTACACCAAATAAAATGGAAGTTTGGGGTGGTCATGCTAATAACCTTTTGATAAGGTCGAAAGGTTTGATAATCTAGTATTTTAACAACCTGGTCCAAGGGTTGAAGTAGCCTTATTAACCTTTCGACAAGGTCAAAAGGTATCACCACACTGTTCTTTTCATCCAGATCTACTTGATTAGGACATTTTATCCAAAAATACACTTTCAGAAATGAAAATCATCTCAACCATATGGCTATGTTCAAACAAAATTATATTGTCAAAGCATTAGGGATGTTGACAAGATTTCTTTTTAACATTTTTTGCACAAAAAGAAAGGCTTTAACCTCCGACCCTATCACTATTTATAGACTAATTATGGTTTTTTCCTTGCTTAGAAAAAATGAGATCAAAATTCTTAAGTGGACTCAATGAGGGAGTAGTGCACACTTCCAACCTAGAGGAGAATGTTGCTCCAATTTTCAACCTGGATAGGGTCACTCAGGTCAAATTTCATCATCGGCTCAGCCGGATGAGAATACAGAGAAAATCAAGCGCTTGGAGTAGCAATTATAAGAAATGCAGGGTCTATTAAAGATGGCTTTATCTCAAAGATCATCAAAAGCTCCAAGGCAAACTCAAGGAGAGGAAGTAGTTTCTCCTAGAAGAAATCTGAAAACTGGTTCCAAAGAATGTAAAGATAAGAGATACTTGTCCTCCTCAAAGAAGAAAGAGATTCCACCAGCAAAAGCTAATCATCAAGGGAGAATCATCGACAAGTCGCTAGAGCAGGCTGGCAGTTCAACTTCTAACGAATATCACCTGAGTCTGAAAAACTATGGTAATGTTGAAGCTTTCCTTAAAGATGCTGCTGAGAAGGCAATCGAGGACACCATGAATTCAAAATGCAAAATAACCATGGATGCAAATGTAAATGATAACGAGAGGGTGCCGCTACTCACTGATGAGATCATGGTGGCAATAATTCCTCCTTATGTAAAGATCGTGTCTATGAAATACCATGGAAGTACGAATCCTGATTACCATCTTATGGCTTTTGATAGCCATATGGACTTATATAATGCTGCTGGGGCAGTCAGGTGCCGACTGTTTCCCATCACTCTCTAGGGGGGTGGTAGTAAAGTGGTATAGACAGTACAGAGAGAAAACCATATACTCTTGGAAATATTTTTCTTATGAATTCTCAGTGTAGTTCTGCATTTGCAAGGTTCTAACTATTGATTACACGGTCCTAGCAAACATAAAAAAAAAAACAAGGCGAATCTTTAGGAGATTACTTGAGGAGATGCGACACAAAAACTTTGAAGGTTAGAGATATGAATGATCGTGACAAACTCATAGCCGTCCACTCTGGTTAATCGAGAACACTCCTTTCTGGAAGCAGCTATTTGTCAATGGTTGCAAAGATCTCCAAGACTTCCACTTTCAGATAGATAAATTCGATGGGTGAGCTTTACTATTCCAAGAGAAAGACACTTCCCAAAAAGGAAGGAGGAAAATTTGGCTTTGATCGTAGCCATAAAAGAATCAGGTGGGAGGAGCCCATTGGTAATATAGTCGCTTTAAACATGTAGGATCGATTTCACCCTAGAGGGGGGGGGGGAGGATAGGGTGATGCTATTAATTATGAAAGTTAATTGCGGAAGCTTATAAAATAATTTCAACACAGATCATAGAATAATAGCAGCACAGATAATAGCAGAATAATAAATGCAGAAATAGAACGACACAGAATTTACGCAGCTTCGGCAAAACCCTGCCTATATGCTGCCCCCAAGGTTTCTACTAGAAATTAAGTAGTCACACACTTACACACGTAAACTCGTGACACCCGCTACTGACTAACCTAACTCTACACTCAAAACCCTGCCACAACTCAGCCACTGAGTTGCGAATTCTCAAACTACGCCACGTAGTTTGTCCCCTAGTCACATGACTAGAAATTACAACGGTTTAGAATTGAAAATACAAATTTAAAATAATAATAGAACACAAAACCCTACTTTTAAATAAACTAAAGCCCAATACTAATATAAGGAAACCGGCCC
The DNA here is from genome assembly GCA_030765085.1 of Allium cepa. Lineage (NCBI taxonomy): Eukaryota > Viridiplantae > Streptophyta > Magnoliopsida > Asparagales > Amaryllidaceae > Allium > Allium cepa. The sequence continues at coordinate 923,810,149 of CM060935.1, read as the reverse complement.
AAAAGATATTGAAGTAAAAAAGAAATATTCCCTTTTTCTTTTTATACTTTTGGCCCGTTCTTTCTTATTTCTTTGACTTGTGAAAAATGGAAGTTTCCTTTAGCTCGTTCGTTCCTCTTCCTGATTTAGGGTTCCGTGGAATTCTTCAAAGCTGCCGCTTGTGGTAGATTGAATGATACTTCGTTTGCTTTCTTCGGTTGATTCCTCGGCTGCATCAAATTGTCGAGTGCCTTCACTTGATTGAAAGATTGGTACGTGAAATTCCTTTTTCGATTTATACTGTACTCGACCTGATTCGAGTTCCTAATTGATGTTATGATTTGTGATGTGCTTGAACTCGATTTCCTTGTTGCCGATGATGATTTGGTTTATATACGATTTGAATCTCCTTTATTTGCGTTCGTCAGATTTTTTCAACATTATGCTTCGGATGTTGATGATTTCTCTGACTTTTTCAATTCACACGGTTTTTAACTCTGACTTGGTTGGATTCCTTAATTGCTTGGTTATCACAGTACTGGTTAAATTTCGTAGCCACCACGGCTTTGGTTTGAAACTGTTACATTTGATTTTATTTGAACGATGTTGATTTCTTTCACGACTTCGATTTCTGTTGATCATGGCTTCAACTTGATTACCATCTGAACTTTGGCACTGACTTCTGATAGCACTGACACTTTCATTTCTACTTGGTCACTATTGACTGTTGAGCTTGCACCGGTCTCTGATGATGTTGTGTTCATGCCTGTGACCATTCATGTTGTTTGCATTGGGTTGATATCATGTTGAACTGCTCGATTTTGTACTTGTAGTCCGTTTCATTGAGCTTGAACATCCATTGTAGCTAGTTATATCTGTGCACATTGTTTATGTCATTCTACTTTCTGCTTGATGTTGCTGCATTGACTTGATATCATATTTTCAATGTTGCTGATGTTCCTCGATCACTGGCCTTCAATACACATGACCATTTTAGTTCACTGGTCTTGGACTTTGGTTCCTGTGCATCACTTTGTTTATAGACATTGGTTCATTTTGATTTGATTTGTGTCGATTAGTTGCTTCAAGTTAACGCAGCTTCATTGTAGCTGTCATGACCATTTGAAGCAGTTTGGATATTTGTTTCATGTAGTTTCTGTGCATCACTGTCTTTGAGGGTTTTTGAGAACTATGCCATGATTTTGATTTTTGCCTCCTTGTGATGATCACTTCTGCATTGTATATGTTGTATATATATGAACTTGGTTCATATGTATGCTGTGCATTTGTTTTCATGTATAGTTGCAATGTGTTGTAGTTGCAGTTTGTATTTGCTGTGCCACTTGTGTACTGTGCCTTGGTCTTTGAGCATTGCTGAGTTTGTTTCTTTTTACTGTTGCATTTGTTTTGGTATATCCGCCCTTGTGCACTTTGATATATAAGCTTGTCTTGGTTTGTCGAAACCACAGTGGCATTTGCATATGTATTCATCCACTTGTCTTGTTGACATGTGCATTGCCTTCATACTTTATAGTTGTTGTTGCCACTGCCCGTTTCAGTTTGCATATGGTTTTGTACATTTGGATTTTTGGTCGAGGCTTGTTTTAGTTGTCTTGACCATTTTCATGAACTTGCACCTGTGTTGAATCCAGCTTATAGCTCGGATTTGACCTTGTGCTGGAAGTTGTGCCATGATTTTGATTTTTACCTCCTTGTGATGATCACTTCTGCACTGTATATGTTGTATATATATGAACTTGGTTCATATGTATGCTGTGCATTTGTTTTCAAGTATAGTTGCAATGTGTTGTAGTTGCAGTTTGTATTTGTTGTGCCACTTGTGTACCGTGCCTTGGTCTTTGAGCATTGCTGAGTTTGTTTCTTTTTATTGTTGCATTTGTTTTGGTATATCTGCCCTTGTGCACTTTGATATATAAGCTTGTCTTGGTTTGTCGAAACCACAGTGGCATTTGCATATGTATTCATCCACTTGTCTTGTTGACATGTGCATTTCCTTTATACTTTATAGTTGTTGTTGCCACTGCCTGTTTCAGTTTGCATATGGTTTTGTACATTTGGATTTTTGTTCGAGGCTTGTTTTAGTTGTCTTGACCATTTTCATGAACTTGCACCTGTGTTGAATCCATCTTATAGCTCGGATTTGACCTTGTGCTGAAAGTTGTGACATTATTTTATCGCACTTGGGTTGAATCCGATAATTTGGGTTTGACCTGTGCTCACCTGTCCCTGTAAATTTATCAAGTGTATATATCAGTGTGCACGACCTTGTGGCATATACAGTGATACACTGTGTATGTCACAAGCTGTTCGTGCATGATGAATTGAAAATTAAACGATGATGAACAACCCAAATAACTGAGGCAAATATTATTTTCAAAATTCACTTTTTGTTTTATACTGCAAAAATATTTCCTTTTCAATTTTACTGCGTCAATATTTATTTTTGTAGATTGCTCAGATGCTGGATTCAATTTGGAATAAAGTTGAAGATAAATACGAGTGTGAGTGATATGTAGTGAGCTCAACTGTAAATGTGAAATTGTGATGTAATCAAAGTTGTGCTGTAATTGAAATTGAATATATAGTGAGAGCTTGAACTTTGTACTATTCAAAAATTGTAATAAATATTTGTTTGAATAAAAATTCTGTTTGAATTCAAATTCTGTGTTATTTATTTTTATTCAGCAAATATTTATTTAATCTATGAAAAATAAATAGTACATTAACAAATACATTTACATGAATATATATATATATATGTTTATTATCATCAAACAAAAATCATATAATCGCATATTCAACAATCTCCCCGTTTTGATGATAACAAACATATATTTAAGATTTTGAATATATTAAATGTATTTGATCATAGATATACTCTAATTGCTCCCCTTATTTAAATGCTTCATCTCTACACAAAGCTCCCCTACATGTGTGCATGCAAATAAAAATATGCAAATGAGCCTAGATGCAAATGGAAAATATTTGACCTTTGCTTGATTTTATTTGAAAAAATCTTAACTTTTCTCAACCCCTTTTGTTATCAGCAAAAGGGTAATAGTCTTAGAGAAAATAGAGATAAAGTGATCGATATTAATCCAATATTAAAACTCAATTGAATATAAATATTAATTTTCAATAAAAAATCAAACAAAAATCATAAATACTTTCTTAGGCGCATATTCCACTTTTAGAGTGATGGGAATGATGTCGTCATATAAACCATACAGTTATGTCTATTTGTGGTATATTTATACCAGGAATTTGAATACTTACTAACTATGCGTAACCGTTAGGACTTTTAAATGAGATTAGTAATATTCCAATTTTATTTAGAAAAATGAATTCAAGTATCTTCTAACCACGCATAACCATAAAGACTTTTAAATGGGATTAGAATCAACTTGTTTATTTTAAAAATCAATTTTGATATGCGTTCCATACATGCATAACCGTGAGGACTTTTAAATGAGCATGGAAGCACATAACAAATTCCAAGTAATTCACCCATGCATAACCGTGAGGACTTTTAGATAAGAGTGAATACTTTGGTATTTATTTATTTATTTATTTTTAAAAAAGAAATATAAAATGAAAATCGAATGATTCCTGTTTAAAGTACCACATATCGACAAACTATATTGAATTTTGATGAGTGATGGTCGTTAGAAATTGATATAAATAGAGATGGTCATGGAATTTTTACCAACAAAAAGTTTTATAACTCTTGTTTAAATTTCTAAAGAAATTTACTAATTATACCGTCTCGAGTTATAATGTATGATTAATATTAACACTCATCACTTTTTCAATCACTATTCATCTTTTCGATAATCATTAGGGAGTCAGATTAGTCAATGTAATCATTTAAAATCAAATTCAAAAATAATTATAAAATCAATTTTTCTAAAAATGACCAATCTGAAAACAAGGTCAAAAATGATTTTCTAGAAGGGGTTTTATAAGAAAAAAATTCTGCTATTTGAAAATTATTTGAAATAAAAAATATGCAGATATTTTCTTTGAAAAACGATGCAGTTACTAAATGTCTCAGCAAATCACATTTCACTAGTAATTTTTCTATCAACTAGGTTACCAGTGTAATCTGCATCTGAATTTCTTTTTCACTCAAAATTATCACTAATTGAGTTTGACAGACCAGACCATGAAGTGTGCAAAATAATTCTCTAACTCAATTTTAACAGCATTTTAAATGAAATTCTCTTGAATTTGAATTGAAGCCGTGTAAATAATCAGAAACCATGAATATAGAATTAGCCGTATTATAACCAAATGTATTATCATCCAACAAAATACTATTTTTAATCCAAACTAATATATATGAAGTAATTCAAAGAATCTAGAGATTTTTATAGTGTTTTTGGCATAAGAATATAATTGGCCAACAATTTTGAATAAGTCAGAATCAAAATCATCATTTCATTATTGGCTGATTTAACTTAGATTACGGTGCAGATGATCACATTTAATATATCGTTCAAATAAATATACCATTACCTGTTTTACCTTTACGATATTTTTCGTTTTTGTCCATTGTGATTCTGTCACCTTTATACTAGGTTAAGGAACTTTGCTTTGTCGCTCGGTGTGCCCTTGGAACACCCAAAATCCAAGTGGCACTATTGTTGTTCCTTAGCTACCACACCTACATGGGAAAATATTTTTGTGGCCTATTTGTTTATATAGGTCCATGGTTGTTAGTGGCAGAATATTTAGAAAAATAATTTTATGGAGACCCAAAGCTATTTATAATTGTTCCCTTCGGCACCAAAATTTGTTTAACTTTGAGAGATTTTATATTGTGCCTTTTGGAACCCAAATCGGTATAGTTTTCACATGTTTGGGTCTATACCAACAATTATTGTGATTGTGTCCATATTTTCTACAAATTGTGCACATTGAATTTTCTTGGTTAATCTTGCTTTCAACATTTTCAGATTGATTATATCCAAGTCCTTGTCTAACTGTATTAACAGTTTGCTTCCCTAATAGCATATCTAACGATTTTTCACTTTTTGAAAATTTATCTAAAGTCGTTGACAATTGTTGGACTTGTGTTTTGAGAGATTCATTTTCGTTTAACAATTGTTGTGCACTTTTTAATAGAATTCTCTCTCCTAGTATTTTCACTTTCTTTCAAAATCAGAATTTCATTTTCAAGTGATTTTATATTAATTTCTGATTTTTTTAATTTCTTCTTCAAATGTTGGACACTTATCACACTTAGGGATCCTACTGTGATAGTTTTTAACTAATTGGTCAAGTTGTTCATTTAATTCTATCAAAGTATCCTTTTGTGATTCAAGTTTGGCATACTTCTCCCTAAGTCATTCAAAACAGCCATTTAATCCGTGAAAATAAATAAGTAATTCAGAGTGAGTAAGTTTTGATACCTCACTTGGCTCGTCATCGTCGCTATCAGTTAAATTCCCTTGAAGGCACATATCTGCTTTCTCACTCTCACTACTAGTACTTTGATTATCTTCATCACTTATATTCCACATGGCTGCAAAATTATTCCTTTTTAATTTCTTTTCTTGGCCGTGTTGATTTTGAGGATAATTGGGCTTAATATCACCAGGTTTGTTGCAAATGACCCCATGTTCTTCTGAGTTGTCTAGTGCTTTAATTATTCTGCTTTTCGATTTTTGATTTGGAGCTGGATTTCCGTATTTGTGGTTCCACCTTTTGAATCTCTTTATTAGTAGCGCCATCTTAGCTACTCCATCATCACCATCCTCATCACCACTGCCTTTTTCCAATTCTGTTAAGCATATTTCTTTAACTGAGTTGGTTGAGGAGGATTTCTCATTGTCGTTGACTTTTGCACCATATGTTGCATTTAAAGTATTCCATATTTCCTGTGCATTTTCACAATGAGAGATGAAATTCAAATTATCTGGATTAATATGAGAATATAATATTTGCATAGCAAGAGCGTTAATCAAGATAATTTTCTTATTTGTTATATCACACCCGTTTTCAGTAATATCCCAACATTTAACATTAGCGGATTTTAAATAAAATTCCATTTTCAATTTCCAATTTAAAAAATCCATTCCATCAAAAATAATAGGAATAATATTGGAACGATCCTTAACTAAAGTAGCCATTTTAAAAATTCAAATTTTTAAAACAAAAATTGGTTTTTGAAAAAATCAAATTTTTAAAACAAAATGGCTTTTGCACCAAGCTCTGATACCACTTGTAGGATCGATTTCACCCTAGAGGGAAGGTGAATAGGGTGATGCTATTAATTATAAAAGTTAACTGCGGAAGCTTATAAAATAATTTCAACATAGATCACAGAATAATAGCATCACAGATAATAGCAGAAAAATAAATGCAGAAATAGAACGACACAGAATTTACCCAGCTTCGGCAAAACCCTGCCTATGAGCTACCCCCAAGGTTTCTACTAGAAATTAAGTAGTCACACGCTTACACATGTAAACTCGCGACACTCTCTACCGACTAACCTAACTCTAGCTCAAAACCCTACCACAACTCAGCCACTAAGTTGCGAATTCTCAAACCACGCCACGCAGTTTGTCCCCTAGTCACACGACTAGAAACTACAACGGTCTAAAATTGAAAATACAAATTTAAAACAATAATATAACACAAAACCCTACTTTTAAATAAACTAAAGCCCAATACTAATATAAGGAAACCGGCCCAAAAGATATTGAAGTAAAAAAGAAATATTCCCTTTTTCTTTTTATACTTTCGGCCCGTTCTTTTTTATTTCTTTGACTTGTGAAAATGGCAGTTTCCTTTAGTTCGTTCGTTCCTCTTCCTGATTTAGGGTTTCGTGGAATTCTTCGAAGCTGCCGCTTGTGGTAGATTGAATGATACTTCGTTTGCTTTCTTCGGTTGATTCCTCGGCTGCTTCAAATTGTCGAGTGCCTTCACTTGATTGAAAGATTGGTACGTGAAATTCCTTTTTTGATTTATACTGTACTCGACTTGATTCGAGTTCCTAACTGATGTATGATTTGTGATATGCTTGAACTCGATTTCCTTGTTGCCGATGATGATTTGGTTTATATATGATTTGAATCTCCTTTATTTGCGTTCGTCTGATTTTTTCAACATTGTGCTTCGGATGTTGATGATTTCTCTGACTTTTTCAATTCACACGGTTTTGAACTCTGACTTGGTTGGATTCCTTAATTGCTTGGTAATCACGATACTGCTTGAATTTTGTGGCCACCACGGCTTTGGTTTGAAACTGTTACATTTGATTTTATTAGAACGATGTTGATTTCTTTCACGACTTCGATTTCTGTTGATCATGGCTTCAACTTGATTACCATCTGAACTTCGGCATTGACTTCTGATAGCACTGACACTTTCATTTCTACTTGGTCACTATTGACTATTGAGATTGCACCAGTCTCTGATGATGTTGTGTTTATGCCTGTAACCATTCATGTTGTTTGCATTGGGTTGATATCATGTTGAACAGTTCAGTTTTGTACTTGTAGTCTATTTCATTGAGCTTGAACATCCATTGTAGCTAGTTATATCTGTGTACATTGTTCATGTCATTCTGCTTTCTGCTTGATGTTGCTGCATTGACTTGATATCATATTTTCAATGTTGCTGATGTTCCTCGATCACTGGCCTTCAATACACATGACCATTTTAGTTCACTGGTCTTGGACTTTGGTTCCTGTGCATCACTTTGTTTATAGCCACTAGTTCATTTTGATTTGATTTGTGTCGATTAGTTGCTTCGAGTTACTGCAACTTCATTGTAGCTGTCTTGATCATTTGAAGCAGTTTGGATATTTGTTTCATGTAGTTGCTGTGCATCACAGTTTTTGAGGGTTTGTGGGAACTTTGCCATGATTTTGATTTTTACCTCCTTGTGATGATCACTTCTGCACTGTATATGTTGTATATATATGAACTTGGTTCATATGTATGCTGTGCATTTGTTTTCAAGTATAGTTGCAATGTGTTGTAGTTGCAGTTTGTATTTGTTGTGCCACTTGTGTACTGTGCCTTGGTCTTTGAGCATTGCTGAGTTTGTTTCTTTTTATTGTTGCATTTGTTTTGGTATATCTGCCCTTGTGCACTTTGATATATAAGCTTGTCTTGGTTTGTCGAAACCACAGTGGCATTTGCATATGTATTCATCCACTTGTCTTGTTGACATGTGCATTTCCTTTATACTTTATAGTTGTTGTTGCCACTGCCTGTTTCAGTTTGCATATGGTTTTGTACATTTGGATTTTTGTTCGAGGCTTGTTTTAGTTGTCTTGACCATTTTCATGAACTTGCACCTGTGTTGAATCCATCTTATAGCTCGGATTTGACCTTGTGCTGAAAGTTGTGACATTATTTTATCGCACTTGGGTTGAATCCGATAATTTGGGTTTGACCTGTGCTCACCTGTCCCTGTAAATTTATCAAGTGTATATATCGGTGTGCACGACCTTGTGGCATATACAGTGATACACTGTGTATGTCACAAGCTGTTTGTGTATGATGAATTAAAAATTAAATGATGACGAACAACCCAAATACTGAGGCAAATATTATTTTCAAAATTCACATTTTGTTTAATACTGCAAAATATTTCCTTTTCAATTTTACAGCGTCAATATTTATTTTTGCAGATTGCTCAAATGCTGGATTCAATTTGGAATAAAGTTGAAGATAAATACGAGTGTGAGTGATATGTAGTGAGGTCAACTGTAAATGTGAAATTGTGATGTAATCAAAGTTGTACTGTAATTGAAATTGAATATATAGTGAGAGCTTGAACTTTGTACTATTCAAAAATTGTAATAAATATTTGTTTGAATAAAAATTCTGTTTGAATTCAAATTCTGTTTTATTTATTTTTATTCAGCAAATATTTATTTAATCAATGAAAAATAAAATAGTACATTAACAAATACATTTACACGAATATATATATATATATATATATTTATTATCATCAAACAAAAATCATATAATCGCATATTCAAGAAAACAGGCCACTGTCTTATATATGCTACAACAAAGGAAAGAGTCAACTTTTCGACCTCCTATAAAACTAAGAATAATCTAGAGCAGAAGAGGGAAGGAGATTACTATGCCTACCATAAAGCTAACAGCCACAAAACAGATGAATGCAGAATGCTGGCCGGCATAATTCAAAAGGTGATTTGGGAAGGCCATCTAAAAGAATTTATCCAAGATTAGCACAAGCCCAACGAACTGAAAGTACTCCCCAGAAGTGTCCAGGCAATGCTGTAAATGTTCTAGAAGATGAAGATCCCCCTAGCTTAAGCCCGAAAATTAACAGGATAAATGTGATCCGCGGTGGGCCACATCCGGTAGGAAATAGTAAAGGTGCTCGTAGCACATATATTAAAGAGGCCAAGGAGGGAATTTATTATGTTCAAGAGGAGCCTCCAACGAAGAGTCCCCGACTTAATTTTCAAATGCCAAATCTAGTGATCACACTACAGGAGTTGTACAAAGGAGTTCATCAACCACATAACGACCCCCTTATGATCACTGCTCAAATTGGGCTTTCTACCGTCTCTTAAATTGTGGTCGATATAGGTAGTGTAGTTAATATCATCTTCAAGCATGCAATTGATCATATGAGTATCCCAGAGCATAAACCGGAGCCGAGCATTGAGCCGATATTTAGGTTCAACAACAAGGGATCAACTCCGGTGGGGAAAATAAAGCTTCTAGTACAAATGGGGGTGCCTCCTACAGGCCGAACATTTGAAATCATCTTTGTGATAATTGACCAACCCTCCTATACAATGCTTTCTTCGACAGGCCAGCTTTGGATGAAACTGATGCTTTTGCCTCGTCGAAGTACCTCATGGTGAAGTTCTTAACAAAGCGAGGCCGGGGGACTGTGTCGAGAGAACAATTCAGGTCCTGTTAAATGTACTTTGCCATGGTCGATCAATGATTCTTCTACTACTTTATAGCCTTTGGATGGTGGATCTTTACACCTAACATTCGAAGTAAAGACCAATGATAAGAAGTCTAATAAGCTTACATATCAAAAGTACAATTCTACAAGAAACAAGAGAAAGAGGATTGACACTAATTCAGCGGAAGAAGGTCCAATAATCACAGAGTTTGATTGTCGGGGTGAGACGGAGAGAATAAGGCCCATAGGGGATATAGAGGAAACCCATATAGATTCTGAGGATGTTTCTAAAGTGGTCAAAGTGGGAAAAGATCTTGAGGGTGAGTTAAAGAAAGATCTGATTCAATTCCTCAAAGACAACAAGGATGTGTTTTCTTGGTCACATTCTGGTATGGTAGGATTGACCCAACCGTCATACGTCACGCCCTTAACATCAACCCAGGAGCAACCTAAGGCAAAGAAAGAGACAATTAGATGAAGTTCGAATAGATGCTCTGAAAGAGGAAGTTGATAGGCTCCTTGAAAATGGTTTAATCCGAGAAGTATATTACCCCAAATGGTTAGCCAACCCAGTTTTGGTGAAAAAGTCAAATGGAAAGTGGAGAACTTGTGTCGATTACACATATTTAAACAAAGCATTCCCAAAGGACTTATTCCTATTGCCATAAATGGATCAGCTAGTAGATGCAACGAGCAGACTCAAGTTGTTATCTTTTATGGATGCTTATTCAGGGTACAATCGGATACCGATATTCAAGCCAGATGAAGATCATGCCAGCTTCATAACAGAGTGGGGAATTTATTGTTACAGAGCCGTGCCATTTTGTCTAAAGAATGCTGGGGCCACTTATCAAAGATTGGTTAATCGAATGTTCAGAGAACAGATTGACAAAAATATGGAGGTATATGTTGATGACATGTTGGTAAAATCTAGCGAGCCTGAAAACCATCTTAAAGATTTAGAGGAAATGTTTAAGACATTGTGGAGGTACCAAATGAAGTTAAATCCACAAAAGTGCTCTTTTGGGGTCCGTTCTGGAAAGTTCATAGGCTAATTGGTAAGTGCTCAAGGTATAGAGGCAAGTCCCAACCAAATTCAAGCCATAAGGGATATGGCCGAACCAAAAACTAGCAAGGAAGCGATGATCTTAAATGGAAGAGTAGCTGTGCTAAGTAGGTTTATCTCCAAAGCTACTGATAAATGCATACTATTCTTCGATGTAATTAAGAAAAGAAAGAACTTTGAATGGGGGAAGACTGCAGAAAAGCTTTCGTGCAATTGAAAAACCATTTGGAGAAACCATCGATACTCTTAAGAACCGAGAGTGGGGAAACTTTGTATCTATATATGGCATTATCGGAACATGCGATCAGTTCAGTACTCATTCGAGAGGACAAAGTAGTGAAACTCCTGGTATATTATGTAAGCAGGCGGTTAAAAGAACCAGAAGTTCGATAACCGGTTATAGACAAATTAACTTATTGCTTAATTCTTACAGCTTAGCTCAATGCATATTTCCAAGCACATTCATTCAGGTTATTGACAAATTTTCCTCTTAAACAAGATTTCAGTAAGCCAGAGACTTCATAGAGATTGGTAAAATCCTGATTGAACTCAGCTAATATGAAATAGAGTTTCAGCCAAGGGCTGCAATCAAAGGCCAAGCCTTAGCAGATTTTGTTAATGAATGCACCAGCTTTATAAAGGAACAATCGAAAAAGGAGAAAGACCAGAGGCCCATGTGGCAACTATTTATGGATAGGGCGTCAAATGAGCAAGGTGTCAAAGCAGACTATGTAATTATAACCCCAGACAGACATCGATTGCACTATGCCGTGAAATTGGGATTTCCCGCAACTAATAGTGTGGCAGAATATGAGTCAATGGTACAGGATTAACTCTGGCATTAGAATAGAAAATCCCATGGATACAGATTTTCAGTGACTCATAGCTCATGATCAATCAAATGAAGCAAATATACCAAACAAAGGAACCCAAGCCATCTTTATATGTGAAGAAGATATTGCAAATGCTCGCCTTGTTTAAGGATTTTTTTGGTAAATCAAGTTCCAAGCATAGAGAATGCACAGACTGACTCTTTAGCAAAATTGCCTGGCTCAAGGGGAGCCCCTGAAACACGAATTGTTCCCGTTGGATATCAAGAAAAGCCGAGAATTGAAAAAGCGACATCCAAACATGGAAAAGAATTGCTGGTTATGATGAGATCTCAGGCCAAATCTCAAAGGGAGATGAAATGGAAAATGGTCAAGAATTAGCAAATGAAAGGGTGGACCAAACCAGTATTAAAAGCACATATGATGGTACATGGATGGCACCTATTTTTGAGTATTTAATTAAAGGAACATTACCATCCGATAAAGGAGAAGAAACAAAAATCAGGAGGTAGGCTCCAACCTTTGTTATGACAAATGAAATCTCTATAAGAAGGGATATGCTCTACCTTATCTTCGGTGTGTGAGCATAAATGATGGGATGAGATTAATGGCTGAAGCACACGAGGGATTGTGTGGCAATCATTGAAATAGAACAAAGCTTAGAAAGAAAGTAATGAGGCAGGGATTTTACTGGCCGCACATGGTAGGCCAAGCCATAGACTATGTGAAGAGATGCGAGAAATGCTAGAAGTTTTCAAAAATACCCTAGTTGCCTCCAAGTTAATAAACACCAATCAAAAGTCCATGGCCTTTTGATGTTTAGGGAATAGATTTGATCGATCCATTGCCAATTTCAAAAGGAGAAGCTAAATATGCCGTAGTGTCCATCGAATATTTTACTAAATGGGTCGAAGCCGAACTACTTCCAAGAATCATTTCGGGGAAAGTACTGAGATTTTTCATTAAGAATATCATAACCAGGTTTGGAATTCCCCAAAAGTTAATTTTTGACAATGGGACGCAATTTGAAAGCAAAGAATTCTCCCGATTCTACCACAAAGATGGAATTATTAAAAGTTTTTCATCTGTCTCACATCCAAAAGCTAATGGAGCAGTTGAAGCTGCAAATAAGACCATAAAACCATTTTGAAAAAGAAACTAAATAAAACAAAAGGAAATTGGGTAGGAGAACTACCATTAGTGTTATGGGCCTACCGAACATCTACTGAGACGGCAATAGGACATACCCCGTATTCTTTGATATATGGGCATGAGGCAATGCTACCGATTGAGATTGAAATACCCTCACATAGAAGGATTGCTTATGCATTTGATAAGAATCAAGAATTGAAGAAAGAATCACTAGACTTGATATACAAGCTAAGAGATGAAGCAGCGGTAAGAACTACCGAGTATCAGAGGAGAATCTCTATTTATTACAACACAAGAGTAAGAGCTTGGTTATTTCAAGAGGGGGATTTAGTACTCCACAAAGTCATGGTCAATAGAAACAATCCTACAGACGGACCCTTAGGACCAAACTAGGAAGGGCCACTAATCGTATGCAAAGTAATCCCCCGGGAGCTTATAAACTATGTCATCCAGACAGCAATATGGTGCCTAGAACATGGAATGCTGAACATTTAAGGCTATATTTTCCAAAGGTGGATTAATAAAGAACTTATTTTTGTAAAAAGAAAATCTACATGGTTGGGAGTGAAATGCTCTTCAAATTTGGATTCTACCTTAGATGGCAGTCTACCTAAGATGGCAGAAAAGCCTCTGTCCACGCCAAGATGGCTAGGGTAGAGCGCCTCCTGGAGGAAGGACAGAGTAAGCCTTTATCCGTGCCATGAGATGGCCAAGTTAAAGTACCAAACAAGCCCTTATCCGTGCCACGCTATGGCCAAGAACTCCTGGAGGAAGGATAGAGTAAGCCTCTATCCACACCATAAGATGGTCAGGGTAGAGCACCGAAAAAACCCCTGTTCGCGCTGCAAAAGGGCAAGGGCATGGCATCTCCTAGAGGGAGGTCGGGTAAGTCCTTGGTTCCAGCCTCTAAGATGAGCTAACTAAGAGCACGGGATAATAATGGACTAAGACGTCCAAGCTTAAGAAGGGGCTCAATAAATAATGGACTAAGCTGTCCAATCCTAAGAAGTTGCTCAATCCATAATGGACTAAGACGTCCAAGCCTAAGAAGAGGCTCAATCAATAATAAATTAAGATGTCTAAGCCTGAGAGGAAACTCAACCAACATTAGACTAAGATGTCCAAGCCCGAGAGGAGGCACAATCAACTAAGTACTAAGATGTCCTAGCTCAGATAAAGGCAGCCGGTCTAATTATGGACTGAGACATCCAAGCTCAAGAGGCAGCTAATCAAATTATTTCTATGCAAAACTTGAAGGGTTCTTATATGTAAAATGAATCTCCAATAATTATTATTCGAATCTGGGTTTCAGGACTTTCTTAAAATCATCTATTAATACCCGAAGGGTTTTGGGACTTCCTAAACATCACTTGTTAATGCCTGAATCTGGGCTTCAGGACTCTCATATATAAATTTCAAAATTTAATACATGAATCTGGATTTCGAGATTTTATCAATCGCCATCTTTAATAAGTCCAAATCAGGGTATGAGAACATTTTTGGTTACTATAATTCTTAATACTCGAACTTGAGTTTCAGGATTATTATCTGGTTTTGCCTAAATACCCTAATCTGGGTCCATGGAATCTATTATGAAGACTATTTTCGAGAACTTCTAGTTATTCAAAATATGCCCTAATATGGGCAAGGGATTTCTATTTTAACAACTAACCGCCTACACAAATATGTGCCCTAATCTGGGCCGAAGATTCTTACTGCAAAAAGAATTGACTCAAATATGTGATCTTGTAACGACCCGTATTTTACGTGTCGATAAATCGTAGAATTTCTAGGTCGTTAGCGTTGTTTATGTCATCCTTAGCCTAAGTCGTATGGGGAGTAGGTCGTGTGGAGACTAACTCGGGTAGGCAACCTAAGTTAAGTCGTGGATTACTTACGGGTTAGTGAGTAGCTTGGGTCATAAGGGTGATAGGTCGGGTGTAGCGACTTAAGTGTGTTGGCCGAGTTACAGGAGTTAACAGGTTAAGGGTTGCCGAGTTAAGGTAGTTGGCGAGTTAAGAGTGGGCCGACTTAAGATAGTTAAGCGACTTAGGGTGGTTGAACGGTTTAAGGGTTAGTATGTTGGGTCGTTAACGAGTTAAGAGTTAGTAGAGTTAACGACCTAAGAGACCCACGTGTTAGCGAGTTAACAGGTTAGCGAGTTAGGGGTTAGCGTCGTGTTTTGTTAGGTCGCTGTGTTTTCATTAAGTCATGATGGTTGTAGGTCGTAACCCGGTAAGCCGTGACATTTGCTAACCCGTGTAAATAGCTAAGTCGTGAGACCCAGTGTGTGTTAAGTCGGCAAGTGGCCTGAGTCGTAAGTCGTGCCGCATGCTTTAGTGTTAAGTCGTCCAAACGACTTAGTGTTGAGTCGTGTGCCGTGTTGATGCGTGTGTTTGTTGAGTCGTTAAGTCATAGGCTTTGTTGAGTCTTGAGTCGTGGGCTTATAAGTCGTGAGCGACTTAAGGCTAAGTCGTTAACTCGCGAACGACTTAGGGCGAACGGGTTAGTGATTTTCAGCCTATAAATAGAGGGGTTTGGCTCACTTTTTGGCACCGGATTTCGAAGCGACGAAGTGCTGCCATTTTGAGAGCTCGACTACAACATTTCTTCATCTCCTTTTCTCCATTCCAATCTAGTTCTAACATCCATCCAAGATCGAAGATCCAAGAGCCAAAGTTGAAGATCTTCATCCAACCAAGCTAGATTTCATCGTTTCAAGCGGGATTTCGACGAATCAAGCTTGAATCCTTGCTGTCCAGATCTGAAGTTGATAGTTTTTGAAGTGTTTGGATGATTCGGTGAGTGGTGGTTATCTCTCACGCGGATCCAAAGGAGTATATTGGTTTGGTGGTTTGTTGGAGTGTTGTAGATAGTGGTTTTATGCATTTTTCCTTAGATTCAAGTGTAGATCCATTACTTATAAAGATGTTTACTTTTGCAAGTTCATTCATCAAGTTGTAGAGACAAAACCCATGATTTATATTTGTTAGATCTATGATAAAAACCCATGATCCATGTATGTTAGATCTATTCTCATTTATTTACGAAATTGCCATTTTAGTTATAAATGTCTATTTAGATCCTGATTGACTACTTATTTGTTTGGATTAATGTTTGCCTTGTTTGATTGTTGTGAATGAGTTATCTAGTTGATAGATTTGGACAAGTATGGTCAAAGACGATTCAAAATCTATGAAAGAGGCTCTTGAATGGTGAAAGCTGCTTAAGACACATGTAGCGGATGTTGAAGCTCATATGTATGGATTGGATGATGTTGAGATGGAACTTTGCTATGATGCGATGAAGCGAAGTATGATGTGAGTCTTAGCGTAATCCAGGCAGGGATCATTCCATGCATGTTGATAACTCGAGGGATGGTTCGAGTTGGTTGATAATGGACTGCTCGAGAGGTAGCTTGGGCTAGTATGAGAATAGTCGTCGAGGAGGATGACTAGGAGGCTTGGATCTCATCGTTGTTGAAGGTTCTAGCATGCTCAAAAGCAAGAGTACATGAGGCGCCCAAAATGACTACAGGTAGGTAGTCGGGACACCCAAAAGACTACAGGCAGGTAGTCGAGTACTCTGGGCAGAGTAGATAAGTCCTAGGCACAGGTAGCGTGCGGAGTTATGACTAGAACCGGGGTTACCATTAGCCCTTGACAGGTGGTCATTTAACTAACGGTGAAATCAAGGCAATGATAACAGTGATAGCCAGAGTCATGGATGTATGGATGTTTGGTTGTATCATCATTCAGTCTCAAGAGCGGTGTTTTCTAGGTGCTTATCTGATCTTGGTTTAGGCCTTGGGGGCTTGTATTTGGAAAACATCGACCTTGACTCGAGTGATTATTGCTTTACCTTAATTATCTGTTATGTTATGCTTGCTTCTCCTTAGTGTGTGTCTGGGGCTATCACTGTAGAAAGAGGTGGAGTGGGATGGTTTGGTTCCTATTCCTTTTATCCCTTATGCTCTTTTGGTATGTTTGATAGTTGATTTACTGCTCACTAAGACTTTGTCTGACTCAAGGTTTTATGTCTCCTCTTATTACCTTGGGGTGTTCATCCATGTTGGGATGGGCAGACTAGGTAGCAGGTGACAGGTGTTGTTCATGGAGGTCTACGCTGATGATGACGAAGACGAGCAGGAGGCTTTTGCATATTATTTCTTATTATATGTACTGGGTGTTCCGCTGCTGTATTTGTTTGAGTGTTTTGTAGTGAGGCTTTGATGTATGGATGATTCATATGTTTGTATAAAACTACTATGATGCTTATATGATGGTGTTCTGTTCTATGGAGCTTCACTATATTATATTTCTCTATTGTATTTTATCCATGCGCTGTGAGTTGTACGATAGATTCTGCGATGTTTATTCTACCTTGACGGTCACCCATGGTTGCCTGGCACACCTTCAGCGCACCATTCCCTTGTTTCCGTGCGGGAGTCATGGGCGGTCGTCACATTTGGTATCAGAGCTTTGGTTAATCGATTTTAGCCAACGCTCGCTGACGTAACTACGTAAGAGAGACGTAATTGTATTTCGATGGATGATTACTATATATAACATATAGTAGTTTAGATGGATTTGAACTCCTTATGCAGTTGTTTTTCAAGGTGTTCTAAATCATTCCTTTTTGTAGATATTAAGGATGAGTCGAAGTGAGAGACAAGCTGTGAGGGAAAGTCGTGCTGCTAGGGAAGCTGTTGATTATGCTCCTATGTTTGAGGCCATGATGACTTCGATCATGAGGAGGATACCAGCTTCAGGATCATCAGTGGATGTGGGAGTTCAAGTCCAAGCTCAAAGACCGGTGGATTTTGCTAAGCTTTGCAAGGACTATACTTCTTTTGGAGGAAAAATTTTCTTGGGGACAGAGTCGACCATTGAAGTGCAGAGATGGATTGATGCTTGTCGAAGGATTTTTGGTGATTTAGGAATCGAGGATGCAACTAAGAGGAAGCTTGCATCAAGGCAGCTTCAAGGAAGAGCTTCGGATCGGTGGAATTCTATCACCATTGATACTCCGGAGGAGGAGATTACTTGGGAGCAATTCCAAGTCAGATTTGAAGCTAAGCTCATCTCTACGGCTCAGAAATCTGTCTTGTTTAAGAAGTTTGTGGAGCTCAAGCAAGGTGGGAGATCGGTTCTTGAGTATGTTTCTGAGTTTGAGGCTTTGTCCAAGTATGCTCGATCGTATATTGATTCTCCCTATTAGAAGAATGAGAAGTTTGTGACCGGTTTGGACGCTTATCTTGGGAGGCAGTTGGTGGATCACTTAGACGATCCGTTTGAGAAGCTTGTGGAAAAAGCTCTCAGGCATGAGAGTTTGTTTCCTAGGGAGAGTTCTGTTGTTGCTGTGACCAAGGAAGAGTCTAAACCACAGCAGGGTGGAAACAAGAAGAGGAAGCAGCAGCAACAGAAGGGTAAGGATGGCCAGAAGAAGCCGAAGGGCGAAGTGACTTGCTACAATTGCCAGCAGAAGGGCCATATTTCCAAGAATTGTAAGAATCCTAGGGCACCGGCGAAGTGCCACAACTGTGATAAGCCAGGGCATTTCAGGAGGGATTGTCCGGAACCAAGGAGGGATAGGCAGATTGTTCTAGCCTATGCTATGGGAGCTGTGCCGTCGTCTTCAAAAGCTCCTACTGCTGAAGAGAAGGGGAAGAGTGTGGTGGTTCAAGGTACTCTTTCCATTTGTGGTGTTCCAGTTAGAGTGTTGTTTGATACTGGAGCGTCGCATTCTTTTGTTTGTGATGATTTGGTAGGCCGGTTAGGTTTGAAACCAGATATTGTTGATAGGCCATTGGTTGTGACAAATCCAGTTGGGGGTTCATCATGTTTGTGTATGATATGCCGTGGTCTAGTTGTGTCGAGTCATGATTGCTCGTTTGTTTGTGATTGCTTTGTTCTGAACTTTGCGGGGTTCGGAATTATTTTGGGTATGGACTGGCTTAGGAAGTATGCGGCAAGGATTGATTGTGAGAGGCTGGAGGTGACAGTTGGGAATGTGGAAGGGCGAAAGGTTGTGATACGATGTAAGCATGAAGAAGGCGTCTTCATGAGCTTCATGTATTCACTGGTTGTTCCACGGGATGGATTGTCACGGTGCCTATTGTGAATGGATTTGAGGATGTCTTTGATGAAGTCAAAGGGTTACCGCCGCATAGGGAGATCGAGTTTCGTATCGATCTAGTTGAGGGAGCCAGACCTGTTGTGATGCCTCTTAGGGGGATGGCGCCTAGGGAGCAGCAAGAGTTGAAGGTGCAAGTTGATGACCTTTTACAGAAAGGATTCATTCGAAGTAGTGTGTCCGAATGGGGTGCACCAGTTGTGTTCGCAACCAAAGCGGATGGATCGTTGAGGTTGTGTGTGGATTATCGTGAGCTGAATAAAGTGACTAAGAAGAACAAGTATCCATTGCCGAGAATAGATGACTTGTTTGATCAGCTTCACGAAGCTAAGGTGTTTTCTCAGATGGATTTGGCAATGGGATTTCACCAGTTGAGAGTGGCGAAGGATAGTGTGCCAAAGACTGCTTTTAGGACACCATCCGGTTTTTATGAGTGGCTGGTAATGCCGTTTGGATTGACTAACGTACCAGCATATTTTGTGGATTTTATGAATAGAGTATTCAGAGATCAGTTGAACAAGTTCGTACTTGTGTTCGTGGATGATATTCTGATTTATTCCAGAACTGAAGAAGAGCACAAGACGCACTTGAGTATTGTTTTGGAAATCTTGCGGAAACATCAGTTGAAGGCTAAGTTTTCGAAATGTCACTTCTGGAAGAGTGAAGTGAGGTTCTTAGGCCATGTTATTTCTGGAAATGGAATAGCGGTTGATCCCGCTAAGGTGGCAGCGATCCAGGATTGGATTAGACCTAAGAATGCATCCGATGTGAGAAGTTTTCTTGGATTAGCAGGATATTATCGTCGGTTTATCAAAGACTTTTCCTAGATAGCTGCACCGTTAACAGGATTGACGAAAAAGAACCAAGTGTTCAGATGGGATGATAAGTGTGAGCAAGCTTTCGTAATCCTAAAAGAGCGACTGACAAGTGCTCTTGTTTTGACCATTCCAAGTGGGAATGATGAGATGGTGGTTTACACCGATGCATGTGGTACTGGACTTGGAGCAGTGCTGATGCAGAAGGATAAAGTTGTTGTGTATGCTAGTCGACAACTGAAGCCGCATGAAAGGAATTATCCGACTTATGATTTGGAGTTAGCGGCGATTGTATTTGCTTTGAAGATGTGGAGACATTATCTTTTGGGAGTTCGATTCGAATTGTTTACAGATCATAAGTCGTTGAAGTATCTTTTCTCCCAAAAGGATTTGAATCTTCGGCAGCAACGATGGCTAGAGTTTTTAGCATCGTATGATTTTGGTATAGCCAATACTCCGGGAAAAGGCAACGCAGTGGCAGATGCGTTAAGTCGAAGGCATGTAGGATTGGGAGCCATGTTTTCGGAATGGAAGAGTCTAGAGTATTTGGCTGAATTTGACTTCAGGCCTAGATGTGAAATGGAACCTGAGATGTTGGCAAACTTATCGATAAGGCCTACTCTTGTGGAGGGAATTGGCGAGAGCCAAAAGCGAGACGATAAGCTTGTCAAGATTATCCGAGATTTGGAATCTGGATTGAATCCAGAAAAGGATAAAGGATTTGAAGTCGATCGAGAGGGTTGGCTTCGAAAGCAAGGACGACTAGTTGTTCCCGATGTAGATGGATTGATAGATGAAGTTCTGAGGGAAAGTCATCACTCGAAGTTGACGATTCATCCGGGTGGAAATAAGATGTATCGGGATATGAAGAGAACCTATTATTGGGAAGGTATGAAGAAGGATGTTGGAAATTTTATTTCCAAGTGTATGAACTGCCAGTTGGTGAAAGCTGAGCAGAAGAAGCCCAGTGGATTACTTCGGCCATTAGAGGTTCCTACATGGAAGTGGGAGCAAGTGTCGATGGATTTTATCGATGGTCTACCTAGAACTAGAGCGGGAAATGAGGGGATTTGGGTCATAGTAGATCGTTTGACCAAGAGTGCAAGATTCATTCCTGCTCGATCAACTAGGACTGCATCGAAGTTGGCTGAGCTTTATGTTAAGTGGACAGTTCGATTCCATGGTGTTCCGAAGAGTATAGTGAGCGACCGAGATTCTTTGTTCACTAGTGGATTTTGGAAGAGCTTCCAGGAGGTTTTGGGAACTGAGTTGTGTTTGAGTACAGCTTATCACCCTTAAACAGATGGTCAGACTGAGAGAGTCAACCGGGTTTTGGAAGATCTTCTCAGAGCTTATGTTTTGGACTTCGGAGGATCATGGGAAGAACACCTTCATTTGGTGGAATTTGCATATAATAACAGTTATCAGTCAAGTATTGGTATGGCACCATATGAGGCATTATATGGAAGACCGTGTACCTCTCCGACATGTTGGTTGGAAACTGGAGAAAAGCTGGTACTTGGGCCAGAGATGATTCGACAGACTTCGGATTGTATAGAGATCATTCGGCAACGAATGAAGGCAGCCTAAGATCGTCAGAAAAGTTATGCCGATAATCGTCGTAAGGATTTGGAATTCGACGTAGGGGATATGGTTTTTGTGAAGATTTCTCCTCTGAAGAATGTTATTAGATTCGGGAAGAAAGGAAAATTGACTCCGAGATTTGTTGGACCATTCCCGATTATCGAGCAAATTGGAAAGCTCGCTTATAGATTAGAGTTACCGGAAAAGATGGCGGGTGTGCACAATGTTTTCCATGTATCTTATCTACGGAAGTATGTGCATGACCCAACTACAGTGGTTTCTGCTGATAGCTGTGAAGATTTAGAGGTTGATCCAGTGGTTAGAAGACCTCGTAGGCCGCTTCGTGTTATTGGAACTGACATGAAACAGCTTAGGAGGAAGACGATTACGTTGCTCAAGGTACAATGGAGTGATGATGTTGACGACTGTACGTGGGAGGAGGAAGAGAGGATGAAGGCAGCTCATCCTGAAATCTTCGAGGTATGGCCCTAAAGTGTCGTAACATCTCATGAATTTGTAACTTGTTCTTAGTCTTAGAATTCTGCATGCTAGGCTAGAATTGAATGCATGGTTTGTTGATTGCTATGGATGGTAGGCATGCAGAATAGCTTTGATTGCTATTGTTTGCTTGGAATTTCGGGGGCGAAATACCTAAGGGGGAGAGAATGTAACGACCCGTATTTTACGTGTCGATAAATCGTAGAATTTCTAGGTCGTTAGCGTTGTTTATGTCATCCTTAGCCTAAGTCGTATGGGGAGTAGGTCGTGTGGAGACTAACTCGGGTAGGCAACCTAAGTTAAGTCGTGGATGACTTACGGGTTAGTGAGTATCTTGGGTCGTAAGGGTGATAGGTCGGGTGTAGCGACTTAAGTGTGTTGGCCGAGTTACAGGAGTTAACAGGTTAAGGGTTGCCGAGTTAAGGTAGTTGGCGAGTTAAGAGTGGGCCGACTTAAGATAGTTAAGCGACTTAGGGTGGTTGAACGGTTTAAGGGTTAGTATGTTGGGTCGTTAACGAGTTAAGAGTTAGTAGAGTTAACGACCTAAGAGACCCACGTGTTAGCGAGTTAACAGGTTAGCGAGTTAGGGGTTAGCGTCGTGTTTTGTTAGGTCGCTGTGTTTTCATTAAGTCATGATGGTTGTAGGTCGTAACCCGGTAAGCCGCGACATTTGCTAACCCATGTAAATAGCTAAGTCGTGAGACCCAGTGTGTGTTAAGTCGGCAAGTGGCCTGAGTCATAAGTCGTGCCGCATGCTTTAGTGTTAAGTCGTCCAAACGACTTAGTGTTGAGTCGTGTGCCGTGTTGATGCGTGTGTTTGTTGAGTCGTTAAGTCATAGGCTTTGTTGAGTCTTGAGTCGTGGGCTTATAAGTCGCGAGCGACTTAAGGCTAAGTCGTTAACTCGCGAACGACTTAGGGCGAACGGGTTAGTGATTTTCAGCCTATAAATAGAGGGGTTTGGCTCACTTTTTGGCACCGGATTTCGAAGCGACGAAGTGCTGCCATTTTGAGAGCTCGACTACAACATTTCTTCATCTCCTTTTCTCCATTCCAATCTAGTTCTAACATCCATCCAAGATCGAAGATCCAAGAGCCAAAGTTGAAGATCTTCATCCAACCAAGCTAGATTTCATCGTTTCAAGCAGGATTTCGACGAATCAAGCTTGAATCCTTGCTGTCCAGATCTGAAGTTGATAGTTTTTGAAGTGTTTGGGTGATTCGGTGAGTGGTGGTTATCTCTCACGCGGACCCAAAGGAGTATATTGGTTTGGTGGTTTGTTGGAGTGTTGTAGATAGTGGTTTTATGCATTTTTCCTTAGATTCAAGTGTAGATCCATTACTTATAAAGATGTTTACTTTTGCAAGTTCATTCATCAAGTTGTAGAGACAAAACCCATGATTTATATTTGTTAGATCTATGATAAAAACCCATGATCCATGTATGTTAGATCTATTCTCATTTATTTACGAAATTGCCATTTTAGTTATAAATGTCTATTTAGATCCTGATTGACTACTTATTTGTTTGGATTAATGTTTGCCTTGTTTGATTGTTGTGAATGAGTTATCTAGTTGATAGATTTGGACAAGTATGGTCAAAGACGATTCAAAAGCTACGGAAGAGGCTCTTGAATGGTGAAAGCTGCTTAAGACACATGTAGCGGATGTTGAAGCTCATATGTATGGATTGGATGATGTTGAGATGGAACTTTGCTATGATGCGATGAAGCGAAGTATGATGTGAGTCTTGGCGTAATCCAGGCAGGGATCATTCCAAGCATGTTGATAACTCGAGGGATGGTTCGAGTTGGTTGATAATGGACTGCTCGAGAGGTTGCTTGGGCTAGTATGAGAATAGTCGTCGAGGAGGATGACTAGGAGGCTTGGATCTCATCGTTGTTGAAGGTTCTAGCATGCTCAAAAGCAAGAGTACATGGGGCGCCCAAAACGACTACAGTCACCCAAAAGACTACAGGCAGGTAGTCGAGTACTCTGGGCAGAGTAGATAAGTCCTAGGCACAGGTAGCGTGCGGAGTTATGACTAGAACCGGGGTTACCATTAGCCCTTGACAGGTGGTCATTCAACTAAGGTGAAATCAAGGCAATGATAACAGTGATAGCCAGAGTCATGGATGTATGGACGTTTGGTTGTATCATCATTCGGTCTCAAGAGCGGTGTTTTCTGGGTGCTTATCTGATCTTGGTTTAGGCCTTGGGGGTTTGTATTTGGAAAACATCGACCTTGACTCGAGTGATTATTGCTTTACCTTAATTATCTGTTATGTTATGCTTGCTTCTCCTTAGTGTGTGTCTGGG
Organism: Allium cepa; assembly: GCA_030765085.1. Lineage (NCBI taxonomy): Eukaryota > Viridiplantae > Streptophyta > Magnoliopsida > Asparagales > Amaryllidaceae > Allium > Allium cepa. The sequence continues at coordinate 923,785,830 of CM060935.1, read as the reverse complement.
GCTATCACTGTAGAAAGAGGTGGAGTGGGATGGTTTGGTTCATATTCCTTTTATCCCTTATGCTCTTTTGGTATGTTTGATAGTTGATTTACTGCTCGCTAAGACTTTGTCTGACTCAAGGTTTTATGTCTCCTCTTATTACCTTGGGATGTTCATCCATGTTGGGATGGGCAGACTAGGTAGCAGATGACAGGTGCTGTTCATGGAGGTCTACGCTGATGACGACGAAGACGAGCGGGAGGCTTTTGCATATTATTTCTTATTATATGTACTGGGTGTTCTGCTGCTGTATTTGTTTGAGTGTTTTGTAGTGAGGCTTTGATGTATGGATGATTCATATGTTTGTATAAAACTACTATGATGCTTATATGATGGTGTTCTGTTCTATGGAGCTTCACTATATTATATTTCTCTATTGTATTTTATCCATGCGCTGTGAGTTGTACGATAGATTCTGCGATGTTTATTCTACCTTGACGGTCACCCATGGCTGCCTGGCACACCTTCAGCGCACCATTCCCTTGTTTCCGTGCGGGAGTCATGGGCGGTCGTCACAGATCTGGACTCAAAAGTTTAATATAGGAATCCTACTACTAATTCATTTTTAATTGGCGATAAAAACCTAAATCCGTGTTTAGAAATACCATATATATAACTATTCTTGGGATATTGCTACCTGGATTCTGAATATCATGTTATCAATCTCTAAACTTCACAATTTAATGCCCTAATCTGGGTTAGATTTCATGGATGATATAATGTAATTGAGTCTATTGCAAGCAACCAAAAATCTCAAACATGTCTTCCTAATGCCGAAATTAAAAGTTGGTATCTCTAAATTTCAAATGATGCCTATCAAGTGAATAAGGGCATTAATATGCTGATCAGCTGCTGAACATACATGGAATTATGGTAGTAACACTGGTACTTTTAAGGTTGATTTTTGCAGGAAGTACGAGATTATGAGAAGTAAGATAGCTACGAAAAATTTATCCTAAAGAACAAAAAGCTTCTTTCATACAAGGGGGGGGGGGGCAAAATGTTAACCATAAAATCTACTTGAAAATAGAAGCATGAAAGAAGGATAAAGACTGAAGTTTTGATGAAGACACAGGCCAAGTCACCTTTAAAAATTCAAAACGGTTGTTTTGAAGGTCCAACTACTTTTGCAGTGCAAAGGCCTTCAACCTGGATGAAGACAAACAAAATCTTCCGCCACGACCAACATTTCAACACAGATGGACAAGCAACTATGAATTTGGAACCCCTTTTGAAAGTAATCAATGGTGATCTCTCAACTACACATCAAACCTTTCGAAATCAAAGGTTTCATCCTAGAGTGACCTTTTCGAAAGCATAGCAAGCCTTTCGAACTGGTAAGAGCACCTCCAAGATACCTTTCGACCGCGTCGAAAGGTTCTATGATGAAAGCAACACTCATAAGTCAGCAAAAGAAAAGAAATGAAAGAAAACCTTTCGATAACATTGAAGGAATATACAGCTCTCAATAATAACAAGTAAGGACAAACCTTTCGACAAAGTTGAAAGGTCCGTAAAGGCAAAAGAAAGGAAAACATTTCGACAATGTCAAAAGGTTTAGAATAGCTTGTTGAAGACAAACCTTTCGACAATGTCGAAAGGTTTGGAAAAGCATGTGGAAGGTAAACCTTTTGGAAATATCGAAAGGTTCACAACAGCATACAAAGAAGAGACCTTTCGACAAGGTCGAAGACAAGGAGAAAAAAGGGATGAACCAAGGAGCGCAAGGGTCTCATAACCTTTTGACACAGTCGAAGGGTTCATAACCTTCTCATGAAGTCAAAAGATTTAAGGCGGCATATAAAAGGGGAACCTTCCGACTCAATTGAAAGCATGAAGTCGAAAGAGGAGCCGCCTGCATCTATAAATAAGACCCAAGGGGTCCAGTTTTGGGGGTCGAGTTCTAGATATTGAATTCATCTTCTCTTCTGCACTTTCATATAGATAATTATACTTGTAACCCTAAATTGAATTAGGGAGAGAGCTCAATTTCTTGTAACTCATTTTGGATATGAATAAAATGGAGATGGCTCGTTCATGATGGATATTGGCAATGAGGAGAATTATTTAGATCATTAGCAAGACCGATGGTCAGTTTCACATGATTTGAACATTTTTCTCATAATCTCTTTTGATCTATGCTACATATAAGATTGACTTAGTCATTCCCTATTGAAATACGTCATCATTGAAATCCATACTTAACGTGGGTAGTTGAAGTGATGATGACGTATTGCATATGTTGAATGCATGGATATGGGAATAACTAAATTGATCTTATAGAAGAAGAGTAAAGGGGTTAAGTTATAAATGGGAGTGCTTCTAAAGGAGGAAAATATTTTGACTTAGTCGAAAGGTTTACTTCCTAATGGAATCTTGGGTTATATATCTTATAACCGCTTATGATGGACTTCATTTGAATGGACTCTACTTCCTTAAGCATTAGTAAACCCTTCAAATTGATTCCATAGAATGAAAATGGACACCAAAGGGGCTAAAAGCAGTTAAGATTAGCAAATGAGCTATTCATCTCCTCACAATGATGTCGAGAGGTTTCACACGTTACCATTCAGCATGATTAAAATGGAAGTGGTAGACATCTACCATAACCGCTTTCGACTCCAAGGGGAGACAGAACTCAACAAATTACTGATTTGTGGAAGCTAAATGACTGAGAATTATACCAACCCAATCGAATGGTCGGAATAGCCTTTTCACACCTTTCGAAAAAGTCGAAAGGTGTGGCAACTTACTTCCATTCCTACCTAGTCGAAAGGTTGAAGCGATCTTGTTAACAACCTTTTGACAATGTCGAATGGTTGAGCTATTTCTTTCTACACCAACATAGATTGAAGGTCGGGGTGGTCATCCTAATAACCTTTTGACAAGGTCGAATGGTTTGACAATCTAGTATTTTAACAACCTGATCGAAGGGTTGAAGTAGCCTCATTAACCATTCGACAAGGTCGAAAAGTATAACCATTCGCTGTTCTTTCACCCAGATCAACTTGATTAGGACATTTTATCCAAAAATACACTTTTAGAAACGAATATCATCTCAGCCACATGGTTATGTTCAAACAAAATTATCTTATCAAAGCATTTGGGATGTTGACAAGATTTCTGTTTAATAGAAAATATGATATAATTGGGTTTAAAGTTTATTTCGAGTATTACAAGAAGAAATTGGGTCTGAAATTTTAATATGTTTGATTACATGATAAACTTGAATTTTCGTGATTTTTAGGGATTTTTCACATTTGATTTACAAGGGAAAAATAAATTATTTCAAAAGAAGGAATTGTTTGCAAATACTGGTTTTATTAATGGAAGGGATTAAACGTTGATATTTCTTTGATTTAGATCTTTTTAAATGCGGTAGTTATAATTGTAAAGTATTTGGAAAGTTCTAAAGTAACCAATCAAGGAATTACAACAAGCAGGTAGTCATAAAGTAATTGCCATACTTAGCTACAAATCAATGTTTCAGGAAAAGGTTGTTTCGCTTAATTCGGAGGGATCTTCCACTCCTTTACCTCCGCATCAACCCAGTCGAAACCATTAGATCGAAACCAATGCACATGGTATCAATGAAACTGATACGAAGCGAATTGGTAAGTAGCGGGTGTCGAAGGCAATGCTTTCATCAGGGTCGAAACTAAGGTTCACTTTTATTGATAAGCGCCTGCCTAGTTTTTGAAGGGCTTTTGACTGTGTCGATAGCCTATAAAGTCAAAACCTTAGTTTGTTTTCTAAAGCTAAATTCCTGCCTTATTTTACATAAAAGTTGTTATCTTAGTCGAAACCCATGCTTTTGAAAGGGACTTCATAAATTAAGCTTTCAAACGGGTACTTTTTCCTGAAATAAGAGCTTCCAAAAGATTGGTTTCGACCAAGTCGAGATCCAGCCGCTATACCTTTCAACTGTATTAAAGCTATCTATGATGTCGAAGGGTTGCCTCTATTTTAACGTAAACCATGCTTTTTTCCTGAATTCTTTCGAAAGTGGTTGAGGGTTTTGAAGGAAATGGGGTTGGAAGGGAGTTTCGACTCTATCCTTTCAAGTTTAAATTTGAAGGATTATGCTTTCGACTATATGGTTTTGACACCATCAACTTTTTCCCCAAAACAATTTTATAAGTGGTTACGAAAGAGAAACTTTCATATGTAATCAATTTGACCCAAAGTATGTTTTTAAGGAGTACACCCAATGCTTTCGATTGTTTGTTCCGAAGCTACGTTTTAAAGAGTATTTTGATACCGTCGAAAGGTACAATTGGTTTCGAAAGTGAACATTTAACAAGGGCTTCGAAGGTATGTTTATTTTGTTTTGAAAAAGAACCTTACGCTTTCGAAGGAGGTCATCCATAGGTTTCGAAGGTGATATTTTAAAGTTTCAAAACAAATACCAACTCTCACTTTTAAAGAGGAAATAACGTGGAATAAGTAAAGATTTTAGAAGTATTACTTCTTTATAAACTTATTCACATTGTAATTAACCTATAACAGTACTTAGGGAAGAGCAGAATAACCAGTTAGGTTAACCCAGTAGTGAATATAACTTAAGAAATGTAAAATCTTAATTAAAGATATTAGCAGGGGCCAATAGGTTTGCAGTAAGCCCATGAAAACTATATATAACTAATGATATTGACAAAGGCCAATAGGTTCATAGCCAGCCCATGAAAACTATGATTTGATACCGGTAGGGGCTAGTAGGTTTACAATTAGCCCATGAAAACTATATTTGGTTTAAGATATTGGCGGTTAGTCAATAGGTACCTGGTTAGCCCATGAAAACTAGGATAATAACAAGATATTGGAGTTATGAAAAGGTTTATAGCGGTCCCATGAAAACTATAATATTGGAAAGATAGTCCATAAACATTTAACTAGTTAATGGTAATCCTAGAAACTATAACTGAGACAGATAGTCAGAATGAATGGGGATGGGTAATCCAGATTTGTTTTACTTGTTTTGCATATCATCATAATGTTTTTGAAATACTATGTTTTAACAATTGTGGATGAAGGAGCACAGTATATGGTTTTATAAATGTTTTAGCATACTAGTGAGGGGAAAACCCATTCCGCTAAGTGGCGTGGTCTCACTGGATATCAAATGGTTTGAGATGGTAAATTATTATTCATACCAGGCTTTATGTTTGACTCAAAATTTTGTTTTTCCTTTAAACTCTTGGGTACTCAATTGATTTTGTGTAGGTTGAGAGTTAAGGTTTCCAGGTGTTATTTAGATGAATAAATCTTCCGAGGACGTGCAAGAGGCAAGTTTGTTATTAGAATTCATTGATTTCCACTACGTGTTTTTTCGTAAAGGCAAATTTGTTTCTTGTCTATTTATATACTTTGACCAACCAAGGGGCATCTTCATATGTCGCTCTTGGTGTATTTTGTAATAATTATACGTTATCTGAACGTGGTCTGCAAACTGGGATTATGTAATCAATTTAGAATATTTTGAAATGGAATGTGGAATTTGTTTGTTGTTTAAAAAAAGTTTTCCATATTCTTGTGTTTCTGTGTATCAATGTATCTAATGTCGCCATATTTGGTTGCCAAGGATTGATAATTATAGACGACTATAGCATCCGTAGCTGTTAGTTCTGTGTCTCCGAGTAGGGGGATGTTACAAGTTGGTATCAGAGCATAGGTTTATGAAGCTTTAAAAGAAACTTAAACCTAAAAATATTTTCCGAACATAATCTAATAAATCAGATAATATGAATGGGGTTTGGGTTAATGCTATAGTAACATACTTTTATTTGATATATATATATATATAGATGTGGTTATATATATAAGTACGTATTCCCCGCTCTCTTAGACTGTTCTTCTATATCTTACTAAGGCTCGTATGCAGATTTATGAGAAAGGAGATATGGAAGTAGGAAACAGAAGAGGAAATCTAGGTGGAGGAAGCACCATAACTAATGAAAATGCTTGACCCACTAATAGGAGGAACTCGGGTTACTGGCTAATGCTAGTAATTAAAATACTGATGCCAATGTGAGTGCTGGAAATCCACTAGTAGATATGGGGCGATATCATCGTTTGTTTGATGCAAGCTGGAGCTGCTGCTGGTGTTGCTGGAAATGCAGGAGGAGCTAATCCTATGGCTCCAATTAGGAATACTTATGCTTTGATAAGCAGAGATTATACCAGTTTGGGTAGGAAGCCATTCTTAGAAACGGAAAGTGCCATAGAGGTTCAAAATTGGCTATTGCATGGTGAGCATGTATTTACCGACTTGGATTTTAATGATGGGAAAAAGAGAAGGTTGGCCTCTAGACTGTTGCATGGGTCAGCACTACATTGGTTGAATAGTGTCATTATCCGAGTACCGGAAGAGCAGTTAACTTGGGATGATTTTAAAACGAGATTTGAGCAAAAGTTTATATCTGATTTCGCTAAGTCTGAGCTGATGAGGAAGTTTATGGATATAGTGCAAGTAGAGATGTCGGTAGTCGAGTATTCTACAAAGTTTGATGAGCTCTCTCGATATGGATATGCTGTTATAAATACTAACATTAAAAGGAATGAGAGGTTCATTCAGGAATTGAGACCTGAGTTTGCTAGAATGACCATGACCTATGTTTGTGATCCTTGTAATATAACGGTGGAGATGGTAATTGGCCATAAGGAGTTACTTGCTGAGTTTGCTAAGGAGAAGTCAATGGAAAATAAGGGTTCTCAGGGGAAGAAGAGGACGTTCTTTAAAAAGAATTGAGCCCAGAAGGGAGATATTACTAATAAGCCAAAGGCCAAGGTAGTTTGCTATAAGTGTGACAAGAAGGGTCACTTTGCTAATGAATGCCGGTCAGGAAATGGGAAGAAAGCTGCAAGTAAGAAGAATGTGAAGTGCTTCAACTGTGATCAAGTTGGGCATTACAAGATCAGTGTCTAAAGCTAGTTAGGGAGGACAAAGGAAAAGTTTTTGCTATAGGACCAGCTAGGCCTACCGCAGATGATAGCGGAAAGACTGAGATGGAAGGTATGCTTTTGATTCAGAGTATTCCAATTAGTGTACTTTTTGATATCGGTGCATCACATTCATTTATATCTCAGTGTTTGGTTGATAGATTATGTTTAGAACCCACCTACCTTGTTTCTTCCTTAAGGGTTGTGAATCCAATAGGAGGGTATGCAACTCTAGGGTTAAGTTATGACCAGTTAGAATAAGTTCACCTGCAATTTGTATGTTATTGATTTCGTAGATATTAGAATCATTTTGGGTATTGATTGGTTGGGTAGCTATGAGGCTAGAATATTTTTCTAGGATAGGGAAATATCACTGAGACACCTGATAGTCATAACTGAGTGATATTCTCAGTAGAGAATACTGACCGGAGTGTTAGTGCTATGCTTATTGCTATGATGGTAGGAAATGAGTTAAGTCAGGTTCGGGTAGCAAGAGAGTTTGTAGTCTTTGAGCCAGTCATTGGACTACCATCGAAAAGAGCTGTTGAGTTTAGAATATATCTTGTGCCAGGAGCTGAACCTGTAAGTAGACCACCTAGAAGGATGACACCAACTGAGATGAAGGAATTGAAGGTACAGCTAGTGGATCTAGAAGGAAGGAGTTTTATTAGACCAAGAAGTTTGCCTTAGGGAGCGACCGCGGTGTTCATAAAGAAACCAGATGGGTCATTAAGGATGTGTATCGACTATTGTAAGTTGAACGAAAGGACAATTAAGAATAAGTATCCATTGCCAAGAATAGATGATCTGTTTGATCAGTTGAGTGGAGCCAGAGTGTTTTTCCAGTTGGACTTGGTGACAGGTTTCCATCAGTTAAGAGTGGCGGAGGATAGTATTCCTTTGACAATATTTCGAACTAGGTATGGTCTATATGAGTGGTTGGTGATGCCGTTTGGATTAACAAATGCAGCTTCTTTCTTTGTGGATTTGATGAACCTAGTTTTTCAAGAGCATTTGGATAGGTTTGTGTTGGTGTTTATTAATGACATTCTAGTCTACTCTAGGGATGAGAGAGAGCATGAAGTTCATCTTAGAGTGGTACTTGAAACGCTGAGGCGGAATCAGCTAAAGGCGAAGTTTACCAAGTGTCATTTCTGTAAGAAAGATGTAAAATTTCTCGGTAACATGGTTTTAGAGAAAGGATTGTCTGTCGATCCAGATAAGATCAAAGCCGTGAATAATTAGAAGAGACCAGAGATGGTGACTAAGATCAGGAGTTTTCTTGGACTTACTGGCTACTACCGGAGATTCGTTAAGGATTTCTCACGGATAGCGGCACCCTTAACCAAGCTAAGCAGGAAGGAAGTGAGATTTGTTTGGTCCGACAAATGTGAGGAAGCATTCCTTAAGTTAAAGCATTTGTTAACCAATGCACCCATGTTAATAATTCCAAATGGAAACAAAGGATTGTTGGTGTATACTGATGCATGTGGAATTGCATTAGGAGCAATGTTGATGCAGAATGGTAAAGTCATCGCCTACATATCTAGGCAGCTTAGACCGCATGAAGTCAGATATCCTACTCATGATTTGGAGTTAGCAGTTGTGATCTTCACATTGAAGATTTGGAGACATTATCTTCTAGGGGAGAGGTTTGAGCTTTATACCGATCAAAAGTCTTTACAGTATTTATTCTCTTGGAAGGAGTTGAATATGAGGCAGTAGAGATGGCTGGAGTTTTTGGCTGCATATCATTTTGGTATAGAGTATACATCAGGAAAAGGTAATAAGGTGACAGATGCTCTTAGAAGAAAACATCAGAATGTGGTGTTGGCTATATCGGCAGAGTGGAAAGATTTAGAAGCTTTAGTCAGTTGTGATGGGCAGTTAAGATCGACTGCTGGTTCTAGTCAGAGTTCCGCCGGTTATATGTTTAGAAGTTTGACCGTATTGATTGAGAAATTTGCTTCTAAGCAGAAGGAGGACCTAGTGTTGGCTGAGAGAATTAGAAGGCTTGAGGTTGGAACTGAGATCAATGATCTAAACGATTTTAGCCTTGCCCAAAGAGGATGGTTGAGAATGAATGGACGATTGTGTGTTCTGAATATGGAGGACTTGAGGAAAGAGGTTCTCGGAGAATGTCATCGATCCAAGTTTACGATTCATCTTAGAGGGACCAAGATGTATTAGGATATGGAGATGAGCTTCTATTAGGAAGGCGTGAAGAGGGAAGTTGGCTTGTGGGTTAGGTAGTGTGTAAACTATCAACAAGCAAAAGATGAACATTAGAAACTAAGTGGGTTGCTTCAGCCTTTAGAGATTCCAGTTAGGAAACGGGATCCGATACCTACGGATTTTATGGATGGGTTGCCAAGGTCAAATAGGGGTAATGAAAGTATATGGGTTATAGTGGACAGATTGACCAAGAGTGCCCATTTCATTCTAGCCAAGTCAACCAGAACGACACCTGTTTTAACTAAGTTGTTCCTGAAGAACATAATTAAACTACATGGAGTTCCTAATAGTATAGCCAATGGCAGAGATGCTTTGTTCATTAGTGAATTATGGAAAATTCTATAGGAAGTGATGTGTAACACCCCAATATTTTACGGTAAATAAAAAAGAATTAAAAGCATATTTGGTACAGTGGTAAAGGTGCATGTTGACTTCCTTAGTGACCATAGATCAAGTCCGTTGTTGTTCTAAATCTGGATCGATGTTTTTTTAGCTGGTTTGTTTCCAGTGATTTTCTTATGTATTTCGGTGTTGTTTCTTACATATGGTGGATTTCCATTCACTCCAGTGATGTAATAGGATGAGATGTCTAAATTTTATTGGTTGAGTGATATATGTGGGCTAGAATGGATAACCATTAAGTGTATGAAAGAACCGTATTTAATCTAAAATAATCTTATTTATTATATTCACTGAAACAATCTATAAATAAACCATCTAACCTAAACCTAATCTCTTATCCAGCCTTCGCCATAATTCTACAGTAAAATTAGTGTGTATTATTCTTCCTCCTTTTCTCTACTAAATAAACAATTCTCTACCAAATCAAATTATTTATATATATTCAAGAAATTTGGGGAATTTAGAAGAACCAAAGGGAAAAGGATTAAAGAAAAACTTTTTTCAAATTTATGCAAGCTCAAGTGTTAGGTGAGTGGGAATTAATATGAAATAGAAAAATAAAGTAGTTCAATTCAGTTCTTTTTTGGCACGTTAATATGAATTAATTTCTGCTATTAATCAAGAATAGATGTAAATTATTAGAACTTCTTCTTCTTCTTCCACTTCTCACATCTAATTCATGTCTTGTTTAAAATATGGGACATATAAATTGTCCTTTCATATTTTACGGCATAAATAAGATTGAAATTTATGTAAATTATTGCATCTTCTTCTTCTTCCACTTCTTAATTCTAATTCATGTTTGGGTTGAAATTTGGAACAGACAAACTGTTATCACGTTTAATGGCGTAAATAAGATTGGTTTGATTAAATGAATTAGAATTGTTATTCAATTTCTAATGGTAGAACATGTTAGTAAATAAATTCAGAATATGTCACTTGAATAAAATTATGATTTTGATTGATATAATTAAATAATTTTGAATCTGGTTTTGAAACAAAATTGGGAAGTCTAATTGGCATAACTGTTTGTTTCATATGTGACCTAAAAATGTAAAAGTAGAATTTTGTGTAATTAAATGATTTGCGGCTATTGGATAAATTTTTTGTACAGATTAAACCTCTAAAAGGAGAATGCAAATTAGGGTAGAAAAAATGTAAATTCAATGTACCCTAAGTGCTAATGTAAATCTGTAATAAATGGCATAAAAATTACAGAAAAACCATGCAGACTGAACGGATGTGAAATTGAAATACCATTTATGTAAGAAAAAGGAAATTGTGAAATAACCAAACCGGATGTAAAAATTCCAGAAAGCAGATTAATGGAAATAAACCGTATGTAAACTGTAACGGTAAAATTAATTAATCTGGAAGCGATTTGGTAGGCAGACCTTGTAAACGTCTGGATAGGTGTTTCATGCAGCTAAGACCAAAATATAGTTTTGGCTGTACGTACTAGAAGCGGGCAAGTAGGTTCGCAAGGATGATTGTTACCTTTCATAGTTTGCTAGTACGTAGGATAGATAGCATCCACAATCAGCTTCTTTAGGATGATCGATGCGGATGGAACATGGTAGGCGTGCTCCGACGTAGGCTTCTTTAGGCAGATTGTTAGAGGATTTTGCGCAGCCGTCCCAGCTGTGGGTGCTCTTTCGAAGGACCGACACTTTGGATAGTGGCAAGTCCACATTGGTGATCGAGGAGATAGGAGCATAGGAGTCCAATTTGGCGGAGCCTAAGCGCAACTTTGGGGTCCCGCGAGGTTGTTTGAGTTGGAGCCGGTCAGACATAAGAGGCATTAGTCACAATGCACGAATGAAGAGCATGAATTTCATGCTGTAGCACGTGGATAGGTAAGGACAACAGGTCCGACAGGCTGATTAACGTGTAGTATTACTGCATTGACTTTCCTAGACTGGCTACGGACTTTGGCTTCTTAGGAACTTATCTAAGAAGGATTCACTGCATTATATTATTCGCACTCTACGATATCCTGAGAAGACCTAGAATTAAACCTTTTTATTCTTTCTACTTCATTTTATTTCACATTTACTAGACTATATGTCTGGCCCATTCCTATTTTCCCCAAATCACAAGAGGGTAGGTCTAGGTTGTAGTTCTTTATAGCTTGGAGGGTTATTGGAGCAATTGTTATCTTCAGCTTTTGTTTCTTTTGTTTCATGTACTTCGTTTCTATTTTCCGTACTTTACTCTATATATAGGGACCTATATTGTGAACTTCTTCATGTTTTATGTTTTGGTGGAGACTACTTGATACTTTTGGTTTCAGAAATAAATTTGGGATAATGTTATTTTTAATGAAGCTGTTTCGCTATTAAATTATAATGAGTGAAAGTTTTCTTCCGCTGCAATAATTTAATCATTTTATGTTGTTGCCTTAGTCTTTGTGCTATGTTATGGATTTTTATTTCAATCGACCACCCGTTCTTCTAGTCATGTTCGATTTTCGAGGTGCCTAGAGGTGCGGAGTGTCACATGATGGGTACCAAGCTTAATATGAGTATTGCATATCACCCTCAAACAGATGGGCAGACAGAGAGAGTCAACAAAGTACTTAAGGATCTACTGAGAGCTTGTGTATTGGACTTTGGTGGATCTTGGGAGGATCACCTACATTTGTTTGAGTTTTCCTATAATAATAGTTATCAGGCCAGTATATGAATGGCGCCTTTTGAGGCTTTGTACGGAAGACCTTGCAATTGACCAGCATGTTGGTTGGAGACTAGAGACAGACTAGTCTTAGGTCTAGATTTGGTCAGGGAGGCATCAGAGAAGATTGAGTTAATCAGAGGATGGATAAAGGAAGCTCAGTTAAGACAAAAGAGTTACATAGATAAGAGGCACAAGAACTTAGAATTCTCAGTTGGAGATAAGGTTTTCAATAAGGTATCACCAATAAAGGGCGTGATACAATTTGGAAAGTCAGGGAAGTTAGCCTCAAGATATGCATGTCCATTCCAGATTATAGACAGGATTGGAAAGCTCCCATACGGAATAGAGTTATTGAGCTATTTTACAGGTGTCCATAATGTATTTCGTGTGTTGCATCTTCGCCAGTATGCGCATGATCTAGAGACTGCTATTCCTTCGACAGGGTTGGAAGACTTAGTAGCAGAGCCTAATTTGACCTTCGTCAGAGAACCAATTTGGGTTGTAGCTAGAGATGAGAAAAGATTAAGGAATAAGACATTTAGGTTGGTGAAAGTTCAGTGGAATTAGTTTCTTGCCTATTTATATACTTTTATCAACTAGGGGGCATCCTCATATGTTGTTCTTGGCGTATTTTGTAGTAACTATATGTTATCTGAACGTGGTCTGCGAACTGGGATTATGTAATCAGTTGGAATACTTTGAAATGGAATGTGGAATTCATTTGCTGTTTAATTTTTTTCTATATTCCTGTGTTTCTGTGTATCAATGTATCTAATGTCGCCGTATTTCATCGCCAAGGATTAATAACTATGGATGACTGCAGCATCCATAACCATTATTTTTGAGCCTCCAAGTAGGGGGATGTTACATTATAAATCAAGAAAATATGCTAAAGATTTAGTTAAGAAACTTAGAATGTCGAATACTAGTGGAAAGCCAACTTCCATGGTAATAAATGAGAAATTAAATAAAGAAGAAAACAAAGATGTAGATAAAAAATTATGCAGAAGTATGATAAGATCATTATTCTATGTAACGCTAGTAGACCAGATATAATGCATAATGTCTATTTATGTGCGAGATGTGTGACTGCCCGGATTTTTGACGCTCGAAAATCGACTTCAACACGTTCACTGTTTTACATGCCGAGCAATCGAATGCCAAAAACACCAGATCGTAAGAGTATGAAGAAAGAGGTAGAAGAAGAAAACAGAAATAACAATACAGAATCACACAATCGCAGCGGAACAATATATAATAGATAACAACTAGTCTTTGTACAAAAGCATTATAACAGTTATTTATACATTACATCATCAGAGTACAACACAACAATAACACAATACCGGACAGCTATAATAACTTTTCCTCACAAATTTGAATATACAGCCTACAATACACAGCGGAATAAAAATCAAGTACTTGTGATACATTTTCGCCATCTAGCTCGTCTCCTGAGCTCCAAAGCATCCTATCCTGTATCTGTAATACTCGGTCCGACCCGAGCATTATAATAAAATAACACCCGAGTCGGTCTGGAAAACCAGCGTGAGAAAATACACTCAATTTGAATTATTAAAATTAATATCCCTTTGAAAATCAAAGGTATCTCGTATGACCACGCCACAAATAAACATGACGGGCTTTTACCTTACGATAACCAAAACATTTTATATCAAAATCATCTAATATTATGATAGTGTTTAAGTACAAATACTTATTCAAATAGCTGAAATTGTTACATTAATTAAATTCCAACAAACCATGCTCTACAAATAAAACCGTAAAGGGCATGTACTGAAGAACGGATTCCATACGAATGACTAGGCACTGGAATACCACCTATCACGGTACGTGTCTAGAGAAATGTAACAAGGACCACGCCAGGATCCCCTGCAACATAAGACCGGACTACCCCTAACTTAGGCAGACCGAATATGCTATCACCCCAGGTGTTCCCACCCTTTCCGAGCTCTTCCACATACCATAATAATAATATATGAGGGTATCTAGAAAGGTGATAAACAACCCTAATTGGGTGCGACCTACTTAGCCTTGCCGCATCTCCCCTGATTTTTAGTCATTTCCGGTTGATGAGGCTAGGGGCTACGATTACCTTTTAAAGGAATTTTTACTTAGAATGCTCATTGTCCTCCAATGACAACGTACTGATAGCATTCATCCATACAAGTCCATTCTGGGTCCGAATGAAATCGAAGGCACTATTCCTACTACATCCAATTTGGAATCGTCCTCAGTATTAGTAGCGACTAACCCTTGCACTTCACTGCTCTATCTTCGACTCCATGCTCTTGTTTTCCCTTCGAAAACGTATTCGTTGGATTGAAGTGGTTTTCGGATAACTTATCCGATCCTGGTCTCTTCAAAACAGCGTTCGATATTTCCTGTAAACTCAACTCCAGTTCTATAGGGAATAAAAAGACTAAAATAAGATTGGAGATCACCTCCTAACCGTTAGTGGATAGATTTCCTTATCATTGTCCTAGAAGAACGAAACAAGTTTATACGTACAGTATAGCACCTCGAATGGTAACTGTACCATGTAATCCCCGTGTTTCTTTTAGATATTTCCAAAGTTACATTTTCGGTCTAGATTTGATAGTCGGTCATTTAACTATCAAATAACAGTCATTCAACCAAATATTTCATTTTCCACTGAAAATACCAAGTCTCATTTTTATTTAATTTTAAATAAATTAAATCTCTTTATCAAAGAGACGTACTTAACTCATCGGAATAAGTACATTCAGTAACCATTCTTTTTAAAAGTACTTGAAAAGTTTTAAAAATAAACGTGGAAAGCACCACGCGGTATCAACCATGGATTCACATTTCAATTGTTACGTCTCTATCCTAGAGAAATTCGAAACTTAACTGCAGGCATTTACTGCTTCCGATTTCGCCATGAAAGTATGCCACTACTTCCGAAAATTTATTAAATATATTTTAGAATAATACTTATAGAATTTCTATATAAACTTTCCAAGTTAAAGTTAGGCAAATACTCTTTAAAATAAAAGTTATTATATAATATTAATATTGAATAATTTATCTCTTAAAAAAGTAACATTGATTAATTCTTAAATAATAGTTAACTTAATATCAACTCATTATAAAATTAATTAATAGTTAAATATACTTTAAACAATTTAAAACAACTAAATAATTAATTTTATGAAATATTTCTTAACACTTTTAAAATTCCCTAGTTAATAATTAAAAATTCTCCTATTTAAAACAAACTTAACTTCTCAGAAAAATATAATTTTCAATTCCAATATAACCAGTCTAATATTTATAAATCCCTCTCGATTTTATTCCCAATTTGATTTACGTCCCAATTCCGTAAATCCCCTTTTCACATTTCAAAAAATAAATCTACCATTTATTTTTAAGCTGATTTACCCATCTCCTTATAATTCCTCACCGTGAATTTATAACTTCAATTTATCCACTGAAAATCACTTCACTTTATTTATAAACCTTGTTTATAAACTCTATAGTCTCATTTCCCGTTTATAACGGTTTCACAAAACTTAATCGATTATAAGTCGGTCTCTAAATTGAAATCCATTTTTAAATCAATTTCTTAAAAAAACCCAACTATATTCCAAACCTCACTAAATCCCGATTCCACTTCCTTTTCATAATTTAAAATCTAGCATAACAATTTCATAATTTATTTTCAAATTTCCTTTTATTTCCCAAACTATTTTAAATCTCGATTTGAAAATCTTACACTTAAACAAATATCGCTTAAGTTTTATTATTTAAACTACTTTTATATACATTATTCCAAAATCTCAAATTTCCATATACCGAAATTTTTAAGTGCAAATTTTAAAATCAAACTATTTATTTTCCCAAATTCATTTCTTTTTAATTAATCCAAATTTCACTATAAATATCTTCCAATTTCCCTTTATATTTTCTTTCCTAATTTCAAACATTTATTATCGATTTTTGGAAATATCAAAATCTAGGCCAAAACTACCATAGCATCCAATACATTCAAATCACGCTATAATCTTCCATAGATTTTTCATACAAATCATATATCAATATATGAAATTAATTTCAACAATTTTTGAGGAATCCAGTTGGATCCCTCGAACATGTTTCGCTGCATCCACTGATGTTAATACAACATAAAAACACCAATCCCGCTTTGAGGGGGATATCGCGCTATATATGGTTATTTTCTATTATGCGGGGAGCATAGGGTCTCATCCGCTAAAATCTGCGGGAACAATCACTCCAATTACTAATATATATACTACTATATATAACATATGTTCAACTGACAATAATTTTATCAATTCAACCAATCAATCAATAATTAATTTTGACTATTTAAAATTAATTGTGGTAAATCCAAAATTGAGTGAGACTAACTCACATTTATTTTGTTATCGCATTCGCGTTCGAATTTAACTAAAAATTCTAGAACTCCAAATTCAGTCATTTCAATTCCACTGCATACATCCCGTAAACACGAATGAAATGCAGCTTGCTTCATTCAAATTAGTCCATCACGTAACCGGCCATCTGCTCTTCCCCTTTTTTTTCTTCTTATATTTCTTTTAAAAAACAACCCGTTACCCATGCAAACCCGGCCCACTCCATATTCCTTCTTCCCCAAATCTAACGCAGTCTGTACATGATATACCGCTCCTCCCAATCGACCAAGCACGCCACCAGAACATCGACTGGACCTCACCCGTATCATCGCCGCTGATAGCTCATCTTTCGAGCTTCCTAACTTCGCCAACCACAGTCGCCCACACCCCCTCAGCATCGAGTACGAACCCAAACACGTTCTGTTCATCGGCCATTTTCTACTGCCTCGTTCGACCATTCGATACCAAACTCCACCAATCGGCAGCCCTCGCCAACCTCTTTAACCTTCCTTTTGGTCCCATTGTCCATAAATCAATGAAATGGCTAAAATAAAAAAAAAAGATTTTCTGATCAACCTGCTTTTCCCACCTCCACACAGCACCAACCTCCATCTCCACCGTCCATCACACTCATCTCCATGATGCGCACACAATCCCTTCAGGCGTCGAGGCTCAGATCGGCCTGTGGTGGTCCAGATGAATGTGGGCCGCAAGATTGCAGTAGGTTAAAAATAAGAAGACAAACGTTTTATCATATTTTTTCCTTTGTTCAAACTGTTGCTTGCAATTTTAAATAAGAGGGGATGAGGTGATTCTTGCGTGTTTGAAGATGGCTATAGTTTTTTGAAAATGAGGGGAAAAAGTGCTGATGGGAGAGGGTGTGATAGCCTAGTCAAGTCCAGAATACATACATACATGCATGCATGCATACATACATACATACATATACATATACATATATGTATGTATGTATGTATGTATGTATGTATGTATGTATGTATGTATGTATGTATAATTAAATTTTCAAATCGTCTCGATTACGTAGCTCAAAATCTCGAACCCCTATCTAGGCGTGCCGCTAGGCGTTCATAATGTTATTCCCTTATTCCGAACGCAATGGAAAAAGTTTCGAGTCCTAATTCGATCGTATGGAGAAGATAGTTTTTTGGACCTAATTATTCTATTGAATTTTCAATATAAATTTCAGCGCGTTATATCCCGTACGATCAACGATAATTCCAAACTCTACGAAATTTGAAATCCGATAATAATACGCTATTATGGATCCAATGGAATTGTTTTCATCGAATTCCAAGACTGCACCCTGGAAGGCTATTTTTAAATGTCAATTTAAACGATATATTTTAAAATTCAACAAATCACTTTTAAATTCAATTTAAAAAGTTTTATTATCTTCGTTATTATTAATATAAAGTTTATAAGCCTTTTAAATTATTTTTATCAAGCCTAAAACTCCGAATTCAAATATTTTAACCAATTTTCAATTATTAGGTTCAATAATTAAATTATCCAATAAATAATTATATTTGAAATTCAAGTTAAAAAATTTACTTTTAAGTATTTAAAATCAATTAAATATTCCAATTTCAAATAACCAAAATTCTGAGACGTTACATTCTTCCTCTCTTAAAAGAATTTCATCCCCGAAATTGCTAGGTAAGAAGAATGGTCCAAAACCCAATAATTACTCCCCAAAACCAAATAGTTTAAACAACTTTTCAAATCACACGGTTTTAAACAACTTCCTGAAAACAATTTTACTGAAACCACGTTATCACTTTTACTAAATTTCCAAATTCATACATAGATTCCAATTCATTATATTTAATTAACCATTTCAAGTTATAATCTAAAATCGCATTTTAGTTATCAAAATTTTCTAACTCCCTAAATTTTTGAAAAATTTCGCCAGTGTCTCGTTTGCGTAGCGCGATCCAAAAAAACTACAAAACTGCCTTTACGGGCCCAAATCATCAAAAGAAAATAAAAGCTAAGTGGCTCAATTAGAAAATCATCCATTTCAAACATCAATTTAAACATGTACCTTTTTGTTGGCAATCAAATTTTACTTTTGAAATCGAAGACATCAATTTAGCTTTTGCTTTTAAATACCCACACACTACTTACTAATAGTATCCAATCATACAATTCAAATCATTTTATTCAACATTTTCAATTTCCAATATTCATTTCATCAAAACTCGTACGATGTACTTATATCATCCGTACGCAATATCAAATCTGATCGCTCACTCGATCACACGATTTCACTACTGAACTAGCATCGTTCACACGACTCTCTAGTGTGGACTTGGATTTGGTTCCTTGATTAGAAACCGTCATTCACCTTGCATAGCCATATACTATAATCGAGAATTCCAAAATCAATTAAAAATCCATATCCAGGGTTCATCGTCGAAAATCAAGTGAAAAATCCTAACTCGGATGGATATAAATTACCTCGAAATTCTGTGCTCGAATCTGGATCTAATCATTTTGCGAATAAAATAATATACGTACAACTTACGTATTTATTTCCAATTGATTTTAGCTGTATCCAATTATTTTTATTCACATATTTCATTTCAAGGAATTATCCACAGTTTCATTCCCATTTAAACTTCACATTCACTAATTTACTTAGTATATTCCTTTCATACTAGTCTCATTTGAGAATAAATTTCATCAAATTCTATAGTTAACTCATTCCTCTTTATATTAATTCATTTATGGATCACTTCTTAAACCTTTCTTAAGTTTATGAACATATCATACGACTTCTTATGGTTAATTTCCACTTCACACTTAAGTCTATATTCACTTTAACTCAATCAATTCTATTTCCAGAATTTAGTTTATTTAGTCTAGCTCAAACTAAATTTTCAATTTTATTTTATTTAACATAATTCAAGTTAAATATCATTCCAATATTTAATTTCAATTCGATTTACTTAATAATTAATTAAATTAGTCCATTACTAATTTTATTTCCATCTCAACAAATTCCATTTCCAAAACTTATTTCATTTAGCCTACATAGGCAAAATTTTCAAATTTCTCTTATTTAACTTAGTTCAAGTTAGTTTTCCTTCCAATCAAATTTCAAATTTTATATGTTTTCAAACTAATTTATATTCTATAAACATTTTAGATCAAACTCCAGAGTTTAAACAATTACTTAATGTTTAAAAACATTTTTTTGAAATCATATATACCCAAATCCCGTGGTATATCAGATCTTTTCTTTGAATTCCAAATCAAATCATTCTTACCAAATAAAACTCCAACGCAAATCATTAAGTAGCAAACCCTCCCTTGGAGGCTCGAAAATGAACACCGGTGATGTCGGGATCATCATCGGAATTTATTTTCCAGCGACCAAAGTGAATTCAGTGCTTATTTCCTTTAAAAAAGAACCTTTTCAAACATTTCCAATTCAAAATATTCTCCAAATAATACCACTATTATTTTCCCAGACTTCGAAAACATTTCAAAACCAATGGGAATTAAATTCCCAAATTTCCAACTTTTTAAATCCTTTATAAATCATTTTTATAAACCATATCATAATCAAATATTCCTGTGGCATTTTCTTTTCATTTCAAATTATAAACCACATTGACAAAGTCATATTTAATTGTCCCTCTGGAATTTCATTCCATTTCAGTTTATAAATCACATTTATAATCATCCAGTTATATTATCCCATTTTGATTATATAAATTTTTTCTAAACTTTTGATTATAATATCAATTTTTTATTCAATCACCACAACAAAAAACGATAATAGTTTAATATTATTATTTCCTAACAACCAAGCACATCATTATACTATAATAATTTCTAAAAATTATTCCTTTATATATATAAAAATAATTTAGGTAAAATTATTCTATTTATCCTATTTTACAAAATACAGTGTCGAATTGTTCTGTTATAGTGTTTAGAGATCCCTATCAATAAAGTTAATTACTTGTATTGACCAGAATCCATAAGCTACTCAACTGACCAATCAACACAATATAAAACCATTTTATATTCACTAACAAATATGCGCTCATATCTATTAATACACTCATACTCATTCTAGGGTACTACTGAACCTATCTCTAATAAGTAATTCCCACCAGAGCCAAGGTTCTTACTTAACCTTCAGCTCTGATACCAAGTATGACGGTCTGGATTTCCGACGCTCGAAAATCGACATCAATACGTTCACTGTATTACATGCCAAGCAATCGAATGCCGGAAATACCAGATCATGAGAGAAAGAAGAAAGAGGTAGAACAAGAAAATAGAAACAACAATACAGAATCTCACAACCACAGCGAAACAATATATAATAGATAACAACTGGTCTTTGTACAAAAAGAACTATAACTATTATTTATACACTACATCATCAGAGTACAATACACCAATAACACAATACCGGACAGTTATAATAACTTGTCCTCACAAAGTTGAATATACAGCCTATAATACACAGTGGAATAAAAATCAAGTACGCGTGATACGTTTTCGTCATCTAGCTCGTCTACTGAGCTTCATAGCATCCTATCATGTATTTGTAATACTCGGTCTGAACCAAGCATTATAATAAAATAACATCCGAGTTAGTTTGGAAAACCAACGTAAGAAAACACACTCAATTTGAATTATTAAAGTTATCAAAATCCCTTTGAAAATCAAAGATATCTCGTAAGACCACGCCACAAATAAACATGACGGGTTTTTACCTTATGATAACCGAAACATTTTATATCAAAATCATCTAATATTATAATTGTGTCTAAGTACAAATACTTATTCAAATAGCTGAAATTGTTACATTAATTAAATTCCAGCATACTAGGCTCTACAACTAAAACCGTAAAGGACACATACTGAAGAACGGATTCCATAAAAATGACTAGGCATTGAGGTATCACCTGTCACGGTACACGTCTAGAAAAATGTACCGAGGACCACGCCGGGATCCCCTACAACACATGACTGGACTACCCCTAACCTAGATAGACCGAATATGCTATCACCCTGGGTGTTCCCACCCTTTCCGTGCTCTTCCACGCACCATAGTAATAATATCCGAGGGTATTTAGAAAGGTGGTAAACATACTCTAATTGGGTGCGGCCCACTTAGCCTTGCTGCATCTCCCTTGATTTTTGATCATTCCCGGTTGATGAGGCTAGAGGCTGCGATTACCTTTTTAAAGGAATTTTTACTTAGAATGCTCATCATCCTCTAATGACAATGTACTGATAGCATTCATCAATACAAGTCCGTTCTGGGTCCGAACGATACCGAAGGCCCTATTCCTACTACATCCAATTTGGAATCATCCTCAGGTTTAGTAGCGATTAGCCCTTACACTTCACTGCTCCATCTTCGACTCCATGCTCTTGTTTTCCCTTCGACAACGTATTCGTTGTATCGAAGTGGTTTTCTAAGAACTTATATGATCCCGACCTCTTTAAAACAACTTTTGATATTTTCGATAAACTCAACTCCGGTTCTTTCGGAAATGAACAGATAAAAATAAGATCGAATATCACCGCCTGACCGTTAGTGGAGGATTTCGTTATCATCGTCCTAGAAGAACGAAATGAGTTTGTACGTACAGTATAGCACCTCGAACGGTAAGTGTACCATATAATTCTCGTGTTTCTTCTAGGTATTCCCAAAGCTATATTTTTGGTCCAGATTTGATAGTCGGTTATTTAACAATCAAATAACAATCATTCAACCAAATATTTCATTTTCCACTGAAAATTCCAAGCCTCATTTTTATTTAATTTTAAATAAATTAGATCTCTTTATCAAAGAGACGTACTTAACTCATCGAAATAAGTACATTCACTAACCATTCTTTTCAAAAGTACTTGAAAACTTATAAAAATAAATGTGGAAAGCACCACGCGGTATCAACCATGGATTCACATCTCAATGGTTACGTCTCTATCCTAGAGAAATCCAAAACTTAACTGTAGGCATTCACTGCTTTCGATTTCGCCATGAAAGTAAACCACTACTTTCCCAAAACTTTATTAAATAATTTTCAAAATAATACTTATAGAATTTCTATTTAAATTTTCCAAATTAAACTTAGGCAAATACTCTTTAAAATAAAAATTATTATATAATATTAATATTGAATAATTTATCTCTTAAAAAATAATATTGATTAATTCTTAAATAATAATTAACTTAATATCAACTCGTTATAAACTTAATTAATAATTAAATATACTTAAAACAACTTAAAACAACTAAATAATTAATTTTCTGAACTATTCCTAAAGATTTTTAAATTCCTTGTTAATAATTAAAATTCCTCCCTTTTAAAGCAAATTTAACTTCTCAGAAAAATATACTTTTCATTTCCAATATAGCCAGTTTAATATTTATAAATCCCTCTCGATTTTATTCCCAATTGATTTACATCCCAATTTCATAAATTTCCTTTTCACATTTCAAAAAAATAAATCTACCATTTATTTTTAAGCCGATTTACCCATCCCCTTATAAATCTTCAACGTGAATTTATAACTTCAATTCATCCATTGATAATTACTTCACTTTATTTATAAACCTTGTTCATAAACTCCATAATCTCATTTCCCGTTTATAACGGTTTCACAATACTTAATCGATTATAAGTCGATCTCTAAATTGAACTCCATTTTTAAATCAATTTCTTAAAAAATCCAACTATCTTCCAAACACCACTAAATCCCGATTCCACTTCCTTTTCATAATTTAAAATCTTACTTAAAATCTAATATAACAATTTCATATTTTATTTTCAAATTTCCTTTTTATTTCCCAAACTATTTTGAATCTCGACTTGAAAATCTTACACTTAAACAAATATCGCTTAATTTTTATGATTTAAACTTCTTTTATATACATTATTCCAAAATCTCTAATTTCCATATTCCGAAATTATTAAGTATAAATTATAAATTGAACTATTTATTTTTCCCAAATTCATTTCTTTTTAATTATCCAGGTTTCATTATGAATATTTTTACTTACAATTTACCCTTTTACTTTCTTTCCAAATTTCAAACATTTATTATTAATATTTAAAAATATCAAAATCTAGGCCAAAACTACCATAGCATCCAATACATTCAAATCACACTATAATCTACCATAGATTTTTCAAACAAATTATATATCAATATATGAAATTAATTTCAACATTTTTGAGGAATCCTGTTGGATCCCACCAACCTATTTTCCTGCATCCACAGATGTTAATACAACACAAAAATAACAATCCCACTTCGAGGGGGATATCACTGTATATAGAGTCATCTGTTGTTATGCGGGGCGCTTAGGGTCTCATCCGCTAAAATATGCGGGAACAATCACTCCAATTACTAATATATACTACTATATATAATATCACATTCAATTGATAAAATTTTTATCCATTCAACCAATCAATCAATAATTAATTTTAAATATCTAAAATTAATTACGGTAAATCCAAAATTGAGTGAGACTAACTCACATTCATTTTTTTGTCGCATTCACGTTCGAATTTAACTAAAAATTATGGAACTCCAAACTCAGTCGATTCAATTCCACCGCGTACATCCCGCTAACACGAATGAAATAAATCTTGTTTCGTTCAAACAGTCCATCATACAACCGTCCACCTGCTCTTCCCCTTTTTTTCTTCTTCTATTGTTTTAAAAAAAATAGCCAGTTAACCATGCAAACCCGGCCCGTTGTATATTCCTTCTTCCCCAAATCGAACGCAGCCTGTACATGAGATACTGCTCCTCCCAATCGACAGTGCACGCCACCAGAATGTCAACCGGACGTCCCCTTTCTCATCGCCGCCGTTAGGTAGTCCTCCAAGCTTCCCAACTTCGCCGGCCATAATCGCCCACAACCCCCAAGCATCGAGTACGAACCCAAACACGTTCCCTTTAATCGACCATTTTCTACTGCCTCGATCAACCATTCGATACCAAACTCCACTAATCGATAGCCGTCACCAACCTCTTCAACCTTCCTTTTGGTCCCATTGCCTAAAAATCAATGAAATTGCCGAAATCAGATAAAGAAGATTTTTTGATCAATCCGCTTTTCCTACCTCCACACAACACCAACCTCCATCTCCACCGTCCATCACCCTCGCCTCCATGCCGCACACACAATCCCTTCAGGTTTTGAGGCCCAGATCGGCCTGTGGTGGTCCAAATGAATGTGGGACACAAGATTGCCATGGGTTAAAAATAAGAAGACGAACGTTTTTTCATATATTTTTTCCTCTGTTCAAATTGTTGTGCGCGATTTTAAATAGGAGGGGATGAGGTTATTATTGCATGTTTGAAGATGGCTATAATGTTTTGAAAATGAAGGGAAAAAAGTGCCGATGGGAGAGGGTGTGGCAGCCTAGTGAAGTCCAAAATACACTTATATATATATAATTAAATTTTCAAATCGTCTCGATTACGAGCTCAAAATCTTGAATCCCTATCAAGGCATGCCACTAGGTATTTATAATTTTATACCCCTATTCCGAACATAATGGAAAAGGTTTCGAGTCCTAATTCGATCGTATGGAGAAGATAGCTTTCTGGACCTAATTATTATATTGATTTTCGATATAAATTTCCGCGCGTTTATATCCCTTACGATCAAACGGTAAATCTAAATGCTACGAAATTTGAAATCTGATAATAATATACTATTATGGATTTAATGGAATTTGTTTCGTTGAATTCCGAGACTACATCTTGGAAGGCTATTTTTAAATGTTAATTTGAACGATATATTTTTAAAATTGAACAATTCGCTTTTAAATTCAATTTAAAAAGTTTTATTATCTTCATTATTATTAATATAAATTTGATAAGCCTTTTAAATTATTTTTATCAAGATTAAAACTCCGTGTTCAATATTTTAACCAATTTTCAATTATTAAACTCAATAGTTAAATTATCCAATAAATAGTTATATTTGATATTCAAGTTAAAAAATTAACTTTTAAATATTTAAAATCAATTAAATATTCCAATTTCAAATAAACAAAATTCTGGGTCGTTACAAGATGTCAATCTCAACCTGAGGAAACACATCTAAAATTAGTAAAAAGAATACTAAAATATATAAATAACATACTAGACTATGGACTTTTTAATCCAAAGGAAAAACCTTTCAATTTAATTTCATATAGTGATGTTGATTATGCTATATGCAAATTAGACCGAAAAAGTACAAGGGAACTTTTTTGCTTTTTAGGGCACTCTCTTGTTTTCTGAATGAGCAAAAAGAAAAATTCTGTATATCTATTAACAATAGAAGGAGAATATATTTTAGCAGCATTAGCCTATTCACAAGTTATCTACGTGCAACAAACTTTAAAAGATTTGGGTCAAATTTTACTAAATCACCAATATACTATGATAATACAAGTGCAATAAATCTATTTGAAAATCCAACACAGCATGCTAGAATAAAAAATATAGATATAAGACATCATTTTTTGAGAGATAATGTAAATAAAAAAGTAATTTCACTTGAATTTATAAATACTGAAATTCAAATAGCTGAGATTTTAACAAAACCATTAACTCATACATCTTTTATTAAACTTAGATGGGAGTTAGGAATATGTTCATTCTATGAAATATAAATATAAAAAAAGATATAAATTATAAATTTAAAAAGAAAATAAAATATCAAAATTGCACTACATATATCGACATACCCCAACCACATATGTTGACAAACACTGAAATTTTTAGAAAACAGATTTCCCTCCTAAATTCAAATTTTGAAATGCAACTATATAATCACCAAATTTTGAAATAATTCTCATTTTTCTATTTTCTTCCTTCTGTAAATTATGAATAAAAACAAATCCATGGACTCCTTAAGTTCCAAATGTCCAAGAGAAGAGACCGCAACCTTTTCCTTTGAAACCCCCTAATCGAGACCATCTCCAAATCACCACCATGGCCAAAGTAATCAAGCTTAAAGATGATCTGAAGCATGTACTTAATATGCTTTTAGAATAGAGGTTGTTCAACTACGTCTCTTGAAAGAAAAAGAGAAATAAGGGCACATTCTTCGTAACCTCTAGAAGCATCTATTGGATAATGGACCAACCTAATTATAATCGAGGAGGATAATCCTACTCTAGTCATTCATAACCCTATGGATGATGAAGAGGAAGAAGTGGAGGGGAAGGAAGATAACACTAAAGATAATGATGGAGTCAAATGTGCTAGCGAAGTATGCTATGATTGAGATGGAAATCTTGTAGAACAAAAGGGAAAGTTTTGTCTTCACTATCCTTTTTGCCTTATCCACAAGTCTCCCTTAATCAAAAGAAAACCATTGTTTTAAGTTTAGTGCATATTAGTTAAGGTTGTTAGGATTTGGTTTGGTTTGGTGTGTAAATTTCAACTGGATTTGGTTGTCTTCGTTTGGTTTGTTTATTAGAATAAACATTTGGATCTGTGTGTTTTTACGATTGAATAATGCATATAAGATTGAGTTTAAGTTAAATAATTATGTTTTTTTTTGTTACATATCATTATATATATCATGTTTAGTATAAAATAGTGTATACTTTTTAATATTCCATATAATCATCGGATATCTTAAAAACATCATGTATCATAATAATATATATCATTTATCTTATTTTGACTCTATAGTTTCTAAGTATTTGATTTAGGGGAAGCTTTTATCCTTTTTTTTCACCCATTTTTTTGATGACAAAGGGGAAGACAAATATTAAATATATATATGCATACATTTAGGTGAGTTATCTAACTCGAAGGGAGTTATATCATATTTTATATACATGATATTAAATGGTTGTCATCATCAAAAAGGGGCAGATTATTAATACATTGATTATTGATTTTAATGACAACAACCTTGATAGAAACAATATACATTTATATAAAGTATGAATACTTATGTTTTGCTAAGCTATATAGTATATAGCATAGGATATTATAAAGGTGTTGAACCATATACTGTACAGTATAAAGATTCAAGAAATGGACATGAAGACTCATGAGTATAAAGACCAAGATATGAAGATATCAAGACTATAACATAGTGTATAAAGTCATAGAATTTTGGTAAAGCCCTTGGTAGCAATCTTTTATCTCTATCTCCTTTTTTCTTATCTTTTATATTTTCAAATATATTTAAAAATATTTTATAAAAGATTTTCCAAACAGAATAGCTGCAAACTAAAATCAAAAACCTAAAGCTGGAGCGAACGCACCTAGGAGGAGAATGGAGCAACCTGGAAGGACCCCCTAATGAGTTGTAGGAATCACTACCGATCCTTAAGGACGTTTCAGCATAGCGAATGTTAAAGAATGCAAAATTGAGAATTCCTTCAAATCATAGTGATAGACTTGCTGAAATATTTAGACGAGCAATGAGGAGTGTGCTACCTAACCAAAATGTGGAGGATGTGAGTAGGAGTCCATTCACCCCAAACATGCGACACGTTAGGAATATGCCTGATTTTTATCCTTTGATGTTGGAGATGTATGATGGAAAGATTGATCCAACAGTTCATCTAATGAGATACAACCGACACATAGAAGTGTTGGGCGCGTCTGAAGAAGTGATGGGATGGTGTTTCCCTTTATATCTGATAGATTTAGCAGCATTATGGTTTAGATAGTTGGAGAATGGTTCCATCAGCACATGGGCTGAATTGGTTGATAAATTCATGAAGTAGTTCCAAATCCATATTTCATGACCCAAGAATGTAATGGCACTATTGAGTGTGAAACAGAGGGCCAAAGAGACCCTTAGGGGTTTTTTGATAAGGTTTAATGCGGCGGCTGCCGCGGTTGATAAGACGGACTCATCATTGGTATTGGTGGCAACTATCTTTGGAGTACTCTGTAAGATGGATCTTAAGGTTGGTTTGGAATGAGTCCTCTGATGGATCTTGAAATTTTTTATCATGAGGCCAAGAGAACATATGTTAGGAGGACGTTGAGGTAGAGAAGACATAAGTCAATGCTGTAGATAGCGAAGGACCATTTGGGGGCAGGATCAAGCAAAGACAAAGGTTACCGGAAAGCCGATGATGGATTTGGAGGATCAAAGAGGCAAAGAAGGGAGCCAAAATGCTTTTCTTACACAGAACTAGACGAAACCTCGAAGAGCATTTATCTTGATACCAAAGGTAGATTCCCTATCAAAAGCCGAAGAGGAGAGCCCCCATTAGCCATGAGAGAAGGTCAAGAAAGTATTGCCTATTCCATGAACTGGATGGACATGACACAAAAACGATTGCATGCATTTGCATGATCTAATTGAGGAATAGGCGAGAAACAACCAATTACAGCAATATGTGAGAAACCAAGCTACGTTGGTGGAATAGGAACAACCATCACCAACGGTGAACGGAAATAGCCATGGATCGAGGTCGAGGATAGTCATCTCTTGATTAGGATGGCAAGGAATCAGGTTCGGTCCTTGCATTCTGTCCTCACTTTTAATAAACAACATGGTATTACAATCGAGCCACTTACTCATGTATGGCATCTCGATCTGTCCCTAAGCACGCTCTGAGCTAGATGCTGGGTTGTAACGCCCAGCGAAGCAGTTATCATGATGTTTGACTCTTAGTTTATTAGTGTTTGAATTTGAATCCAATAAATGAATCCCTGATTGTTGAAATCCACATGAATGTGATGAAAGATATTGATTGTGGTAGTCCTGACAAGAGAGGCGAGGCGATGGCCATAAAGTACAAGTTCCCTTGTCGAAGAGAAAATGGATTCACTTATATGATACATATCGCGTTACGTCCTGACTAAAGAGTCGGGATAGGAGTGCAGGGCACAAATTCCCTTATCGATGAGCAAATGGATGTACTTATACGATATTGATTACATTATGTCCTAGTCGGAGAGTCAAGACCGGAGTGTAGGCACAAGTTCCCTTACCAAAGAGCAAATGGATGGACTTGTACGATATTGATCATGTTAAGTTCTGACCCGAGAGTTAGGAAATGCAAGGTGCAAGATCCCTCATCGGAGAGCAAGTGGATTGGACCTGTATGAAAAGTAAGTCATCTCACCAGAGCGTGAGTGGATTGGCTTCCTTGGTCCCTTAGTCCCATCGCTAGAGAGGCAGCGATTTGGGCTCCGCAAGAGTCCAAAGAGATCATGAATTTAATTATCGGTTCGGGGCTACCATGGACTAAATTAGCAATCGAAGAGATCAAGATTTTAATTATCAGCCCAAAAAGGACAGAACTTATTCAATGATTCAGAGAGATCAAGACTTAACTATCGGCCTGGAAAGGCCACAGATTCAATTAATGATTCGGAGAGTCGTGGGTTTAACTATCAGCCCAGAAAGGTTGTGGATTCCACGAATAACCAAGAGAGATCGAGCTTTCGACTAATGATCTAGAGTGACCAATAATTGTATCGATCATCGAACACATAACCGGAGATATTGAGATCTAAACTTTGGCTTTGAACGCCATTTGACCTTGAAATGATTCAGTAGCGATTATCGAATCGAGTCATTGATTTCAACACATGACTACTAACTCCTGGAAAAACAAGGGATGATCATGATTCATGACGTAGCCCATGAATTACCAATTCTGGGAGAACACAGAATCATTGTGTATGACTGACATCCAAGCAAGGACTCGAGTCTTTAGCTATCATGGTCTGGAATGTTCTTTGATTTACAGATGAATCCAAAGGAATAGGATGATACTCCATAGATCGATCGATTGATAGTAAGAAAACACAACTACTTATGTTGCATCGGCTTCAATATCTGTTCTTAAGCAAAGCGCACCTTCATCTGCAACGTGCTTTGGGAGACAAGAGTTATCCAACATTTTGACTAGGCCATATTCGAATGAATTAAAACTATCAAGAAGGAATCTGAAATGATAACGGCTAAATTGGATTCCAAAAAGAGTCAAGCACAAGGTTGCCAACATGAAAAAAACCTCCCAAAATGGCCTGCACATCACACTTCTTCAAGTATGAGGACCAAAGTTCAACATTCAAGCAAAGTTATGGAGCGGTACCAATCCATGCCTATACATCAGTACCATTCCCCATTTTTTGCCCAACACCACTTTAAATCCACACAAACAAGCCTAGAAATCAAGTGCAATCAAGTCCACAAGGTAGAAGCAAGGCCATCATAGAAATGTCAAAACTATAATCTATCAAGTGATGGATTAGTACCCGATCCATCCCTATTGATCGGTACCGATCCATAAACTTGTACTAAATTTGTCTCAAACTCCCTCACTTCCAAGAATTGGCAATTGTAGCATATTTCAAGCTTCATAAGATCGATGGCATACAATTTTCTATCGATCCCCTCAAGCGCTTGAAACTACAACTCTGTTCCATCACTGATCCGTCTTATTGGCTCAGAAACAAGCTTCAGGTAGAGCATCCAAGATGGGAACACAAATCTAACAACAAGTTACCACAACACAAAGCATTGAAAATGATCCATAAAGCTATCTTATGGATCGATACCTATCCAAGCCTATGGATCGATACAGATCCATCCCAACGGCTGACATGGCCATGTTTTCTGAAGCATACTGATACCGGAACTTGGGGAAACCGAGGGAGATTTTGGTGGAGTCTCGGCAACCTACAATTATAATTAGGAGGCCGGTGGCTCATTTTTTAGGATCTTTTTTATTTATTGCAACTTTTCCATAATTCTCCTGTTACCTCCATGGATCCCTACCAATCTATAAGAACTGTACCTGTAAACAACCATAAATTCAACAACAAAGCTAAGTGGTCATAGGCAACGATTAGCCGAACCACTATAAAGCTTTAATGTATTGCTTTTATTTATTTTTATTTTGTTTCTTCACACTTTCTCTTCTATACTCATTTGGGTTTTTATGCCACTTTTGGTTCAAACACCTTCTAGGTCCACCAGCTGCACCTTTAACTCTTTCATCTCAATAGGAGTCGTCCTGCTAGATGGTCTACTCATGCGTTCAGATATCGGTATAAGATCTATTTGAAACTCAACAACACATTTCTTTGGTAGTCCTGTAATTGTCTTAAAAAGATCTACATACTCTTATACAATGAAAACATGATTCACCTCATCTTCCACTTCCATTGCACCCAATAAAGCACATACATATAAACCTGAATTTTCTATTTAGTATATAATTCGATCATGGCTCTTAGAGTGTCTTAATGATATCTTCCTGTCTTGGTAAAATATCATAGCATCATACCTGCTTAACCAATCCATACCTAGTATAATCCCAAAACTTACAAAATCAAACACACGCAAATTGTGTAGGTAAATACATTACTTAACAGCTCAATTTCTAAACGGTCACAACTCATCCCAAGAGTTGCATAACCTCCTATTAGATTCGCAACCCTTATGGCAGTAATAAGGTATAACGTCTCTAGATTTAAGTTATCTACTAAATATTACGAGATAAAAGAATGTAATGCGGCAGTATCAACTATTTTAACATGTATGCCATGAATTAGAAGCATACATCTCATCACGGACTTTCCTCTCCCTTCTGTAGTCGGTCCAAAAGTTGATGGCTCCAGAGGAAAAACTTTCCCTTTATTAGTGTGGCATGTTCTGGACATTCATTCTTGTAATGTCCTATCTGGTTGCAGTTATAACACTTCACACCCTTCTTTCCCATAATCTTCTTTCCATTACCAAATTGACACTCATTAGCAAAGTGCCCTTCCTTATTGCACTTAAAACAAACAACATTAACCTTCCCTTTCTTTAAAGCCCCACCTTTCTGAGCTCCCTTTTTGTTAAAGATCTTCATTTTCTTGCCTTGAAAACCTTTAGTATCCACAAGCTTGTCGCTTCCAAATGTCGAAAGCATTTATTCATTCCTTAATGTTATCTCCATCACCACATCACATGGATCTCTGATATGTGGTATTGCCCTGGCAATTTAAACTTCAATCCACGGATGAACTTCTCATTCCTTTTGATCACGGTTCCACAAGCTTATCACTTCCAAATGTCGAAAGTATTTCTTCATTCCTTAATGTTATCTCCATCACCACATCACATGGATCTCTGATATGTGGCATTGCCATGGCAATTTTAACTTCAATCCACGGATGAACTTCTCATTCCTTTTGATCACGGTACCAATAGTAGCATATCCATATTTGGCCAACTCATCAAATTTAGTTGTATACTTTGGTACAGACGTCTCTCCCAGCTCTAGTTCCATGAATTTCCTGAGCAAAGTCGACTTGGCTACCTCAAACAAAACTTTTCTCAAATCTCCTTTTAAATTCAGCCTAGTCAAATCCTCCTTTGGAACTCATACAGTCACGCTATTCCACCTATACAAAGCAGCTCCTTGCGACTGCCAGATTTCAACTTCCTCTTTTGCTCATTATTCAAGCCTAAGTCAACAAAAATCCTTTCATATCACAACAACCAATTATCAACTTCAATAGAACTTTCATTCCAAGAAAAAACTTTCCACTAAGACTAGTATAATCAAGGATCAACTTAGCATAATGATTACGAGCAGGTTCTTTGGGATTTGTACCTCCCGCATTATCAGCATTTCCTCCAGCCAAACCAGCAACATCTCCAACTTGCATCATATTTACAAAGAACTAATTCATAGCCCTCATATCTATTGGTGGGGTTCTAGTACTTATATTAGCATTTATATTTGGTGTAGAATTTTCTTATCGACCAAGATTCCTTCTAGTATTAGGTCGAACATTCCATTAATTGTGATGCTTCCTCTGCTTAGATTTACTCTTCCATTTTGTACTTCCATATCATGATTTCTTGTAATCTGGATATGAGTGTTCGTAATAAAGAAGAATGGTCTAAGGAAGAGAGGAGAATGGAGATAGAATACATAATTATAGGTAGCAAATAATAAATATATTACTATAGGATTATCCCTATACCCCAATCTCATTCGCTGTTTCATTTGGATTATGATTTCAATTTTGTTTAAGTATTACAAAATATATGCTCTGATGCCAAGTTTGTAACATCTAATATTTTGAGGTCAGAAACTAAGCACCAAGGATGCTTCTGCCATCCATAGTATTAATTTCCAGTGACAAAGTAAGATTAGATAATTATATTTATAACATTAAAAGCATAAGAATATGGAAATTTTAAAACACGTTTCGTGAATAAACTTTTATATTCATGACATAATCTCATCAATTACACGTTAAGAGAAAATATAATAATTACAATTATATTCCAAGAGCAACATATGAAGATGCCCCTTTGGATAATCAGAATCTAACTACTTGACAGTTATAAATCCTATCATTACATCCATTCAAACAAGTTAAAACTTCGAACAACACAGCGAAAATAAACTTTTAATATTAGCTTGCCTTCTGCACATTTTCGAAAACTTATTCATCCAACCTGCCGAGCTACCTAAATGAGTACCCGACAATTTAAGAAGAAAATAAAAAACTTCGGATTAGACAAAAAGTCTGTTGTAAATAATAATATGCAACCTCGAACCAACATAGATATCCAGTGAGACCATACCACAGAAAAAAATGAGTTTTCCCTTCACTAGTATCTTATTAAAATATGTTTATCTAAACGTAAATCATGCACCTACATCCATAATGGTTAAAATAAACATAATGTGATCACATGCATGCATGCTACATGGATAAGTCTGACTAATCTATCACTATAGGATTATGCATTCCTAAAGTTTACCCATCTCATAAAATGGACTACCCATCTTGAATCATAGTTTTACTCGGGTCACTATGAACCTAATGGTTTTACAACCAACCAATAACCTTTTTGGATGACTTAGGCCTAAAATTAATTAGATTTACCAAAATCACCAAATACAGTTAGGTGGTCTCTAGATATAGTTAGGAGGAAACTGGACTATATGTTCAAATCAAATTTTTCATAGGGTCACTATGAACCTAATTCATTTGTAGGCCAACCAATAACCTTTTCCTATGAGCATATAGAGCTACGAGCTCCTTTCTTTGCGTAAACATCCTTTTAGTCTCACCGCTGACAAAGCCCTACGCATTGGAATCGTGAACCTTTACCAACTGGGGGCTAGGGCTGAAGCATAGGATGCGACCCTACACTAGTCCCACATTAATCTTACTGACACGGTTACAATACTCTTTTAGGTCAGTGATGTTCAGGTGGTATGCGGTGATCGTCACACATAATATCTCATGACTGCCATGTGTTAATGCAACATTTGTTACCTATTACAGTTCGAGGTATATTTCCTAAACATGTTAGATATGTTATTACAAAACTTTGTATCTTTTTATTGTAATTTGTAACATGGTGGTTAATCTTGATATGTTGGATGCTCAATAAGTTGATGTTATTGTTACCTTATGCCAATTTGAGATATATTTTCCCCTTTATTTTTTTACGTTATGGTCCATTTAGTTGTTTATATGGTAAGAGAGATCAAAATTTATGGTCCTCTGTTTATGAGATATATGTATCCACTCGAAATGCGTATGGGAAATTTAAAAAGAAAGACTAAAAATAGATATAGACCTGAAGCTAGTATCGTAGAAGTTACTGTAGCTGAGGAGTTTCTAGAATTTAATGCTTAACTTGTGTTGAACCTATTGGACTTTGCAAGTCTTGGCATGAAGCATGACTTAATGGTCAAGGCCCAAGTGGGTTAAAATTGATTTCATTTGGTGATGAAATATTTCACAAAGCCCACCTGCTTGTTTTGCAACACCTTACTGACGTTCATACTTACATGGAGGGGCATATAACAATTCTAAAGTCCCAGAATCCTTTAAAGAATGAAAAGTGGTTGACAAATGAATATAATGGCGCCTTCATCATATGGTTTGAAGATAGGGTAATGTCTTAATTGTCTCAAACAAATCATGATATTTCTGATACAATAACATAGTTGGCACATGGGCATCGATTTCAAGTCAACTCTTATGAAGGATATGATATTAGTGGGTATGTCTTTTATATGAAGCGCCGAGATGGGAAGATAAGAATGTGAAATAGCGGAGTTAGTGACGTGGCATCTTCAAGAGAATTAGCTAGTGCTAAAGATAACGGCCAATAAATGCGACAATGCCATATTACAGGGTAATTGAGAATATGTGAGTGCTTGAGTATAAGGACTTCATGATCCCTCTATTTCAATACAAACTAGTGCGTGACCCGTGCTACGCACACAGGCATAATATATAACCATATTGAAATATATTTTTGTATCAAGTTTTATGTTTTTTATGTTACATTATCATTATTTTGTGTAGCAAGAATGCATTTTTTTAGCGTATGCTTGATTTGTATGTTTTATATGAGTGGAATCGGGACTGTAAATGCTGTTGATTATTTTGTATGTGGTTAGTTTGGAATCTTCTTAGTTCACACCTTGTTTGTATACGTGGGTTTATTGTCTTACCATCGGAATTTTTTAATATTTTTGTTATATTGGTACATATAGTTAGTTCTAAGATGGAATACACCTTTTATGGTTTTTTTAATCTATTTTTCACATTTAAATGTCTTCATGAGTCGTTTACGTTTAGTATTGTATTCCCATAATCTTCATAGTATACAGTAGTAGATAGTAGTTTAAATGTTTATAAATTATATAAACATTATTAAACTTGTTATTCATAATGTAAAATGATGCTTTCATTCAACTAAATTATTGTAGCACCGTTTGTCATTTTAGTTTGTACCATATTAAATTACCTGTTTTTTTTTCTTAAGTAGAGATATAGATTTGGTAGAGATCTACTTCATCCGCTGTGTGTATTTCTATGTTTCAAATACATATGTGGACCGAGTTCTTAACGTGCATAAATTAATCAGTGTCCACCCTAATATGTACATGTACATCATAGTTTTGCAGTTGACAAAAACATGTAGCAATTTCTCAATAGTTTTCAGGCTAAGGTGGAGTATCGTACAATATTTACCGTTTATGAATATAACATAGTTACGATATCAATCAACATGCAAATTTAATTCAATTAATAACAAAGATAATACATACATTCTTTTTAATTTGTCAACTAAATTTATGCTGAATTTTTTTACAATGTTGCGTTTATTAATTTTGGTTAAATTGCCATAAAAGTTACCCTTACTATAATAGTTTTTTAAAAAAAAATAAGTACATATTTATTCAAAGGCATGGATGAACCATATTAATATATGCATGTAATGGTAACTTATTAAATAGTGCAACGTGTTTAGTATACACAATAAATGAAGCCTGTGACTTAGTAGTGAAAGAAAATTCGAATTCTTTTAAGCTAAATAAACCAACATACATAATCATCAGAAAATGATTAAGGGGAGGGAAACAGTAATAAGGTTTTGAGACTTAAATTAAAATGACGTCATATGTTATTGAAGTAAGTCATTAAACAAATACTCTTGGACAGTAAGCGTTACAGAGAGAATATACAATATATAGGATAATAATAAGTTTAGAGTACTTGTTGAATAAGAATTTATATTAGTAGAAACAATAATATTGTCGTTACAAAAAATATAAACAAATACAATTGCATGTTGACAATTTTACATACTAATACATACAAATGTGTACGGAAATAAAACTTTAGATGCACGGTACTACATATTAATAGTACACCATATGACTTCTCCTTTGGCTTCTTGTTTAGCCTCTCCAATAGTTGGTTGTAGATCTCACATTATCTGTAAATTCATGTGTGCTCCAGAGTCATTAATGTTATCAAAATTGATTAGTTTCCATTCCAACAATACCTTGCATGGTGTCTTTTGATGGCAATACATAGTCCATTTTCTTCTTTCCTTTGGTATAAGGTACTGTTTATATATAGAATAAAAAAGTTAAAGTTTGGTAATCAAGGAAATGTAGTGTTTAATTAGGTATAACATACTTGTGTGAAAATTGAAAAAGTTGGTCATGCTCACTCATATGACGCTCACTTCACCCAGTCAAGTTCGTTTGTACTATTAAAATTATACCGAAATAGAAGAAATATTTACTAAAGTTGGTAAAATAAACAATAAATAAATTGAATAATAAAAGCAGTATCATTTACAATAGTTTAAAGTACAAACACATCAAAACGTATAATTAAAAGAAGCAGTGTATTCAATGTTAAGGTTAGCCTTAATAGAAGGTTCATACTCTCCATCCATCACAAAAGTATAAGTCAACTATAGTGCATATATTTAAGATATAGTTAAACATCATTGGATCAGAAACTTTATAAGTGTTTATGAAATTTTATTTCTATTCAATAGCACATTGTGCGAAAAAATGTCCTTCAAGAAAATCTTTAACACTTATTAGCATATATAGTTCTGTCAGTACATGTACTGGTTTTAAATGATTAGCGAGAAGAGATTTAAACCAACTTAGTTTATTTTGGACTAATAAAGAAACCAATGAAAAACGATTTACAACAATTTGGATTGTTGTGGATGTACTACAATAAATCAAATTGGTCAATCTAGACACTGAAAAACACAAAATATATTTAGATAATGGTAAAACAGTACAATATTTCTAAAGAATTACAGTTTTTCTAAACTTAGTTATAGTTATTACCAAGGCACAAATGAGTATGCAATCCAATTCAGAAACAACAACTAATCACAGTGAATTTTACCACCATGTTAGAGCTGTAAATATAAATCGACCATGAATACAAATATACGTGATTATTTTTCCATACTGCAATAGATAAAGCATAATTGAGATAATAATGGGTAAAGATCGAGATTTAATCGTTAGATGCAGGATGTTACTCTGAAATCGTACAACCAAAATAAATTTGAAAAAATTATCGCTAATTAATTCGTCATATAGTTACCATGGTCATAAGACTACAGTCAGTAGTATCGCCTGTTATTAATGAGCAGGTCGAAGAGCACTGACGAAAAATAACTACTTTCCGATCATCATCTTCCAATTCGTTGTTCGACTTATTTGTTTATGCGTGTTGGTGAGGATAGATACAGTGATAAACATAACTGTTTTAAAAATTCAAGAGCAGATTTTGGATTATAAATTGACACGTGGTGTGCAAGGAAGAGGGAGGGATCTCCTTTCCAATTTAAATAATAGATTTTCTTTGAAACTCATGCTATGTAAAACTGAATGTATATTATAAGTAATATATTCTATATAAAAATTCAAGATATCATCTTGAATTAAGTAGAAATTTAATATGTAGGAGAATAAGTGTAGAAAAGATTAAAATAAACATTACCGATAAAAATATGCATTATTACCAGACTTACTATGAACAATTTTTTAGAAGATACAAACTTGTTCTATTATTATTTCCACAAAATATTAGAACTTGTTATAAGATTTTGTAAATTATTCTCCAATAATCCATCTATGTAATACAAAACTATTAGAATTGGCATGCTTAAAAATTACCATGACATGGGCAGCATTGTAAGCATAAACCCAGTTTAAATTTTAAAGATCCTACACTTTTTTGGATGTCTTCATGGAGCAATCTAACGAAACAATGCAAGGATATTAACGACTGCATTATCAGAATTCGAGTTTTTAGTTAAACAAAGTACAAAAAACTACCAAGAATCCATAAATCATGCAAAGTCAAACCATGGTTTAAGAAAGTTATCAAATTCAAGGCTATACAATAATGATTAAATAACATTATTACCCAATGGCGTATGAGCGAAAACGGATAAATAAGTGCTAACATAGTTAGTAGTTAACATATTTCTATCTTTAAACTAATATATAACCTCAGCCTGTTGTAGCAATATTACAGGATGAAGTAAGACATGCAAGTTAATAAGCTAATTGGTTGTAACTAATAAAAGGAAATTAGAGAAGTAACCAAAAGAATGTAGTATAAAAATAATATACTTTCGAGCAGTTTTATTTAGCACATGTAATCAGCAATACTGACTTAATTTTTTTATAGAGATTTAGGCCTGTAAATGACCTATTGAATGAATAGAGCTTTGAGTGATTATTTTATACTCCACTGCCTCTGAATATTTAGATCTCTTGATCATCAGGTAATAGCGAACAATAACATATTACCTTGCAAAATGTCTAATTGATTGAAAACCTCTAAAACATTTAATATAAGATCAACGCATAACAAATGAACTTAAAAAAAAAAATTGTTATAGCGATTTATACCTTCACTTTAATACTAAGTAACCGAGACTCCTTGCAAGATCATGGTGACACTCTTTAAAAGATTACTATAGACAGTTTTTAATGTTTAATCCCTAACATTTTTACATTTTGTAGCTTATGAACTCGAATATAAAGGACTTTAGAGAACTTATGTACATAGAAAAAAAAAGTTGTACAATATACATTTACCATTTTTGCTAAGGAATTTGTGGCTCAAGTGTCTAAGAATTACTACTGTTCCATTGATATTCTTATATATTCATACTGAAATTTAATAATACATTAACTATAGTATTACATCTTACATATATAGTACTTTTCAAGGATATTTAAGTAAATATTTATCATCATTTTACTTTACTTAAATTTCAAGACAGTATGAAAGAGCCAAATAACAAAAATATAATTGATTCAACTTTTTTTTTTTTACCTAATTGTCTCATGTGATTCATATTTAGAGCAATACTATTTGATTTACAGACTTTCCTTTGATATATGTGCTCAATTAAAAAAACTATCATTCTGATGTTTGATCCGTATTAACCTAGTATGGCATTATCTATTTTCGTAGGACATAATACTTACATTATAACTATGGTCCAAACATAACTAAACCAACTAAACAAAATGTTAGATTTTATATTTTCATATGAGGGTCCATCTTCAAGTGAAACAAAAATTCCTATCTTTGAATTACACTGCTCAACATATGTACACTGAAATTATTTCTTCAGCTACTATTCATGTAGCAAGACTATGTTGTGTTAAAGAATCCTTAATAATATATATGGCCCGCAGAGAAGGCAAATACATAAAATTCATCTTAAAACTATCATCTGATAACATTTTTCTGCTGGGCTTTTTTTCATATCGTGGCATTTGCAAAATCTCCTTTCATAATAGGAGATGGTATAATAGTACAGTAATGATTCTACTTAAATCCACAGTGATATTTGAAAAGAAGGAAGGAAGTTCCATTCCTTGAATGACTTTTTTTTTTGTTATGAGACAAAAAATATGAAGTAAGAATTTATAACCTTAAAGAATTTCCTTTTCGGTTAAGAGCTTTTAAATCATCCAATCCTTCATTTATTCATCAAGAAGAAACCGAACATAAACAAAATTGATATAACAGGCTGTTGAATTATTGAATTGAAGAATCAGCGCAATGATGTTATAACATACTATACAACAATATAATTTTAACATTGCTGAAATCTACAATTTACAAAAAAGGAAAAAAGTAGCATTGAGATAATGGATTTACCATTACCTTCAAGTAAAAATAAAATCAGATCCAGTTTTGAGCATAAGTTGTAAAGTACATAAGAGGAAAGGAAATAAAATCCATAAACTGTGAATGATTAGTGAATCATTGAAGATAAATGAGTCGTACCATTTGGTCCTGTTGCTCTACGCTACCAATCCCTCACCTTCCCTGGTTTTGCAGTTGTAAGTGTCGCATAAGTGTATCCCACACACCAAATGTATCCATACAGTAAACAAAGGATAGAGGATCCGACTCTATTATAGACTATGAATGGTTAGATATGGGATGAGAACAAAGCAGATTTGTTTTTGAGGAAAAATAATGGGTAACTGAACGCGATTTGAGAATTGGGAACGAATGCGGTTAAGGAAGAGGAAATGGGGGAACGAATGGATTTGTAATCCCATCTTTAATTTTCCACATCTTAGTGAACACGTGTCATCCCAAAAACGATTGGTTTCTGTTTTACTATTTAAGTAATAGATAGGCTGACAACCATTATGTTATACAAGTGGATGAACATGGATTTACACTTGTTGACTTTGGTCAGTGAGTCATGATAATAATCAGATCATCTTGGAATCTCAAGCAAAATAAGTTCTTTACGTGACTGACCCATTCGATCATAAGTGGTCTATTTTTCTTCTCGGCAAAAGATGTATTGTTGGGATTTATTATGTGGTAAATGAAGAAGAGTATAATTAATTTGATGAGAACCCACCTTTCTCCATTGATATAAGTCTACTAGGAGAAGTAGTTGATTTAAATGCAAATTATGCACGTTCTGATCATGATGAAGGGGTTTGGATAGTGGGGTATTTTTTCTATGTTCATCATGCTTTACTTGCTATTTGAATATTAGATGATTATTAATATCAATATCATGTTTAGTTAACTTATCTTACACCATGGATTTGAGTACTCATCATACCAATTATGCCACTACAATCTATTGTTGCTTCAATAAAAGTGGCCTCTTTCATACGTAGTCTCTCAACCTGACAATTATTTATTGGTCACTGCCAATCATCAAATCAATGCAAATTTCATGAGTCAATAGTGGCACATATATCATGTTGTATTTGGATAAAGAAATAAAGTAATCCAAGTATGTTTTAATCATGTTATATTTTTCTATTTAATTATTTCATAAACTTAAGCCCTACAAGCAATTTTCCAAAGACTACAATGGACTGTATAATACTCTTCATGAGTTTTTGTCCAGTTAAAATTTGTATTGGTCGAATACTTTAATATTTTAAAGTAGACATCATTTTATAAGATGGAATTCAGACAAATTTTTTATGTTAACCGACTACTTTCCTAATATTACATTTAATGGTTATTGTAATCATTTATTACTTCCTTTTACTGATCATGTTGGAATTCATGCAGTTTTATCAAATTTTGGTGAATTTTACTTTTCCTTGTACTGATTATACAAACTCAATGCAAACTATTAGAAAACTTTAAATTCGTTTACTTTTTCTAAAATACTTGCATTATAAGTTAGAATATATGTTGGAAGATAAATCATTGATAGTTAAACTTCATGTTTTTCTAAAGTTTTATTGGTTTCGGTGTATATTACATTTCTATAATTCAAGTCGACGGTTATTTTATGAAATAATTTATTAAGTGACATGTTT
This sequence comes from Allium cepa, assembly GCA_030765085.1. Lineage (NCBI taxonomy): Eukaryota > Viridiplantae > Streptophyta > Magnoliopsida > Asparagales > Amaryllidaceae > Allium > Allium cepa. The sequence goes on along the minus strand of CM060935.1, from coordinate 923,742,971 downwards.
TAAGCACATAAATAATACAATTACAAAAGTTCGATTTCGATGGCCTATTGAGTCTTGCATAGAAAACTACCAAGATATTTTGATTTTATAAATTTTTGCTAAATTGAGTTACATTTTATTGTAAACATATATTACTCTTGTTGTTCTTTATCTAATTACTTTAAGTTTTATTCATAAAAAAATAAATCCTGATTTTGTTTAAACCATTGGGTAATTTTGTTTTTAAATAAATATTTGCCGACATAATGAATGGTTAAACGATAGCCTTGTAATTTTTTGAATGTTTTTAAAGGTAACATATTTCTTTTTTTCTCTCCTTTTTTTCTTATTTGCTAGTAAGATATGTGTTTAAATAAGTGGAAATTAGGCACAACTTATTTTCGTGAGACATATATTTTACATCCTTTATTTTAAACACTTTAAAATCTATTTAAATCAAATTATCATAAATTTACATTTTAAACCACTTAAAATTTTATTATATAACTTAAATGTCATTTTAAAAACCAAAGTCCAAATTTCCAGATTTAGTTATATTTCAAAAATTCAATTTAATCATTTAATTATTCAACATTTTTAACTTGTAGAAAAATAAAAATTTCTTTATTTAAACATTAAAATCCAATTTAAATCAAATTTTCATAAATTTACACTTTTAAGAATACTTAAAAATATTCAAAATACTTTATAAAATAACCACGGGCCTGCATATAGTTTTCTAACCTAGGTCAAGTGATAAAGATATATATCATTTCAATCCGCAATTTACAAAGAAAATCCGGGTTCTATCATTTCAAACCCGCAGTCCCAAGTATAATAAAATAAATAAAAACCGTTCAGGCCTATCATTTCAGCCCATAACGATTTTTCCCTATTCTAAAGTCCGTTCGGGTATGTATCATTTCAACCCATAGTGATTTCTAAACTAACAGGTAACTTGCAGTGTGATAAACAGATATAAATGAATAGTTAACAATGTATAACAGTAACAGATGAGATGACATGTAAATTAATAGGTGTAACATCATATATAAATAATCACAGGCAGTTATAACATCACATATACTTCTACACATTCAGTTGTTGTCGCTTCACAATTGCATAAGTATAAAATATCGTGTGAGATTTACTCACATTTTTGTGCTGGAGTTATCAATTCAAATGACACAAATGGATTCCAGAAAGCACGATGACACAACGATAGATTCAAGTGGATGAGAACTAAGTTGATGATCTTGTCACAACCCATAGAACAAGACAAGTATTAACATAAATACAATACAAAATATATTGAAACAAACTTTGAAATAAGAAGCAACAATGAAATAGAATACTTTTGCCATGCTTTCAACCTTCAAGTTCTTGGCCTAGGGTTCGGGTTTGGACCTAAAAGTCAAGGCTACATGGACCATAAAATGGTAGAGAAGTTACAACACATGAATACAAAGAGGCAATGCAAAATAGAAGGGTTTGGTGCAATATTTGGCTCGGCTACATGGGTCTATGGCTCGGCCTTTCATGCTTCAGATCTGGACAGAGGCTAGGATGATGTGTAGTGGTGGTAGCAAGGTGGTGGCGGCGGCTAGAGGTGGTGGCCAAGGTGATGGATGAAGGTATGTCGCAACTAGTGGTGGTTATGCATGTTTTCAAGAGGATGTTGCCATGTTTTGTGGAGTTTTTGTGGTGTTAACATCCAAAGCAAGTCACGGCCAGAAGTAAACAAGTGGAGGGGAGGTTGGTGAGGCCATGGATGACGGTGGCGCTGGTCGTGGAGGTGGTGGAGCCATGGCCGATCAACACTATGAAGAAGCAAGGCAGAAATATTAATAAAACAAGAAGAAAAGTAAGAAAATAACAGACCATTACCAATCTTTTTTCTTAGCTGTGAATGAAATAAGGAAGAATAATAATTTTTTCATGTGAAATTGAGATAAAACTCACGGCTAAACAATGTAGTGTATGGCCAAAAAGCAAGTAATGAGAAGGTTATGGAAAATGAAGAGTCTGGCAGATGAAAAGTCACAAAATTTAAAGCTTAAGTCCTTTCGAATTTCCACTTTCTTTTAATTAAATAAAAACAAATAAAATTTCAGTAATTTGACTTTAAAAACCGAAACAAAGGAATATAAAATAAAATAAAATAATAAATTTTAACGAAAATGGAAAAAGAATTAAAGAAATTGCTTAAAATTCAAAACAGGGTTCAAAATTTACAAATAAATAATCATTGGCTTTGGAAAATGTTTACTTCATTTTAAAAATATTCTAAAGAAAAATTTTGAAGCAAGATATTTTTTTAAGCATATTCAAAGTGAAATAAATAATTAAACTTAGAGAAAATAGAAAAATAATTAAAGAAATTGTTTAAAAATTGGAAACAGGACATGAAAAATACAAATAAATACCATCGGCTCTAGAAAAATTTCTATTTCACTTTAAAACAAATAAAATGTCAAATAAATAAAATAAACGAGGAACAAAATAAAGTGGGAATGAGAATAAAATAAGATCTTCAGAAAATAGAAAAATAAATAAAGAATTCTTTAAATTAATTGAAGTTGAAAATTAAAAATTATAAACAGAATACAACTGACACTGGAAAATGTCAATTACACTTTCAAAAATATTTTAAAACCAAAATATATACAATACATGTTATTTTACCCATATAATCATAAATTATAACATTACCTGACCAAATAAAATATTATTTATATAATTTAAAATAAACAATTTTGTTAAATACAACAAATTACACACAATAGTTAAAAAGACATAACTTTCACAATATAAATCAGATTTCAACAAAATGAAAAGCAGTTTTCTTAATATTTTATTTACTTTCATAATAAAGGATAAAATTCAAAATTTCAATTTTTTAAATTTAAAAGTCAAAGTTTGACCATATGGACCAAAATTCACTTTTTGGAAAATATTCTTTTTAGTCATGTTTTGGAATGATAATTCATATCAAAATCAAAGTTTATATTTTAAAATAACAAAATTTATCCATTTCAAATGATAAAATAATGCTTTTAAATCAGAAATTCAATTAAAATAATTAAAACATACAATTAAAATAATCACAAATTACGGGGTTGTTACATGACAGGAAAAAAGAAACGCTAACAAACATTATTTACTTAGATGGAGGTTCTGTCACATTTGGAGATAATTCCGAAGGATGTCATCGGCAAAGGCGATGTGAGCAATAACGGTATATCTAATTCACCTCTTATTACAGATGTCTTACTAATTAAAAATTTGAAGCATAATTTACTTAGTATCAGCCAATTATGTGACAAAGGATTCAATATTTCTTTCTCTGAAAATAAGTGTAGCATTTTTGTTCAAATAAAAATCTTATTTTTGAAGGTTTTAGAGATAAAAATATTTATGTTTTAAATATGAATATAAATCATAATACAAATATGTGTTTAATAGCCAAGGAGAATGATCCTTGGTTATGGCACAAAAGATTTTTTCATATTAATTTCAAAATTATAAACAAACTATCTAAAAATAATTTAGTAAAAGGTTTACCAAAATGAATTTAAATTAAACAATATTTGTGATGCTTGTCAATTCGGGAAATTATCAAAATCATCCTTTAAATCAAAGAAAAATATTTCTACTATGCAACCACTAGAACTATTACATTTAGATCTCTTTGGTCCAACTCAAATTCAATTTATAAACCATAGTAAATATGTGTTTGTTATAGTAGACGATTCCTTAAGATATACTTGGACTATTTTCTTAAAAAATAAAAGTGATACTTTTGAAAATTTCAAGAATTTTGCAAAGAAAATTCAAAATTCCAAAAATTTAAAAATTAAAAATATTAAAAGTGATCATGGAGGTGAATTTGAAAATGAAGCATTTGAACATTGTTGTAATAAAAAGGGAATTTACCATAATTTTTCTTTTCCTAGAACACCACAACAAAATGATGTTGTAGAAAGGAAAAATAGAACGTTACAAGAATTTGCAAGAACTTTGTTAAATGGAAACACATTACCAAAACATTTCTGCGCAGAAGCTACAGCTACTACTTGCTATGTTCTAAATCGTGTTTCCATCTGACCTTTAACAAAACACACTCCATATGAACTTTTTCATCAAAGAAAACCAAACATTTCATATATTAAAACTTTTGATTCAAAATGTTTTATCTTTAACATAAAAGATCAGCTTGGAAAATTCGATCCAAAATCCGATGAAGAATCTTCATAGGATATTCAGAACGAAGCAAAGCTTATCAAATTTTCAATAAAAGAACAAAAACAATTGAAGAAACTCTTCATGTTTTATTCGATGAAAATTTCAAATTTAATAATAGTTATAAGGTTAATGAGTATATACCTAAGACGGTCACAAATATCGTTATTCAAAATAATTTTGAAGAAGATGATAACATTGTTTATAACTTTGAAGGAAATGAAAACATTATTCATAATGAAAATGAATTAAGATCTCCTCCTAGGATTTTACGAGATCACCCAGTAGAAAATGTTATAGGATAAATTGATTCACATGTTAGAACTAGAAATCAACTAAATCAAATGGGCCATGTAGCTTTTATTTCTAAAATCGAACCTAAAAATGCAAAAGAAGCATTTACTGATGACTATTGGATTATAGTTATGCAAGAAGAGCAAGCCCAATTTGAATGAAAGGAAGTTTGGGAACTAGTTCCTAGACCAAGTGATCAGACAGTCATTGGTACTAAATGGGTGTTTAAAAATAAAGCAGATGAACAAGGTGATATAACTTGAAATAAAGCTAGATTAGTTGCACAAGGATATAATCACGAAGAAGGAATTGAATACAAAGAAACATTTACTCCAGTTACACGACTTGAAGCAACACGTATCTTACTGGCCTTTGCATGTTTTCATAATTTCAAACTTTATCGAATGGATGTTAAAAGTAATTTATTAAATGGTTATATAAAAAAATGTTTATGTTGAACAACCTCCATTGTTCATCCATGAAAAATTTCCAGACCATGTCAATAAACTTAAGAAAGCCTTATGCGGTCTAAAACAAGCACCTCGTGCTTGGTACGAATGTCTTAAGAGATATCTAATAGATTCTGGTTTTCAAATTAGGAAGGTTGGTCAAACTCTTTTTATTAAAAGAACTAAAATGGATATTTTAATTATTCAAATTTATGCAGATGATATTACTTTTGTCTCTACAAATGAAAAATTATGTCAGGAATTTTCAAAAATTATGACCAAAGAATTTGAAATGCCACATATGGAAGAATTATCTTATTTTCTTGGCTTACAAATTAAACAACTAGAAAATGGAATTTTTATTAGTCAAGAAAAATATTGTAATAATTTAATTAAACGCTTTAATATGGAAAATACTTCTGCTAAATCAACTCCAATGAGCACAACAGTTCATCTCGATAGAGATGAAGATGGCGAAAGTGTTGACCAAAAATTATATCGAAGTATAATTGGATCATTACTCTATCCAACTGCTAGTAGACCTGACATAATGATGAGTGTTTGTTTATGTGCCCGATTTCAAGCAAATCCTAAAGAATCACATATGCGAGCAGTAAAACGCATATTGCGTTATATAAGCAAAACCGAAGATTTTGGACTTTTTGATCCAAAAGAATGTCCTTTCAAGTTATTTTCATATAGTGATGCTGACTTTGGAGGATGTCGGACCTATTGAAAAATTACTAGTGGGACTTGTCACTTCTTTGGACAATCCTTAGTCTCTTGGTTTAGCAAAAAACAAAACTATGTTTCACTCTCAACTTGTGAGGCAGAATATATTTCTGCTGCCTTAGCTTGTGCCCAAGTCATTTATATGCAACAAACTCTTAAAGATTTTGGTATAAATTTATCTAAATCAACAATTTTTTTTGATAATACTAGTACTATAAACTTATCCAAAAATCCTGTCAATCACTCACGAACTAAACATATTGACATGCGTCATCATTTTCTTCGTGATAATATTAAAAAGAATCTAGTCAGACTAGAATTTGTTTCCTCTGAAAATAAATTGGCAGATATATTTACAAAACCTTTAAATGAAAATATCTTCATAAAACTAAGAAGAGAATTAGGAATTATATCCCTAAAAGATTTATAATTTTTTTTCAAAGACTCAAAATCGGGATCTCTTCTTAGAAATCCGGTGCTCGACCACCTCACTACTCTTTTCTTTGCATCTATTTTTGGATTACATTCTATTTTCTTTCTACCTTACAATTTTTATTCTCACCAACTTTTTTTTCTCTGGTTCCTATCATCTTAACCACCAATGTTCTTTCTATTTATATGAAAGTTTTCATATAAAATGACTCTACTCCTTATCTTTCTTTTGCATTCTATTAAAAATAAAAACAGTTTCAACTCTCTTACTCAACAAAAATATGTCTTCCCAGCATAATTCTAAATCTTCTGCTCTATCTTACTCTTCTCCTAGTTCGGGATCGGTGAATTTACCTACTCCAACATCGATTTATGAACTAGTTCCAGTTGTTCCTCCTTCTACACACACATGGTTACACTTCACCTGGTAAAAGAATGGGACGGTCTCTATTTTTTGGTCCACCATCTACCAAAGAAAAAATAGATGACATTCATCATTACCAAAGGGAATCGTTGGAATTACAACGCGAACTTTATTATGAACAAAAATTTAACGCCAAGCGTTTAAGCTTTTTGGAACAAGTTGCTTTAAAATTCTGTGGTTCTTCATCCAAGAACACGGTTCATCAACCATCTCATGTTTGTTCTCCAATCCGACCTAATATTTGGGAACCATCGCCGTAGCGTCCACCAATATCTTCGAATTCTTGGGAGCACGGCAATAGATGGTCACCACTCCGGCCTTTTCAAGAGAACACAAAAAATGGAACCCGATGAATATCACACTCCAAGCTTCTCTTCCAAATCTATTTAAATATTTATTTTGTTGTTGACATGTGATTTCTTTTGTGTTTATTCAAAAAAATTATTCGTTTTGTTTTATATAATTGCTGTTATAAAAATAAATGGCTGGCATAAGTTTCGGAAAAAATTCAGCCGGTTGTCTCTTATAAAACAAACGGTTGAATATTATCCAAGGAATAATTTTTCCCAGATTTAGACGGCCGAATCTATTCAAAGCCATCTGAATTAATTCAAAAATGAAATGTTTTCTTACGGGTTGAGATTCATAGTAATTCAAACGGCTGATTCCATACATTTAGCCGGCTGAATTCTCACCAAGGTATTTTTTCTTAACTAGGTCCTACAAATTTTCTTCCAATCTTACTCTTACTTTTCAACCACTATATATTATTTTTTCACCATTTACCCATTCACTTCAGAATCCTAACTTGTCTTTATCATTTTTTTAACTTTTACTCCTCATTTTCACTCTGTAATGGCTCCTAGATCCAAACGCTCAAGGGAATCCACCTCTGGTCCTTTCGAATATCAGATTCGTCAATGGCTTTGGAATGATGTTGCAATCTCTCGATTAAATTCTATAAAATTCAAATATCTTTGAAGGGGCTTTCATGAAATTTCTGGATTTTGCAGCTTATAGAATTAGAGAATTGGCGGAGAAATTCCACTTTGATAATCTAATAGGATATGCTCCAAATAATGTCAAAATTAATCATCTTTTAATCAAACTCTTTCTTACTATTCTGAATTTAGACCACCATAATCCTCAAAATCGAAAAGATTGTGTTTGGTCAATTGTTTGTGGCACTAAAATCTTTTTGCCTTTGCAAAGATTAGGGAATATTTTAAATTTTCCTGTGACTCCTCACCTCTATACCCACGCTAGCCAAGAACACTACGGTATAATGCTGTCAACTAGCGCGGAGAATAAGGCTGCTGAGGAGCGGCCATCCGTAGTTAGGCCTTACACTAGTATTGGTTATCTCGATAGGAGTGGTATATATATATATTCTTTCATTTTTTTCATCTCTGATTCAACTACTCCCATCGACATACCCCAATTCAGTATAAAACGAACTATGATGGTTCATAATAGTTTAGGATAGTAAATATAATAATAACACGGATAATATAAATGCGGAACACAGTTAAAACAGAAAGTCTCATATATATATATATAACTGATTTCAGTTACAATACATTTGACACAATACATATGATACAACTACAACAGTCGACTCTGGAAGTTATATATACAAGTACATTATCGACTAAATACATGAATACATATCAACCTATACTATGACACGATAACTCCAAAAGATATGAAAAGTCTTCATAGCTCAAACAGCTACCCAAAGCAAGATATCTACAACCTGAAATAACTCGGGTCTGACCCGAGTATTAAATTCAAAAGAAAATAATATACGGGTCAATCTAATTCAAACTCAGTTATTAGTGCACAGAAGCAATAATAAGTAAATAACAATTAGACGATAGTCAAAATAAATTTCGTCTATCCGATCCTTAAATAAAGAAATCGGATAACGATAAATATAACACGCAGCAACGTTAAACCACAAATCAGCAAATTCAACCAAATCAGAATGCAATTCAGAATATTGAATTGAATAAACAAAACAGTTCAAACCATTGAAATATCAATTAAAATATCAATTAAAATATTAATTTGAGTAGGGCTGCAGTACACGCACGCGTGCACTGCCTCGCCACTACAGCATATGGAATATGCAGAAGATCAATAAATCAAAACAAAATAGAATATCAATAAAATCAATACCGTGTGGCTGTAGTTCATGCTTGCGTGCACTGCCTTTCCACTACAGTGATGATGTACCCAATGAATACCGTGTGGCTGCAGTACACGCACGCGTGTACTGCCTCGCCACTATAACATGGTTTACACAAAAGCTCAGCAAGTCACAAGCAACTACAAAGAGCAACATCAAATTTGTATGACCAAGAGCACAAATAAACTATAATGCTTTCCCAATATGAAACTGCAGTTCGATACCATAGCACGAGTGATGGCCGAAGATAATACAAAGTCGGGGAATCACATAACAACATCAAGGCCGAAGTCAACATGAATGCAACAAAGAAATGAATAATGCAAGCAAGACCAAAATGCTACTGCACAAGACAAAGGGGAAGGCACAAGTGGTATAAGATATGCAAGCTTCAAATGACACAACCTAATGCACCAGTGAACACTAAAGGAAATTGGACAGTACCATCGAAGTGCATGAACAAAACATGCTACAGGTCTTACAACATGGATGGACAGTCACATGTACAGCAGAAACATAATGAAATATCCATGTTCCAAACTTAATACAGTGGACTATATGAAGAACAAGTATGCATAAACTTTTGAACAAGACTGCACATATGTCAAACACCCCAGACTCCAATTGCAATGACCAAGGCTATGATATGCAAACTCAGATGAACACATGGCCGAGGTCGAAGGGGACAATGCAAGTAGATTAAATGGAGTGTTCAATGTAACATGGAGCAACAGAACATGTATACAGTGACCAGTGAACTACAAAATGGAACTGGACAGTGTAAACACATGAAGGCAAAGTGCAAATGAACTCGACAGTGAACCGGGCCATACCACTGCAAGTACACAGCAGTATGATGGTGAGGGCACCAAAATATGGCACCACAACACATACGAGAACAAACTAAGTGCATATAGACCGAGTAGTGTTATATATATACACAATGAAAACATGTACTAGTGGAGAGTGAATGCAATATGAACCAACAGTGGGAAAAAGGCTCGGACTCATGTCAGTGCACATATCGGACTACAATGAACAGGCAAAATGAAACAACAAAAACTTGAAGTGTGGATACAAGAAAACAGCAACTAGACCATGCAAAAGAGTTCATCACAAACACGCAATGAGTCAGACTTCAAGATGACACAAAACATGTCAACATGTGGAACAAAGAACAGACTAACCAGCTAAACAATGCAGGTTCGGATTGAATCATGCACAAATATAGTCTCATCAAAGAACTACAGTTCAAAACAACGCCCAACCCAAATGACACGATGCCCAGAATAAATTCAAAGACTGGTGCAACTCGATACAGTGACTACCAGAAGGAAGTCGAGACTAGCCAATGCTAACACGAAGTGCAATAAACTCAACATGTCAACAAGACCACATAAAATTCCAGAACCAAGATACAATTACACAGTGCGTAGCATAATCAATGCAACCCAGATTCAAATTCAAGCAACACAAAGACAAGCTCGAACAATATCAAAGATCATGGACGACAAGTTAGGGAAAACACGTACACAAAATTATATGACCAAAGTCAATTGCAAAACAGACCAAAGTGGCCACGAATTTCGACAGTGACGTGATAATCAAGCATGGCCGAAGCTAAATATTTAAGGAATCGAACCATGTCAGATAAAAGACATCAACATCGAAACAAAGTCAGGGCCGAGGTGACCAAGTCAAAATCATCTCCAATATTAAAACAAAATCGAATAGCCAAGCAAAACAATTGAATACGAACGAAATCACAGAATTCGAACCTTAAATTAACTCGAGATATGAATTAGATGTGAGCAAACTCACCTTTGTCCGAAGCGAAGTCGAACTCGACCCAAAAAGAAGCGGCCAGGAGCAAGTTGAAGGAGCCGCCGATTGCCGAAGCAAGCAACGAGAACTGCACTCGATCGACCGACGCGGCTTCAAAAATAATCACGAAGCCCTAGTTTTCACGGAGGAACGAAGAAGAGGGGCCGCCATTATTTTTCTTTTGTTTAGGGTTTTCGAGCGAAAATGAGAAAGGGGTCGGGTCGAACGAAAATAAAGAAAAAGGAACGGCTATTTACTTTTGTAAATTTTCACTGCCTCATAAAAACATGGGCCACTATCTAATTTTCAAAGCCCATCAATCTTTTTAACAATTTATAAAAGAATTTTAATTCAAATTTAAAAAATTCAATTGGCAATAGGTAGGAAAAGTAATCGTCCCAAGACGATAATTAATCGGTACGAAATACCGGGTTGTTACAGACTCCCCTCCTTAAAGAAATTGCGTCCTCGCAATCATAAGGAATAAAGGGACAAAAGGTAACAACCATAAAAGCATATCATCATAAGATGAAGAAATTTGAAATAGGAAGTTCACCATATAGAGCATGAAAGAGAAAGCCTGAACATGTTTGCTTGATGAATTCTCTGGATTCCTAAGAGAAATCCCTAGAATTTGAGAACCATTGGGAATCTCCACAAGAGAAACATCTTTATTTCGAAGGTGCTCAACCTCCGAAGCAATGATGTGAATAGAATGTTGCTCAAAGAATAAAAATCGAAAATCCCTAAGGCATTTCCGTAATTAGAAGACGTGGAAAACGTCATGAATTGTAGAAAATTGAGCCGGTACACCGGCGTAGTACAATATAAACACCAAAGAAATCTTTTAAGTTCATAAAAGAAATTCACAAATTCTCTACAAAATTTAATTATCAATTAGATAATCAGAATACAGAAATCACAAAACAGCAATATTTAATCATCGATACGATAATTAGAAGACAGCAAAATCTAATTATCAACAAAGATAATTAGAAAAACAAAAATCACAAGTCGCAAAATTGCAAATATCTAATTATCAAAAATGATATTTAGAAATCTCAAATCAACAAATATCCAATTATCAAATTCGATAATCGGAAACAACAAATATTCAATTATCAAAAACGATAATCAAATCCCAAATCAACAAGTATTCGATTATCAAAAACAATAATCAAATCACAAATATCTAATTATCACAAACGATAATTAGAAACAACAAATATTCGATTATCAAAAACGATAATCAAATCACAAATATCTGATTATCACAAACGATAATTAGAAACAACAAATATTCGATTATCAAAAACGATAATCAAATCTCAAATATCTAATTATCAAAAACGATAATTAGAAACAACAAATATCTGATTATCAAAAACGATAATCAGAAATCACAAATATTTCAATTAACGAGTCCGGAATTAACCGAAATAGCAAACGCACATGTCCCATAACCACGAGTTTTACTAAATCGTTTAATTTACTTCATCGTTTCCTTGAAAGTGCAAAATTGTGTATTTTAAATAAATAACATTTTACGTTCTCAAACGGACAAGTCCGGAATTAAACGAATCAGTAAAAGAAAGGGGTCATAGTCCTCGATTTTGCTAAAATGTTTAAATCGCTTCCTCATTCTTTTGAAAGCGTAAACTGTAAAAAATTTGAAAACAATTTTTATTTTTATTTTTATTTTGAAACAATTTTTAAAACACGTGATTAAAATAGCAACATCAGTAGCAACTTCGACAAGGAAATTGCACTTCTCAATATACCGTAAAAACGGACAACAAAATCAGCATTGCGGGATAACCGCTTGAAAATTCATTTTAAAATTGACGGTTACTAAAGTTAATACATCAAAATATCATCAAAATAATTGGCATCAAAATATAATACCAATGAATTTTCATTCATCAAAAATGTCACAAGAATCTTCTCAAAGATAGGAAGGGATATCATACCCTAAACTTGTATTCATAACAAGTCAATGACACACGAATTCACCTGTAACGACCCGAAAATTTCGATCCCGAAATTTCCAGATAGTTAGTGAAAAGAAGAAAGAGAAAGAAGAAGAAATAGGAAACTCAAACTCAGAATCTCACATTCGCAGCGGATAAAATATAATATCACATAAATACTAGTTTTACAAAGGAAAACTGATCAGTACATTTACATTTTTATACATCAGAGTTACAGTCAATACACAACACTGGACAGTTTAAGTCAACAAGTCCTAACTATATAATAATATATCATAGTGGAAACTCTCCATACGTCCCTGCCATCCAGCTCGCCTCCTGAGCTCCAGAACGTCCTTACCTGAAAATCTGTAATACTCGGTCTGACCCGACCATTACATCAAAGTAACACACGGGTCAGGCTGGAAACCAGCGTGAGTAAACCCATCTAACATGAAATACAAAAGCATACAACATATATAAACCCGGGTAACTTATCAATTTACAACTTCTCAAGTTGTTATAACATTACTTAATCACAATCCCAATTGATTAATCATCTCTTAATTCATCAATCTCAATTAATCATCCTTGACTAATTAATCTTTAACTACATTAAGTAAATAATCTTAATTAAACTATATTATTAATCACCCTTGATTAATCGCATTCAGTAATTAACTACCCTTAATTACTTATTAAATTAATTACTCCTTAATTAATTTCTTTAATTAATCCTTTGATTAATTTATACAAAGTAATTTAATCTAAATTACTTTCACAATTCCATCATTATCCACTAATTACATCCAGTAATTATCATTAATTACTACACTGTGTAATAGTACTTCATTAATTACATTAAGTAATTATTGCCAACCAACAAGCGATTAATTAAACTTAATTAATTTAAATTAATCACATTAAACTCCATTAATTACATCAAGTAATTAATTTCCTAATTACTTCCATTAAGTAATAAATTTCACAATTGATTATCATTTAACTAATTATTTAAAATTCAATTTCCATTTTCATTTTAAGTTCAAACTTTAAAATGAAACTAAATTATCTTTAACCCATATGAAACTTGAAATTCATATGTTAAAGAATACTTCTAAAAGAAATTTAAAGATTTTAAACTAATTTCCTTTTAATCTCAAATTATTAATGTATACTTTAACTCTTCAACTTATTTACAATTTTTTTTACATTTTATAAACTTTATTTCCAAAACTTAAGATTCAAATCAAATCTGAATTTAAATTTAAAACCAAGTTTAAAAATAGATTCAAGTTGAATTTGAACCTAGATTGGAAAAAAAAGAGTTTTTTTTTTAAATTCAAATTGACTTGGTATTATTAAAGTGTAATTAAATAAATTGAAATTAAATGGAGTTTGAAATGTAGTAGAGAATTTAAACAGAGGTAAATCAGAATTTTAAATTTAAATTCAAATTTGATTTGAATCTTAAGTTTTGGAAATAAAATTTATAAAATGTAAAAAAAATTGTAAATAAGTTAAGAGTTAAAGTATACATTAATAATCTAAGATTAAAAGGAAATTAGTTTAAAATCTTTAAATTTCTTTTAGAAGTATTCTTTAACATATGAATTTCGAGTTTCATATGGGTTAAAGATAATTTAGTTTCATTTTAAAGTTTGAACTTAAAATGACAATGGAAATTGAATTCTAAATTAATAATTAAATGATAATCAATTGTGAAATTTATTACTTAATGGAAGTAATTAAGAAATTAATTACTTAATGTAATTAATGGAGTTTAATGTGATTAATTTAAATTAATTAAGTTTAATTAATCGCTTGTTGGTTGGCAATAATGACTTAATGTAATTAATAAAGTACTATTACACAGTGTAGTAATTAATGATAATTACTGGATGTAATTAGTGGATAATGATGGAATTGTGAAAGTAATTTAGATTAAATTACTTTGTATAAATTAATCAAAGGATTAATTAAAGAAATTAATTAAGGAGTAATTAATTTAATAAGTAATTAAGGGTAGTTAATTACTGAATGCGATTAATCAAGGGTGATTAATAATATAGTTTAATTAAGATTATTTACTTAATGTAATTAAAGATTAATTAGTCAAGGATGATTAATTGAGATTGATGAATTAAGAGATGATTAATCAATTGTGATTGTGATTAAGTAATGTTATAAAAACTTGAGAAGTTGTAAATTGATAAGTTACCCGGGTTTATATATGTTGTATGCTTTTGTATTTCATGTTAGATGGGTTTACTCATGCTGGTTTCCAGCCTGTGCCGGGTGTTACTTTGATGTAATGGTCGGGTCAGACCGAGTATTACAGATTTTCAGGTAAGGACGTTCTGGAGCTCAGGAGGCGAGCTGGATGGCAGCGACGTACGGAGAGTTTCCACTATGATATATTATTGTATAGTTAGGACATGTTGACTTAAACTGTCCAGTGTTGTGTATTGATTGTAACTCTGATGTATAAAAATGTAAATGTACTGATCAGTTTTCCTTTGTAAAACTAGTATTTATGTGATATTATATTTTATCCGCTACGAATGTGAGATTCTGAGTTTGAGTTTCCTATTTCTTCTTCTTTCTCTTTCTTCTTTTCACTAACTATCTGGAAATTTCGGGATCGAAATTTCCGGGTCGTTACATTTGGTATCAGAGCTGAAGGTTAAGCGAGAACCTTGGCTCTGGTGAGGGGTACTCATTAAGGAAAGGGTCAATGGTACCCTAGAATGAGTTGAGTGTATAAATATGAGAGAGCGTACTTGTTATTTTCTTAAATAAAGGTTTTTTTTAAAATGATTTCAAAAGTAAATGAATCTTATATAAGAAATAAATTATCTATTATATTAAGGAAATTGGTTGTAATATTAATTAAATTAAAAGTAATAATAAGAATTATGTAGTAATAGAATTACAACCAAATTGAAATTAAATTAAAGACAAGTTTGAAATGAATTCAAACTGAAATTAAATCTTGAAATTGGGAGAGGTTTCAGGATAAGGATAATCAACTAATTTATGTAATTAATTAAACTTTATTTAATGAGATTAATTAATGGATAATAATTGGAGTTGATAAATAAGAGGGAGTTACTTAATGAAGTAACTAGAGGTAAGTAATTTAAGGGACAATTACTTAATTATGGTAATTAAGAAATAAGTTAATTACCGAATGTGATTAATTAATGATGTGATTAATTTAAAGAAATAACAAATAATATTATTTAATGCATTTGAATGAAATGGTTCTATTTCAAACGAGAGTGGTTTGAAAATTAAAAAAAAAAAAAAATTTGTTTTGAATTAAAACCAAAGGTGGTTTAAAATTTTGTAACAACCCTGTATTTTGTAATTATTTTATTGTATATTTTAATTATTTTTAATGTAAGATTTTGATTTAAAAACTTATTTTACTTATTTGAAATGATTAAATTTATTATTTAAATATAATCTTGATTTTTATATGAGTTATAATTCCAAACTTGTGTAAGTTGAATATTTGCCTGAAATGCTGATTTTGGTCAAAATAGTCAAACTGTGACTTTTAACTTAAAATTTTAAAAGTTTAAAAATTTTAATTTTTTCTTTTATTATGAAAGTACATAAAATTCTAAGAACGCCACTTTTCGTTTCGTTGAATTTGGATGTAAATTGTGAAAGTTATACCCTTTACAATATTGTGCGTATATAGGGTTATTTAACAATGACTATTTTAAATTGTATAAATTACTTCTTCTTTGTTTATTTTAATATGTTATAATATGTTATATTATGTATATTTTTACTTTTTAAAATGATAATATAATTTTTCTAAAGTTTATTTGAATTTATTTCAATTTATAAAGCCTAGTTGGTATTTACTGCATTTTTCTTTATTTAACTTTCTATTTAATAAAAATTAAATTATTATTTTACCTTGAAAATGTTTTAAAACCATTTTTAATTCAAATTTTGTGTTTTAATATTTTTTTATGAAGTAATAAATTTTCCAAAGTCATTAGAGATCTTCTTGTAATTTTTATGTCAGGGTTGCTATTTTTAAGCAATTTCTTATTTCCTTTTTCTATTTTACTTAAAATAAATTTTTTATTTTATTTTATTCTTACTTAGTTTCGGTTTTAAATAACATTTTTGAGTTTATTTTGTTTTTATAAAATTAAAAAGAAAAGGAAATGCAAAAGGTTTAGAAAGTTAAGAGATCTTAAAAGCCTTGAATCATTCATGATAGCCACCTTATCACTTCATATCATCATCCACCACCTTGGCCACCACCATAGGCCGCTACCACCACCTTTTCCAGACCTCCCCACACCCCTCCATCTACTGTCCAAACCTGTACAAGTATGGCCAAGCCCCACTTGACCCAAGGCCGAGCCTTGTTGTGCTCAAAAACTTCATGTATGTTACCTTGACCAATTGTATGCTTCATGTTATAACCCTACCACTCCATACTCTTTCTAGCCGTGAGTTATGGTGCCAAACCTGAGCTATATCATCATCATGGATGAACCCAAGAACCTCCTAGGCCAGGCATTTGAATGGTTAAAGCAAGGTCAAGTAATCTATTCCTTTGTTGCTTCGTATTTTCATTGTTTCAACATTGTTTTGCGTTGAATATTTATGTGTGTATTGTCTTGTTTTGTTTATTGTTTACAAGACAAATATCAAGGCTCTCCATTCATTCAAATCAAAAGTCATGCTGTATCGTGCTTGTCATACTTTTGAAACCGCTCTTGTGTTTGTTGTTTTGGTCTTCAACTTGAAACAGTGAGTCTTTCTCACTCTGACATTTATACTTATGAGAAGTGAATTGATGACAAGTGTTTAGTAATAAAAAATGTTTTTGCAAGTTAATGATGATCATATGATATGCTATGCCATGTTATTACCATGTTATTACCATGTTAAAACTGTTAATTTTCACCTGACATCTGATATATGACTGTATATTGTGATATTGACATTGTTTATATTATTCCTGTATATGATCACAGTGCAAGTTCCCTGTTAGAATAGAAGCACTCTGGGCTGAAATGATAGGCCTGAGTTATTTTATTTAATTTATTTTAACTTGGGATTGCGGGTTTGAAATGATAAAACCCGGATTTTTCTTTGTAAATTACGGGTTGAAATGATATATTACCCGTATCACTTTACCTAGCGTAGAAAATTTTATACAGTCCCATAGTTAAAATATGCTTTTCTAAAAATTTTAAAATATTTTAGAAATTTAATTATTATAATATTTTGATTTAAAATTTAATAAAAATAAAATTTTTGTAAAATATTATTGATTTTCTGAATAATTGTAAGTGAAATGAATTAATGAAAAAGTTAGAAAATTTGAACGTAAGTTATTTTGGAAATTTTGATTTAATTATAATTGGAAATTTAATTGAATATGAAATTATGATAAATTTATGATAATTTGAATCTAAATGAATTTAAAGTGATTTTTATATCATATTAATGATTTTAATAAAGGTGAAATGTGAAATGAACGAATATTGTAAGTTGAAATTTTGAAATATAACTAAAACTGGAAATTTATGAAATTGACGTAAAGGCAAACTTTTAGTTAAGTAAATAAAAATAAAACTAAGTTATATTTGAGAATTTGAACTTAAGTGTTAAATTGAAATTTAATGTAATGGATTTTAAAAATTCAACATTGCATTTTAATAAGTGAATTATTATTAAATCTTGATTTTGAATGGAAATTTAACTTTATAAAATTATGAACTCGAGGAAAATTAAATGATATTATAAATATGAAAATGTATGATTTTATAAGTTAAAAATGTTTTAAATAAAAATATAATTGGTTGAGAAATTATATTGAATATTTGAAGTTAATTGACTGTATTTTTGAAATGCTATTAATTACAATGTAAATGATATTACAGCATTTGAAAATGCTGTAGTTGATGATAATGAACTAAAAAGCTAAATTGAATTAAAAGCTATTATAGCAATTTTTGTAAGTGCTATAAATTGTTGAATTTAACTAAGTTTATTCGAAATTTAAGTAAACCCTATTACAACATTTTAAAATGTTGTCTTTTGTTAAATTGAACTGTTTTGAATGTATTTTTCCGTTGCGTTTTCTAAATGCCACGAAAAGTGAATTTTCACTGCTTTGATAAATTTAAGTGAATAAATGAACTTTGGAAGTCGAAAATTTTGAAAATTTAATAATTTAATTACTAAACATAATAACTTCATTTTAATGATTAAAAATGATTTTTGGAATATATACTGTTTTGAAATATGGATTGAAATGATATTTTAAATTGAATAAAATGAATAATGATTTGAAATGAATGTGGTTTCAAAAAGATAAGATATTTTGATATATTAAATGATTGAAATGTGGTTTTGAAAACATATGATATTTTGATATATTAAGATGGTTTGAAAATGGAGTTTTGAAAGATATGATATTTTGATATTAAAATGATTTGAAAAGAAGATCCGAAAGATATGATATTTTGGAATGATTTAATCTTTATTTTGATAAAGATTTAGATTGAAAAGGTTATTTTATTTTGAAGTATAAAATATTGTTTTAAAGTTATAACTACGGGTTATAATAACGATTGGTTGTTAAAGAGACCGGGATCAGATATTGTCTTATAGCCGGCCAATACCGAAAACCACTTTAACAACTGTGTACGCGGTGGAGATTCCAGAATAAAGTAGGATGGTGGCGACGTTCTCGAGGTATATTACGTGGACCCAACTCCCGTGAGTTGGCATATATGACTTAAACAGGAGCTATATCGGGCTACACAAATGGTCGCACCCTTTCATCGAGCATGCTCCATCGGAAACCATTCTATTACTTTTTTGATTCGATATGTGGCGCCATTTTGATTCGGGGGTATTGTTCGAGGTGGGCGGAAGCTTCTGGCATGCCGTCACCACCGGTCCGGGAGTGCAAACGGTGTATCCATCCTGGCATTTCCTTGCGTGCCGTGTCATATCCTTATATCGAGCCCACTACGATTTTGGTTTTAAAGATCCGACCGCGTTAAGGTTCACCATCCCCTTAACGCTATTTTCTATATGATTATACTTTACTGATTAGACACTACCGTATATAGCGTATATTACTACATAGTAAATAGTTTAACGGATCCTTAGAGGATGGGCGGTCCCAAGCATCCTTTAAGTTACTGATGCATTTTGTTACTGTTCACTTGAGTTGATTTACAGTTTATAAGTATTTATGTCCTGACTCGAGGGTTTTGTATTTTGCTTTACGCTCGGGTCAGATTGATTGAGTTAGCATTCAAGATTCACCTTCGGCATTGGAGCTTTCCTTGAAGATCCAGCCATCTATTTTGTTTCAGTATCCAGTGGTTCAGTGATGTATCTGATTTGTACCTGATGTATCCTGTTACCCTTCTATTGTATCTTATTTAACTCTGATGTATCTTATATTTTATATAGTAGCTTCATGAACTACTATCTCTTTTTCTTCCGCTGCATTTTTGTGTACTCTGTGTCTGAGATCTGTGATTTTTATTTACTGTATATTCTAAGGTTTTCCAAAATTTTATTTACAACACGGTATTTTGAGCAATTCAATTCCGGCATGAGTGTCTGCCTATGCACTTATAATGGATGCGAATGGTTGAAAATACCTGGTTGTTACAGTTGGTATCAGAGCTTTGGTAGCTCTAGGCAAAACTCAGCATATGGAGTAGATGTAATTACAGAATCACTTTCATTTTAGTTGAATCGTTTTCTTTTGACTCGATTCCTTTGAATTTCAGAACGTTCCCTACAGTTCCAAAATCCATTCGTATCCCTTACTATTCATCTTCTTTTGACTCTGGAGCATTCCATAACTCCGCTTCGAATGATCTTTCTAGTGAGTCGGTGGTTACGCCAATTTCAAATTGAATTGAAAAAAGGGGAAAACTCCTTTACAAATAGCATCGATTCACCAAAGATTCTTATCTATCCTTGGTTTAGATGCTAATATCTTTTGTTATTCCAAACTCTAACTCTTGAGGTCGAATGTAGATTTACCCTAGAAAATCCACATCGATCTTATTCTTTAAGTCACGGTTGACCCGGTTAAGGTTGCCCGTGATTTATATAAGCTTATCCATCTTCCTATTCTGTTATTTAATCATGTCATCCTTGTTTCCAACTTATTTTTAAATCATAATCTCCTTTGATTTGTGTTAATCAAAAAAATTTGAATCTCTATCCTTCTTTGAAAATCTATTCATGTACAGTGTATTTGTAAACTAGTATTTAAAATTTAAAATGTTTTATAAATTGTGTTGTTTGAGTTGTTGATGTTGAGTTGGGTTTCTGATCGATATGTCTGATCAGCGCTATCGATAAGATTTCCAAAACACTTTGACAGAACAAACGGACACAATATATTTTAAAAAAAAATTTGGTTAATGAAATAAATTTTGATATATAAGTAAATTTATGGAACTTAATGAAATGAATTTAAAACAGGAATTTGAGGATTTAAATCCCGATTATTTCGAACTTTGGTTTAAAGTTTTAAAAGGTTATATTATTTAAAGTATTTTGAATAGAATTTGTTTTCAAAGAATTTTTAAAGGTTTAAAATTAGTGCTTTTCTCTTTGTCGCTGGAAAATAACTTCGGTGATGATCACGACATCATCGACGTTCATTTTCGAGTTTTGAAGTTAGGAGACTGTTCTGTAGTCTTGCTACAGCTTTGTTTTGGGAAATTAAATCGATTTGAATTTCTAAAATATGACTTGATTTATAATATATATATATATATATGATTGAAATTTAATTTGACATATTATATATGTATATATATTATTACTTATCTCTAAATGGTTTGAAGAAATCAGAAATTTAATTCTTAAATTTTATTTTAAAGAATAATTCCAAAAAAAATAATCAATCTATCAAAATTTTGGATGAATATCAAGCATGAAATGATCTAATTGGAAGGTTTATTTGTATAATACAATTTCATTCAAATATAACTTACCAAAATTTCAGAAGTTAAAAATGTAATTGGATAATATACAATATAAAAAAGATGTATAAATAAAATTTGAGTGGTTATAATGAATGCTATACACTTAAATTACAACTTATAAAACGATTAACAGAGTTAAAGAATAATAAAGGGTAATTGAATAACTTACAATAAAACAATGTTAGAAGAAGTAAGAATAAAATAAAGCAGTTATAATAAGTGTAAGTATATTTAACATCAGTGATGAATATATTGAGAGGAATAAATTTAACTTTAATTAGGAATAAAGAAGAATTAAATTTATTAAGTACAATGTGAGTGAAATAAATGATTATTTTTCAAACCCATGGTTTTAAAAATTGTTAATTTAAGAAAATTGGATAATAAGATAATGAAATTTGGGGTAGTTAAGATTTATTTAACTTGTGTAAGAATTTATTCTCTATTTAAGTTGAAATTTCCATGCTTTCAAATTTATTTCCTTATTTTGTTTTTCAAACTATCTTTTGGTTGTCCTTATTATCCTTATCTTGCTATAGACCGGTATAGGCATCTTTCTATAATCTTTCTATAATCTTGATAGACCTTTGGTAATCATTTTGAATCCACCTTTTTCGTGCTTGTGTTCTTGATTCTGGAGGATCTTGGAAAGATCACCTCCACCTTGTTAAACTTACCTATAACAAAAGTTATCAGGTATGACTTCAATCTTCTTGTCATCTTATCTTAATCCTATTTCACTCTATCTTTTCTGTGTCCTTCCATACCTCATTCCTTTTCGGGGACGAAAAGTTTTGAGTGGGGGAGAGTGTAACAACCCTGTATTTTGTAATTATTTTATTGTATATTTTAATTTTTTTTAATGTAAGATTTTGATTTAAAAACTTATTTTACTTATTTGAAATTATTAAATTTATTATTTAAATATAATCTTGATTTTTATATGAGTTATAATTCCAAACTTGTGTAAGTTGAATATTTGCCTGAAATGCTGATTTTGGTCAAAATAGTCAAACTGTGACTTTTAACTTAAAATTTTAAAAGTTTAAAAATTTTAATTTTTTCTTTTATTATGAAAGTACATAAAATTCTAATAACACCACTTTTCGTTTCGTTGAATTTGGATGTAAATTGTGAAAGTGATACCATTTACAATATTGTGCGTATATAGGGTTATTTAACAATGACTATTTTAAATAGTATAAATTACTTCTTCTTTGTTATATTTTATTTTAGTATGTGATAATATGTTATATTATGTATATTTTGACTTTTAAGTATTTTTAAAATGATAATATAATTTTTCTAAAGTTTATTTGAATTTATTTCAATTTATAAAGCTTAGTTGGTATTTACTGCATTTTTCTTTATTTAACTTTCTATTTAATAAAATTAAATTATTATTTTACCTTGAAAATGTTTTAAAACCATTTTTAATTCAAATTTTGTGTTTTAATATTTTTTTATGAAGTAATAAATTTTCCAAAGTCATTGGAGATCTTCTTGTAATTTTTATGTCAGGGTTGCTTCTTATTTCCTTTTTCTATTTTACTTAAAATAAATTTTTTATTTTATTTTATTCTTACTTAGTTTCGGTTTTAAATAACATTTCTGAGTTTATTTTGTTTTTATAAAATTAAAAAGAAAAGGAAATGCAAAAGGTTTAGAAAGTTAAGAGATCTTAAAAGCCTTGAAACATTCATGATAGCCACCTTATCACTTCATATCTTCATCCACCACCTTGGCCACCACCATAGGCCGCTACCACCACCTTTTCCAGACCTCCCCACACCCCTCCATCTACTTTCCAAACCTGTAAAAGTATGGCCAAGCCCCACTTGACCCAAGGCCGAGCCTTGTTGTGCTCAAAAACTTCATATATGTTGCCTTGACCAATTGTATGCTACATGTTATAACCCTACCACTCCATACTCCTTCTAGCCGTGAGTTATGGTGCCAAACCTGAGCTATATCATCATCATGGCTGAACCCAAGAACCTCCTAGGCCAAGCATTTGAATGGCTAAAGCAAGGTCAAGTAATCTATTCCTTTGTTGCTTCGTATTTTCATTGTTTCAACATTGTTTTGCGTTGAATATTTATGTGTGTATTGTCTTGTTTTGGTTATTGTTTACAAGACAAATATCAAGGCTCTCCATTCATTCAAATCAAAAGTCGTGTTGTATCGTGCTTGTCATACTTTTGGAACCGCTCTTGTGTTTGTTGTTTTGGTCTTCAGCTTGAAACAGTGAGTCTTTCTCACTCTGACATTTATACTTATGAGAAGTGAATTGATGACAAGTGTTTAGTAATAAAAAATGTTTTAGAAAGTTAATGATGATCATATGATATGCTATGCCATGTTATTACCATGTTATTACCATGTTAAAACTGTTAATTTTCACCTGACATCTGATATATGACTGTATATTGTGATATTGACATTGTTAAATTATTCCTGTATATGATCACACTGCAAGTTCCCTGTTAGAATAGAAGCACTCTGGGCTGAAATGATAGGCCTGAGTTATTTTATTTAATTTATTTTAACTTGGGATTGTGGGTTTGAAATGATAAAACCCGGATTTTTCTTTGTAAATTACGGGTTGAAATGATATATTACCCGTATCACTTTACCTAGTGTAGAAAATTTATACAGTCCCGTAGTTAAAATATGCTTTTCTAAAAATTTTAAAATATTTTAGAAATTTAATTATTATAATATTTTGATTTGAAATTTAATAAAAATAAAATTTTTGTAAAATATTATTGATTTTCTGAATAATTGTAAGTGAAATGAATTAATGAAAAAGTTAGAAATTTTGAACGTAAGTTATTTTGGAAATTTTGATTTAATTATAATTGGAAATTTAATTGAATATGAAATTATGATAAATTTATGATAATTTGAATCTAAATGAATTTAAAGTGATTTTTGTATCATATTAATGATTTTAATAAAGGTGAAATGTGAAATGAATGAATATTGTAAGTTGAAATTTTGAAATATAACTAAAACTAGAAATTTATGAAATTGACGTAAAGGCGAACTTTTAGTTAAGTAAATAAAAATAAAACTAAGTTATATTTGAGAATTTGAACTTAAGTGTTAAGTTGAAATTTATTGTAATGGATTTTACAAATTCAACATTGCATTTTAATAAGTGAATTATTATTAAATCTTGATTTTTGAATGGAAATTTAACTTTATAAAATCATGAACTTGAGGAAAATTAAATGATGTTATAAATGTGAAAATGTATGATTTTATAAGTTAAAAATGTTTTAAATAAAAATATAATTGGTTGAGAAATTATATTGAATATTTGAAGTTAATTGACTGTATTTTTGAAATGCTATTAATTACAATGTAAATGATATTACAGCATTTGAAAATGCTGTAGTTGATGATAATGAACTAAAAAGCTAAATTGAATTAAAAGCTATTATAGCAATTTTTGTAAGTGCTATAAATTGTTGAATTTAACTAAGTTTATTCGAAATTTAAGTAAACCCTATTACAACATTTTAAAATGTTGTCTTTTGTTAAATTGAACCGTTTTGAATGTATTTTTCCGTAGCGTTTTCTAAATGCCACGAAAAGTGAATTTTCACTGCTTTGATAAACTTAAGTGAATAAATGAACTTTGGAAGTCGAAAATTTTAGAAATTTAATAATTTAATTATTAAACATAATAACTTCATTTTAATGATTAAAAATGATTTTTGGAATATATACTGTTTTGAATTATGGATTGAAATGATATTTTAAATTGAATAAAATGAATAATGATTTGAAATGAATGTGGTTTCAAAAAGATATGATATTTTGATATATTAAATGATTGAAATGTGGTTTTGAAAACATATGATATTTTGATATATTAAGATGGTTTGAAAATGGAGTTTTGAAAGATATGATATTTTGATATTAAAATGATTTGAAAAGAAGATCCGAAAGATATGATATTTTGGAATGATTTAATCTTTATTTTGATAAAGATTTGGATTGAAAAGGATATTTTATTTTGAAGTATAAAATATTGTTTTAAAGTTATAACTACGGGTTATAATAACGATTGGTTGTTAAAGAGACCGGGATCGGATATTGTCTTATAGTCGGCCAATACCGAAAACCCCTTTAACAACTGTGTACGCGGTGGAGATTCCAGAATGAAGTAGGATGGTGGCGACGTTCTCGAGGTATATTACGTGGACCCAACTCCCGTGAGTTGGCATATATGACTTAAACAAGAGCTATACCGGGCTACACAAAGGGTCGCACCCTTTCATCGAGCATGCTCCATCGGAAACCATTCTATTACTTTTGTGATTCGATATGTGGCGCCATTTTGATTCGGGGGTATTGTTCGAGGTGGGCGGAAGCTGCTGGCTTACCGTCACCACCGGTCCGGGAGTGCAAACGGTGTATCCACCCTGGCATTTCCTTGCGTGCCGTGTCATATCCTTATATCGAGCCCACTACGATTTTGGTTTTAAAGATCCGACCGCGTTAAGGTTCACCATCCCCTTAACGCTATTTTCTATATGATTATACTTTACTGATTAGACACTACCGTATATAGCGTATATTACTACATAGTAAATAGTTTAACGGATCCTTAGAGGATGGGCGGTCCCAAGTATCCTTTAAGTTACTGATGCATTTTGTTACTGTTCACTTGAGTTGATTTACAGTTTATAAGTATTTATGTCCTGACTCGAGGGTTTTGTATTTTGCTTTACGCTCGGGTCAGATTGATTGAGTTAGCATTCAAGATTCACCTTCGGCGTTGAAGCTTTCCTTGAAGATCCAGCCATCTATTTTGTTTCGGTATCCAGTGGTTCAGTGATGTATCTGATTTGTACCTGATGTATCATGTTACTCTTCTGTTGTATCTTATTTAACTCTGATGTATCTTATATTTTATATAGTAGCTTCATGAACTACTATCTCTTTTTCTTCCGCTGCATTTTTATATACTCTGTGTCTGAGATCTGTGATTTTTATTTACTGTATATTCTGAGGTTTGCCAAAATTTTATTTACAACACGGTATTTTGAGCAATTCAATTTCGGCATGAATGTCTGCCTATGCACTTATAATGGATGCGAATGGTTGAAAATACCTGGTTGTTACAAATTTTAAAGTATAACTCGGTATGTAAAAGAAGTTAATATGTATATATGTGGATATACATAATATCAGAGTTGGTTTGAAATAAACTATAAATATTGAGTTTTGAATTTGGAATAAGATGTGATACCCAAGTGATAAGTTTTGAACTTATAAGTGAGAAAAATTATTAATGTGAAGTTTAGAATTTTGAAATGGAGAATTCAAGTTTGTGTAAGGTTAAACGGGATTGATTGAATTTAACTCGGAGGAAGTTAAATAAGTTTGAATAAACAATCTGATTTGGAAATTTCAAGATGAAATTGAGTTTTAATTTGGGGAGTTAAATGATTAATCTGAATTGGGAGTTTGTGTGATCTCAAGATGGGTTTGAGATCTGGAAATTGTAAATTAATGGATGTTTTAAGATGATTTAGATGATATCATCCTACTGTTGTTAAAAATCTTTAAGTTGTGAATTAGATTTGTTTAAATGAATGTGAAATGAAGTATGGTAATCCATTGTTGGGATAAAAGGTAAATTGATTTAAAGGAATTAAATCAACATTTGAAGTATTAACTCGAATTTATATAATTCGAGATGGTTTAAATTTGAAATTTGAAATTAGTTCAAACTGAATTTGATTTGAATTGATTGAAATTGTGATTGAAGATGTATGAGTATAAGATTCAAATGGAAATTTGAATTGGATTGATTTGAATAATTTGGAATTGTAATTAAAGTTGAATAGCTTTAAATTCAAAAGGAATTTGAATTAAATTTAGGAGAAAATCAAGAATAATTCAACTTGATTTGGAAATGGAGTTTGAAATTGAGGTTAGTTCAAACTGGAGTTGAAATGAATTAAAACTGGAACTAATTCAATTAAAATTTATTTGAATTAGTGGAATTTAAAATCAAGGTTGAATAAAGTTAAATTTGAAAAGAAACTTAGATTAATTCAACTTGAATTGGGGTTGAATCAATTTCAATAGAAATTGAAGTTATTTAAATTGGAGTTAAGTCAATTTAAATGAAAGTGGAATTTAAATTGAATTGATTGGGAATTGAACAGTTTTGACTCTAGACTATTTTTAATATAAATTGTTTAAATATAAACTTATTTTCCAAGCTATTCATTATAGAAGCAACCTTTCTTTTAAAAGCCAAACTATCTTATATTTGTTTTACAATTATTTTTGAAACTGTTTAACAATTTTTCAACTGTTTTACAGAACTAATTACTATCTTAATATTATTTTGCAATTATCTAAAATTTCTATAATTATTTTAACTATTTTCAAACTATTTTACACCTATTCTACAAACTAGTAATTATTTTCCAACTATTTATCTATTTTTAAAATTTTTCAAGCTATTTTCTTAATAAACTGGTCGGGGTTCAAATTGTTATTGTTTAAATACCCAATCGAGATAAGAATAGAGGTGATAATCCAAATTGGATTAAAGCAGTTGTAAATAAGTGAATGAAAATCAAAGTGAATGTGAATAGAAATAGAATTGATTTGGCTAATAACCAATAAGGATAAATACGTTGGGTGTACGTATGTTATTCTATTCGCATAGTGATTTGATCCAGATTCGAGCATAGAATTTCGAGATAGTTATATCGATCCGAGTGGGATTTTTCACTCGATTTTCGACGGCGAACCTGGATATGGATTATTGATTGGTTCTGGATATTCTCTATCATAGTTAGGCTATGCAAGGAGAATGACGGTTTCTGATCAAGAAACCAGATCTGTGTCCGCATTAGGAAGTCGGGTGGACGATACTAGTTCGGAAGTGATATTGTGTGATTGAATGAGCGATCAGATTGGTATGGCGTACGAATGATATGTGTACATCATACGGATTCGAATAAAAATGATATTAAAAAGAAGTAATCAAATTTGAATATTTGATTTTAGATAATAAAGTTATATATCTTTGTTATATAAGATAAAACTTCCCTTGTTGAATCTTTTGCCAGAAGAAAAGGGTTTTTGAAAATGTTTGAAGTATAAAAATAGTTTTATACAGGTTTGAATGATCCAAAGTTTTAAAAATTATATATATATATATATATGTGTATGTATGTATATATATGTACAAAGGATCATATGAGGATTTTGGAAAAAGGTTTTGGGAGCCTATGGATTTGGAAAGGCTTTTGATTTGTGGGTAAAATCAATATTGAATTTGGAAAGCCTAGTTGGAGAATTATCGATTTTGGGATAATCGATTTTGTGTAAAGGAGCTTTATATGAGATCATACTAGGTGTATGATTTAAAGATACTATATATGTATAGTATAAAATGTTTTGATGATGGCTCTGGGGAAAAAGGCGCTCCCTTGGAATGGACTTCTCAGGAGTACCACTGGGTGGTGCTGCCTTGAACCCCAAGGGGGTTCTAAAGTTGATCCTGTGAGGAGTCCGGACAAAACTAGTTCCTGAGGATTTTTGGGTAGCGAAAGTCGAGGGCGCTGATGCCTACAGGGGCATTTAGGTTATGCTGTGACGACAGTGTAACTCGATGTCACTGCGATCTACTGTGTGGACCATAGCGAAAATCGTGTGGAGGATGAGTACCAACGGTCTACACTTGATTTTGTCGGGAAGGCAACGCAACATCGGTAGACTGCGATCTATGGTCAAGTGGAGTGGAGAAGTTTCATTCTTTTGGCAGCGAAATTCGAGGGCGCTGATGCCTACAGTTATATGGGTTTTGGCTGTGATAGCTATGTAACCCCAGTTGTAGCTGCGATCTGTAGCGGGTTCCATGGTGTAATCGTGGGGCGTGGAGGCCTACAGTTATCTATGGATTTTGTCGGGATGGCAACGTAACCATCGGGTTAACTGCGACCATGGATGGGGTGATGATTTCCAGAGCATTCTCATCAAAGATATATCCTCTATTTTCAAAAACTGGTTTCTATATTTTCAATAAAAATTAATTTCAAAGTATTTTTACTGGATGTTGAAAATGTGTCTGCTAAGTACTTACATATTTTTAGTCCTACGCCTGATCAACGTATGACAGAATCTCTATGAGAACGAGGATGGACTTGTTGAAACATCGAGTTATAAAAGTATTTTTATAAAAATTATTTTGGCAATATTACATAAATTTTAAAGGTATTTGAAAAATGATCAAAGAATATTTTAACTTGTTTAAAAATATTTAATAAATTCTGTCTTCGTTCCTTTTCGATGACGAAAAGATTCTAAGGGGAGAGGAATGTGATAACCCAGATTTTCGGGCATTACATAATTGAATAATTATTTAATTTAAATTGAAATACTGATTTATAGATTGAAGAAAAAAATATGTGATAATCTCCATTATAAATTATTTATATTTGACAAATTGTTATTTTCAAACAATAATGATAATGGGCTGTTTTAAATATAGATAAATAAAACTCTAAGTAGAATTATTAATTACTAATTGAATTTGGGTTTATTTAAAATATATATGTATTGTTTGAATTGATTTTTAAATTTGATTGGACTTAAATTTGAATTCATATTTAAAATTTAAAAGAAGTATATCTTATATATAGTTTGATTTAAATAGTAGGATAAATACCAAAGCTTTATAAAACATTTTAGATAAATTAAAGACAAGTGTTAAGATGTTAATACCCAAACTAACAAAAGTGAATCATTTAGCTTAAAAATATAACAAATGTAGATCAATTATAATATAGTAGTGACATGTGTAAGAAAGTTAAGAAGTGTCATAAATTTGTCTTAAGAAAAAGATATAAGAAAATTTTATCTAATTTTATTTTCCTCTCATTTTCTTTTTCTATTTTCATCTTTCTAAAAAAAAGAACGATATGTAAATATTGAACTAGAAAAATAAATAAAACTGATCAAAGGCTTAAGCTTACATTGCAAACCATAGAAGATTAAAAAAAATCAAAACAAGTCAAGTCTTGAAACAGAACTGAGGAAATCAAAATTTAATCAAGCTTAGTAAAGATTCAACTCTTATACATCATGCAAGATCAACTGGGCAGAGATGAAAACTCAACTTAACCATTCAAGGAATCAACCAACAGGATCGTCTCAAACGAAATTCCAGTTTTAATCATCTCAGCCTTCTCTATTTACAGTTTTCAGGTGAGTAACCTATACATGCAGTAATTACTTAAGTTTAAGTGTGATCAAGGTTTGTATGATGATTTAAAAATGAATGCATGTAGGTTTGTATGAGGAATGTTCTGATGCATGTCTGTAAACTTATAGGACTCACACTGTTTTACATTTCCAGATTGAAATATAATTTCAAAATTCATAATTTACTTCTGTAATCTCTTATAGGTTGCGGAGTTCAAAATGGGATTTTATTTGAATATACAAACAAAATTTAAAAAAAAAAGAATTAGATTTAAAACTATCTGGAAGCTCAGAAGACAGTGGAAGTTGCAACATGGTTCAACCCTCTGTCTTTAATCTGTAGACTCCATGCATGTGGCATATGGTTGCATTAAATAAGTGATGTATGTTTGAAATGTGATTGCATGATGTTTTATGATCCTAAAGCAGGTTTGTGGTATGTAGTTGGTGTGTATATGTCTGGACATGATTATTCTTCTCTGTTTTAAATTTCAGTGATATAAACTTAGATTAAAAATTTATATCCTTCACACTGAAATCCCTTCTAGGCTGATGTATTTAAACAAAGATGGTTTGTTTAAAAACTAAACCAAGTTTTAAAAATGTTTTCAAGAATAATAAATATAGATATTTCTGGAAGAATGAAAAGAACAGGGAAGCATAAGTATTTGTTAAAATCAAATATAATGATCGGTTAAGATATACATATAATTCGAATTGCATTTCCAAATTAAGATTTTTAAAATTAAAATCTTGATTTTTAATGTTAATTTGGATGGCCAGTTCAAGAATGTCTAGGAATGGGTTATGGAGGGTTTCTCGGTGATCAAAAGAGTTAGAATTAATGGGGTTCCTTCTGGAGCTAGCTGAATGAGTGGGGTATTCGGCAAAAATAGTTGGTGGGTGGACGGGCCATCGTGGAGGCGGCGGTGGGTCGTAGAAGTTTAAAACCCTAGTTTTTGTCAATCTTATATCAAGGGATGCTGCGTTGTTTCTAAAGCATCGAGTTGGTTGGAAATTGAGAGGGAGCTGCGTGGGTTAATCATCGAGATGTGGCCGGAGTTTGGAAGGCACTGGTGGTAGGTGGTGCGAGATCGAGGTGGAGTTGGTCAGGGATTCAAGTTACAGTTTTCAACTGGATGGTCAATTTTCGATTTGCAGCTTGCGCTAGTGTTTTGAGAATGGGAATGGGTTGCCGCAGCGGCGAGAGACGTGATGAAGAGTTCATAGATGGTCGGAGGGGCGTCGTCTTGCGTGCACGTGCACGCGTGCATTTAGGTACCTGGGCGGCTGTTCGTTGTGGGGAAGAAGGAGATTTATCGGGTTGATCACGAGGTGGTTATGTGTTTGACTCGGAGCAGAATGAGTTGTGAAGTACACTTTTGGGTTCTGAGGAACTCTGGTGGAAGCATAGTAATTGACTCGAGTTTTTACTCGAAAATTTGGTAGGTTTGCTCGGAGCAGAGGGCTGATTGACTCAGAGCAGGGATAGGGTAGCTCGGGTAAAAATGTAAGAACAGGTTTTAGTACAGAAACCTGTTGATCTGGTTTTAAAATTTAAAATAAAATTTAAACCCTGTATTTAAATGGAAGCAAAGTTTTAAACTTAGTTTTCAATCTGAATTTAAATTTCACCAATGCACAAAAATTGATAAAACTTATCAATAGAAATCACGAAAATTGGTGAAGCACAAATTCTAGAAATCATCACAAGAAATCCAGAAAACATAAGTTCTAGAAATCTACACAAGAAATCCAGGAAACACAAGTTCTAGAAATCTACACAAGAAATCCAGAAAACACAAATTCTAGAAATCTACAAAAGAAATCCAGAAATCACAGAAAAAGGGAAAGAGGCCTATCACATGACGGTCCGAAGACCATGGGAAGCTACCCCATATGGATGAGTCGGAATCACCCAGATGAGGTCTAGGCTAACCAAAAAGCAAAAAGGTATGTGTGAATGGAATCACACAAATGGTGTCTAGCCTAACCTCGCAAACAAAAAGGTATGTGTGAGTGAAATCACACAAATGGTGTCTAGGCTAACTAAAAAGCAAAAAGGTATGTGTGAATGGAATCACACAAGTGGTGTCTAGCCTAACCAGAAAGCAAAAAGATATGTGTGAATGGAATCACACAAATGGTGTCTAGGCTAACCAAAAAGCAAAAAGGTATGTGTGAATGGAATAACACAAGTGGTGTCTAGCCTAACCAGAAAGCAAAAAGATATGTGTGAATGGAATCACACAAATGGCGTCTAGGCTAACCAAAAGCAAAATGGTATGTGTGAATGGAATCACACAAGTGGTGTCTAGCCTAACCAGAAAGCCAACAAAGAGACATCGCACAATTTCTAGTCTAAATCATAAAATGATCGTCATGATCAACGAGAAGTGTCAATTACACTAAGCTAGTAAATATAAAAGTTTAGTTTCATGTCCCATAACCACTTGCTTAACTTAAATATTTACGAACAAACTGTAGATCTCCACTAGAAAATTGTCACAAAAGGTTCAATCGAACAAGTCCAAGGGTTAACCGACGAAGTAAACGCAAGCGTTTCATACCACTTGTTTTACTAAGTCGTTTAATTCGATTTCTCATTCGAGTGAAGTAAAGGCTTGTATATACTAGTAGATTGGAAAACGGTTTAGGAAAAGAGCTTTGTAGTAAAATAGTTTTAAAATCGTTTGGAGAAAGGGGTTTTGATATTTACTACTAGTATAGAAAACCTTTATATTTTTAAAGTGACAATCTCAAAAATGATTGTAGAAACAATCAACCACAAGAATTCACATACAAAGATGTGAATAGAATCCAAAGAAATCGATATTAAGTTCTTCAAAAGGTATGTTCACGAAAATCCTGAAGAAAATGTCATCAAAGTTGCTAATAAATGATAGCAACAAAACGGGAATTAACAAGAATCGATTAAATTTGGAAACCAAATCAATTCACTAAAATTTACATTCGAAGACGTGAATAAAATCCAAAGAATTCGATTCCAAATCCGTCAAAGTAGAAATACTCAAAAATTCCAGAAATAGAAGTTATCAAAGTCGACATAAGTGATAACAACTAATCGGAAAAGGAGAATCGATTAACAATTGAAAAAACAAAGCAAAACGAGCATAAACGCATAGATGACTTCAACAAAATAAAAATCAAGTCAATGTCGAAGTCAACAATTAATGGCCACAGTCGAGTACAAAACGAATCAACATCATCGTCAAAGAATTCAACGGCAAACAAATTCAGAGTCTTGGAAATCAAGAAAGTAGCAATTTCACAAAAACAAAGTGACCGAAATCGAATGGAAATCAAGCCGAGGAAAACACAAAATATCAAGTTCAAAATCGCTGAGATTCGAACAAAATCAACATCGGCTAAATCAATTCAAAGCCGAAAACACAAGAACAAAATCCTCATCATCAAAAACTCAACTTGAGTTCGCAAAGCAAACGGAGGCCGAAGCCAAAATACTTTCACGAAATCAAAATCAAATGCACATGAATAAGCGTTAGGAATTCATCCCTAACAATCAAAGATAATCATATACAAAGATGAGAGATAAAACATCGAC
The DNA here is from genome assembly GCA_030765085.1 of Allium cepa. Lineage (NCBI taxonomy): Eukaryota > Viridiplantae > Streptophyta > Magnoliopsida > Asparagales > Amaryllidaceae > Allium > Allium cepa. Next base: position 923,708,585 of record CM060935.1, on the reverse strand, counting down.
AAATAGTTGTAACACATGTACTATCTAAGTTATGTTTTATATTTGTCCTAAACCCCAGGCTCTGATACTAAGCTGTGACGCCCCACCTCTATACCCACGCAAGCCAAGAACACTACGGTATAATGCTGTCAACTAGCGCGGAGAATAAGGCTGCTAAGGAGCGGCCATCCGTAGTTAGGCCTTACGCTAGTATTGGTTATCTCGATAGGAGTGGTATATATATATATTCTTTCATTTTTTTTATCTCTGATTCAACTACTCCCATCGACATACCCCAATTCAGTATAAAACGAACTACGATGGTTCATAATAGTTTGGGATAGTAAATATAATAATAACACGTGTGACGACCTCCCATGACTCCCGCACTAAACAAGGGAATGGTGCGCTGAAAGGTGTGCCAGGCAGCCATGGACGATAGTCAGGTAAAATAAAACAGAATAGTCTATCGTATTACTCACAGCGCATGGATAAAATACAATAGGAAAATATACATAGTGAAGCTCTATAGAACAGAAGTCTCATCACATCAACTCATAATAGTTTCATACAATCATCTGAATAGTCAATACATCAAGCCTCACTACATAACACTCAGAGTATCAAACAAACAGCGGAACATCCAGTACATATAGTAAGAAAACAATATGCAAAAGCCTCCAGCTCGTCTTCGTCATCAACAGCGTTGGTAGCCAAGAACAGCACCTGTCACCTGCTACCTAGTCTGCCCATCCCAACATGGATGAACAACCCAAGGTAATAAGAGTTGAACATAAAACCTTGAGTCAGACAACAGTCTTAGTGAGCAGTAAATTAACTATCAAACATTCCAAAAGAGCATAAAGGATAAAAGGAATAGGAACTCAACCATCCCACTCCACCTCATTCTACAGTGATAGCCCCCAGACCCACTAAGCATAAACAAGCATAGCAAAGGAGACAATCTAAGTAAAGTAATTATCACTCGAGTCAAGGTCGATGTTTTCCAAATACAAACCCCCAAGGCCTAAACCAAGATCAGATAAGCACCCAGAAAACACCGCTCTTGAGGCCGAACGATGATACAACCAAACATCCATGACTCTGGCTATCACTGTTATCATTGCTTTGAATTCACCGTTAGTTGAATGACCGCCTGTTAAGGGCCAATGGTAACCCCGGTTCTAGATAAACTCCGCACGTCATCGTGACCCGTGCCTAGGACTTACCTACTCTGCCCAGAGTACTCGACCACCTACCTGTAGTCTTTTGGGTGTCCCGACCACCTACCTGTAGTCGTTTTGGGCATCCCATGTACTCTTGCTTTGAATTTACTAGAACCTTCAACAACAATGAAATCCAAGCCTCCTAGTCATCCTCCTCGACGACTATTCTCATACTAGCCCAAGCTACCTCTCGAGCAATCCATTATCAACCAACTCGAACCATCCCTCGAATTATCAACATGCTTGGAATGATCCCGTCTGGATTATGCCAAGGCTACATCACATCATGCTTCGCCTCATCTTAACATAGAAAAGCTCCATCACAACATCGTCATCATATCCGTCCATATGAGCTTCATCATCCGCTACATATGCCACAAGCAGCTTTTCTCATCCCTTAGCCTCTCCCTTAGCTTTCGAACCATTTTCGACCATACTTGTCTAGATCCAACCATAAATCAACTAACTCTAAACAATCAATCAAGACAATCATTAATCCAAGCAATCAAATATTCAAACAAGGTTTAATAAGCAATTATACAAGGAAATGGCAATTTGGTAATTAAAGTGTCCAAATCTAATAAGCATGAATAATAGGCAAATGTCTCTACAACTTGATGAATAAACTTGCATAAGTTAACATGTAGTAAAATAGGTGTCAAAACTTCATAGATGATAGATCTACATGCATACTTAGGGAAAATGCAAGAAATCACTATCTTTAACACATAAACAAGCCACCAATCCAATATACTCCCTTGGGTCCGTGTGAGAGTTAACTACCACTCACCAAATCACCTAAACACCTCAAAAACAACCAACTCCAGATCTGGACAGCAAAGAACTAAGCTTGATCCGGCAAAATCTCACTTCAATCGATGAAATCTCTCTTTGTTGGATGAAGATCTTCAACTTTGGCTCTTGGATCTTCGATTTGATCTTCAATTTAGATGGAAGGAATCACTAGATTAGAGTGGAGAAAAGAAGTGAAGAAGTGTTGTAGTCGAGCTCTCAAAATGGCAGCACTTCGTCGCTTCAAAATCCGGTGCCAAAAAGTGAGCCAAACCCCTCTATTTATAGGCTGGAAACCCCATGAGTTGTTCGCCTCCATGAGTCGTCCACGACTCATCAAAGCCTACGACCCACGACTTAAGCCCCTAACGACCCAAGCCTTCGAACAACTTATCACCTATACGACCTAAAGACTTACACGACCTAGCGACTTAACTATATTGCCGACTCACGACTTAACGGCTTAGCCCTTCCCATGACTCAACAGGTACTACGACCACACACAGGAACAAATGACTTATCCTATGCGTGACCTAACTAAAACACGAGTTACGACCTACGACTCATCGGAGAGGCCGACCCAACTACCCAAGCCTTAATCACATGACCGACCTAATGACTCATCTATACTGCCGACCTAGCACCATCACAGCATCTCAACGACCTACGACCTATACCATAACCCATCCATGACTTAACTACACACCCTATCACCATAAGTCGTGTACGATTTAAGCCTTAGGTCCTATAAATCGTTAGCTCCTATAGGTCGGTCTGCTCTTAAACCGATCAGTACTTAAGTCGTTAGTCCCTATAAGCCGCTAATTCTGTTAAGTTGCTATCTCCTTAAGCCATTAGCCATCAACCCGCTAACCTTCTTAGGTCGTTCCAAAATCCCACCGACCTAACTGTCACACGACTTACCCCCTTAGGTCGGTAACTCCTAAGTCGCTCTTTTATGCCACTAGTTCCTTAAGTCGGCTAATTATTATCTCCTTAGGTCGCATACTATCTTAACTCGGTCGATACTTAGGTCGGTCAGAAACCCATAACTCGCTCACACGACCTAAGCTAACTTCCACACGAGTTAACTATCACGCAACTTAAGCTATGGTCGACTCATACTCTAAACGACTTAACAACATCAACGACCTAATGCAACTATTTTACGATTTATCGACACGTAAAATACGGGTCGTTACAACACGGATAATATAAATGCGGAACACAGTTAAAACAAAAAGTCTCATATATATATATAACTGATTTCAGTTACAATACATTTGACACAATACATATGATACAACTACAACAGTCTTCTCTGGAAGTTATATATACAAGTACATTATCGACTAATATACATGAATACATATCAACCTATACTATGACACGATAACTCTAAAAGATATGAAAAGTCTTCATAGCTCAAACAGTTACCCAAAGCAAGATATCTACAACCTGAAATAACTCGGGTCTGACCCGAGTATTAAATTCAAAAGAAAATAATACACGGGTCAGTCTAATTCAAACTCAGTTATTAGTGCACAGAAGCAATAATAAGTAAATAACAATTAGACGATAGTCAAAATAAATTTCGTCTATCCGATCCTTAAATAAAGAAATCGGATAACGATAAATATAACACGTAGCAGTGTTAAACAACAAATCAGCAAATTCAACCAAATCAGAATGCAATTCAGAATATTGAATTGAATAAACAAAACAGTTCAAACCATTGAAATATCAATTAAAATATTAATTCGAGTAGGGCTGCAGTACACGCACGCGCGCACTGCCTCGTCACTACAGCATATGGAATATGCAAAAGATCAATAAATCAAAACAAAATAGAATATCAATAAAATCAATACCGTGTGGTTGCAGTTCACGCTTGCGTGCACTGCCTTGCCATTACAGTGATGATGCACCCAATGAATACCGTGTGGCTGCAGTACACGCACGCGTGTACTGCCTCGCCACTATAACATGGTTTACACAAAAGCTCAGCAAGTCACAAGCAACTACAAAGAGCAACATCAAATTTGTATGAACAAGAGCACAAATAAACTAAAATGCTTTCCCAATTTGAAACTGCAGTTCGATACCATAACACGAGTGATGGCCGAAGATAATACAAAGTCGGGGAATCACATAACAACATCAAGGCCGAAGTCAACATGCATGCAACAAAGAAATGAATAATGCAAGCAAGACCAGAATGCTACTGCACAAGACAAAGGGGCAGGCACAAGTGGTATAAGATATGCAAGCTTCAAATGACACAACCTAATGCACCAGTGAACACTAAAGGAAATTGGACAATACCATCAAAATGCATGAACAAAACATGCTACAGGTCTTACAACATGGATGGACAGTCACATAATGAAATAGCCATGTTCTTAATACAGTGGACTATATGAAGAACAAGTATGCATAAACTTTTGAACAAGACTGCACATATGTCAAACACCCCAGACTCCAATTGCAATAACCAAGGCTATGATATGCAAACTCAGATGAACACATGGTCGAGGTCGAAGGGGACAATGCAAGTAGATTAAATGGGTGTTCAATGTAACATGGAGCAACAGAACATGTATACAGTGACCAGTGAACTACAAAATGGAACTGGACAGTGTAAACACATGAAGGCAAAGTGCAAATGAACTCGACAGTGAACCGGGCCATACCATTGCAAGTACACAGCAGTATGATGGTGAGGGCACCAAAATATGGCACCACAACACATATGAGAACAAACTAAGTGCATATAGACCGAGCAGTGTTATATATATACGCAATGAAAACATGTGCTAGTGGAGAGTGAATGCAACATGAACCAACAGTGGGAAAAAGGCTCGGACTCATGTCAGTGCACATATCGGACTACAATGAACAGGCAAAATGAAACAACAAAAACTTGAAGTGTGGATACAAGAAAACAGCAACTAGACCAAACCAAAGAGTTCATCACAAACACGCAATGAATCAGACTTCAAGATGACACAAAACATGTCAACAGGTGGAACAAAGAACATACTAACCAGTTAAACAATGCAGGTTCGGATTGAATCATGCACAAATATAGTCTCATCAAAGAACTTCAGTTCAAAACAATGCCCAACCCAGACGACACGATGCCCAGAATAAATGCAAAGACTGGTGCAACTCGATACAGCAACTACCAGAAGGAAGTCGAGACTAGCCAATGCTAACACGAAGTGCAATAAACTCAACATGTCAACAAGACCACATAAAATTCCAGAACCAAGATACAATTACAAAGTGCGTAGCATAATCAATGCAACCCAGATTCAAATTCAAGCAATACAAAGACAAGCTCGAACAATATCAAAGATCATGGACGACAAGTTAGGGAAAACACGTACACAAAATTATATGACCAAATTCAATTGCAAAACAGACCAAAGTGGCCACGAATTTCAACAGTGATGTGATAACCAAGCATGGCCGAAGCTAAATATTTAAGGAATCGAACCAAGTCAGATAAAAGACATCAACATCGAAACAAAGTCAGGGCCGAGGCGACCAAGTCAAAATCATCTCCAATATTAAAACAAAATCGAATGGCCAAGCAAAACAATTGAATACGATCGAAATCACAGAATTCGAACCTTAAATTAACTCGAGATATGAATAAGATGTGAGAAAACTCACCTTTGTCCGAAGCGAAGTCGAACTCGACCCAAAAAGAAGCGGCCAGGAGCAAGTTGAAGGAGCCGTCGATTGCCGAAGCAAGCAACGAGAACTGCACTCGATCGACCAAGACCCGGCTTCGAAAATAATCACGAAGCCCTAGTTTTCACGGAGGAATGAAGAAGAGGGGCCGCCATTATTTTTCTTTTGTTTAGGGTTTTCGAGCGAAAATGAGAAAGGGGTCGGGTCGAACGAAAATGAAGAAAAAGGAGCGGCTATTTACTTTTGTAAATTTTCACTGCCTCATAAAAACACGGGCCACTATCTAATTTTCAAAGCCCATCAATCTTTTTAACAATTTATAAAATAATTTTAATTCAAATTTAAAAACTTCAATTGGCAATAGCTAGGAAAAGTAATCATCCCAAGACGATAATTAATCGGTACGAAATACCGGGTTGTTACATTTCCTTACCAAGGTGTTGACATTGATGATATTGAAGTTGATATGGATCATAGGGATGAGGTTTCTCATCATTTCTTGTCTGATCACCTTACAAATTTAAGTGGATTAAAATCTAGCACATTAAGGCCACAAGCACGCCTTCTTCACTGCGCTTTCGTTCTCTCTCTACAACCTCGAATGGGAAGTTATGAATAAGTCTATAAAAGAGATTTTCAGGCCCTCTATTCCATCTACTCCAACCAACAAGTAAATTTGTAACGACCCGCTATTTTGGACCATTCAAATCGACAATAAAACCATACATATCCGACTTGAATAATTCAAAATACCGAATTGTTAATTAAAATTTGGCATAACTTAAAATATACAATAAATAAATAAATCATAGATCACAGGGTAATATAATGCAACGGAATAGATAAAGAATAGTAGTTCATGAAGCTACTATATACATTAGAGTTAGAAATAAATACAACCGAATAGTTCAAATGCAGTGAAGTCTCCAATGCAATAGATGACTTCTTTGAACCAATCAACTGGATGACTGAAAGGATAGATAGCTGGATCTTTAAGCAAAGCTCCAACTTCGAAGGTGAGTCTTAAATGCTGTATCACTCAGTCTGACCCGAGCGTAAAGCAAAACACAAAACACTCGAGTCAGGATTAACATTCTTATATCTATAAATCTAACTCAAGTGAAATATCAACTGAATATAATTTACTTAAAGGATGTTTGGTATAACCATCCTCTAAGGATCCATGGAACTATCTACACTGTAGAAATATACACTATAACACCGTGGTCATTCAAATTAATTTATACTTCAAAACCAAAGTATTATTTCCATTTCATATATATATATATATATATATTAAAATTTTATCATTTTCAGAGTTACGATTCAAATCAACTCAATTTCCAAATTCAAATTTAATTAACTCTCAATTCAGCAAATTTCAATTCAATTCAGTTTCTAATAAATAATTGCAAATTATATCGATTTCCAATACAGATATAAATCACAAAATAAACCATTCAAATTCCAATGTATTTCAAAGCCTTAATATTCACATTTTCAAAGCTAAATTTAATAGTTTCATATATCCTGATTTAACTTCATTATAATTTAGTCTTAAAATACTCCCTCATTTATTCAATATCATTTAAGTAACCTTAAATTACGTCTTACTAAGTATTTCCTTTAATTTATTTTAACATGAAATATTCATCAAGTCACTTAAATCCAAAAAAAATCCAGTTAAAATCATATCTTTAAATTTAAATTTCAATAGTTCCAAATCGATGTTTATTTACTAAAATTCTTAATTACATACAATTTCAAATACATTTAAATTTATCTTCCCAGCATTAAATTATTCAAATTATTACCAAAATCTATAAATTTAATAATACTTGAGCATATTATATATATTAAATCAATATCCATTTAATTTAATATTATTATTAAATCTATATATTATATTTCCATTTATATATAATATTTAAGAATCAATATTTATTAAAACCTTATATTTCTTTCCAAAACCATAGAAATTATTTCAAATTATTTATATATGGACCAACGGTGTTTGTATATAATTTCTTATCCTACGGTCAAATGATACGGATATTTATCATTTCAATCCGTAACTTAAATATATATATATATATATGGGTAGATATCCTTTCTACCCGTAACCCCAATTAATTTCAATGAAATCGCTTAGGTATATCCTTTCAACCCATAACGATTTTCTCCTATTCTAAAGTTCGTTCGGGTATGTATCATTTCAACCCATAGTGAATTATATACTAACAGGGAACTTGCAGAGTAGATATGACAATAATAATAACAGGCATATATCATCAATAACAATATAATATGAACAACAGGATATGGTGTCATATCCCATAGGTGAACAATTGCATATAAATGCATATTATATATATAACAAATTAAAAAAAATTAACAGTTAAATTTTAGCAACATATTTCAATTGTCGTTCTAACTGAAATCAAATTTAATAAATAAAAGAACGTTAACCGTGAGTGATTTCTTACCTTCGAGGTTAGAGATGAACGAGAATGAGAGGAGTTACGAATCCAAGCACGAATTCCAAAGTAAATCAGGATTTGTACAATTTGACGAGCAAAGCTGATAGATATGAATCGATGAGAATGAATAAATTAGCCCGATATAAATGAAATACATACATACATATATATATATATATAAAAACTTTCAAAAATCCATTTAAAACATATATTTCAAATTTATATCAAATTCAAACACAAATTAAATTAGATTATATATATACATATATGTATTTATAAATCTTTGTTTTTAAATAAAACCATATATAAGTCACATATCTGCGTAGTATAAATTGAAATAAATGAATATATATACTTATAATCAAATACGTAAACAACCTATATAGCCATTCTATGCAAATCTATATAAAATCAGTAACAAATTTTAAAACATGTACATATTAAAATCTATGTATATATAATACTGTACACAGTATATAAAATACATAAACTAGCATTTGTACCTTTATATAAACAGACATATTAAAGAATAACATATCAAACTTATGTAAACTTTATATATACACAAAATGTCATTTCTACTAACATATATACACTGTCAAACTCATATATTACTAACATTTTACATTGGAAAACAGACATAAATCATTTATACCAAAAATCTTTTTTTTTTCATAACATATTTTATAAACATAACATACCAAGCTGTTAACGAACATATTTTATATAAATATATACTCTGCCAAAATATATAATAATATTATAAAAGCTATATATTTTATATGCAGAAACCATATAGCCTACATATACCTAACACAAACAACTAATATATATAATAATTTGTGCAACATAAACTTATCCAAATATGCAGAAATCATATATACATACCGAAAAATAAACATGTGTTATGAAAATCTATTTCAAACTTATTAATAAAAACTTAAAATAACTAAGCAGATTATATATACGCTCTAAAACCAACTCACCAGGATACTTGAAATCTTGTATAAAATAAAATATACATATAAATCTATTTTTTAACAAACCTTTCGTATGCTTGAATATATATAGAGCTGCAAGTATAAGAAACAGACATAATATATAAAGAAATACTTACATATAAAGAATGAAAGAAGAGAGGAAACGGTTGTGGGTGGTCGAGCATGCGGTGAAGGCGTGGAGCAAAGAGGAATAAGGGGAAGAGTTTTTCCAGAGAATGAAAAGAAGAAGGAGAGATATGCTTATCATGGGCAATATATATGCGTTGTTCTTATATATATTTTTTCTAAAAGATTGAATTCTAGTGAATAGAGGAAATAAATTAAAACAAATATATATAAAGGTTGAATGCTGGTGAACAGAGGAAATAATTAAAACTAATATGTATAAAGATTGAATGCTAGTGAATAAGAGGAAATCAATTAAAATAAATATGTATAAAGATTTAATGCTGGTGAATAGAGGAAATCAATTAAAATAAATATGTATAAAGATTTAATGCTGGTGAATAGAGGAAATAAATTAAAACAAATATGTATAAAGTTCGAAAGCTGGTGAATAGAGGAAATAAATTAAAACAAATATGTATAAAGATTGAATGCTGGTGAATAGAGGAAATAAATTAAAATATGTATAAAGTTTGAATGCTGGTGAATAGAAGAAATAAATTAAAATATGTATAAAGATTGAATGCTGGTGAATAGAGGAAACAAATTAAAATATGTATAAATATTGAATGCTGGTGAATAGAGGAAACAAATTAAAATATGTATAAAGATTGAATGTTGGTGAATAGAGGAAATAAATTAAAACTAATATGTATAAAGATTGAATGCTAGTGAATAGAGGAAATAAATTAAAATAAATATGTATAAAGATTTAATGCTGGTGAATAGAGGAAATAAATTAAAACAAATATGTATAAAGTTTGAAAGCTGGTGAATAGAGGAAATAAATTAAAACAAATATGTATAAAGATTGAATGTTGGTGAATAGAGGAAATAAATTAAAACAAATATGTATAAAGATTGAATGCTGGTGAATAGAGGAAATAAATTAAAACAAATATGTATAAAGATTGAATGCTAGTGAATAGAGGAAATAATGTAAAATATGTATAAAGATTGAATGCTGATGAATAGAGGAAATAAATTAAAATATGTATAAAGTTTGAATGCTGGTGAATAGAGGAAATAAATTAAAATATGTATAAAGATTGAATGCTGGTGAATAGAGGAAATAATATAAAATATGTAAAAAGTTTGAATGTTGGTAAATAGAGGAAATAAATTAAAACATGTTAAAGTTTGAATGCTAGTGAATAGAGGAAATAATGTAAAATATGTATAAAGATTGAATGTTGGTGAATAGAGGAAGTAATGTAAAATATGTATAAAGATTGAATGCTGGTGAATAGACAAAGTAATGTAAAATATGTGTAAATATTGAATGTCGGTGAATAGAGGAAATAAATTAAAATTTCACAAAATTCAATTAATTTAATAAATAAAATCACTAAAATTTTGGGTCATTACACTCGCCCCCACTCAAAACTTTTTGTCCCCGAAAAGAAAGTAGGTAGGAGAATAGAACAACTAGAAATAAAGGTAGATTGAAAGTCAAGGGTAAATAATTAATTTAAAACTATATAAATTTTACTTGAAATATTCATTTGAAAACTTCATTTGCGATTCAGTTATCTTTAACACTCCAAAATTTTCAAAACTCATTGGAATTTAATATGTTTAACTAACACCTTTATACATATATGAAAGCTATTTGAAAACAATTATTTGCATCATTAGTTATATTTACAAAGAAGCTATTGAAAACATTAAATCCATAATTCATAAATTTATAATTTGTCTTTAGATACTTTTCAAACATTATTAATAAATCATTCACTTTAAATATGTTTCATTTAATTAATAACTTCAAAAATATTTATGACACTAAAATTTTCTATTAAACAATGAAGTATACAAATAAGCAATATTTAAAAGATTATATTCAAAAAGGAAAGAAGGTGGATTCGGAAAAACAGAATCAAGGTGAACAACTAAAGCTAAGAAGATAAGGTAGATTTAAAGAATAGAATCGAGCACGAATCGTAAATTTCAAACCATAAGAGTTTCAATTCCAAATATTAACACAAAATTTCTTTGTTGAAAAATACCTTTATAATAAAATACCTTTATATCGAAATAAATCTTTCTTTCAAAAATATTTTTATAACTCGATGTTTCAACAAGTTTATCCTCGTTCTTGCAGACTCTGGCCATGCGTTGATCAGGCGCAAAGCTAGAATTCTTCAAGTACTTAGTAGACTTGTTTCAACAACCAGTGAAAATACTTGAAAAACCTTTAAAACAGATATGGAAAGTACAATCCAAACAAAACAACCAAACCAAAACCTTTGTCCAACCATGGTTCGCAGATACACAATTGTTACGCCTGGGTCCCCCAGGAAACAATCCATATCCGTAAGCTTTCTCAGCCCTGCGAGTTACGCCATGATGACTAGTAGGGTGCAGGATACACAATGGTTATGCCTGGATCCCCCAGGAAACAATCCCTACCCCTACGCCGTCTCAGCCAGGCAGTTTCGCTACTAATCGCGACCTACACAGATTGCAGGATACACAATGGTTACGCCTGGATCCCCAGGAAACAATCCGTACCCCTAGGCCAGACTCAGCCAGGAAATTTCGCTATACAGTCGCGAGAGAGAGGAAAAAAAACCATAGGTTACGCCACGGTGGGAACATTCGAGTATCACATCCGGAAAACCAAAAATCAGAGAGAATAATATCGATAGAATGAATCCACGATGTGGCCACAAAGCGGATATCAAGCAGAAGGCACTTTCCATATCTTTACTTCGAAAATATATATCATATAGTACCTTTCCAAATACTTTCAAATATCATACTTATATAAAGTCCATTATATATAGGATTCCTTTTTCAAACCGAATACTTTCCAAATCAATAGTATATCAAATCACACTTATATAGACTTTGATTATATAAAATTCTCTTTCCAAAATTGAGTACCTTTCAAATCAATAGATTTCAAATCAACTTCATACTTATACAAATCCATTTTATATAAGTTCGACCACTCCCAAATCAAGTACTTAATAATATAAGGTTCTCAATTTCAAATTATTTCAATGTCAATTCAGTTTCAAAATCATAAATGATTTCACAAAATTTTCTTCCAAATTAAATATCTCAATTTCAAAGTTTCCAAAATAATAGGTTTAGAAAATTATACCAGTTTCCAAATTAAAATAATTCAAGTCAATTAAATTCATTTCCAAAATCACCGTATAAGTACTGGTTTTTAATTTCAATTTAATTTCAAAACCAAATATTTTCTCAAAATCAATTATACTCAAAATGGTTTCCAAATTTATAATTATCCCTTTAAAACCTTTAAACTATTTATTTCTATTTGAAATATCCAATTTACCTTTCTGAAAACAATTATTTAAAACTAATTTTTTTTTTTCAAAACATTTCAAAACTAAATTCCATATTAGTATAATTCAAAATAGTCATATTCATTTACTTAACAAAAGGTTTCAAACTTAAACATACAAAACTAAACTTATATGCTTTATTAATTATTTTATCCTCTTCAAAATTTCTTAGCTTTGAAAATTTAACTCGATTTGGAAGTGTTCGAACATTCAAAATGGTTAGGGAAATCAAATTTCTAATTTAAGAGTAGAAAATCAACAATAAATCAAATTCAATAGATAGGATTATACCAAATTAAATCCGAAACTCGAGGACTGAACACCGGCCTCACTTAAATTGTTTCAAATATATACATATATCTTTCGAAAATATCAAATTGCTTCGGAATTTGAAATCAAAAAATGTTTTACAAAATCACTCTCATAGCTAAGCTATTAAAGTGGCCTCTCCCTCACTTTGAAACTTGAAAATCAATGTCGATGATGCGTGCACTCATCACCGAAATTATTTTCCACCGACATAAGTAAGTTCTGGACATCAATTTTCTTGAAAACTTCTTTGAAATTTCTTCAAAATTATTGGAATTCATTTGAACTCATTTGAAACATTTCTTATTTGGAAAATACCTTTAAATCGTATTATATTTATATATTTTCCAAAATCTTAAAACTGATTTCAAAATACCGGAACTCAATTCTCGAATTTCAAATTTAACCCTTCAGTTATAAATCATTTTTATATAAATCAATTCCTTATAAATTTCCAAAATTTCAAATCCTTTCAAAACTTTTATATATAGAATAACTTTTCTTATTTGTTTTTTATATATAGATATATAATCCTTATCGAAAACATTTTCACTTTTTACATAGAATAAAATCATAGTTGGCAAAATAATAATTTCGATATATAAAACAATTTCAAAAATACAAACATACCCGATTATTCAAAGGGTGATTCAAGAATGGATTTCAAAGCAAACAGAGATTCAAATTTCATATCAACATAAATATCTTAGTTTGAGAACTCAGCTAAGAAAAAGATACATTAGTTCACCGAATGCAACCTAACAACTGCTGAAACAAACAGATCCACAGAATACCACCCTACATAAACAAAGCATCGGTATTAATTCTACCGGGAGGGACTTCAACGGGTCCAGAACACTCCCCCTCAATATGGCCCCAACTTCTGCATTTCTTGCATAAATGCACGACACGCCCATCCTCCCTAACGAACTGCGGAAACGCAGCCTTCCTTCCATACTTCCTCACAGGACGATTCCTGGCTATATGCCTAGGCATCCTGCAGTGATAGCAAATGGTTGATTGGTCGACTGATGCAGTGGGTGCAGCTTTTGCTTTCTTCACCTTCTGGCAGCGATTAGGAAAGTTCCCCATACTACGGCATTTAAAACAGAAGATCTTGGATCGATAACGCTTGCCCTCTTTCTTCTTTCCTTCATCTCTCTTCCCACACATGGCTGCATAATGTCCCTTCTCCTGACACCGATAACAGATGACATGGTCATAAGGACCAGGTCCCGCCCTTTCCCTCCATAGCCTTTCCCACTTCTCTATTGCTTCCTCCTGTTCCTTACGGGCTAGTGCTCTTCGAGCTCGACGAGATGCTTTCTGCTTTTCCGATTTTGCCATCTACAAAATAGTTTGGAGTCCAAAATCAAACAAGATAGAGGTTCTAAATTTTAAGGGAAAACTTGACCAAAGGAAGTTTCAAAACAAAGTGGAATGGCATGAACGAAGGTGAGGAAATGCAAATTCAAAATAGACGATGGATCTACTTCTATAAATCGCGGGCGACCTTAACCGGGTCAACCGTGATTTCAAGAATATGATCGTTGCGGAATTCCAAGGCCAATCGACATTCGATTGCCAGAGATAGAATTCAGCATATCAAGATATAGCAGCATCGTAAACCGAGGATACAAAAATCTTCGGTGAATCGATGCCAATTGTAAAGGAGTTTTCATCCCCGTAACAAAACATTCAATGGAGTTATGGGATACTCCAGAATCAAATGAATGTAGGTAGAAAGAGACAAGAATGAATTTCGGAACCGAGGGACATTCCAAAATTCAAACGAAATCGAGTCAAAAAGGAAGAGATTCAACTCGAACGAAAGTGATTCTGTAAATAAATTTACCATATATGCTAAGTTTTGCCTAGAGCCAAAGCTCTGATACCAACTGTAACAACCCGCTATTTTGGACCATCCAAATCGACAATAAAACCATACATATCCGACTTGAATAATTCAAAATACCGAATTGTTAATTAAAATTTGGCATAACTTAAAATATACAATAAATAAATCAATCATAGATCACAGGGTAATATAATGCAGCAGAATAGATAAAGAATAGTAGTTCATGAAGCTACTATATACATCAGAGTTAGAAATAAAATACAACCGAATAGTTCAAATGCAGTGAAGTCTCCAATGCAACAGATGACTTCTCTGAACCAATCAACTGGATGACTGAAAGGATGGATAGCTGGATCTTCAAGCAAAGATCCAACTACGAAGGTGAGTCTCAAATGCTGTATCACTCAGTCTGACCCGAGCGTAAAGCAAAACACAAAATACTCGAGTCAGGATTAACATTCTTATATCTATAAATCTAACTCAAGTGAAATATCAACTGAATATAATTTACTTAAAGGATGTTTGGGATAACCATCCTCTAAGGATCCATGGAACTATCTACACTGTAGAAAATGTACACTACAACACCGCGGTCATTCAAATTAATTTATACTTCAAAACCAGAGTATTATTTCCATTTCATATATATATATATATATATATATATATATTCAAATTTTATCATTTCCAAAGTTACGATTCAAATCAACTCAATTTCCAAATTCAAATTTAATTAACTCTCAATTCAACAAATTTCAATTCAATTCAGTTTCTAATAAATAATTGCAAATTATATCAATTTCCAATGCAGATATAAATCACAAAATAAACCATTTAAATTCCACTGTATTTCAAAGCCTTAATATTCACATTTTCAAAGTTAAATTTAATAGTTTCATATATCCTGATTTAACTTCATTATAATTTAGTCTTAAAATATTCCCTCATTTATTCAATATCATTTAAGTAACCTTAAATTACGTCTTACTAAGTATTTCCTTTAATTTATTTTAACATGGAATATTCATCAAGTCACTTAAATCCAAAAAAATACAGTTAAAATCGTATCTTTAAATTTAAATTTCAATTGTTCCAAATCGGTGTTTATTTACTAAAATTCTTAATTACATACAGTTTCAAATACATTTAAATTTATCTTCCCAGCATTAACTTATTCAAATTATTAACAAAATCTATAAATTTAATAATACTTGAGCATATTATATGTATTAAATCAATATCCATTTAATTTAATATTATTATTAAATCTATATATTATATTTCCATTTATATGTAATATTTAAGAATCAATATTTATTAAAACCTTATATTTCTTTCCAAAACCATAGAAATTATTTCAAATTATTTATATATGGACCAACGGTGTTTGTATATAATTTCTTATCCTATGGTCAAGTGATACAGATATTTATCATTTCAATCCGTAACTTAAATATAAATATATATATATATATATATATATATATATATATATATATATATATATATATACGGGTAGATATCCTTTCTACCCGTAATACAAATTAATTTCAATGAAAATCGCTTAGGTCTATCCTTTCAACCCATAACAATTTTCTCCTATTCTAAAGTTCGTTCAGGTATGTATCATTTCAACCCATAGTGAATTATATACTAACAGGAAACTTGCAGAGTGCAGATATGACAATAATAATAACAAGCATATATCATCAATAACAATACAATATGAACAACAGGATATGGTGTCATATCCCATAGGTGAACAATTACATATAAATGCATATTATATATATAACAAATTAAAAAAAATTAACAGTTAAATTTTAGCAACATATTTCAATTATCGTTCTAACTGAAATCAAATTTAATAAATAAAAGAACATTAATCGTGAGTGATTTCTCACCTTCGAGGTTAGAGATGAACGAGAATGACAGGAGTTACGAATCCAAGCACGAATTCCAAAGTAAATCAGGATTTGTACAATTTGACGAGTAAAGCTGATAGATATGAATCGATGAGAATGAATAAATTAGCTCGATATAAATGAAATACATACATATATATATAAACTTTCAAAAGTCCATTTAAAACATATATTTCAAATTTATATCAAATTCAAACACAAATTATATTAAATTATATATATACATATATGTATTTATAAATCTTTGTTTTTAAATAAAACCACATATAAGTCACATATCTGCGTAGTATAAATTGAAATAAACGAATATATATATTTATAATCAAATATGTAAACAACCTATATAGCCATTCTATGCAAATCTATATAAAATCAGTAACAAATTTTAAAACATGTACATATTAAAATCTATGTATATATAATACTGTACACAGTATATAACATACATAAACTAGCATTTGTACCTTTATATACATATTAAAGAATAACATATCAAACTTATGTAAACTTTATATATACACAAAAAGTCATTTCTACTAACATATATACACTATCAAACTCATACATTACTAACATTTTACATTGGAAAACTGACATAAACCATTTATACCAAAAATCTTTTTTTTTTCATAACATATTTTATAAACATAACATACCAAGCTGTTAACGAAACATATTTTATATAAATATATACTCTGCCAAAATATATAATAATATTATAAAAGCTATATATTTTATATGCAGAAACCATATAGCCTGCATATACCTAACACAAACAGCTAATATATATAATAATTTGTGCAACATAAACTTATCCAAATATGCAGAAATCATATATACATACCGAAAAATAAATATGTGTTATGAAAATCTATTTCAAACTTATTAATAAAAACTTAAAATAACTAAGCAGATTATATATACGCTCTAAAACCAACTCACCAGGATACTTGAAATCTTGTATAAAATAAAATATACATATAAATCTATCTTTTAACAAACCTTTCGTATGCTTGAATATTTATAAAGCTGTAAGTATAAGAAACATATATAATATTTAAAGAAATACTTACATATAAAGAATGAAAGAAGAGAGGAAACAGTTGCGGGTGGTCGAGCATGCGGTGAAGGCGTGGAGCAAAGAGGAATGAGGGGAAGAGTTTTTCCAGAGAATTAAAAGAAGAAGGAGAGATATGCTTATCATGGGCAATATATATGCGTTGTTCTTATATAATTTTTTTGAAAAATTGAATGCTAGTGAATAGAGGAAATAAATTAAAACAATTATATATAAAGATTGAATGCTGGTGAACAGAGGAAATAATTAAAACTAATATGTATAAAGATTGAATGCTAGTGAATAAGAGGAAATCAATTAAAATTAATATGTATAAAGATTTAATGCTGGTGAATAGAGGAAGTAAATTAAAACAAATATGTATAGAGTTTGAAAGCTGGTGAATAGAGGAAATAAATTGAAACAAATATGTATAAAGATTGAATGCTGGTGAATAGAGGAAATAAATTAAAATATGTATAAAGTTTGAATGCCGGTGAATAGAAGAAATAAATTAAAATATGTATAAAGATTGAATGCTGGTAAATAGAGGAAATAAATTAAAATATGTATAAAGATTGAATGCTGGTGAATAGAGGAAACAAATTAAAATATGTATAAAGATTGAATGCTGGTGAATAGAGGAAACAAATTAAAATATGTATAAAGATTGAATGTTGGTGAATAGAGGAAATAAATTAAAACTAATATGTATAAAGATTGAATGCTAGTGAATAGAGGAAATAAATTAAAATAAATATGTATAAAGATTTAATGCTGGTGAATAGAGGAAATAAATTAAAACAAATATGTATAAAATTTGAAAGCTGGTGAATAGAGGAAATAAATTAAAACAAATATGTATAAAGACTGAATGTTGGTGAATAGAGGAAATAAATTAAAACAAATATGTATAAAGATTGAATGCTGGTGAATAGAGGAAATAATGTAAAATATGTATAAAGATTGAATGCTGGTGAATAGAGGAAATAAATTAAAATATGTATAAAGTTTGAATGCTGGTGAATAGAGGAAATAAATTAAAATATGTATAAAGATTGAATGCTGGTGAATAGAGGAAATAATGTAAAATATGTAAAAAGTTTGAATGCTGGTAAATAGAGGAAATAAATGAAAATATGTTAAAGTTTGAATGCTAGTGAATAGAGGAAATAATGTAAAATATGTATAAAGATTGAATGTTGGTGAATAGAGGAAATAATGTAAAATATGTATAAAGACTGAATGCTGGTGAATAGAGGAAGTAATGTAAAATATGTATAAAGATTGAATGTCAATGAATAGAGGAAATAAATTAAAATTTCACAAAATTCAATTAATTTAATAAATAAAATCACTAAAATTTTGGGTCGTTACAAAATTGGATTAATATCATATTAGATGAATTTCAAGACATCACAATCCGTAGAAAATATAAGACCATTCATTACGGTGCTTATATTATGCGTAACCTTCTCAACTTTGGCATTCCATGTGGTTTCTCCATATACACTTCTTTTTGTAATTCCCTTTTTGGGAATGCATTATTTACATCAAGTTGTCTTATTTTTCATCCATTATGCAATGCTATGGTGAGGATTATTCTGATTGTTATGGTTTTAACTACTAGGCAGAAAGTCTCTACGAAGTAAAAGCCATATTGTTGTGTATATCCTTTAGCTACTAGTCTGGCTTTATACCTTGTAATGCTACCATCTAAATTTCTCTTTAGTATATATGTCCACTTGCGTCCTACTAAATTTTTATGCTCTGGTAGAGGAACAAGAATCCAATTTTTTTTTTTCATATGTGCATTGTATTCTTTATCGATAGCATGTTTCCATTCATTGAATTTCATTGCCTGCTCATATGAAGTCGGTTCCTCAAACTTTATTGCTGCAGTGTAGACTTTTGATTTAAATATGACTCTTTTTGCCCTGGCTATCAAGTAGTGTTGAGTCTTTGCGGGCATTTGCTGAGGAGCTGAATTAGTGCTGAGGGGGATCAATGCTGGATGATTGAGATCCTTGTCCTTCATATTCTGCATCCTGCATCTGATGTTGTTCATTATGAGAGATGTATTCTGGAGTCTCATGAGCTAATATTGAACAAGATATAGTGTGTTGTGAGCCATCTTTGTCTTATGCCACTTTATTAAGGCTTTTATCTTGAATGTCTTGGTAAATCAGTATTGCAGGAATTGATGTCCTAGTATCATATGTCTTTTGTTTAATCTTGATAGTAGTGTCTACAAAGGGATTTTTTTTCATTACACACAACATGCCTTGATATTATTACCTTAACTTTGCTAGTTAAGCATTTGTATAACATTTGATTGTTGATGTAGCCTAGCAAAGTGTATGGAGTTGATCTAAACTCCATCTCATGAGCATTATAGGGTCCGGTGCATGGGAAGCGTTGAAATTCAAAGGTCCTTAGACTTGCATAATCTGTTTTAATCTAGTGCATAACTTCTATTGGACTCTTGTACTTTAGAACCCTTGTTGGCAGCCTGTTGATCAAATATACTAAGATGCTAAAGTCATCTGGCGAGAACTTTAGAGGCAAGGATGCTTGAGTAAGCAGTGAGAGCCCTATTTCCATTATGTATCCGTGCTTACTCCCAACCAGTCCATTATGTCTTGAGGTGTAAGGGTCGGTAATCCTATATATTATTCTACTTTTCTGACAGCATTTTTTGAGTGGTTTAAATTATGTGCCTCCATCAGTTGCAATACCCTTAACTAACAGTCTGTCTGTTTTTCTGTTGTGTAATAAACTGCAACACTGCATTATATGCCACTAATTTTTTAGGAAAATAAGTCCAAGTAAATCTTGAGTATGCATCAACAAAAGAAATATAATAATTAAAGCCATAATCAGAATTAATTGGTCATGGTACCTATAGGTCAACTGCTACTAGTTCCAATGGTTTACTATACCTCATAAGCGCGTCAGAAAATAAAGCTTAGTTCCAATGGTTTACTAGTTCCAATGGTTTACTATACCTCATAAGCGCGTCAGAAAATAAAAGAAATGGATATTTTTGAAATAAAGCTTGTATTTAATCTTATCTAATATTCTTGGGAAGTTTAAAGATTTTAAAGTTCAATTTAAAATATGTTTAATTATAATTGATTTCTAAATATTATATTTTATTTAAATCAAGTTTAATGATTTAGAATTGGATAATCAATTGTAATAAAGATTTATCTTATGTAAATAGGAATTTTGATTTTAAAAAAAAATTAAATTTGGAAAGGTAATTAAGATAATTAAATTATTAACCATTTAAAAGTTATTAGTTAATATAAAGGTGTTAATTAAGATAATGGTTTCTTGTTTAAGTATCTTTTTAATATAATAAATTAAACAATCATTTAATTAATTTTAAATGATTAAGTTAAATAATTAATTTGTAAGATAATCATTATGGGTTAATCTTATATAATTACTTGGGAAGTAATTAAGTAATTAAGTGGTTAATTATTTAAGGTAATTAAGTAAAAGATAATTACTTCATGAAAAGTAATTAAGTAATGTGATTAAGAGTTAATCACTTTAGTTATTAATTAAAGAATTAATTAATAATTAGTGAAAGATTTAAATTATTTGGTTAATGATTAATTAATAAAAGGATTAAGGGTAATTAATTAAGTGATTAATTACATGTTAAAGTAATTAATTAAGAAAGAAATTTAATTAATGAAGCAATCATTATTTAATGTAAATAATTAATTAATTGTTAATTAATAATTTAAGATAATTTATTTATAAATAAGTTTTAATTACTAAATCTAATTAAAGTAATTAATTAAATATGATTAATTAAAAGTAATTAATCAAGTAGGTTTAATTAAAAGTAATTAATTAAACATGATTAATTAAAGGTAATTAATCAAGTAGGTTTAATTAAAAGTAATTAATTAAATGTGATTAATTAAAAGTAATTAATCAAGTATTTAATTAAAAGTAATTAATCAAATATGATTAATTAAAAGTAATTAATCAGGCGTAATTATCAGGATAATTAAGAGATAATTATCAGGATAATTAAAGAATAATTAATCAAGGTTGATTAATTTAGAAAGTAATTAAGAGGTAATTACTTAGTATAATTTGGAAGTAATTAATCAGGATGATTAATTAATATGGTAATTAAGTAATAATTACTTAAAGTAATTAAGTGATAATTAATCAGGGAAGATTAATTGAAATGGAATTAAGTGATGATAGTTAATTATTTAAATTGTAATTAATTAATGAATAGTGAAATGGATTGAAGATAATCCAAGTATTTAATTTAAGGATTAATTAAATTAATCAAGTTTGAATCAAACTTGTTTATGAATGATTAATGATTGGATGATATATCATTGGATGAGTTAATGATATTGGTTGTTGGATGACATTGATTGATGGGTGATGATGTGAATATGCTATATCTGAATGTGATATATATGCTGCTTTGTGATATGTATGGATGCATGTGATAATAGATGATTATCTATCTGTGTTGTGAATACATCCATTTATGTTTAGTGATATTTCTAAATATCTATTGTTTAAATCCCTTAAGTACAACTTGGACATTAAAATGGCGTTTGGTTTCGATGAGACCGGGATCGGGTTTCCATATTTGGATATCCGAAAACCACATCGATTCCAATTAAACGTAGGTCGTTAATCCAAGTGGAGCAAGTGAAGACTCGAGGTGTAAGGGCTATACGTCAGTATAACTCTGTGGGTGATTCCGTAATGAGTTTGACGGAATAGTGCTTATGGATTCGAGATGATGAATCAGAGTGCAAGGGCTATGGTCGTTGACTCTGAGGGTGATTCCAAAATGAGTGCAACGAGATAGTGCCTTCGGTTTCGTTCGAACCCGGAACGAACTTGTATGGGTTGAATGCTTTCAGCACATCGTCAGGAGGACGATGAGCATTCTAAGATAATTGGTCCTATAAAGGTAATCGCAGCCTCAAGCCTCATCAACCGGGAATGGCTAAAACAGGGGAGGTGCAACAAGGCTTCGTGGGTCGCTCCCACTGGAGAGCAAGATACATCCCTATCTAGAAGTCCCTTTATATTTCGGCTGTGTGGGCAGTTGGTCTACAGCCAACTGCGGGGTGGTCTTGTTCGGGACTGTTCAATAAGGAATGGTCTCGGCCTTGTGTTGCAGGGGAGTTAGGGTGGCTCCTCGGTACGGTGATCTAGGCCACGTACTATGACGGGCGGTACCCCAGTAGCCCTGCCATTGTTGGAAACCCATTTTCCCTACGAGACCCTACGGTTTTGTTTGTATTACCCACTTTTGTGGCTAGTAGCTGGAATTTAATAGATGTAACAATTTCGGCTATTTCATATTTACTTGAAAACCCTAGACACTATTATAATATCATTGGATTTCCTATCAAATGTTTTGGTTAGCGTAAGGTAAAAACTTTTCCATGTTTATGTGTGGGAAGTCTTACGTGATACCTTTTGTTTTCAAAGGATTTTCTAAAGTTAAGCAATCTTAAACCGTTTACTCACACCAGACCCCTGTCTGACCCGAGAGTTTATTTTCTGTTTTATTAAACTCTTGGGTACTCATATTATATATGAGTAGTCAAGTGATTCAGGTTATCTCTTGACGAATTCTGGAGGAGCTTTGGAGCAAGAGGCTTCAGCGAGTAGATATAGTTAGAGTTTCCGCTGTGTGTTATTCTGTATGATGTCTTGTATTGTATTAGACAGAATGTTATAACTATCTAAATTAAGATGTATAGTTGTGTACTCTGATGTATATGATACTATGTATATGTTCTATATTATATTTAAATCGTTCCGCTGTGAGATTCTGATGTGTTGTTTTCTCTTTCTTCTCTTTCTTTTCTTCTTCTATCCCTTTCTTTCTTAATTAGTGATGCGATTTTCCGAGAGTGGAAAGTCGAGTCGCTACAGCTGGTATCAGAGCATTAGGTTGAGTCAATACCTAGGCTCTGGAGTGGTGTCTATCTTGAGGGAGCGTACTTGTAATTTATATATATATATATATATATATATATATATATATATATATATATATATATATAACTACCTAATCTGTTGGGTTATCTGTTCGGATTTTCCAACATTGGTTATAAAGGTAGATAAGGTAGGAGTGTGTGGAACACGACTACCTCTATTGGAAGAGGTTTATATGTTGTGGTTGGAGGTGTTTATCGAGATTGTAGACCTAATGCTATCTCGAATAAGTTTTGATGGATTGTAGAAAGGATTTCTTTGAGTCCAAAGGAAGTATTTTCAAGGATTTTTGGCAAAATTGGGTGTTAGTTTGGTGTTTCAAGAAGCTTGTGGTTAAGGAAGATCTTTGGTTTAGCTGTATCATTGAAGTGAAGTTTGGAAGTAGCAGTATGGACCTATTTCTTCGATGATTCAGTAATCTTTGGGATTCTACTATCAGCAGACCAGGCAGATAGTGAAAGCTTATCCATTTTTGGGAGGCTCAGCAGAGCGAGATATTTGTTGGAAATGATCTATCAGTTTCTGATAGGTAAGCCATTCTTGAAGATTGGTCTCGAATAGGAAAAGCTGTTCTTGTTAGGGAGACAGTTCTTTAGAATCAGAACTGAGTGGAATCGCAAAAGTGACTTGTGATTAGTTTGGGAATCTTGGAGTATTCTTGGTTTGAAATTGAGGGATCTCATATAGGGGTAAAAGCTATGGATGTAGACGGAGGTTTTCTAGATGTATTTGGATGAATTCAGAAGTTGACCTGAATCGGAGATTGAGTTTTCTTATCAACTTGGAATTCAGGAGTAATTTTGATGGTTCAACCATGTAGTGGGATGACTCTTGGAGCGAGAAGAGTTTGGTGAGGCAGCTCAAGATTCTTTGGAGAAGGATTGATCATCTTATTCTAAGTTGAGATTTTGCTGGAAAGTTTTGACCAAGTGGAAGGGTCACTAAGGTTTTTATGAGTCAAATGAACTGTGTATGGAGAAAGATTTTTCTTGTGTTCTTCGATAGCATTCTTATCTGCTCTAGATCAGAGTTGTGAAGCGGAAGCGAGTTGGGAATTATTCTAGTGGGAGCAACCGGATGTTGCAGTATGGGATTTCTACAGGAAATTCAAGTATGAAGAAATTTCTGTATTTGGAAGGTAAGGTTGTCAAGTGCAACTGTTTGGCTATTCCAGATAAGAGAGGTAGGTTTGAAGTCTATTGATGTTGGTGGAATAGAGTTGTATTTTGGATTTCAGCAAATTGTTTTTGGGAGAGCCATTTTGTTGAGTAGGACCTGGAGATTTGGTTTGAATTGGTGCTGATGTTTCTTGAAGCAATCAGCAAGGGTTAGGCTGAACAGGAATATTGAAGGTGACTCAGAGCATCTGAAGAGTTGTGCAGTTAAGAATTGAGGAGATTTGGAATGTGCAGTTAGAGTTTGGATATTGACTTGGTTTTATCCGATTAAGGGAGATATAAGATTTGGGTAAAACTGGAGGGCTAGTTCCAGAAGTATTTTGAGATTTCCTGTGTTCTCTGGAGATTAGATTTTGATCTACAGGATGGAATTGCCAGTTTGGATAGCTGGAATTCATTATATTTCACATATCTCTGAGGAATATGTGTATGATTCTTTGAGTGATAGAATCAGCAGTTCAGAGGAATCTGGTAGTTGAGCTGGTTTTGAGTTTAGTCTGATATCTTGTTCAGATTTGTAGGATCAGATGAGGAAGTTATAGGTTTTGGTAGTGTAGTTACTTAAGATTTGTAGAGCGAGTATTCCAGTATAGGTACTTGGAAAACTCTTGATAATATTAGTAAGTTCTATTCAGAATTTTTCTGGATAGATAAAATTATTTGTTTGAATTGGTTGCTGTGATTGGTAGTGTATGATTGATTGTATGGTTGCTAATTTAAATTTCTTTAACTGGGTTATTAAATTATCTTTGCTTTTAAATTTCAGGGACGAAATTCTTTTAGGGAGGGAGGAATGTGACGACCCGGAATTTTGAGCAATATCAATTTAATAATCTTTGATAATAATTAAATTGATTTGATCATTTTATATTATAAATTGACAAGTTAAGATTATTTCAAAGGCTGAAAATAATAATTTGTTAATATCTATAAATATTTTCTTTGCAATATAAATAAGCAAGATTTAATTCTTTTGAAAGTTTATAATAATTTGATTTGGAAACATTTATTTTGGTAAATAAGAAGTTTTAATGTAATAAAACTTTATATTCAAATTGTAATATATATGAATGTATATATTGTGATTTGATATTTGTTTTAAAATTTAATTTGGAAATTAATAAATTTAATGTTAGAATGTTTCTTTTTGAAATGTGTATATATATATTTGCATATATATTTGAAATAGAAAATTATTAATTTGAATTTAATAAGAGTTTTCAAACTTGAATAATTTAGTTTTGAAATTTGAAATGATAATTTGATTTATACTTTTGGAAATGATATTTAAGATTTAAATTAAAAGTTCATTTGTTTTAATAATCTTTCATTTTTAATAAAAGATAAATTGTTTTAAATTTTTTATAAAGAGTTAAAATCAATTTCTCAAGTTTTAATATATAATACCATTACAATTTAATTCAAATGCATAAATAAAGTTATAATTGTTAACATGAATTCACTTTTATATATGTATTGAAATCCAAAGCTTATTCTTATAAAATAAATACATCTTATAATCATGTAAACATTTCATAAATATTTATATAAGCTTAAAATAAGTTATTAAGGATAAAATAACATTTAAAAGAAACATTAATAAAAACAATAATAACACTTATAAAACACTTGTTAACATTTGATTTATGTAGGGACATTTGTAAACTTAGAGGTATATGTGTAAGTTAGCTAAGAATTTGGAATGACAAATGTCTTTCTTTTGTAAACTTAAATTAAAATTTTGTTGTAAAATTAAAAGGAAAGATTTATTCTTCAGCCGAAAAACATTTTTTTCTTCAAACTCAAACTTAATACAAAACAAAGTTGAAAAGAAGTAAATATTGAGATCTGTAGAAAATCTGGAAAAATTGAATCAAAGGAGGAAATCTGGAATTCAAATTCTCCAAAGAGCTAGAGATTAAACATCAACATATAATTCAGTAATCAGCAGCATTCATATGTAAACTTTAATAGACAAATTCAGATTCAACAACAAAAGATCTGTTTTCAACATGCAAGAAATTTGGAAGAAGCTAATGGAAATTTATTCTAAAACCTGGAAACATGCAGTTCTGTCTTCTCCCATCTAAGGTGAGTAAACGAATTTAAAAACAGTTTAAACTCTGGTTTTCAAATTGTTTTTATGAATGAATATTGTGATATTACTTGAATGCCTCGGTTAAAATTGAATGCATGTTGGAATGATTGAATATTTGATTTACTATGCTGTTGAAATGGACTCTGTATGATATAAACAGACTTGGATTTCTTAGTAAATTTAATAATTCAATTTTGAATCCAAATTTGTTTATGATGTGTAAATAAAGATTGTTTGTAATCATATAAGCTATCATTTAAAAATAATTACAAGATTTTAAATTGAATAATTTATTATTAATAGTTGAATTTACAGTACACTTTCAATTTGGGTCAGAAATTCATGAATTCAATTTTTAATTTTGGATTCATAATTGAATTGCAAATAGAAAATTTTGATTTGTAATACATGAATCATAATTTTTAATGGGGAAATTAGTGAGCTATTGGGATTTAGCTGTTTGCATTTTTCTGGCCATTTCTCGGCGAACTTCTGAATTAGGGTCGGCGTGGTTGAGTAGGGAGGTAGAGGGAGTGTTGGTGTTCAGCAGAAAAATGCAGAAGAAATTTTTTTAATTGTTAAATCAATGGGAATGGATCGACATAGGGTTTTATGCCTGAGTTTTGGACGTCGTAGTTATTTGAGTTCCGCGGCAACGTGGAGTAACCGGTGATGATCGCGGTTGTTGCCGAAGGTTAGGGAGGTTGTGATAAAGCTTCGGAAGTGGCGGTGAGGCTTCTCGACGTTTGTGCCGCCGTTGATGTTGGTTTGCTGGTAAGGGTGTTTTCAAATTATGGGTTCGAAGGTCATTTTTCGAATTCTGAGCATTTTTGATTTTCTGGGTTTAGTTTGTCGATGACGAGGTTGAAGACGACTTGGGGATGATCGGCGTGGAGTTCGCCGTTGATCATTGGCGTCGTGCACGTTTATGTGCACGTTTATGGGTTACTGCAAAAGTTCTGGGGAGAAGAAGGTGGAAGACTCGAAGATGGTCTCGGGAGTTTTGGGTTATTTCTCGAAGCAAGGTAAGGTTAGGGGAAACTCGAGGATTGTCGCGTGATATTCTGAGGTTGACTCGAGTTGTGTTGAGCGTATCTTGGGCAGGAATTTTAGTTTGGGTTTTGTCTGATGATTTGAATATTGCAGTTATGTTGAAGGGTTTGGAAACAAAGGAACTGGTTTTGGAAAAGATTTATAATAAAAGTTGAATTAGTTTTACTTATAAAACTATTTGGTTTCAAAATAAATTTTAAACAAGCTTTATATATATTAAAATATGATTGTTTTTAAAAAAAAGAAATGGATATTTTTGAAATAAAGCTTGTATTTAATCTTATTTAATATTCTTGGAAGTTTAAAGATTTTAAAGTTCAATTTAAAATATGTTTAATTATAATTGATTTCTAAATATTATATTTTATTTAAATAAATTTTATGGTTTAGAATTGGATAATCAATTGTAATAAAGATTTATCTTATGTAAATTGGAATTTTGATTTTAAAAAAAAATTAAATTTGGAAAGGTAATTAAGATAATTAAATTATTAACCATTTAAAAGTTATTAGTTAATATAAAGGTG
The DNA here is from genome assembly GCA_030765085.1 of Allium cepa. Taxonomy (NCBI): domain Eukaryota; kingdom Viridiplantae; phylum Streptophyta; class Magnoliopsida; order Asparagales; family Amaryllidaceae; genus Allium; species Allium cepa. The sequence goes on along the minus strand of CM060935.1, from coordinate 923,679,906 downwards.
TTAATTAAGATAATGGTTTCTTGTTTAAGTATCTTTTTAATATAATAAATTAAACAATCATTTAATTAATTTTAAATGATTAAGTTAAATAATTAATTAAATAATTAATTTGTAAGATAATCATTATGGGTTAATCTTATATAATTACTTGGGAAGTAATTAAGTAATTAAGTGGTTAATTATTTAAGGTAATTAAGTAAAAGATAATTACTTCATGAAAAGTAATTAAGTAATGTGATTAAGAGTTAATCACTTTAGTTATTAATTAAAGAATTAATTAATAATTAGTGAAAGATTTAAATTATTTGGTTAATGATTAATTAATAAAAGGATTAAGGGTAATTAATTAAGTGATTAATTACATGTTAAAGTAATTAATTAAGAAAGAAATTTAATTAATGAAGCAATCATTATTTAATGTAAATAATTAATTAATTGTTAATTAATAATTTAAGATAATTTATTTATAAATAAGTTTTAATTACTAAATCTAATTAAAGTAATTAATTAAATATGATTAATTAAAAGTAATTAATCAAGTAGGTTTAATTAAAAGTAATTAATTAAACATGATTAATTAAAGGTAATTAATCAAGTAGGTTTAATTAAAAGTAATTAATTAAATGTGATTAATTAAAAGTAATTAATCAAGTATTTAATTAAAAGTAATTAATCAAATATGATTAATTAAAAGTAATTAATCAGGCGTAATTATCAGGATAATTAAGAGATAATTATCAGGATAATTAAAGAATAATTAATCAAGGTTGATTAATTTAGAAAGTAATTAAGAGGTAATTACTTAGTATAATTTGGAAGTAATTAATCAGGATGATTAATTAATATGGTAATTAAGTAATAATTACTTAAAGTAATTAAGTGATAATTAATCAGGGAAGATTAATTGAAATGGAATTAAGTGATGATAGTTAATTATTTAAATTGTAATTAATTAATGAATAGTGAAATGGATTGAAGATAATCCAAGTATTTAATTTAAGGATTAATTAAATTAATCAAGTTTGAATCAAACTTGTTTATGAATGATTAATGATTGGATGATATATCATTGGATGAGTTAATGATATTGGTTGTTGGATGACATTGATTGATGGGTGATGATGTGAATATGCTATATCTGAATGTGATATATATGCTGCTTTGTGATATGTATGGATGCATGTGATAATAGATGATTATCTATCTGTGTTGTGAATACATCCATTTATGTTTAGTGATATTTCTAAATATCTATTGTTTAAATCCCTTAAGTACAACTTGGACATTAAAATGGCGTTTGGTTTCGATGAGACCGGGATCGGGTTTCCATATTTGGATATCCGAAAACCACATCGATTCCAATCAAACGTAGGTCGTTAATCCAAGTGGAGCAAGTGAAGACTCGAGGTGTAAGGGCTATACGTCAGTATAACTCTGTGGGTGATTCCGTAATGAGTTTGACGGAATAGTGCTTATGGATTCGAGATGATGAATCAGAGTGCAAGGGCTATGATCGTTGACTCTGAGGGTGATTCCAAAATGAGTGCAACGAGATAGTGCCTTCGGTTTCGTTCGAACCCGGAACGAACTTGTATGGGTTGAATGCTTTCGGCACATCGTCAGGCGGACGATGAGCATTCTAAGATAATTGGTCCTATAAAGGTAATCGCAGCCTCAAGCCTCATCAACCGGGAATGGCTAAAACAGGGGAGGTGCAACAAGGCTTCGTGGGTCGCTCCCACTGGAGAGCAAGATACATCCCTATCTAGAAGTCCCTTTATATTTCGGCTGTGTGGGCAGTTGGTCTACAGCCAACTGCGGGGTGGTCTTGTTCGGGACTGTTCAATAAGGAATGGTCTCGGCCTTGTGTTGCAGGGGAGTTAGGGTGGCTCCTCGGTACGGTGATCTAGGCCACGTACTGTGACGGGCGGTACCCCAGTAGCCCTGCCATTGTTGGAAACCCATTTTCCCTACGAGACCCTACGGTTTTGTTTGTATTACCCACTTTTGTGGCTAGTAGCTGGAATTTAATAGATGTAACAATTTCGGCTATTTCATATTTACTTGAAAACCCTAGACACTATTATAATATCACTGGATTTCCTATCAAATGTTTTCCGGGAGTGGAAAGTCGGGTCGCTACAGTAGGTGATCCACTCGAGTATTGTTAGGTTCGTGAGTTTCTGGTTGTTCTGGAATAGCAGGTTGCTGTTTTTAAAACCTGATTAAGGAAATATAGGTTGCAAAACTTAACTTGAATTTGAATAATTGAAGGTAAGCTCTAAATATTATAACAAGTCTGATAAAAGAAACAAGTGGATAAAGTTAAAACCTGTTGTTTTAATCAAGCTTTAAAATGTAAATTGAAATTTACTTTCAAATTTAAAAGTTAAGATGATTTCTATGAAAGTAAATTAACATAATTAATGTTTGAATTTTAATATAAAAAGAAAAAAATGCTTTGATTAAATCAAAAGTTTTTAGTAATATCTTAAATTAAGTTTTCAAAATTATATTGAAAATGAAAGTTTAAACTAGAAAATTTAATTGTTTTAAATTTTAAATTGGATTTCTAAATGCCTTATTTTCAAATAAGATTATTATTATGATTTTGAAATCCAAATGGGATAAGTTGATTAAGTTGTTAAAATTTGATTTATTTCAAATAACTTATGTATAAAGATAAATAATGTTAAATTATTTTGATATGGATTTAAGAATACTTAATTAAATATGATTTGTAATTTAGTAAAGAATTAATTAAGATTAATGTTTTCTTAATTAATTAAGGATTTTTAAAAATATTAGAATTAGTTAATTAATTGTTTAATTAATTTTAAATAATTAGTTAATTATTTATTTAATTTTTAATAATCACTTAATTATGAATTAATTAAGTGTAATTACTTAATAAAGTAATTAATGGTTAATTGTGAATGCAATTAAGGAAGTTAATTACTTATGGAAGTAAATAATGATAATTACTCATGGAGTAATTAGTTGAAGTGATTATTGGTTAATCACTTAATGATATCAATTAAAGAATTGATAAATATAATTGTTGAAGTTAATTAATTATGAAGTGATTAATTAATTAAAGAATTAAGAATTATTTAATGATGAAGATAATTGTTAGTTTAGTGATTAATTAAGGAAGTAATTAAGATTTATTAATGAAAGTAATTAGAGATAATTACTTATGTAAGTGATTAAGAGTTAATTACTTAATTATTTTAGTTAATTAATTAATGTGATTAAGTAATTAATGAATAAGTTTAACTTAAGATTAATTACTAAGTGTAATTAATTATAATTGTAGTTAATTAATAAAGTAATTAATTAAGGATTTATTTATTAACTTAAGTGAATAATAATTACTTAATGAAGTAATTAAAGATTAATTAATTGGATTAATTAATCAGGTATTAATACAATTAAATTAGAAATTAATTAATTAAGAAGTTCATTAATTAAAATAAGTAATTACAAATTGTTAATTACTAATTATGATTAATGAGTTGATTAATTATAAGATAATTAGTTAATTAATCAAAGATTTATTAATTAATAAGAATCATTAATTAATTTATGTAATTAATGATATTAATCAAGGTTGATTAATAAAAGTAATTAATTTAAGTGTGATTAATTAATTGTAATTAATTAAGGTTTAATGTGATTAATTACGATTGATTAATAATGAAGTAAATGTATGATCATTAATTATTGTAATTAATGATAGTAATTAAAGGGTTAATTACTGAATATGGTTAAGGATAATTACTTGAATGTAATTAAAAGATAATTAATCAAGGAAGATTAATTAAGGAAAATCATTAGAGATGATTAATTTATTTTATTCGGAAAAATAAATAATGAAGAAGGATTTAAGTAATCCAAGTGATTAAGAGTTAATCAATTCTGTTATGGACGAATGATTGAGCTTGGATGGTGGATATTGGATGTTTGATTAATATGGGTTGATTGATTAATATAGGTTAATTAGTTAATATTGGATGATCAATATTTTGGTGATGCTATTGGATGTTTGATTTTGGTTGATATTGGTTGATACTGGATATCTTTGTTATGTGATATGCTGCTTTGTGAAGATGAATATTGTTATGAATCATCTATTGTGATAATATGGTTCATCTATTTGTTTATATATCATCCTGAATATAAGTTTAAATTGTTTAAACCCTTAAGTACAACTTGGACATTAAAATGACGTTTGGTTTCGATGAGACCGGGATCGGGTTTCCATATTTGGATATCCGAAAACCACATCGTTTCCAATTAAACGTTAGGTCGTTAATCCAAGTGGAGCAAGTGAAGACTCGAGGTGTAAGGGCTATACGTCAGTATAACTCTGTGGGTGATTCCGTAATGAGTTTAACGGAATAGTGCTTATAGATTCGAGATGGCGAAGCAGAGTGCAAGGGCTATGGTCGTTGACTCTGAGGGTGATTCTAATAATGAGTGCAACGAGATAGTGCCTTCGGTTTCGTTCGAACCCGGAACGAACTTTTATGGATTGAATGCTTTCAGAACATCGTCAGGTGGACGATGAGCATTCTAAGATAGACGTGTCCTATAAAGGTAATCGTAACCTCAAGCCTCATCAACCGGGAATGGCTAAAACAGGGGAGGTGCAGCAAGGCTTCGTGGGTAGCTCCCACTGGAGAGCAAGATTTTCCCCTGTCTAGAAGTCCCTTTTTATTCGGCTGTGTGGGCAGTTGGGTAACGACCAATTGCGGGGTTGTCTTGTTCGGGACTGTCCAGTAAGGGATGGTTCCGGCCTTGTATTGCAGGGAAGTTAGGGTGGCTCCTCGGTACGTTGATCTAGGCCACGTACTGTGATGGGCGGTACCCCAGTAGCCCTGCCATTGATGGAAACCCATTTTCCCTACGAGACCCTACGGTTTTGATTGTATTACCCACTTTTGTGGCTAGTAGCTGGAATTTAATCATGTAATAATTTCGGCTATTTCTTATTTACTTGAAAACCCTAGACACTATTATAATATCACTGGATTTCCTATCAAATGTTTTGGTTAGCGTAAGGGAAAAACTTTTCCATGTTTATGTGTGGGAAGTCTTACGTGATACCTTTTTCTTTCAAAGGTTTTCAAAAGTTAAGCAATTTTAACCCGTTTACTCACACCAGACCCCTGTCTGACCCGAGTGTTTATTTTCTGTTTTATTAAACTCTTGGGTACTCATATTATGTATGAGTAGTCAAGTGGTTCAAGGTAGCTTGACGAATTCTGGAGGAGATATGGAGCAGAAGGCTTCGACGTGTAGATTTATATATTGATTCCGCTGTGTTTGTTTGTACCTGTATCTGTTGTTCTTGGGTTGTATAGTTAGACAGAAGTTTATAACTGTCTATTATCAGTTGTTTAAGTTGTGTACTCTGATGTAATGAGATACTATGTAATATTTTATGAGATATATTATATTTTATTCGTTTCGCTGTGAGTTCTCTGATGTTGTTTGTGTTCTTCTTTCTCTTTCTTTTCTTCTTCTTTCCCTTTCTTTCTTTAAGATGATGCGATTTTCTAGGAGTAGAAAGTCGTGTCGTCTCACTTGGTATCAGAGCGTTAGGCTGAGTGAATACCTAGGCTCTGAAGTGTGTCTTTCTTTAAGGAGCATTAGGTTGAGTGAATACCTAGGCTCTGTAGTGGTGTCTTTCTTGAGAGAGCGTACTTGTAATTTTTATATATTCTATACATTTTTATATATATATATCTACCTAATAGGTTGGGTTATCTGTTCGGATTTCCAACATTAGTTTAGAGGTAGATGGAGTAGTGGTGTGTGTGTAACACGACTACCACTAATGAAAGAGGTTCCATATGTTTGAGGTTGGAAGTATATTTATCGAGACTATAGACTTAATACCGTCTTGAGTAAGATGTATAGTTTGGAGTGAGGATGTCTCTGATATCCGAAGAAAATCTTTTGAAGATTCGGAGTTTATCTTTGAGGTGTAAGTTTGGATTTTGCTCGGGTAAGCGAATTTTTCTTGAGTTTGGATTTGTTAGTAGTGCAGAAGTAAGTGATGATATCCTGATAACTGCGTGATGAGATGCAGTATCCTTGGATATTTTTATGAAGGTGTTTTCTCTTAAAGAAGTTTTAGAGATGGTTGAGGGGCAGTCTTTACCTGCTGCAGGGAAGACTCGTTTGTGTAGAAGTTGTCTGGATCTTCAGCAAGGAGTTTGGCTGTTTGGAATATGAGACTAAGGTTTATAAGTTATTTGCTTTGGCATGGTCTCATTGTTATTCCTTAAGGTAAGCGAGTTGTTGATGCTTGGCTTGGAGCCCGAGCTTCTTGAAGAGTTGTATGCCATCTTGGAAGTCAGTTGTGTGGTTTGTTGATGGTTTTGGGTTTTGGAGAAGCCATTGGATTAGAGTCTTTGGTTAGCTGTGGTAGCAGTTTCCGCTCGAAGTGTTCGATGTGCTGACGAGAAGATCTTTTAGCTTCGCAGTATCATCAAGGTAGAGTTTAGAAGCAGCAGTGTTGTTTGTTTCTCTGGTGGTTCAGAAATCTTGATGGTTCTTCTATCAGCAGTCTGGGCAGTCGGTGAATGCTTTCTTGAAGGGTGAACTTTGTTTGGAAAAGTTTAAAGCTGTTCCAATTGGTAAAGAGAGGACAGTTTCTTTGGAATCTGAACCAAGTAGGATCGCAAAAGTGACTTGCGATTGGTTTGGAATTTTCTTGAGCAATCTTTTGTTCGAGACTGAGAATTCTCATATGGAAGTAAGAGCTACTGAGGTAATCTGAAGTTTGTCTGCATCTGGAATTGAGTTCCATATTGTTTTGATTCCGGAAGCAAATTTTGGTAGTTAGCCTGATAGTTGGATGGTTCTTGGAGAAAGGAGAGTTGGTGTAGCAGCTCAGAATTATTTTTTGGAATTGGATTTGGACTGATCTAGCTTTTGGAATAGGATTCTGTTTTAATGATGTGTGACTGAGTCAGATGAGTCACTCAGATTTTTATGGATTTGATGAACAAAGTTTTTCTCGGAGATATTGGATAAGTTTGTATCTGTGTTCATCAGCAGTATTCCTATCTATTTTAGAATCAGAGTTGTGCAGCGGAAGCAAGGTAGCTGCTGTGCAAGGAAGGAAGCGAGTTCTGTTGCTATTGCTTGAGTAGTAGAGCTTGTGTTCTGGATTTCGATGGATTTTGGAAGACTTTTTATGTTAAATAGGATCTAGGAACTGTTTGTTTTGGTCTAGTTATTTATGGAAGTATCCGCATAGATAGAGCTGATCAGGAAAAAGTTTGGCAGTCCAGAATTATCTGTTGGGTTATATAGATACGAGATAAGGAGTTTGAATTCGAAGTTAGAGACTTCAGAGTGGTTAAAATCTCTCGGAATAAGAGAACAATAGTTGGATAAGATTGGTTGGTTAGTGCTGTGGCATTTGAGATTTCTTATCTGTGTTTTGTTAGGATAAGATGGAATTGCCAGTTTGGATAGCTGGAATTCATTTTGTAACACGTGTCTCTGAGGGAGTACGTGTATGATTCATCGATTGATTATTGAATATGTAGTTCAGTTGGAGTTGGATTTAGAAGTTGAGCTGGACTTGGGAATAGTCTGATGTTCTGTTCAGATTGATTGATCTAGAGATGAGTGAAGCTATGGATTTTGGTTATGTAGTTAGTTTGTTGGCTTTTGTAGAGCGAGTCTCCCGGTGATTTATCTTGGGAAACTCGAAATAGTATTAGAGATTTATTCTGATTTGTGTCAGAATAATTAGTTAGGTTTGTTTGTTTGATTGATTGCTATGGATGTTAGTAAATGGTTGTTAAGAATGCTTTGCTGTTTGAAATTAAAATCTGTACTGGATTATTAAATTATCTTTGCTTTTAAATTTCGGGGACGAAATTCTTTTAAGGGGGGAGGATTGTAACGACCTGGAATTTTGGGCAATAAGAATTTAATAATCTGTGTAAATAATTTAATTGGTTTGATAATTTTCTTTATAATTTTAATTTAAAATTTGTGAATAGAAGAGCTTTTGTTTTAAATTAAAGATTAATTTTCAAATTGTAATATATATGTATGTATATGTTATAATTCGAGTTGTTTTGGAAATTTAAATTTTATCTATTAATAACTGATATATGAATGGACATTGTAACTTAAAGCTTTGTTTAGAAATTATATTTTCAAAAGTTAATTCAAAGATCAATTCATTTGTTTTCAAAATGTAAGATAATTGTTTATTTTAATATGATAATTTATAAAGGAAATTTATCAATGTTTTATTTTTTGTTTTCTTTAAAGTGTTTAATTTGAAACGGTTATAAATGTATTAGATTTTTAAAATACAAGTATAAAGATTCATTTATATTATAATTAGTTTTCTAAAATTTTCTTTAAAGGATTAAATTTATATTCACATGTAAGTATTAATTAATAAAGTAAATTAAATATGTTAGTTTATGTTAACATTTGAATTAAATGAAAAAAATTATTAAAAAAATATATATATACATAAACAAAGACATGTGTAAACATTTTAAACACCCTTAATAACATTTGTTAAGAAAGGAAGCATTGCATGACATTTGTCCAATCTAAAAACAAGTGGCAACATATTAATATTAATTTTTAATAAATGTAAAAGAAGAAAACTAGTTTTTTTTTCAAATACCCTTTCTTTGTTTTCATTTCTTATCTAAAATTAATGGAAATCTGTGAATATCAAACCTGAAAATTAAAATCTGCAAATTATGTTCTTCTCAACTTTCAAAACCTGCATCTCAAATGGAAAGCAAATCTGCAACTTCAATCAACCTGCAATCAAACTAAAGCATCAAATTGTTAAGCATGCATGCAAGGTTTTTCTGCAGCAGTAAAGCAATTTCAAAATTTCAAAGGCCTAGAAATTAAGCAAGCTGCTCTGTTTATAAATATGCCTGCATATAAAAGGTGAGTAAACGATCTTAAAAACAGTTGAATCTGGATTTGAATACAATACATATGATAATATTGATTGAATTAAAGTTCTACAGTTAGGAATTTATCTGAATGGATATATATGTTGCTAAGCAGGTTTGAGTATATATGTATATATATAGTATGTTTGTTCTCTGTTAATAACCAGTTTGGTTTTGCTAGAAAAAAGAAAAGAAAATTCAAAGTCTCCTGATTGAATCCATATTTACCTGTGATATAAAAATGAAAGTTGTTTGCTAAGGCATGATAATGACTACAAAAATAATTTCAGGATTTTATAGTTAGAGATTGATGCAGATTTGTGAAAATTATAGTGAAAGTTCAAATTGGGTTTAAAACAAATATTGAGAATTTTGAATTTAGATTCCATAATATGATAAGTAATGGAAAATCATGAATTTTAACATGTGATTTGAAAATTTTAAATTGATAATTTGTTTGAAAATTGGGTTTTGTTCGAATTGGGAATTTTGTTGATTTCTGATTATATGTACATTGATTTGTTTTGATTTTTGAATCGTAGCTAGATTGTAAGCTATAGATTTTAGGAAAAATGCTGGAAATTTTTTTTAATGTGAGAATTTCTCGGGATCGAACAAAATAGGGTTTTGCAGTGCGTTTCGTTTGCTTTGGGTACTGTGACATTCCATCATGGGTAGTGGATCATGTACGTTCACGACAGAGGGAAATGGTGTTCTTGGGTGTAGCGACTCGATGGTGAGGACGGCGGTAGCTTAACGGTGACGTGATGTTGGTCGTGGGTGATTTTGTGGAAGATGGGTTCTGCAGATTTTCGAGTGAAGTGTCCAATTTTCGATTCGTGATAGGATTTGTGGATTGGGTTGGTCGAGAGGCACATCGTGGTCGTTGGTGACTTGGTGATGGCCAGAGAAAGGCTCGACGTCGATGGGTTCGCCGTGCGATATGCACGCGTGCACGATTTGTGCACTGAAGAACGAGTTTGGGGAAGACGTGGTTTTCTCGGAGAGAGGTTCGCATGCGACTCGGGGTGACTTGAAGCAGTTTGGGTTTGGAAGATTAGGGGGAAAACTCGGAGAGGCGCTCGTGTTTTCTTCGAGTATGACTCGAAGCAGGGGAGGTGGCTCGTTTGCTTCAGGGTAGGATCGAGTTGTGTAGGTGATCCACTCGAGTATTGTTGGGTTCGTGAGTTTCTGGTTGTTCTGGAATAGCAGGTTGCTGTTTTTAAAACCTGATTAAGGAAATATAGGTTGCAAAACTTGAATTTGAATAATTGAAGGTAAGCTCTAAATATTATAACAAGTCTGATAAAAGAAACAAGTGGATAAAGTTAAAACCTGTTGTTTTAATCAAGCTTTAAAATGTAAATTGAAATTTACTTTCAAATTTAAAAGTTAAGATGATTTCTATGAAAGTAATTTAACATAATTAAAGTTTGAATTTTAATATAAAAAGAAAAAAATGCTTTGATTAAATCAAAAGTTTTTAGTAATATCTTAAACTAAGTTTTCAAAATTATGTTGAAAATGAAAGTTTAAATTAGAAAATTTAATTGATTTAAATTTTAAATTGGATTTCTAAGTGCCTTATTTTCAATAAGATTATTATTATGATTTTGAAATCCAAATGGGATAAGTTGATTAAGTTGTTAAAATTTGATTTATTTCAAATAACTTATGTATAAAGATAAATAATGTTAAATTATTTTGATATGGATTTAAGAATACTTAATTAAATATGATTTGTAATTTAGTAAAGAATTAATTAGGATTAATGTTTTCTTTATTAATTAAGGATTTTTAAAAATATTAGAATTAGTTAATTAATTTTTTAATTAATTTTAAATAATTAGTTAATTATTTATTTAATTTTTAATAATCACTTAATTATGAATTAATTAAGTGTAATTACTTAATAAAGTAATTAATGGTTAATTGTGAATGTAATTAAGGAAGTTAATTACTTATGGAAGTAAATAATGATAATTACTCATGGAGTAATTAGTTGAAGCGATTATTGGTTAATTACTTAATGATATCAATTAAAGAATTGATAAATATAATTGTTGAAGTTAATTAATTATGAAGTGATTAATTAATTAAAGAATTAAGAATTATTTAATGATGAAGATAATTGTTAGGTTAGTGATTAATTAAGGAAGTAATTAAGATTTATCAATGAAAGTAATTAGAGATAATTACTTATGTAAGTGATTAAGAGTTAATTACTTAATTATTTTAGTTAATTAATTAATGTGATTAAGTAATTAATGAATAAGTTTAACTTAAGATTAATTACTAAGTGTAATTAATTATAATTGTAATTAATTAATAAAGTAATTAATTAAGGATTTATTTATTAACTTAATTGAATAATAATTACTTAATGAAGTAATTAAAGATTAATTAATTGGATTAATTAATCAGGGATTAATATAATGAAATTAGAAATTAATTAATTAAGAAGTTCATTAATTAAAATATGTAATTACAAATTGTTAATTACTAATTATGATTAATGAGTTGATTAATTCTAAGATAATTAGTTAATTAATCAAAGATTTATTAATTAATAAGAATCATTAATTAATTTATGTAAGTAATGATATTAATCAAGGTTGATTAATAAAAGTAATTAATTTAAGTGTGATTAATTAATTGTAATTAATTAAGGTTTAATGTAATTAATTACGATTGATTAATAATGAAGTAAATGTATGATCATTAATTATTGTAATTAATGATAGTAATTAAAGGGTTAATTACTGAATATGGTTAAGGATAATTACTTGAATGTAATTAAAAGATAATTAATCAAGGAAGATTAATTAAGGAAAATCATTAGAGATGATTAATTTATTTTATTTGGAAAAATAAATAATGAATAAGGAATTAAGTAATCCAAGTGATTAAGAGTTAATCAATTCTGTTATGGATGAGTGATTGATCTTGGATGGTGGATATTGGATGTTTGATTGATATGGGTTGATTGATTAATATGGGTTAATTAGTTAATATTGGATGATCAATATTTTGGTGATGCTATTGGATGTTTGATTTTGGTTGATATTGGTTGATACTGGATATCTCTGTTATGTGATATGCTGCTTTGTGAAGATGAATATTGTTATGAATTATCTATTGTGATAATATGATTCATCTATTTGTTTATATATCATCCTGAATATAAGTTTAAATTGTTTAAACCCTTAAGTACAACTTGGACATTAAAATGGCGTTTGGTTTCGATGAGACCGGGATTGGGTTTCCATATTTGGAAATCCGAAAACCACATTGTTTCCAATTAAACGTTAGGTCGTTAATCCAAGTGGAGCAAGTGAAGACTCGAGGTGTAAGGGCTATACGTCAATATAACTCCGTGGGTGATTCCATAATGAGTTTAACAGAATAGTGCTTATAGATTCGAGATGGCGAATCAGAGTGCAAGGGCTATGGTCATTGACTCTGAGGGTGATTCCAATAATGAGTGCAACGAGATAGTGCCTTCGGTTTCGTTCGAACCCGGAACGAACTTGTATGGATTGAATGCTTTCAGAACATCGTCAGGTGGACGATGAGCATTCTAAGATAGACGTGTCCTATAAAGGTAATCGTAACCTTAAACCTCATCAACCGGGAATGGCTAAAATAGGGGAGGTGCAGCAAGGCTTCGTGGGTAGCTCCCACTGGAGAGCAAGATTTTCCCCTGTCTTGAAGTCCCTTTTTATTCGGCTGTGTGGGCAGTTGGGTCGCGGCCAACTGCGGGGTTGTCTTGTTCGGGAATGTCCAGTAAGGGATGGTTCCGGCCTTGTGTTGCAGGGGAGTTAGGGTGGCTCCTCGGTACGTTGATCTAGGCCACGTACTGTGACGGGCGGTACCCCAGTAGCCCTGCCATTGATGGAAACCCATTTTCCCTACGAGACCCTACGGTTTTGATTGTATTACTCACTTTTGTGGCTAGTAGCTGGAATTTAATCATGTAACAATTTCGGCTATTTCTTATTTACTTGAAAACCCTAGACACTATTATAATATCACTGGATTTCCTATCAAATGTTTTGGTTAGCGTAAGGGAAAAACTTTTCCATGTTTATGTGTGGGAAGTCTTACGTGATACCTTTTTCTTTCAAAGGTTTTCAAAAGTTAAGCGATTTTAACCCGTTTACTCACACCAGACCCCTGTCTGACCCGAGTGTTTATTTTCTGTTTTATTAAACTCTTGGGTACTCATATTATGTATGAGTAGTCAAGTGGTTCAGGGTAGCTTGACGAATTCTGGAGGAGATATGGAGCAGGAGGCTTCGACGTGTAGATTTATATATTGATTCCGCTGTGTTTGTTTGTACCTGTATATGTTGTTCTTGGGTTGTATAGTTAGACAGAAGTTTATAACTGTCTATTATCAGTTGTTTAAGTTGTGTACTCTGATGTAATGAGATACTATGTAATATTTTATGAGATATATTATATTTTATTCGTTCCGCTGTGAGTTCTCTGATGTTGTTTGTGTTCTTCTTTCTCTTTCTTTTCTTCTTCTTTCCCTTTCTTTCTTTAAGATGATGCGATTTTCTGGGAGTAGAAAGTCGGGTCGTCTCACCTCCTATATGAATGCAGATGTAGTGCAACCAATATGTATGCAAGCGTCCTAATACACGCACACACATGCACAACTATACATCACTATGCAACATCCATATCAAAGTGTGAGCAAACAACCACGTCCACAAACACAATTAGTAAATGTGTATGTAGAAAAACAATAAATAACATATAAAATTATCTAGCATAAATTAGAATACTTAACTATATGTATCTATATTAGGTTGGAATGTATATACATACAAGCCAACATGGTATAAACTAAACTAGTCTAACTTAGACATAGCGACTACAACAACCAAAACACATCATAAGGATGTGCATACAACCAATCCTTGCGTTCGTACATCCACGCCTATGTAAACTACCTACCTAAAGAAACCATGCAAACAAACAATGAGATATCGAGCAAACTAACCTACAAACTAACTAAAAGAGGAAGTTATTGGAAGAGAGTTCGTAATGGGAAACTCGAATTCTCACCTTGAGTTCCCACGTATTCTCATCCAAATCTCTTCGCCGATCTTCATTTTATTTCCAAATCACATTAAGTCCTAAGATGCGAATCCACCTATGGAGTATTCAATCTTTTTTCCACAACCATTTTATTATTATATAATTTAAAAATAACAACTTTCTGCATTAAATCTTAAAAATCATTTTTATTGTTATTTATATCAAAAATAGCAATAACTTAATCAAAAAAAAAATTCATGTGAAATATCCATTTATTATTATTATTCTTCTGAAAATTCCTCTTATTTTTATCACTTAACAATATTTTTTTTTTCATAAACTCCATAAAGCAATCATATTATTATTTACTCCAATTTAGAAAGTCTTCCAAAATCATATTACTATTTATTTAAATTCCACTTTACTTAATAAATAATAGTAAATTCTCGATTCGAAATAGATTTTTCATTATTATTTCAAAATTCTCCCAAAATTCATAAATAATAGCCTCAATAATTTTCGGTCCAAATCCCTAAATCACAAATCCATAGTTCATTTCTAACAAGTCCTTAGCACACTAGCATATCGAATATCCAAGCTAGTTCACCATAGTCAGCGTGTTATTCTTTTTTAGCCTTGAGCAAATTTTAATTGAAAATATCAATAACTTTTCAATTCAATTTTTAAATCAAAATCATAGATCCTACATATTATTCTTCACAAAGCTAGTAAGATTTGGAAACATCAAATTATCTATTAACTTCAAGCAACGTTTAATTTCGATCATCACAATTTTTTTAGATAAATTCTACCTAACAAATTTTCTAAAAGTTTTAGTTTAGAAGTTTAGTTACTTTGTAAGAAATCATAATTCAAATTTATTTCAGTTAATCACTTTATATATGTTCATATATCCTCAAATAAAAAATATTATACTTGTAATTTGCAAAGCTAAATTTTTTCAATAATTATTAAAAATAACAGTACCTAGAAACATTTAACTTCCAAAATTCAATTCTTTATATTTTTACTAATCCAATATAAATTACTTAAAATATAACTTGATTTGAAATAACTTTGTTTATTTTCTAAAATACGCAAACTTCATTTTTACAACATTATTTCAATGATTTATAACCTATAATATATATGTATATATGTATATAAGTATGTATCATTTTATTTTATAATTAGTCAATTTCCAATACCTTTAAAAAATATGTCATGCATATAAATAGAAATATATATTTGAAATTAAATTTTTTCTACAAATCATATTCATATCCAACTCGAAAATAGTTTTGAAAATGTTGAATTATTTACTAATGCATATTTTTATGAGTTTATATCGTAAAATCTTTAATTGGTACTTAAAAATACTAACATATTGAAATTGAAAATTTTCACAAGTTTAAAATAATTACTTTAAATCCTCTTTTTCTCAATCCAAATTCTATCCAAATGGTTCAAATTTTGATTAGACAAATAAACATGTAAAGTGTACAATATTAAATGTTATCTTTATACATTAGAAATTCTTACAAAAGCGTAAAGGATTTAGTTAAATTTTTTCCAGAAATGTCAAAAACATTAATGACATTAAAGGCATTCAAAAAGATGCATTTTTTACTTGTCAGTTCACTTTAAAAAGTTTATTAATCAAAAGAAAAGTATATTACAAAATATAAAGGCAACATCGCGCTTTACCCAAAAAAATTCAAAAAAAAAATCTTTGAAGAATTTATGGAAAACTAATTCTTAAAAAATTTCAAATGTTTGAAGCTTATAGTAAAGGATTTTTATTTCAATACCTAAAAAAAATTCAATTTCTATATTTTCCAAAAATCTCAAATACTGATGTTTTCAACTTTTTAGGAAAAACATTTCAGACAACTCAAACTTTAGTTGGAGTGGATGCCCAACTAGGTCGCACAATCTAAAAAATGCTTATGTACCTTCATTATGCCTCATCAACATCACACTATATTATATGAAACTAATTGTATCTTATTCATCCCTAGTTTCATAATTTACTATACTCCTACTTGGTAGGTAAACCTTTTGCAATTTACAATGGAGGAAATTACAAAAAATGCGAATGATTTATCTTCCACCCTATATTTAATTCTCAACATTTATTTATCTCAAAGTTGTTTACGCCCATACGGGACAAACCGACAATTACCTCGATGAGTCAAAATATTTAGGGTATGGCATATATATATATATATATATATATATATATATATATATATATATATATATATAATAGAAACTACAAATACGCTCTCTCAAATACCCTAGTTTACTAAGAATCACCTAACCTAAGTTCTAATACCACATGTAACAACCTGTTATCTACGATACATTGATTCATGATAATCAGAAGTTGACATCGTCGATCTCAAAGGCACCGATCCTTTTGACGTGAAATATAAAATATATCATAGAGCTATCTATGATATTATACATTTTGAAACTTATAACAAAAGGAATAAACTATAATAATAATCATAATACTATCGTAGAAGAACAAAATGACACGTTATCAAATAAAATCTAACTACAACATCTTTATATCGGTAACATAGTATAATGTCTTGTGTTTGCACAGAAAATAGATAAATACCTACAATCGATTTATAGTAGCAAAAAAAGTATAAATTGATAGTAAAATAAAATACACATAGATTCATAATTGCCCGAACGTGCCTACATCCACTGTTCCTTATTATTTCCTTCCTTATATATTAGTTTTACAATGATCTGAATGTAAAATACAAAGATTTGAAATGAATTATGGCTTTCCAATAGCATGTTCGGTGATTTTTTTTGACTGTATGTGGTAGCTCCTAAAAGTTGTCCCTATTGCTATGGGAAGCTTGGATATTAATAGGAGTGAAAAGATAGAGAGATCAGAAAGATAAGTTAAGCTGTTTCCTTATATAACATACTCGGTTAGGTTATTTCTGTATATAGAAGATACGATCCAGAACATCCATATATCCTAAATTTCCTTTCATTTTATATGTTGTTGGGTTTGATGGTTGGTGTTTGGCATTGTGACACTTTAATCATAAGGTGGACTAAAACATCTTCTTCGCCATGTTCAAACCTTACACCTTCTTGGTTTGGCTACTTCATACACCGAACAAGAAATATTGTCCAGTGGTTCCAGTACTGGACAAGAAACCTTATACGATACTTTTGCTACCGAACAAGAATCCCTATTAGGTATGGTGATTACCAAATAGAAATTCATGTCACGTAGCATTCCTATCGGATAGACATACAAGTGATGATTTCCTTTGTTTTTTTCAATCTCTCCACTTATGTTGCTTCCTGCGCTTCTTGCCTCTTACACTAGTGTTGTTCAAATGAGTTAAACCGTGCATCTCAACTATTCTTATTTAAGCTTATCTAATTTTCTTCTATCACTTCTATGGTGAAGACGCCCGCAACACTTGCCCCAAAAGTACATTTCGCGGAATACTGACTGTGCTTTGTTCTCCATTTTCTTTTGGGTTTTACTTTACTTTGTATGACTTCGCTTATGTTTCCTCTCGCTTCTCCATTTCATATGTAGAATATTTTTTTGACCACAACCATCAAACACATAAACCTGGCCTGCCATTGAGGCATACCGAACGAAATTTTATTTTTGGTTTTGTCTACTCGGTTGTTCCATATCGAATAAAAGGTGATGTCTAGGTCTCGTTGGTCCGTCATTAGGCCATATGCTCCTATAAATAAAGCTAAAACCCCAATTATCCGTACTTTGCTTTGTTTATTCAGCCTCTTGAAGCATTTGCCCCTATTCACTTCTATTGTGCCAAGACTCCAGATTTGCCTCCAAATCCCTTCCAACTTCGATTTTTCTCCAATCACCTCTACAATTTGCTAAGGTATGACCTTCTTTTCACTAGTTTTAATTTTTACAACGCCAATTTTGTTATAGGCTCGACGAACTGGTCATTAAGTTATTCAAATTGTCATAAATTCATGTGAGGGACTTAGGCCATTTCATTTACGCGTGGTTCAAATTTGGGTTATATTATTGTTGTATTAGATTTAGGAGCATTGATTTTGGTGGTGAGCCTTGAGTTGTTACGGTTCGGTTAAGGTGTTTAGCTACTCAACAATAACTTTTGGAATGTATTTGGACTCACTAGGTTATATTATTAGACTGGTGGCTTTATTATTTGTTTCTTGATTTGTGAATTAGGTAGGATAGTTCGGCTATAGGGTAATCATATAACATGAGTTAAAATAACACATGGATATCCTAGGCGACAGGGGTTGAACTACTATACCACTTTGAATCTTATTTATGGCTAGAATATTGTTCGGCATTAGGATGGAAGTGGTTGGGTTGTCTAGTTTGCTATCTAACATCACCGAGCACATCACTTTTGAAAACTTTAAGGCTGTAGGCCACTTGTAATAGAACCACTATATCTAATATATAGACTTTCTAGATCAACCCCTTATCCCTTGTTTTCACATACTTTTTGTCATTTTATTGCATATATTACTACATGCATACACATATGCATTCATTCAGCAATAACAAGTGAGATAGGTTCGAATATTGGATAAGCATGTTGAATCACTGCAATATCCGCTCTTCAAGTACTAATGGAGATTATGATCCTTCCTCTTTTACCCCTTCTGAACCTGCACCATCAGGATGCTGGATTAGTCATCCCAACTTTGCTCATTCTTTAGTTCATGGATATGGTCCTTTACAGTTGCTAGTGGACCCCATAGGGTATTAGATTCCACTTTTTCATCCAAACAGATGGATACCATAACTGCTGCTCATGGACAACCGAGTTATGATTTGTTCTTGCCAACTACTGACCAACGAGCACGTGCCCCTCTCAATGGGTACATGGCTTACTCCTTGCATCATTACATAGAGGGGGCCTTGCCTCCTCTTCCATGGTGGGTTACTTGATTTCTAGTATGCTTGAAGGTTGCTCCCTTTCAGCTACATCCGAACGGATATGCTATATTGACTAGTCTTTACTCCATCTTTATGCAGGAATTCTAAGTTCACCCTACCCACCGGTAGATTTGGTTCTTATGTACAATCAAGAGTAAAGTTAAGGATTCCCCTTTATTTATCTGGAAGAGGGGTGAGGGTTTGTATTTGAAGTAAGTATGTTTAAGGAGTATTTTCTAATTTGGGATACTTCTCCGTGTTTCCGTCAATGGCACAGGAAGTAAGTCGCTTTGACCATTTGTTTATGTTCATCCTTACCTAGAAAAGCTTTGTTTTGACCACTTAGCTCACTTTTTTTGGCATTTTTCTTAGGTTTGGTGAAGGCTGTAATGTGCGATGACTTGGAAGAGGTGTTGAAGAACTTGAAGGAAATCCCAGTGGAATCGAGGGAGGTTCCCTGTTTAGTGATATATGAGAACCTTAAATAGCTCGGGCTACTATCTAATGGGTGCACCATTAGGGAAGGTAGTGTTCCCTCTACCTACAACCCTACTAAGAAAGAGAGAACCTTTAAGGCGGATGAGACAAATGAGGGACAGTCTTCTCAACCCACTGATTCTGGCATTAATTTAGTGTCAGTCCCACCTGGTACTGAACCAGTTGTGCACACAAATGCCACCAGGTTAGAGTTTGATTCTTTCAAGATTCAGTCCCACATTAATGGCTTGTCAAATCCCTAAGGGAGCGGGAGGATGATGGTGTAGGTAGCAAGGATATTGAGGGGCGAGCCTGCATTCTCTTAGTAGTGATACCCCCACCTCAAATCAAAGTAAAGCTCATTCTTCTAGGAAGATTAGTCTCGATTCCTTATCCAATCTTGATTTTAAGGAGGCTTTAAATAAAACGTTTGTGTTTGATGATCAAGTGAAATTTTTCCCAGGGACACGACTGCCATCAACTATTTACAGGATCCTAAACTAGGGATCGCTTATAGGACTTTGCCTCATTTGTAGAGATTCGGTGACAACTAGAAACACATAAGGACCCTAAGGGTTCATTTAAATGTTGTGCACTCTTTATACACATCCTCTTTTCCATTGTTGTACTAATGGATTTTTTAGCTGTAGTTTAGTTTTAACTCTTCATTCTTATTTTTTTTAAGCAGTATGAGCTCGAGGAGAAGCAAGCTTTAGTCTAAATTTAAGAGGCTAAAGAAGGTTGTCCTTCGACGAAGGTTACAAAGGCCACCTTGTCATTCGGCCAAAGTAAAAATATTTGGTAGACAGCCAAAAAACTTACGATGTGGAAGACGATATCCTATCGCTCAATCGAAGAAAAGGACGGTTAGGATAAAAATGATGGTTCTCAAAAGAGGTCTCCCTCTCTTGGCAGAAAGTCAAGACCTTGCATACCTTCTCATCCATCCAAATCTCCTAAGATATCACCATTTACCCTTTCAAATTCAAAAACCTAAATGCAGTAAGAGACGATCGATATATGAGGTTTAATCAAAATTATCTCCAAGGATAAGGAGAAGGGATGGGATAAGGAAGGGACTGCTATCATTACTAATTGGATAGACCCTAACTACGATGAATTTTATCAACCACATCAGCCTAGGGATCCAATAGCCTGCTCCCCGCTACGTCTTTTTCTAGCATGATTGACCTTCTTAGGGATTGACTAAGAGAATTTAAGCCGCCATTAGAATTTCATACAAAAGTAATTAAGGTTAGTGAGGTGATCGAAAGAAATATTTTGATTAGAACTTGAATATTTTTGAGCTTATGAAGCAAGTGCATGAAAAAGACTTAGCGTGTCAAGTAATGTTGGAAGTGCTAGAGAGGTCCCAAGCCGAGGAGATCAAGAAAATCAAGAGCATTCATTCTGATGAAATAGCGAAGTTGAGAAGGGATCACACTCTCAACTTTAGGGTGCTCAAGGAAGATTATAATTCTAAAGCCAAAAGATTGTATGAGAATTATAAGAACGTTAAGCCAAATATTCAAAGAGACTGGACAAAATCCAAGCTGCATCTAGTAGAGTCGAGACTGGGTTTCTGGAAATGGAGGAAAATGGCTGATAATTAGAAGTGTGAGAGAGCCACTCTTTAGACTCAAGGTCGTAGCTACTGAAAAAAGGCCGAGACAAAAATTATTGAGAAGCTCCACGCTCTGAGCGATGGGATGAACATCCATTACGTCAAGTTAAATAGATCTTAGATGACATCTATTTCTGAATGTATGTTGAGGGAAGTCTGGCATGGATAAATGAGTATCCGGAGGTCATGGCCTTTACTGATAGAAGGTTAGTTAAGGAAGTTAAGGAACCTAGTGAGTAGGGGGGCCACTCTTTAGTCTCGATGTGTTAAGGCTCACTTTTCTATAGAGGAGAAAGGAACTATTCACCTAGGCTACATATACTTGGTGGCTGATGAGAGAGATAAAAAGGAACACGAGGATAAGGAGACGAGGAAGAATGGTGGTTCAACATTAGGGGCTACTACCCAAGACTAGACTCTCAAACCAGTTATCCCATGCATGACATCCCACTAACTGTTTGTCATGTATCCACAGATATGCCTATCCAAACCAACCCTTGGGATAATGCTCCATCTTCCCTAAAAGGAGGTATAATTCTTCTATATAGCCCATAGGACACTACTTAGTATATTCAACCTATTCGGGTAAGGCCAACTTGATAGTCCTCCTCATTTTCATATAGGTGATACAGTCATGACAGACCATTCTAGAGCTGCAGGGCTTTCTAGATCCCCATTGTCAAGGGCCATTCTCTTAGGTCCATCAATATCACAATGAAGGAAAACCATGACAAGACAATTACTTATCTTAAGGAAGATACTGACGTTGAGATAAAAGACTATAATTAGTTAATTGAGGACTTTGATAGGGAGGGTTCTTAGGGCAAATATAATGGCTAAGTTCCCAGAGGAGATAGCCAAGGTTAAGTTGGAGGCAATGAAGGAGAAGAAGAAGGTGACTCTTCTTGATGAGGTTGCTTTATCTAAGGCTAAGGAAGATAAGAAAGAGAAGGAGCCTGTTGGACCCAAGCAACCCAAGAAGGGTTATTCGTCTAAATCCAAGTGATGGTTGTATGGTTGAATCTTTTATGTTTGGAATAGTTTGTTTGTCATTCTCTATGTACTACAATTTTTAGTACACATATCCAATTTTGATGACTTTTGTAAGGGTGTTTCATAATATTTTTAATGGTTATGACTCTATGCCATATATATTAGATTGTTTGGTGTTGTTAAGATATCATGATTTTTTATAGCTTATTTTCCTGTTCTTTCTCATTGTTCTTGTTTGTTTGTTCTTGTATGTACATTCCATGCATATTATATATAAAATTTTCTTGGCAAGGGGAAGTCTATGGTCATTCCCTGAGATCCTAGGGCCGATCATCAGTGTTGAACCACTTAATTGGTGGTCATGTCCTAACCAAGGGTATGTTTGGTTCATTGCTGCAGACCATAGTTTCAGGACCAACCGTTAATGGAAAACTACCTAGTTGGGGGTTATGTCCTACCTATAGTTAAGTCCTTTTCTCCATTGTCGAATAGAGTGATAGGGCCGATCGTCAATGGCAACCAACCCAATCGATGGTCCTGTCCTTATCACATGTAATTCCGATTTGTAATTGTCAGCCAGAGTTTTAGGGTTGTTCGTCAATGGTAAACTACCGAATTGGCGATCATGCCCTGACCATGGGTAAGTCTGTTTTGCCATTGCTGGCCAGAGTTTTGGGGTCGATTGTCAATGATGAACTACCCATCGGTGGTTATGTCTTGACCACAAGTATGTCCAGTTCGCCATTATTGGGCAGAGTTTTAGAGCCGATCTTCAATGGCGAACTACCTAGTCTATGGTCATATTCTATGTTCTGACCATGTGTAAGTCCGGTTCGCCTTTGTTGACTAGAGTTATAGGGTCAATCGTTAATGGCGAGCTACCTAGTCAGCGGTCATGACCTCACCATAGGTAAGTTCGGTTCGCCATTACCCACTCGAGTGTTAGGGAAGATCGTCAATGGAGAACTACCCAGTCGATGGTCATGTACTGATCATGGGTAAGTTTGGTTTTCCTTTGCAAGCAAGAGTTTTAGGGTCAATCTTCAACGGCAAACTACCCACTCAGTGGTCATGTCCTAACCATAGGAAAGTTCAATTTTCCATTACCGACCAAAGTTTTAGGACCGATCGTCGAAGATGAACTACCCAACCGATGATCATGTCCTGACCATACGTATTTTTGCTTCTCCATTGCCAACCAAGGCTATTTTCTAAGTATAAGAACCAATGTCATGGTGATGCTACTTGGCCTAAAGTTTAGAGAATTCACTTCATAAAGCTTTTACAACATTCAGTCAGTACGACTGCAAATTAGGCAAGTCTGGTTGCTTAACCCCATTTCCATCGTTCGTGGACGGATGCTGGATTAGTTAAAGCAAACGACCACATCTTATTCCTTAGCTTAACCGTTCACAATAATTCGAGTGTAATCAAGAGACACCTATCATAATGATATTTCAAGGAATATACATTTTATTAATAGTCACTTCATAATTTTCTTAATTACAAAATAGTGGTGCTTGAATAGACAATAAGAAAGACAACAGAAATTAAGTAAAATAACAACAAAGGTTCTAGACATTCCAATCTTTTTTGAACACGGCCCCATCTACTACACTGAGGATGTAAGCTCTATTATTTAGATCTTTATGAATAGCATATGGCCCTTTCGAGATCAGGTCGAGTGCCTTTGGTTCAAGGAATATCCGCTTCAGCACTATGTCCCCTTCCATGAGAGGGAGGTGTTTAACTTCTAAATTATACCACTTTGCTACATGACCTTCAAAGAAGCTTCATCATGTCTCTCATCGGTCAAATCCAGTGACATATACAGTAGCTCCTCGTTCTCATTCATGTCATAATGAATCCTCTTATGGGATGGTACTGCAATTTCCATAGGTATCATGGCCTCTGACCTTTAAGCAAAGGTAAATGGGGTATGTTACGTCGTAGTCTTGAAAGAAGTGCAATAATTCCATAGTGCCAAAAGGAGTTCATCCACCCATGCTCATTTTTTTAGCCCCTTCTTTATGAGGTTCTTAAGAACTTTGTTGAACACTTTTACCTGTCCATTAGCTTACGGGTATGCTCCTATAAAAAATCTCTTCTTTATCCCATGTTATTGGTAGAAGTCGGTAAAATCCTTGCTTTTAAACTACAGTCCACTAATTGAGATGATATGAAGTGGAACTTCATACCTACATATCACATTTCTAACCAAATATTTATAACCTTGGTTGAAGACATAATAGTAAGCGGTTCAGCTTCGACCCACTTATTAAAGTAGTTGACTGCCGCTATAGAGTACTTAGCTTTACCCCGGGTTGTTGGAAGTTCACTAATCGGATCTACAAAAACTGCAAATGTCTAAGGGCTAACCATGTGTTTCATCTCGATCAGGGGAAACTTTGGGATCTTCACAAATTGCTGGTATTTGTAAAACCTCTTCGCATATTCCATCATGTCATGATTTAACGCCTATAAAAATATCTATGTCGCAACACCTTCTTCGTTAGAATTTTCCCCTATTGTTGTCTCTATAACTGACCTGATGTACATTATCCAACACCTCTTGAGCTTTCCTTCCGGGTACACACATTAATGGTTGGTAAGATAGTCCCCTTCGGTACAACAAGCCATC
This sequence comes from Allium cepa, assembly GCA_030765085.1. Lineage (NCBI taxonomy): Eukaryota > Viridiplantae > Streptophyta > Magnoliopsida > Asparagales > Amaryllidaceae > Allium > Allium cepa. Next base: position 923,655,205 of record CM060935.1, on the reverse strand, counting down.
TTGAATGATGAAACGAGGCGCTTTCCATAAAACCTTCTTAGCTTCATTTCTTTTGTTCGGTAAGAACACCTCACTTAAATACCTTATGATTGGTGTCATCTAGGTTTCCTCCCCATCGACAATCACAGCTATATTCACCTCCTCAAAGCTAGAGCTTGGTAGGGTCATCATTGGTATCAATCCTAATAATGGCCCATCGCTTGAACTTGCCAATTTTTCCAATTCGTTCGCATCTTGATTCTCATCCCATGGAATGTATATAATCATATAGGGCTCCATCTTGTTAAGCTATGTCTTCACCTTTCTTAGGTAGGATATCAACCATTCTCCTTTAGCTTGAGTCTCTATGAGTTCTCGGTTCACAATTAGCCAAGAGTCACAATGCATGCATAATGATTTTACTCCCAGTTCCTTTGCTATTTCTAGTCCCGCTAGCAGCGCCTCATATTCGGCCTTATTGTTTGTTTCCTTAAATCTCAACAATACTCATAGATTAGCTTTTCCCCTCGAGTGTTATCGAGACTTATCCAATGCTAGAGTCATGCTCGTTCGAAGCTATCAACGTACAATCATCGTTTAAGAGCTTCCTCTTCATAGGATTGGACTTCATTATCCCTAATGGTAAACTCGATAAAAAATCCATCGAGGTTTATCGTTTGATCGTCATTCAAGGATGGTAAGTGATACCATACCGATCAAGCTCAATACTCCACTTTATCAACATTCTTGAGGCATCAGGTTGATGTAAGACCTACCTCAATGGTTGTTATGCCAGCACCCAAATAGGATAGGACTGGAAATAGTACCTTTGTTTTCGAGATGCTATTAGGAGACAGTACACTAACTTTTCTAGCTTTGAATATCTAGACTCTGGTCAAATAAAATGTTTTCTCACATAATACACTAGTCGTTGCACCTGGTCTTCTTCTTGAAAAATGTTGCACTCAATGTGTGTGTTGACATTATTAAGTAAACATATAGATCTTCCCCTTCCACTAGCATAGAAAGAACTGCCGACTTTTATAAGTGCTCTAGTAGATTGAGGAATGCAGCCAAACACTCATTTGTCTAGGTAAAATCGCCTTTCTCCTTCTTTAATGTTTCAAAGAATGGAACACACTTATCGGTAGCCCTAAATATGAACCTGCTCAATGCTGCCACTTTGCCACTCAAACTCTGCTTCTCCTTTCATGTTTCAGGAACCTTAATGTCCTTTAAAGCTTGGACTTGCTTTCGGTTAGCTTTAATTCCCCTAGCATGTAAGATAAACCCCATGAATTTTCAAAACGAATCCTCTAAGGAACATTTTACCGGATTCAAATTCATCCTAAACTTCCATAAAATTTAAAAGATCTCATCTGGGTGAGTAATGTGGTCCTCATCCTTCTTTGATTTTACTAATATTTCATCAGCACGTACCTCCAAGGTCCGTCTAATCTTAGTAGAAAACATCTTATTGACCAAGCATTTCTATGTTGTTTCTGTATCCATGATTCCAAACGGCATGACTTTATAAAAATAGAGTCCTAAGTAGGTTATAAACTAGTGTATTCTTGGTTTGGGACATATAAAGCAGTCTAATTGTACCTGAACTATTCATCCACTAAAGATAAAAGCTAATGGCCAGCAGTTCCATGTACTAGTTGATCAATCCTCGAAAGTGGGAATCAATCATTAGGACATGCGTCATTTACGCATTTGCCACTTTCTATTCGGTTTTTTCACTAGGACTGGGTTGGTATGCATTTTGGATAGCGTGATCCCCTGATAAACCAATTTGTAAATAAAGTTACTGCCTTTTCATTAAGAGAACTCGACCGTTTGGGGCTCATATTCCTTTTCTTTTATTTCACCGGAGGTTTCATTGGATCGATATTCAAGGCGTGACATGCAATAGAGGGGAATTCCACATATATCTACATTGGGACCAAGTAAACACATCTTAGTTATCTCTTAAGAATCCTATTTATTGTATTTTCAGATCCTGCTCCAGCCTAGAACCGATCTTCATCAATTTTATCAGGTTACAACTACTTACTTCCATATATTCTACCGCCTCTTTGGGCTTCGCTATAGCCTCTTCTCCTTTGTGTGTTTGGACAAGTTCATTATAAGGATCACTTATAAACATGAGTATAAAGGACCCTCCTTTAATTATTATGTAGTCGCCTATTTGGCATAGAGTGTTGACCTTTATGCTCTTCCCTTTTTTATAAATATTTATTCTCTCGGAGCTACGCCACATAACATTCCTTGACAGCATCCTAGTTTCCCTGCCTCAACTCCCATGGTTATGGGAAACTTCAGAATCAAACAAAACTGGGCTACCACTACACGGAAATCTAATAAGGCAGGCAGCTCCAAGAAGGCATTGTGCATAGAGAATTAGTCCACCAAAATGAAAGTTTGATTTCGTATAGCTGATCGAGGATGGCTTCCTAGCTCGACAAACAAATCCAGCTTCCCAAGGGGCATTTTGCCTTCTCTTGTGTAGTTGTTGGTTGCATGGCGTAACATCCTTCATGGATGATCTCATGATATCCAATGCATCTTTGAATAAGATGTTAACTGGACTCTCATTATCCACTAAAATATTACGTACTTAGGCTGGGCCGAGCATTGCTGAAATCACCATGGGGGTCTATGTGTGGATACTGCTTCCCATGCAAGTCACTATCACTAAAGATTATCTCATCCTACTCCTTAAAAGAGGCTTTAGCCTTACGCTCCTTTCCTATGATGTATACAAAATCTTCTCTATTCTTTGGGGACTTTTCATATCTTTCCATCTTAGCCTAACTTTTATCTACTACATGAGGTCCTTAGTTACGTTGTTAATTACCAATCTTCCATCCTTCTTACGATTAACAATAGTTCCCTCTCCTACACTTCTTAACGGTGGAAGCCTTGTGGTTTACCGCATAGGAATAAGGGGAGATTTATTATTTCTGACGTACCACTATAACTTTTTATTTTTTGATGTATTCCTTTATAATATCTCTAAGGCATGCCATTCATTATTGTCATGTCTGTAAGATTTAGGAAATCTATAGTACTTTCTTGTACTTATCTCCACTTTTCTCTCCTTTCTGTTGAAGCCTATTGTACTTAAGCCCTACTTGCACTACAAGATAGATGTTTTTCATGGTGTCATGTAGGTCCTTGTATGCATCAAATCTCGATCCACGCCTAAATCTCCTCTATTCCACCTTCTTTCCAATGGAGCCACTTTGGCTATTATCTTTCTACTTTTTGGAAAAGCTGCTTCCATTCTCCATTACTATAGCATTTATGCTATTAGATGCTTCCAATGACTTGACAGCAATCTTAGTCTGACGCCCAGCTGTGGCTTCCTCCAACCTTATATATTTTGCTGCCTTATAGAAGAAATCCTGTAAAGTGGTCAGTTTTTCCTTCTTCGATCCATCTTCGTGTCCAGGTGCATGTCTCCACAAAACGCCATCATGGTTAGTTGTTCATCGATATTGTAGACCCTATCCGCTACAGAATTGAAATGAGTTAAGTACGATCGTGGGGTCTCATCCTTTCTTTGCTTCACATCTTATAAGGAATATGGGTCTTACATTGTTCCACATGCACCCTAGATTGGATGATAAAATTTTCCTTTAACATAGTCCATGAGAGGATTGAGTTGGCAAGAAGGTGGCAAAACCACATTGTTGCTAAGTCTACTAGGAATAAGGGAAAGCACTTGCATAATACTTCCTCCATTGCTCCACTCATTAGCATATGTTGTGTGTATCGCTGCAGACATACCATGGGTCAGTCAAACCTTGATAAGGATCCATGTCGGGCATTCAAAAGCCCCTGGGGTTCCAGGCAGTCTCTTTTCAATAGAGAAAGGGTTTCCAACTCTTGCTCTTGGACCCTATTCTACTTGCTCATGCTACACACATTCTCTAATGATTTGTGCCATTCGGTCCTCTGATTTAGCTATGAGCGAAGATGTGTCGACCTATCCCTCTGGGGTGAAAGACCTCTTTTGCTTCTTTTTTAATGACCTGTCTTGCGATCTCGATCTCAATCCTAACTTCAAGACCATTCACGATGATATGATCGTCTTTCATTAGTTTCCAATTCAGTTAAGGCAGGGAAGCACTGCCAGGATTAAGAGGGTCCGACGATAATTGGCTCAGACTCCACCTCTTCTAGTTGGTTCACCACCAACCATACCACGAGCATAGCTTCAGTCTAGATCCTTACTTGATCCACTTCCTTGGTGTTTACCCTTCCTACTATATTATTCTCATAATCAGATATATTGCTAGAATAAGACCTCATTAGCCTTCCGGATCACCTAAACAAGGATTGTCCTCACACTTCAGTGCTTTGTTTGGTGATCTACATCTACCTCAAGCATGTCATGATCTGGTCCATAACAGCTTGCTACTAGGCAGTGAACTGGGTATTGAGTTCTGCCACAACTCTCTAAGTCGCCTCTGGTGATAGTGTTTGGTCCTAGAGTGCTAGAAGATAGGCTGGCCTAACTAGCAGCTGATAAGGCTCTTAGTGAAAGCACCAAAATGTTTGCATAGAAAATGAAGAAACACCTCCAATCCATGTATAATAGCAAAGAAGTAGAAAATGAGAGTAAACTAAAATACACATGGATTTATAGTGGCAACAAAACCGTGCATACATCCACTATACAGTTTTATTTCCTTCCTTATATATATATATATATATATATATATATATATATATATATATCAGTTTTACAAAGATTTGAATGTAAAATACAATGATTTAAAATGAAATATGGCTTTGCAATAGCCTGTTTGGTGATTTCTGTTCGGCGGTATCTGGTAGCCCCTAAAAGTTGTCCCCTTTGCTACCTAAAGGTTGGATATTAATAAGAGTGAAGAAATAGAGGTCTAAGTTAGGAGGTTTCCTTGTATAACATACTCGATTTAGTTATTTCCATATACAAAAGGTACGATCTGAAAATTCCATATATATAAGATTTCCATTCCTTAAATATGATGTCTAGTTCGACGGTTAGTCGATGGTTCGGTAATACTCCACTATAAAGGTAGACTAGGACATCTTCCTGGCTATGTTCAAACCTTACACTTTCTTGGTTTGGCTACTTCCCAAACAGCAAGTAGGAAATCTTTTCTAGTACTTTTAGTATCGGCTAAGAAATCATGTCAGGTACTTATGCTATCGAACATGAAGTGCTATTTGGTATAGTGGTCACTAAATTGAAATTCTTATCCAGTAGTATTCCTATCACTAGGGTCATTCAGACGAGTTATACCATGTATCTCAACTATTCTTATTTTCTATTATCTAATTTGCATATTTCACTTCATAGTGAAAATGCCCACAACGTCTAGGAATAAGTGAAATACAATATTAGATAGCTAATAAGAAAATGGATGCCTCCATCGTACCATAGCCCCCAAGTCACTACCAGTCCACTCAATTGACTTATCAGAGTATAACTAAAAATAAGTAAATGATTGGGGTCAGACATATGTCTGGTGAGTGAAACACATCATATAAGTGCATAATACTAACAACAACACACATTTGTCTAAAATCTAAAAATTAATATATTACGAAAATGCCACTTGGTTTGACTTTTAATTTCCAGCCTGTTAAACCAAATTTAACAAGTGTTATTTGTTTTTTTGACTATAAATGACATTCTCAATGTAGTGAAATAGGTCACGAGGCCTAATTCTAAATCTTATAAAAAAATTCTATATTTTCCTCCAACTAAAATTACGATTTTACCCTTTCAAATCTAATTATTTGATTACGTAAATTTACGGGATGTTCCAATATACATAAATTATAATATATTCAAATATACGTATATACATTAGGAAATTATATTCTTGATATGCAAATGAAATTATCATATGTATATGTAAGTATTATATATGTGTGTGTGTGTTTGTGTGTTTGTGTGTGTGTGTGCATATATATATATATATATGTATGTATCAATGTATGTATATGTGTGTGTGATCCTAATAACTATATGCATATATATTGTTATTTACATGCTCATATACTATTATGTTACAACATCATGTTATTATTATATACGATATATTCAAAATTAACATTAAGTTAATTTGATTAATATGATTGATTAAATAAACACAAAATATTTTGAATAAATTATGATTTTATATTTATATATGGATTGGATCTAAAGCTAGTTTATAATTACTAGGCTTATTAATACTGAAGTAGGGATTTTATTGGAAATTTACTCATTTCACCCATTACCAAACAGGCCGCACCCAATTAATAAACATTCATATTCGATGGCTGTCTAGAATACTAGTGTTTTAGCTTGGGGTTAGATAAAAAGTATTCTCCTCTTCCTAACTACTAGCCCAGCCTAATGGATGGAGTAATTCGAAAAGGTTGGCCTAGATGTAAGGCCTAGAGTTATTCAGCCTTGGGATAGCCTCCAAATTAAAATTTGAAAAATTAAAATGCTATACAACAGGAAGTTTTATAAATATTACAAAACAAATTTAAAATAATTTTAATGTTTTTGAGAAAATTAATTTTATATTTTTTAAATTTATAAAATTATTTAATTAACATGATCAATTATATAGATATTTAATTAAAAAGTTAACTAATTGATTAGTGTGTGTGTGTGTGTATTGATACACACACATTTGTGTATAAATGTAAAGGTTATAATTGAGAATTTATCCTAAAATTATTTAAGGTAAACCAAATAAAAGTGAATATTAGGCCCACGTCCTTTTAATTAAGATTAGTCCACGAAAATTCCTCCCGTTTGAAAACTTATATTTCCGATCCCTGTTTTTATTTGCGACTAAATTTATTCCATAAATACCTCTGTTTACCTGTCGCGCACATTTTAGTGGCGATCGTGATTTCGATTGCAAGTTTTTTATTATGATTTAGTTTGATCATTATTTTAAGATTTTATTTCGAATTCATGGCTTTATCTTCTTCTAAGCAAAATATTGTTTGGATTTGTAGTCGATTTTGTTATTTAAGTATTCTATTGTTTATTTTAGGTAAAAAATTAATGTGTGTGTATAGGGTACTATTTGATCATATATTTTGTTAGCCTTGATTGAGTTCAGATTTGTCTGGAATTATTTTTAATATTTTATAGACATGTCCGCAAATAATTTGAATATGTATAGTGAAAAAGGTACAAATTACTCATAGTTGCTGATTTATCTGCAATTTTTTACAATTATTGCTTACATATCAGCAAGTAATGTTTGTTTTTTGCTGTGTTCAATTAAGTTCAGACTTCTTCTTATTTATCTGCATTTTTTAGAAATATTGCTTATATATCAGCAAATGATATTGGTTATATATTAGCATATTAATTTTTGTGCTAATTTGTGTGCAATTTTCTAAAACTATAGCTTACATATCAACATATAATATATATATCCTTGTTTTTTAATTTATTTATTTTTGTAATTTTTGTTTTTTAATTAAAGTGTTCCTGGTGATGCTAGAGTGCTTGTGCTGTTGAAGTTTGGATATGATAGCTTTTCGCTACGTCTTCAATTTGATAGTTCGGTTGTTATGTTGAGAAGAGCTATTTATGGTAAATGGACAGAATTGAGTTAATTGTCATTTGAATTATACTATGTTAGAGATGGATTGAGAAGGAATATGGAAACTAATTTTGATCTTCAATCTATTTTGTTGTTGGCTGCTCATAACCGTGAGGATTACTTTGTTATTTTTGTTGCTGTTGTTCCTACTAGTTTTTCAGCTACCAATATTACATCAGATGCTGTTTCTTGTAGCAGTGATTCTTCATTTGTTAGTATTGGTGATTCTAATATTCAATTCACGCAGTTATTGAGAAATAATTCCAATCAATCTGTTTTTACGGGTGTTGGTCAGCAATTTCCAGGTGGTGTTACTGAATTTAGGCTCAGTTTGATGATATATAGTTTTAAGACTGGGTATAAGCTTGATTTGGTTAAGAATGATAAGGAAAGAGTTACGGCTGTTTGTTCTCGAACAAAATATACTTTCAGGATTCATGCTTCTGTCAAGTTTAATCTTCCTGGCTATTTTTTTATAAAGAGATTTCATCCTGAACATACTTTTGGTGCTGGAATTCATGATATTAATGATCCTCCTGTTTCAAGTAAATTGATTAAGTTGTTGGTTTGATCATATTCAAGCTAATCCGTTAATGAAGACAAAGGAAATTATTAACCTATTTCAAACTGAGTATAATATCATTTTGAAGTATTATTTTGCTTAAAGTGGGAAGAGATTGGCTTTAGAAGATTTACATTGAAGTGATATGACGTCTTATCACCATTTGAAGTCTTTTTGTGATGCTGTAATCAAAAGTAATCCTGGTAGTAAAGTAGTTTTGGAGTGTAATCATGATACTCTTCAAATTGAGAGGGTTTTTATTGGTTTTGAAGCTAATGCACATGGTTTTCAATTTTGTTGGCCTTTAATGTTTATTGATGCCACTTTTATGAAGGGTAAAGCTCAAGGTTGTTTGATGCTGCTACTGGTAAAAATGGCAATGAAGGTATGTTGATTGTTTGTAGATTAATTTATAATTACATCAATATCTGCAATAATTGTTATATGTTGCTGCAACATCAGCATTTATTAAAGAGAAAAATATTTTACTTACAGAAATCATTGTGGAAATCGAAGCAATATTACATAAAAAATTGATGAAAAGTATGCAATCATTTTGAAATAGTGAAAATTTGTTCTGCTGTAATATTTGGTAATAGTTGCAGTTTTGTCTGAACCATTTCATTAAGTGAATAGTATTAAGTAATTGTTCATTTATTTATATATTTATTGTTTTATCAGGTTTTTTTCCTATAGCAGTTGCAATTGTGTCTGGTGAAGATCAAAATAATTAGATTTGGTATTGTGAACAGCATAATGATTTTTTGAAAGATGATAGTAGAAAGTTTGTTTTCATTTCTAACCGTCATCCTGGTATTCTTGTTATTATTCCCAAAGTGTTTCCAAATTCAGTTCATGGTTCCTGTTTTTATCATTTAAACAATAATTTAAAAGCTGCTTTAAAGGCTGAATTTTCCAAATCAAAAAAGAAATGGTTGATAGATTTGTTTTGACGTGTTGCATATGCTTCTAATTTGGATGATTTCAATGTTGCATTGAAGAATTTTAAAGATGCTGGTGGTTCTACCGTGGCAAACTTTTTGAGTGGAATTCCCTTTGAGAAGTTTACTAATGTTTTTTTCCCTGCTTGTCGTTATGGTGAAATGTCATCAAATTGTTCAGAGAGTTTCAATAAATGGATTTTGGAAGAAAGACATTTACCAATCACTACATACTTGGATAACATTAGAGTTAAGTTAATGAAGCTAATTTCTGATCGTCGAGAACTTGCTAATAGTTGGAATAGTGTTGTATGTCCGATGAATGAAAATCGATTGAAAAGTCTTCATTTGGAAGGAGCTTCATGGTTTGTTATAAAATCAAATGATCATGTGTTTGAAGTTCATTCTCCTGTTCGTCAATCTGTTGATTTAAAGAATCGGACTTATTCTTGTAATTTGTGGCAAATTTATTGTTTTCCTTGTGCTCATGCTATAAGATGTATTTTGAGTTGTGGAAAGTTAAATGTTTACGATTACATTGAAGATTATTTCAAAGTTGTTTATTTTCGATTGGCATATTCTCATCCAATCAATCCTTTTACAAACTTTGTGAAAGAAGATGTTTTGACTGAAGATGTGGTTGTAGCACCTCCTAAAGGTAGAAGAATGCCTGGTCGACCATCAGCATTTAGGAGGATAAAATCTACCGGTGAAATTTCAAAGACTATTAGATGCAGTTTATGCAAGAAGTTGTGTCATAATAAAAGGACTTGTTCACTGAAACACATGTAGTTTTTTCTTTTATTTAGGAAAGCTAAAATGTATAGAGTTGAGTTTATGTTTTTCTAATTCATTTTAATGGTATTTTCTCTGTCCTTAGGATGGATGTTTAATGTTTGTAATGTATTAATCATGATATGATTTTATTAATCATTGTTGTAGTATTTTCTGCAATTATTATGATTAATTGCACATATTTCTGCAGTTTTTTTTGAATATTTGTTTACTTTTTATACCTCTTTTGTGAATACTACTTTTTATATGAAGATGATATCTGTATAATTGTTTCACGAAATAAATAAGATGTATCCATAAGTATGTGCAATTTTTGTTACTAAATATGGAGGTATCGGCAATTATCTATTTCTTATGCTGACATTTCTAGAATAATTTGTTTCGAATATCTAAATATTTGTGAAGATATGTGTAGATATATGTATTTATTGCTGACATTTCTGCAATTATTTAGTGGAAGAATTTCAAATAGCTAAATATTTTTGGAGATATCTACTGATATGTGCTTTTTTGCTGACATTTCTGAAACTATTATGAGCAAGAATTTTGAATAAATAAATATTTATTGAGATATCTGCAGATATATGCTTTTATTGCTAACATTTCTGCAACAATTAGGAGCATGTATTTATTGTAGCTAAAAATTTATCGAGATATCTGCAGATATGTGCTTTTATTGCTGAATACAAATGTAAGAAACTTATATATATATTTTTTGGTAATAAAGGCTAATATTTTGTTAACACAGTAATATTGTATTTCAACTACATAAGTTTAGCAAAACAGGTACATACTTTTCAGTATTCTGAAAGAAAATATGACGGTTTGATACATCAAATATTTTGGTTTGCTTCAGAAAGTAAAAAAAATTTGTGTCAAGCTTTCTTCTAAGCTCCAACTGTAAGGTTTGCAAGAAAGAATTTGATGTGCCAGTTTAGCTCTTTATAAATCCATAGCTTCATATGTGAATTCAGGGTCATCATTGTCGACTTCTTTGCCTTCACTTCTTTGATTCATAATGTTCATCACAAACATGCCACAGTCAACTCTACAATGATTAACAAATATTACATAATTGTTAGAAGAAATGTTCTATAATTTGGAAATATTTGTACATTCTTTTAACGTATCAGAACGTTGTTGTGGGCTATTAGCAAAAGTTATTTGCTTTGATGGTTCATGCTCTACTTTTTCCAATTTCTTTAGTAAGGCAGTGATATAAACTCTCTGTAAAAAAAAGATTTTGTTACACGGTTTATTTTTCTCTAATTTATTCATTTTTTAATTTACATACCAACTTTCTTGCTGCCTTCTGATATTCTCCTTCATGCCGTGGTTTTATGGAATCGTAGTGAATCCATATTCTATCTTGTTTAATAAACTCCAATAGTGTAAAATTTGATTTTTGGTGGATAGGGAAGAACATTTTATTGCAGTTTGCAAAAAAATTAGCTACTACATTATCGATTAGGGCCTGTGTTACATTCTTTGAATTGTTCAGTAGAAATATCTGTAGGAGAATATATTAGACAATTGACTTTATGAACATTTAAACATATTCTTCAGTAAAAGATTATAAAACTTAAGGCAGCATAAACTTTGAAATACAAGTTTTCTGCATGAACTTTATGCAATTCATGTGAATACCAATTAATGATCTGCAAAAATTATTATAAGGAAATAGAGATAGTATATTTGTTTACAGAAGACTATATATGATTAGCAGAAAAAACAATAAGTTCTTGGAATTTTGCATAAAAAACAACAGGTTCGATTAAATGTTGTAGAAAAATCTGCAGATAAATGTATTTGCTTTGGATAAATGGAATTTTAGTGACAAAACAATAAGTTTAAAGAAATATTGCTGATAAATATGCTGATAAATGGAGTTGTTGCGGATGAATGGGTTTTTGCAGATAAAACAGCAAGTCCAATGAAATGTTACTGATAAATATGCAAATAAACGAAATTTTTGAGTAAAGTTCTACCTGGCCTTCAAGAAATCTTCCTATAACAAGTTCACCAAGTGTTGTTCTAGTTATAATTATGTCATCTTCTCCGTTTAAGTATGCACTTTTGCTGTGATATAATGATCAATATTATTAACTGTTTGCATTTTTTAAATATTTGCCGATATGTCACTAGGAAATTTAAATAATTACTTTTATTTGATTAATTATTGGTATACTTGGATATAAAAAGAATTATAAAGTTTTACCTGAGGTCAGAGTTATTAAAGATGTCCTCAAGCAGCTTGATTTTTTCTTCAGATAGACTTCGTACATTTGACCTTACTAGTAGATAATTCTGTTGATCTAGGTTCAGATTCATATTCTTCAACTATTATTGGTAGGATTTGTACTTGCTATTTTGCCTTTTTTGCTTTATTCTCAGTTTGGAAATCCACTTCTTCAGTTGATTTATACCTTTTTTTGCTTTTCAATTTCCAATGTTTTTTCTTTGATTTCTTCAGTTTTTTCTCTACTGAAGTAGATTTTCATCCTCTGCTTGTTTGCCTTGTAACTGTGGATAATTTTGAATGCTTTCACTTGAAATTAATTTAAATGTTGGTTAATATTTCATTATTGGTTTTTGGAATACAATTATTGGTTGTTGGTTAATATAAATTTTTGTGAATAATTGTGAAAAAGTGAAGAATATGCTGCACTTTACAATAGTTGTTACATTAATATCTGCAATATTCTTCATATTTTTAATATAATAGGAAGAATATTTGCGGATATATCAACATATTTGTTTAATTTTTACAGTCTTGTTGAAAAACTATAATTATTTAAAGCGTTACCAAATGAAGGATTTTGTTCAAATGCATTATCTTCCTCAACTGTTTTTGTTTGTTCATCATCATTTGGATCTTTATGTTTTTCATCGAAATTTATTTTTTCCTCATTGTCAACATCTTGTTCTTCTTTTTCTTCATCTTTATCTTTCACCATAAACTCAAATTCATCTTCAACATTTTTGTCTTCACCTTTAACATCTATTTGATTTTCGTTTTCTTCTGTCCTTTGAGCTGAAATATATGTTTGCAATTCAAGACTTTAGTATTTTTGAAATAATTATGTATTTTATGTGTTATGTTGCAAGGTATTATGTAAAAAATGAAGAATGTGCTGCACTTTTTAATAATTTTTGCAATAATATCTGCATTTATTTTTTAAAAATGCTCTTGTCTTATAGTAAGAATAATTGTAGACATATCATCAAATATTTTAAATTTTTGTGTTCTTGTTGGAAAACAATATATTACTGAAAGTACTACCAAATGACGTATTCTCTTCTGTTTCGTTATCTTCACTTTCTTCATTTTCTTCACTTTCATTTTCGTCAGAGGAGTTTAGCTTGCTACCACTTATTTCTTTTATTGGTAGCTCTGCATTCTCAGATTTTGTGGACGATGATGTTTCCACATTTTATCTCAGTTGCTTTCTTAGTAGCGTATTTTCCGCTTGAAGTTTTCTGTTGTCCAATTCAAGTTTGTTGATTATTTCTTTATATATTTCTTCTCTTTTCTTGTATAACACTTCATATTCTTCATCTCTTTGAAACGATCCTTTCAGCAATTTTAGTTCCTTTCCCTGAAAGTCCTAAAATAAAGAATTGAATCAAAATTGAAGCTTTAGAATCTTTAAAAAATGGCAGAAAAATCTGCAAGTGTTATGCAACATTGTAGACATATCTTTAATTTATGTTTAGTTTTCCAATTTTAATTGTAGATAAATATGCAATTGCTTTTAACAATTGCAGATAAGTCAGCATATGTAGTGAATAATTTCACCAAAAATTCTCAACTGCTACTAATAACTGCAGATATATATGCAACTATTGTTAATTATTGCAGATAAGTTCGCAAAAAATAGATTATTGGTTATTTTTATACTATAACATAGCGATTGTACAAATTAAATTGCAGCTATACTTACTGAGTTGTATTCAATGGTCATTAGCATTATTGGCTTGAGTTTTGATATATCCCATTTTCTAGCCAAGGGATATGAGTTGTTGTATTGCAATTTAGAAGATTTCAAAATTTGTGTTTTCTCACAGATCCACCACTGCAAGAAAGACAATTAGTATTAGAATAAATTATTAATTAATAGGATCTTTATCTAATTAATCAAAAATTTAATACCAGTAACAATGTAACACAAGTGTTTATTATCCTTGTGTGTCAATATATTTTTCAATTTGATTTATCAAATGTTTGGGACTCATTTTTGGCCATGATATCTACTGCATTTTATCTTCACAAACACAATATGGAATAATATTCCAAGATACAGTTGAGTTTGGATTTGATATTAAAAATGTTGCAACCAAATGCAGTTGCAAAAGCTTTGTTGTATCTTCTCTTTCTTCTTGTGATATTCCTTTTATTGTTGCAAACAATTCCCTTTCTATGTTTTTGTTGATACTTGTTTCTCCTTCAAAGTGTCTGCTGATGAATGATGTAAACTGAGCATTGCTTTAGCCTCTTTTTTCGTATGACTAGAAGTTTTGATTTGCTGACCATCTGTAGGAATTGATAACAATTGGCTTATACCATCCTCTGTGAATGTTAGTAACATATCTCCAAATTGGAAGCAGTTCAAATTCTTTCTGTAGGCTTTGATGATTATGTCTATTGTTGTTGAGTTTTTTGTGTTTTCCTTTGCTGTTACAATTCCAAAATAGATCATATGAATGAACTTGTAGAAAGGTAAATTTTGGAGAGATTTTGTATGTGATATTGTCAGCAATTCTTCCTTCTTAATCCGGCCAAGAACATCGACGAAAGACCTTAAATTATTTCTATAGTTGTCTTCTCTTAATGTAATTTTCTCTTCACTGATTGTTTTTCTTTTTTCTGTAGAATATTTGATCCTGATTGTTGTTCAACAGGAACAATTGATGTTTCCAACATTGCTTTTTTTTTTCCCTTCTTTTATTTCTTCTTTTGTGTTCTTCTATAAAAGCACATTAAAAATTATGAAATAAATATGCACAATCTAATAATATGATAGGTGATGTTAAATACTTGCGGTTATAATGAATATGCAGAAAAAACAGAAATGTATGCAATTATCTTAAATAATTACAGTTTGTTCAGCAAATTTTAAGGTATATGCAAATTTTCATATATATGTGGAATTGTTGAATATAATTTAGCAGTTTTAAAAAATATTATTGCTTATTTTTCATCAATTATTTGAATAATTGTGATATCAAAATTTTACAGTTTCTAATCATGCATATTTTCCGAATTTTCTTCACTTCTTGGAAATAGAATGGTAATCCAATGAAAGTATTGAAAAAATTATTTGCTTATACAAACTTTTCTTGTATATGTTGTAGTTGCATATATGTCAGCAGTTTTAAAAATTAATTGCTTAATTTTCAACAACAATTTGAATAATTGTAAACTTTAAAATATGGGTTTTGTTATTATAAATATTATCAGTTTTTTTCAGTTTTTTCGAAACAAATTGGTATTTCAATGAAACTATTTAAAAGGTAGCATATAAAAATGAGATTACTCTGTTTAATTGAATTATTGCTGAAAAGTAAGCAGTTAAACTGAATTGTTGCTACTATATGCAATATTGTTAGTAATGATTATTTTTCTTTAAAATGTTGCAAAGATATTCAACAGTTCTCAGTATAGTTGCATATATGTTGGTAATAACATGAATAATTGACATTAAAATATTCTAAAAATTACATATAACACTAAGTTTATTCTGTTTAACTTCTTTATTACTTAAAAGTAAGCAATTAATGTTAATTATTTACAGCTATATGTGATATTGTCAGTAATGTTTACTTAATTTTGCTTATAAATATATGTTGTAGAGAAATTCAAAAAAAAATCAACACAGTTGCATATAGGCGTGCAATAATTGTGTCTAATTGATATTATTATGATATTTACTGTTATACTTGTAATTATTATCAAAAATTGCAAGAAAATACTGACATTGATTGAATATATTGCTTAAAAATATGCAAAAAAACACATTAATAACATCTGCTTAAAATTCGAAGAGAGAAAACAGTTTTTTGAACAAATTTTTAAAAAAAATGCAGTAATTATAGAATGTTTTTTAGTTTACCATCTACATTCTCAATTTTCTTTGTATTACCGTAAAACAGCTCGATTACATGCATGGCTAACTCGAAAAACCTAAAACCCTTGCAAAAACCTGAAGATCTATCGATTTAAAACAATGTAATATAAATCAACTACTTATGAAATTGAGATATACCACCTTCGATCTTCCATTTTGCCTTGTTCGATTTTGAAAACGTCAGATTTTCGACTTGATTTTGGTAGTTTTGTTGTTCGATTTTGTAGAATTTTCGGCTTTTGTTGAAGAAAATGTGATTACAATTGTATTACAGGTCGAACAATAAAAAAAGCATGGGTTCAGGGTTTTAGAATGGTTTTTAAAGGTAGTTTGGGAAAAGAAAAGCCCGCGTTTATAAATAGGGATGAAATTTATATGTTTTTACCTAAGAGATGTTTGGTGTATTATGAAAGTTACTAAGGATGTATGGCAAATGTTCCCTTTTCAAAAATTATTAAAATGTTTAATTAATAAGTAATTTATTTATTGAACAATTAATTAAATGTTAATTGATTATTATATATATTGACACATATAAACTACAAAGGTTATATTTTAATAATTAGTTTTTTTTCTAGTTTTCCATAACATTTGATTGGTAGTTTGAAATTGAGTGATGTTTTTGCATTTGAAATGTATTTTTACAAGGAACAAATTTTATGTTTTGTGTTTTGCATAATTTCATAGTCTAAATAGTCAAAATCTAGTTTCATTGTCGTTGGCCTGTCAATGAAAGACAGAGTTAATAAATTTTGAACCTAAGAAATTGTTTCGGTCATATTTAAGATTTGCAAAATTATGGGATTTAAGAGGTCGGAACTGCAGATCTAAAAGCTCTACATTTGATTTAAAAAGATATAAATGGATATGTTTCATGTTAAAGTAATTTTACGAAATAGAGTTTATTTAAAATTTATAAATCTCAAACTTGTTTCAAAATTAGTTTAACTTTCTTTTGTAAAAGATTTTAACAAGTAATTATATATATTAATTATTTTTAGTATAAAGATTTATGGATTTGAAGATATGAGTGATTATGGTTTTATAAAATAAAGTGATCACGTATACAAGCGGCTTTGAAAATATAGTGTGTGTGTGTGTGTGTGTGTATACATACATACATACATATCAAAATGGATTGGAAGAAAAATAAAAGTGCTTTTAAAATATGGAATATTTTATCAAACAAGCGAAAATTTATTTAAAGTTAAATAATAACTGGATTTGTGAAAAACTATAACAGGTGTTTTATTTTATATACAATAAAAATTAGAGAGAAAAATTATTTTAAGAACCTTAATTCTATAATTTGGGAAGTACTATTATTCGACTTACTGTTATCGATTGTTTTAAATTCTATCGAATAACGCTTCGTTGAATATGGTACAACTCATTGAATATATTGTTTGAGTGGAATTTACTAACCCATTAGCGAATACTCGAATTCCACCGGGTATTATGGGATGCCTGGGTTAAATTCTTGTGATTGTATTTGGGAAAGTACTTAAGATTTAGAGTTATTTTCTATTCAGGTGTGAGACAAGTGGTTACAAGATCAGGAGGAGAATATGATTCAGATTTTTCGATGGTATCTGTAATAAGTGGTATTTACTAGCTTTTAATAAATACTTGGATTTCGTCATATAGTATGAGAAGTATTGGTTAAATTCTAATGATCACTGAAGGTGATAGTATTTGGCACTTTAGAGTTTACTCTCTTTTAGTGTGCTGCAAGTGGCTGCAAGATCCTTAAGAAGTTACTCCTGGATTTCTTTTCAAATGTAATAATCTAAAAGAAATATGAAAGATTCGGTCATGGCTGTTATCATTGAGGCGTCTTGTGATCCTACGATTCCCGTCCTATGTATGATCCCCAGTATCGAATCGGTTCGTGTGGTACCAAATTGTTTGTCTATTTGCTACGGTTTTGTGTACGATCATTACGATCGCTTTGAGTAAGATCTCATGGATTCTGGATATTTGGATTCTATGACTATTATATGTTCGTGAAATAAATATATATATTCTTGGTTCTTGTGTTTATGAAATATATATATATATATATATATATATATATATATATATATATTCTTGTGTCTTGTGTTCATGAAATAAATATATATTTTTGTGTTTTGTGTTAGTGAGATAAATATATATTCTTGGGTCTTGCATTCGTGAAATAAATATACATTCTTGTGTCTTGTATTTATGAAATAAATATATATTCTTGTGTCTTGTGATGGATACTAAGTTAAGTTAATTATGTTATTCTATGTTTACTGACTAGTTCGTGTATGTGACTTAAATTTATAACCCTATTCCGAGTTAAATTAATTTCCTGACTCGTTATATCCTGGATGTCTGTATTTACTTATATGTTGTTTATTCTAGTGTTATATTCTGTTCTCACCCTATTAGGTATTTAGAGATAGTCTGATCCGAGTGTTATTTTGTTCGGGTCAGGCCGAAACTTTTCAGGTTACAGGGCAAGTCGACCTCTAGATGTTTGGGCTAGCAAGGAGATAAACACATTTGACTTTTACCTCATTTAGGAAATTTGTGAACATGTTTATAAGATGTACAATTGAGTAGAGAATTGTTAGACTTGTATAACAATCGAGTTTAGTATTTCATTTTGTAAACTCAAATTTTGTATATGTGTAAGTTGAGATTTATTTCGTTCTGATCTGCGACTAGTATTTATATGATATACTGTTATTATTTTGTGAAATCGGTGTTCCTATTACTTTGTATTAATACTGTATATATCAAATTCAGTTCAGATATTAAGCAAAAAGGTAAAAATGACATGTCAGTGTTAGTACAAAAATATATTCACATTCGATCGCCCTTAATAAGTCGTATTCTCCGAATTAGCAAACAACATTACTTGTAATATTCTTTGCTAATTTGGGTATGCGGTGTGTTCGTTTCATCGTATTTGTTAAGCAAACTCAAATTACATTCATTATACTTAAGCCATTGAGAAATGATAGGTAAAAGTGAATAACCTCTTTTGAGTTGCTGAGAAAACTCAATGTTAAGCTCAAGATTGGGATAAAAGGCCACAGTTAGGAATTATATATGATATAATCGATAAACGGTTATCCATTGGTTGCAGGCCTATGACTTGTTGAGCAAACCTAAGGTCAGAATCCCAAGGCAAGTGATTCCTAACACTCACTTGAGAATTCAAATGATTTTTGAATCTTTCTTAGGGCTTCGAGTAATATAAAAATTTAGTGGGAGCCTTATTAGATAAACGAAATGGCAACATTTAGCATTTCTAATATTGTAAGAACACATGCTATACAAAGTTAAATAATTTACTTCAGTAGCTAATCTAATTAATGAAATTGTTTATCAATTGAAATATACTAATGTACTGAATTAAGATTGACTAAGAAATATAAAATATATTTATCATTAAATCCCTTAGCATATTGTCACTTCAAGACCCATGCAACCAAGAGCCAAATTATACAACTAGTAAATACATATGTACCTCGGTCAACTTATGTGTTTATTTACTTAAGATTGTATATTGTGTTATGAATTTTGAACTCTAAAGGAATTCAATAATATGGATATTCTATCCATGATAGATCACATAAAAAAGCTATATGGTGAATTTTCATGTTCATAACATACAAAATCTCCATGAAATTGGTTCATTCGAAGTGAGAATGTAACGACTTGGGATTTTAACAATAATATTTTAATAAATATTTAATCCAATTAAATAAAACGTAAACTTATCATTTTAAAATGATAGGACTTTTGGAATATTTGCCATTTATTTATATACTTATGTATTTTGAAAAGGACACTTTGATTTGAAAATTTAAAATAAAATCTATCTTATATAATTAAATTAAAATGCTCTACCTTATTAGCATCTGGTATGTGTGTGTGTGTGTGTGTATATATATATATATATGAATGCAATATAGATGATAATGTTTAAAATAAAATCAAATTCTATCAATATTAAATATAAGCAAAACATATGAATATATTTAAATGTTGATAGTTAAAATAGAAATAAAAATAAAAACAAGGATTAAATGGTTATGTGTGTAAGAAACATAAGATAAATACATATCAATAACTATAACAATTTTAAATGAAGCACAAGTGTATAAAGTAAAACCAGATAACTATATGTATATGGTTGCAAGCAAGAAGATAATAAAACAAATATCTTCATAAAAAATATAATAAGTATGTAAACAAAATAGGAAACCATTATATTAAATTCTATCATCTCAGCTAAAAACAAAGTCATTTCAAATTTTTACAAATCTTTTTATTTTAGAAAAAATACTGATTTAGTCAAAGAAAGAGAAAAAATCTGATCAAAACAAAAGAAGCTAAACCAGTTAAAGCCTACCTGTACAAAACTTTCTCTTTATATATACATCTAGGCTAGTTCCAGTTCGTTCATCAAAAAAACTTAGCAAACCAAAGGAAAAAAAAAGTAAACTCGAATTCATTCAACAAAAAAACAAAAAAACCAGGATTCAAGGGCAGATTCAAACTGCAGTTTTCAAACAACAGAAGTGCAGTTTTACGAGCAGTTCGTATTTGAACAAAATATGCATTTTTACCATTTTCTGATGATCGAATCAATTTTGAACGTTAAGATTTTGCTTGAAGCAAGTTTGAACATCTATGATTTCGAGAAAATTGTTGAATAACTTTTATGTTGCACGAATTGATGGGTCGAGATCAATTTAGGGTTTACGGTTCGAATTTGATGTGGTTAGGAAACGAGACGAGTTTGTCTCCTCTGTTGGATCGAGCTTCTCGAAACTCGAGGGAATGGAAGAATAGGGGGTTGACGTGGCGTGGACGGAATTGGAGCGTCTCCGGTGGTCTAAGCAACCGCGGCGAGGTGTTTTTGTTGGATCAATCGGGTGTAGTTTTTCGAACGAACTGCTTAATTTCGATTTGAAATTTTTGATGGTGAATCGAGCTTGGATTTTGAGTATGGGGGAGTTTTGTGACTTGCCGAAGATTTTGGAGTTCGTCGGAGCGGAGGCGCGACGCCGTGCACGTGCACGGCGTAGATTGTGTCAGCGTTGTTGGGTGGTGAGCAACTCAAGTCGTTACACGAGTAAAGTGGTCAATTGCTTCGAGTTTTAACCTGAGCACGAGAGCCTGTTTACCTGATATTAAAGTTTAAACTTAAACTTAACTCAACCTAAATGAAAAAAAGAGAAGAGGAAGAAGAAGCGTACGTGAGGAATGACTCGAGAAGATAGTGAGAAGCTCGAGTGTTTACTCGAGTAAAACCTGGGGTAATCTCGGGTTTGTTTTCAGAAAGGGTTAAGTCTTAAAAATTTAAAGTTAATGATGTTAAATAATTTTAGTACTAATGAAGTAATTAATGTTTGACAACCTAAGTTAAGAATTTGTTTCAAGTTTTAATTAACTAAGTAAATACTTAACAATGTTTTAAAATCCAATTAATATTTTAATTAAGTAGTTAACTTAAGTTAAGTATTAAATTTAATAAACATTAAAGTTTTGTAGTTAGTAATAATTTGATTTTCAAAGTTTAAAGAAGATTTTTAAATGTTAATTAAGATAAATAATTATTAATCAATTGTTTTGGAAAGCAATCAAGAATGATTAAATAATAATTATAATTAACTAAGTAATTAAGGATTTATAATTGTAATTAAAATTAGTAAGTTAATGATTAAGTGTCTAATTTATTTGTAATTAAGAATTGTCAATTAGATAATTAAATTATAATTAGTAGTTAATTAAATAAATAATTAACGATTAATCAATTTGAAATTAAGTTTTATTAATTAATAATTATGTTATTAATTAATAATTAAGGGAATCTAATTAAGTAATTAAGATTTAATAAATTGATCAAGAAGTGATTAATTAACTAAATAGTTTGAAATGGAATAATTAATTAATTGATGATTAATTAAACAGGATTAAGTAATTAATTTAAATTGAATTAATTACAATATGGATTAAAGATACTTGCTTACGAATGATTATATAAGTAGAATATCTGACTTTGTGGTATCTATTTGGTGATATTCTGTGATACTCTATGTTATGCCTGGATATATCTATGATGATTGTGTATGATTTATCTGTGATAAATGCTACGTGAATTAAAAGTATTGAATTAAACTGTTTAAACTATTAAATAACTTGACCTTTAAAATGGCGTTTGGGTTTCGATGAGACCGGGATCGGGTCAATTATGATTATCCGAAAACCACATCGATTCGAATTAAACGTTAGGTCATGACTTTCTAAGTGATGTTTCAGAATGCAAGAGTTATTGTCGTTGACTCTAAGTGTGATTCCAAAATGAGTGTAACGAGATAATGCCTTCTGTTTCGTTCGAACACGGAACGAACTTGTATGGATTGAATGCTTTCAGAACATTGTCAGGTGGACGATGAGCATTCTAAGAGATATGTTCTATAAAGGTAATACTAACCTCAAGCCTCATCAACCAGGAATGGCTAAAACAGGGGATGTGCAGCAAGGTTAGGTGGGTAGCACCCAAGCAGGATGAGATATACCCCATGTCTAGATGTCCCTTTTTATTCGGTTGTGTGGGCGGTTGCTAGCTACAAACGCGGGGTTATCTTTTTCGGAATTATTCAGTAAGGAATGGTTCCGGCCTTGTGTTGTAGGGGGTCGGGAGTGACCCTTAGTACGGTGATCTAGGCCCCATACTGTGACGGGCGATACCCCAGTAGCCCTGCTATTGTATGGAATCCAATCTCCAATAAGCGCCGTACGTTTTGATTGTGCCCAACTATGTTGGAATATGAGATGTAAGCATTTCAGCTATTTCTGTATTTTACTTGAAAACCCTAGACACTATTGTAATATCACTGGATTTCCTACTAAATTGTTTTGGTTAGCGTAAGGTAAAAACTTACCCGTATTTATGTATGGGAAGTCTTACGTGATACATTTGTTTCCAAATGTTTTCAAAGTTAAGCAACTTTAAACCTTTTACTCATACCAGATCCATGTCTGACCCGGAGTTTATTTCTGTTTTTCATAAACTCTTGGGTACTCAAATTTTTATAGTAGCCAAGTGATAGGTTTTGGATTTTGAGTTCTGGAGGAGCTTGGAGCATAGAGCAGGAGTCCAGACGTATATATCTATTTATCTAGTTCCGCTGTGTTAGTTGATGTATGTTGTATTCTGGGATGTATGTAATGGCAGATATATATATGACTGTCTTGTTGTATGATGTTGTGTAACTCTGATATATGTAAAACTATGTAATAGTTAAGTGATGTATTATATTTTGTTCCGTTTTCGCTGTGAGATTCTGATGTTGTTATTCTTTCTTTCTATCTTTTCTATTTCTATCTTTTTATTTTCTTATTGATGATACGTCTTTCTATAGGTAGAAAGGCGGGTCATCACAGTTGGTATCAGAGCATAAGTTGAGATAATACCTAGGCTCTGGAATAGTATTTATCTTGAGATTGCGTATTTGTATTTTTATATAATTATATACCTATCTAAATTTTTTGAGTTACCTGTCCAGGTGGCCAACATGAGTTCTGGAAGAAGAGGCGGAGGTAGGGGCAATACCTCGATTGATAATAGACAAAGTCAAACTGCAAGTGAGGCTGTAGATCCAGTACCGCCTCAGGTTAGTTTTGTTGCTTTATACAAGGACTTCATCAACCTTGGAGGTAAACCATTTAAAGGGACAAAGACTATAATTGAGGTCCAAGCTTAGCTATTCTCTTGTGAGCGCATCTTTAAGAGTATGAAGTTGTCTGATGAGCGAAAAAGGGAAATGGCTTCATGGCAATTGCAGGAAAGCGCTACAGCCTGGTGGGATGCAGTGGTAGCAAATATTTCTAAGGACGACATCTCTTGGGAAAGATTTAAAGAGTTGTTTGAGGAGAAATTCATGCAACAGCAGGGAAAACTCATATGTATCAGGATTTTCTGAATTTGAAGTAGGGAAGCATGTCTATTTCTGAGTATGAAACCAAATCCAATGAACTTTCTTGCTATGGACTAGGACTCATAGACACTCCCCTTAAAAAAACGAAATGTTTGTGCGAGGATTAAGGCTAAAATTTCATGAAAAGATGACGGCGCATTTGAAAGGGTCTTTTGTGGAGTTAATTGATATGGCACTGAGATATGAGGATTTGATGAATAAGAGACAGTTGCACCAGTAGTAGCATCGGGAGGGAATTTTGCTATTCCAAATAAGAGGAAGTTCAATCCCAATTGGAGGAACCTGAACAAGAAGAAGACTGGAAGTAACAACGGACCTCGCAAATGGTATATATGTCAACAAGAAGGTCACTTGGCGAATAAGTGTCCCAGGAAAGGATTTCAGCAACAGCAGCAGCGGTCGCATTTGAGTGGACCGGGTTCGGCTTTGGTTCAGAGATCTCTATGCTTCAATTGCCACCAACCAGGCCATATGATCAAGGATTGCCCGCTTCTTTATAAAGCCCTGCAGAATAAGGTATTTTCTTTGGAGAGTGCACTACCTACTTCATCTAAAGGAAAGGGAGTATTGGAAGGTACATTACTTTTAGATGGCAAGTATATTAAAGTTTTGTTTGATTCGGGTGCTTCTTTGAGTTTTATTTCTTGGAATCTGTAGAGAAGTTCTTTCTTAACCCTACTACTGTTGACTGTCCCATCTTCGTATCTAATCCTATAGGAGGTGTAACCAAATTAGATACGATCTGTAAGGACTTGAGAATTTCCTATCTGTCCCATAGTTTTTCTTTTTTGGCAAGGCCAGCCCGTTTTTATAGTGGATAGTCCACTATTTATTAAACAAAATCAAAATACAAAGATTAGAAACAACAAACCAATCAAAAGAAGGTACAGTGACAAATCCACAACCAATCAAAATAACACAGCGACCTCATCGCAAAATCAGAGCAGAAATAGTTGTGGAAGACCGCGTAAATCTGCGCGAATTTCTTTCCTCCCAAATCGCGGCTATCGTTAGCTTAAGGAATCGGAGAAGGCGAGTGGTAGATAGGGATTTCCATATGGTTATTTGAAAGATACGAACCCATTCAAGATTTAAGTCTCTGAATGGAGGCCTCTCATTTATGTGATGAAGAACACGTTTCCATAGTTGGTAGGAGAATAGACAGTTGAAAAACAGGTGGCCAACATTTTCAGAGGCACGATTACAAAGGATTCACAATGAGTGATCGATAAAATGCCTTTTAACGAGATTTTCTTGTGACCCTTATGTGTTGAATTTTAAGGGGTTTGACCTTATATTGGGAATGGATTGGCTCGATAAGTATAAGGCTGTTCTGAATTGTGATGAGAGAACAGTTTCATTAGAAACCGATCTAGGTAGAATTGCTAGAGTGGCATGTGATAATTCTGGAATTCACTTGAGTAGTCTTTTACATAGAGTTGAGACTTCCCAAGAGAAGGTTGAAGATATCGATGTGGTCCAAGATTTCCCTGATGCATTCGAGGAAGTCAAGTGTTTGCCTCTGCATCGAGAGATAGAGTTTCGCATTCATTTGATTCCAGGAGCAGTGCCAGTGATTCAGCCTAGTAGGAGGATGGCTCCTAGGGAGAGGGAGGAGTTGGTTAAGCAGACTCAAGACCTTTTGGAGTAGGGATTGATTAGGCCATGTTTTTCTTGTTGGGGTTCTGCTGCGGTGTTTGTCACTAAGTCGGATGGATCGCTAAGGTTCTGTGTAGATTATCGAGAATTGAACAAAGTGACTATCCGTAATAAATATCCTCTTTCTCGTATTGATGATCTTTTTGACCAGCTGCATGGAGCTTCTATCTTTTCTCATCTGGATTTAGTTTCAGGTTTCCATCAGTTAAGGGTAGCTGAGGACAGTATCCCTTTAACTGCATTTAGGGGACCAAATTGTTTCTATGAGTGGTTGGTTATGACTTTCGGGTTAACCAACGCTCCTGCTTACTTTGTCGATCTGATGAACTGAGTCTTTGGGATATATTGAATAAGTTTGTTCTGGTGTTCATCGATGATATTCTGGTCTATTCTAAGTCTGAAGAAGAGCACGGGAAGCATTTGAGAATAGTGTTAGAGACACTGAGGAGGCATGTTTTGAAGGCGAAATTCTCTAAGTGCCATTTTTGGAAATCGAAAGTCAAATTTTTGGGGCACATTGTTTCTGGTGAAGGTATCTCTGTAGATCCAGCGAAGGTTGAAACTATTTTGGGGTGGAAGCAACCGAAGACACCGACTGAAGTCCGTAGTTTTCTGGGATTAGCTGGCTACTACAGGAAGTTTATCAAGGACTATTCCAAGATTTCTTCGCAACTGACCAAGCTGACAAGGAAGGGAGCTAAATTTAAGTGGACACCTTTCTGGGAGTTGAAGACGAGGCTAACTAGTACACCAGTGCTAGCTATTCCGGATGGGAAAAGCAAATTTGAAGTTTTTACAGATGCTTGTATAGTTGGACTGGGAGCAGTTCCGATGCAGAATGGAAGAGTAATTGCGTATGCGAATCGGCAATTAAAGCCACATGAAAGGAACTACGCTATGCACGATCTTGAGTTGTTAGCCATTGTTTTTGCTTTGAAGATTTGGAGACACTATCTTTTGGGAAAGAAGTTCGAGTTATTCACGGATCACAAACCGTTGAAATATCTTTTCTCTCAAAAGGATCTTAATTTGTGGCAGCAGCGATGGGTCGAGTTTCTGGCATCCTATGATTTGGATATTCTGTATACCTTGGGAAAGGCGAATGTTGTGGTTGATGCTCTTTGCAGGAATGCGGTTCTGTCTCTTTTGGAAGTTGTTACATCTCTCCAGGAGAGAATCATTAGCAAGCAAATGGAGGATAGATCTTTTGAGGAACTGATTCTTGGAACCAAGGATGGTCGATATTCAGATTTCAAGGTGGACGATCAAGGTGTTTTGAGGATTAATGGTCGTTTGTGTGTTCCTTATATAGGTGGATTAAGGCAAGAAGTCTTAGCTGAATTCATCACTCCAGACTAAATATCCATCCAGGAATTTCTAAGATGTACAAAGATACGAGAAGAGTTTTTGGTGGCCGAGCATGAAGAGGGATGTAGCTGCTTTCGTTAATAGTTATGCTATCTGTCAGCAAGTTAAAGGAGATTAGCAGAAGTCAACAGGATTGTTGCAACCTTTGGAAGTCCCAAAATGGTAATGGGAGATGATTTTGATGGATTTCATCGACGTTTTGTCTAGAACCAAGAAAGGAAACGATGGTATATGGGTGATTGTGGACAGGTTAACTAAGAGCGTCCATTTTATACCAGTTAAGGCAACTCGTACTGCAGCTTCTCTAGCAGAGATTTTCTTGGGGGATATAGTTAGATTGCATGGTGTTCCTGTCAGTATAGTAAGTGTTCGCGATCCTATCTTCACCAGCAAATTCTGGGTGGCTCTGCAATTTGCTATGGGAACGAGTTTGAGATTGAGTACAGCCTATCATCCTCAGACAGATGGATAGACGGAGAGGCTGAACCGAATTCTAGAGGATATGCTGCGAGCTTGTGTTTAAGATTTTGGTGGATCTTGGGAAGACCATCTACATCTGGTAGAATTCTCATATAATAATAGTTACCAAGCAAGTATTAAAATGGCTCCTTATGAAGCTTTATATGGAAGACCTTGTAGATCCCCATCCTGTTGGATAGAATCGAAAGATCGTCTTGTGCTTGGACCAGATATGATTCGTGAAGCTTCTACGAAAGTTGAGCTTATCAAGAATAGGATGAGAGCTGCTTAGGACCGTCAAAAGAAGTATGCAGATAAGAGAAGGAGACAATTGGAATTTGAGATTGGTGATTAAGTTTTTGTTAAAGTTTCCCCGATTAAAGGAGCTATTAGATTCGAAAAGACGGGAAAACTTGCCCCGAGATATATTGGTCCATTCCGGGTATTAAAAAGAATTGGTGCTATAGCTTATAGAATTGAATTGCAAGAACGGATGTCTGGAATTCATAATGTATTTCATGTATCCCATCTAAGGAAGTTTGTTTATGATCCATCATTAGTTGTAGAACTAGTAATTCAGGAAGATATGGAGTTCGAGCCAAATTTGACTGTGGTCGGGAATCCAGTTCGGATTGTTGATCAAGACGAGAGGCAACTCAGGAGTAAGGTAGTGAAGCTCGTCAAAGTGCAGTGAAGCAAGGATCCCAGAGATTGTACCTAGGAAACTCTGGATAGTTTTAGGGAAGCCTATCCGGATTTGTGTCCGGATAGCTAGGGATGTTTGTTAGGATAAATTGTTTGGTTGTTTGCTAATGTATGAACGATATGTATGTTTGAATGGTTGATATAACAGTTTTTGAATTGTCTTTTGTTTTAAATTTCAGGGACAAAATTCTTTTTAAGAGGGGAGGAATGTAACGACCTAGGATTTTGGAAATAATATTTTAATAAATATTTAATCCAATTAAATAAAATGTAAACTTATCATTTTAAAATGATAGAACTTTTGGAATATTTTTGATTTATTTATATATATATATATATATATATATATATATATATTGAAAAGGAAACTTTGATTTGAAAATTTAAAATAAAATCTCTTAAAAATATTTAAAATAAAATCTATCTTATGTAAATAAATTAAAATGCTCTACCTTATTAGCATCTTCTATATATATATATATATATATATATATATATATAAATGCAATGTAGATGATAATGTTTAAAATAAAATCAAATTCTATCAATATTAAATATAAGTAAATCATATGAATATAATTTAAATGTTGATAGTTAAAATAGAAATAAAAATAAAAACATGGATTAAATGGTTATTGTGTGTAAGCAACATAAGATAAATACATATCAATAACTATAACAATTTTAAATGAAGCACAAGTGTATAAAGTAAAAGCGGATAACTATATGTATATGGTTGCAAGCAAGAAGATAATAAAACAAATTTCTTCATAAAATAATAATATAATAAGTATGTAAACAAAATAGGAAACCATTACATTAAATGCTATCATCTCAGCCAAAAACAAAGTCATTTCAAATTTTTACAAATCTTTTCATTTCAGAAAAAATACCGATTTAGTCAAAGAAAGAGAAAAAAATCCGATCAAAACAAAAGAAGCTAAACCAGTTAACGCCTACATGTACAAAACTTTCTCTTTATATATACATCTAGGCTAGTTCTAGTTTGTTCATCAAAAAACTTAGCAAACCAAAGGAAAAAAAAGTAAACTCGAATTCATTCAACAAAAACAAAACAGGATTCAAGGGCAGATTCAAACTGCAGTTTTCAAACAACAGAAGTGTTCTCTGTTCAGAAGTATTTTCAAGCGAGTAAACATAAATTTTAAAGTTTTAAGTTTAATTAAAAACAGTAAAGACGATTCATTGAAAATATGGTTTTGTATGTGTTTTATTTTTGAATATAATTCTGTGTTTATATATAAGTTGTTCTTTATACTGTACTTTTCTGTTTATTGATTACAGGGTTGATATTTATTCAAATTCAAATTATTTCATCAAATCATTGTAAAGCTTAAAGTTTTCAATCAAACAAGAAGTTTAAACCTCAAGTAAGATTTTTAAACCTATTTTAAAACATGTTAGAGAAATATATCAACTAGAAGCTTGTTTTACATTACAACATATAATTATATGTTGAATTCGATTGTTGTAAAATGCTAATTCAAGTTCATAACTTGAATACTCACTGCAAAATAGGATTTTTAAAACAAAAATGGAGATTTTTAGTTTAGTATTTTATGAGCAGTTCGTATTTGAACAAAATATGCATTTTTACCATTTTCTGACGATCGAATCAATTTTGAATATTAAGATTTTGCTTGAAGCAAGTTTGAACATCTATGATTTCGAGAAAACTGTTAAATAATTTTTCTATTGCATGAATTGATGGGTCGAGATTAATTTAGAGTTTAAGGTTCGAATTTGATGTGGTTAGGAAACGAGACGAGTTCGTCTCCTCTCTTGGATCGAGCTTCTCGAAACTTGAGGGAATGGAGGAATAGGGGGTTGACATGGCATGGATGGAATTGGAGCGTCTCCGGTGGTCTGAGCAACTGCGGCGAGGTGTTTTTGTTGGATGGGTCGAGTGCAGTTTTTCAAACGAACTGCTTAATTTCGATTTGAAATTTTTGGTGGCGAATCGAGCTTGGATTTTGAGTATAGGGGAGTTTTGTGACTTGCCGAAGATTTTAGAGTTCGTCAGAGCGGCGGCATGACGTCGTGCTCATGCATGGCATAGATTGTGTCAGCGTTGTTGGGTGGTGAGCAACTCGAGTCGTTACTCGAGTAAAGTGGTCGATTGCTTCGAGTTTTAACCCGAGCACGAGAGCGTGTTTACCTGATATTAAAGTTTGAGCTTAAACTTAACTCAACCTAATTGGAAAAAAAAGAAGAGGAAGAAGAAGCGTACGTGAGGAATGACTCGGGGAAGATAGTGAGAAGCTCGAGTGTTTACTCGAGTAAAACCTGGGGTAATCTCTGGTTTGTTTTCAGAAAGGGTTAAGCCTTAAAAATTTAAAGTTAATGATGTTAAATAATTTTAGTACTAATGAATTAATTAATGTTTGACAACTTAAGTTATGAATTTGTTTCAAGTTTTAATTAACTAAGTAAATACTTAACAATGTTTTAAAATCCAATTAATATTTTAATTAAGTAGTTAACTTAAGTTAAGTATTAAATTTAATTAACATTAAAGTTTTGTAGTTAGTAATAATTTGATTTTCAAAGTTCAAAGAAGATTTTTAAATGTTAATTAAGATAAATAATTATTAATAAATTGTTTTGGAAAGCAATCAAGAATGATTAAATTAATAATTATGATTAACTAAGTAATTAAGGATTTATAATTGTAATTAAAGATTGGTAAGTTAATGATTAAGTGTCTAATTTATTTGTAAGTAAGATTTGTTAATTATATAATTAAATTATAATTAGAAGTTAATTAAATAAATAATTAAGCATTAATCCATTTGAAATTAAGTTTTATTAATTAATAATTAAGTTATTAATTAATAATTAAGGGAATCTAATTAGGTAATTAAGATTTAATAAATTGATCAAGAAGTGATTAATTAATTAAATAGTTTGAAATGGAATAATTAATTAATTGATGAATAATTAAACAGGATTAAGTAATTAATTCTCAAGTAATTAATTTAAATTGAATTAATTACAATAAGGATTAAAGATACTTGCTTATGGATGATTGTGTAAGTAGAATATCTGATTTTGTGGTATCTATTTGGTGATATTTTATGATACTCTGTGTTATGCCTTGATATATCTATGATGATTGTGTATGATTTATCTGTCATAAATGCTATGTGAATTCAAAGTATTGAATTAAACTGTTTAAACTATTAAACAACTTGACCTTTAAAATGGCGTTTGGATTTCGATGAGACAGGGATCGGGTGTCAATTATGATTATCCAAAAACCGCATCGATCCAAATTGAACGTTAGGTCGTGACTTTCCAAGTGAAGATCGAGAGGTGTTCCAGAATGCAAGGTTTATTTCGTTGACTCTGAGGGTGATTCCAAAATGAGCGTAACGAGATAACGCCTTCGGTTTCGTTCGAACCCGGAACGAAATTATATGGATCGAATGCTTTCAGATCATTGTCAGGTGGACGATGAGCATTCTAAGAGATATGTTCTATAAAGGTAATCGTAACCTCAAGCCTCATCAATCAGGAATGGCTAAAATAGGGGATGTGCAGCAAGGTTAAGTGGATAGCACCCAAGCAGGATGAGATATACCCCTGTCCAGTTGTCCCTTTTTATTCGGCTGTGTTCTAGCTACAACCACGGGGTTATCTTGTTCGAAACTGTTCAGTAAGGAATGTTTCCGGCCTTGTGTTGTAGGTGGTCGAGAGTGATCCTATATATGGATATATATATATATATATAATTATTTATTTGTAATGAATAATTTTATTTCAAATCATTCGTTTTAATTGTATAGGTACAAATAAAGAATGTATTATAAAACATAATACTTAAAAATTTATATGAACATGTAAATATAAGATAAAAAGGGTTTAAAATAAATTGTATAAAATTAATTAAAAAAGGGGTTTAAACATAAAATTTAAGTGTTTTGACATTCGTAAATATTTTAACAAACTATTATTACAAGTGTTAACACAATTGTACAAGTGGCATTTATGTTTTAATTTGAATTAATTAAAACATTTTCTCAAATCTGAAATTTCAAAATAGTTCAAAAAGAAAATCTCAAACAAAATTCAATTTTATCAAACCTGAGATATAAATGCATTTTAACCTGAAAACAAAACTCGGATCAAAAAGCAAATTTTATCAAAACCAGATCAAAATCTGAAACCAGAAACTGAAATCACTCAAGTTCTTCAAACTGGGATCAAATTCAAGCAACATCAAAAAAGATTTGAAAGTAAAGCAATGCATTCAAAATCAAAATCATCTCAAACCAGAGCAAAATCAGGAAGTTGGAAATTAGAATGAAATCAAACTGTTTTAACTTGAGGCAACTCAAACTTCAACAACCAGGCTTCACTGTCTCTGTTCTTCATTGACCAAGGTGAGCAAACCTTTCTTTTAAACCAGACTTCTTTGTTTCTTTTACCTGTGAGTAAACCCTTAAGAATCTGAAGCTTTAAGTGTTGTTTTGCGATGATGTTTGAAATTAATTGTGAAATATTAACATGCATGCAAATCTGTATATGGTTATATGCTGAGGAAAATATGCATGTTCAAGCTACAGGCACATTTGCCTCTGTTAGTTCCCAGGTTGCTAAAACCTGTTAAAATTTTAATTCCTCTTTATTTGATCCTTATCTGACTTTATGATACAAAATTTGTTTGTTTAGCCTTGGGTTGAAGTTTTAAAATATATTTGAGTGCATTTAAGGTAAGTTTTTCTGGAAATGTTAAAAACAACCAAACCCTCAGTTTACAAATTCCAGTTTCAAATTTCAAAGACTGTTCTTCTCTGTTCAAAGCTCCTCTGTTTCAACATTCCAGTTTTCTATCTTTGTCTCTCTGGTGAGTAAACCTTTTGAATGATTTAGATCTTGTTGTTGTAAATCCTGAATTGCAAATGTGTGTTTGCATGTATATATTTATACATGAATAATGAGGATGCATGTCTGTACTCACCAATATGAAATCTGTTTTAAACAATACAGGTTTCAAACCTGTTTGAAAAAAATTGAAAACTCACTTTCTGATCATCTGTTGATCTTAATGTTCAAAGAAAATATGTTAGAATGGTCAAGACCACTTTCCTAAAAATATTTGTAAGCACTAAAGATAAATTAGTTTTCTGGAAAATACCAAAACACAGTGGAATCTCATTTTTGTAAAAAAATGTAATTGATTAAAATTTAAGCTTTGAATATATGATCTTATTCACTTTTGCAAATCATGATTTTTAAAACAAAAATCCAGATTTTTAGTGCGAGTTTAGGTGAGAAATCACGTGATGAACGGGATTGAGTTTTTTAGCAATTTATGGTGATCGACAACTCAGTTCATTGCGCGATCTTGGATGAAGCTCGTTGGGAGGTAGGGTAGTTTGAGTAAAATGCTCAGAATTTTTTCTGATCATCGTGGAGTAGAGACGAGATCAAACGAGGGTTTTAACACTGTATTTTTCTCGATGGTTTCTCGAAGCAATGGCAATGTCTTGGTCACATCAGAATGGGCAGGGGCGATTGGCGACGGTGCGTGGTCGACAGGGAAGCCGTGACGGAAGCGCGTGGGTTCCGATGATCGAATTCGTCGGCGGCAAGGTGGTTTGCTTCATTTGTTTTTGGTTCCAGTTCGACAGAGTGTTCGATTTTGATTTGCCGTGGTTATTGACGATCTGAGGGGTCAGTTCGTCTAAGGGGATGTTCAGCGACTTGGCAAAAGTCGGAGCGTTGATCTCTGATGGTCAGAGTAGATGTGCACGTGCATGCGATGAGTTCATACATGTTGGTTTGAGAAGGTGAAGTTGGATTTGAAGTTGAACTCAAGATCGATCGGGTTGGTCTCGAAGCAAGTAAAAATATGGGTACTCGAGTGATTGCTCAAGGAAAACTGTTTCGGGCTCGGGTAAAGACCTGAGGTGGTTTTGGGGTTTGTTTTGAAAGCAGTTTTTAGTTAAAAAAAACGAGTTTCCAAATTTTAAGTTTAAATTAAGTTTTAAACCTTTTCCAAATTAAATAATAATTGGTTATACTAGTTTTGGAATTGTATGATTAATTAAGGAAATGTTTTCAATTATGGATTAACTTAAATATTTTTAGTTAATCCACGTGTTAAATAATAATTGATTTTAAAGGTTTATTAAATAAACTTGAATGTAATTAAGTAATTAATGTGTTATTTTTAATTTGAAACTCGATTACTTAATTAAGGGTTAATTAAGTATAAATTAAGGGTTAATTAAATTAATGTAATTGTTTTAATTAATTAAAGAATAATTGAATAATTAAAGGTTAATTATTTAATGATTTAAAGGTCAATTAATTTATTATTAATAGTTAATTAATAAATGATTAAAGAGTAATTAATCAAATTTATTTGTAATTAATTAATATTAATTAACCAGGATTAGTAAATTATTCATAAGTAATTAACCTGATTTAAATTAATCAGATAATTAATTGATCCTACTTATGAATGTTTGAATTGTATTGAATGTTGGATTATTTGATACCTTTGATATGTGATGCTGTGTGATATGAATTATCTTGATTCAAGCTGTGATGAATATAATTTATTTATCTGTGATGAATGTATATTATTTATCTGTGATTCTGTGTATATAGATAAGCATTATAGGTTATACCGCTTATTGATATTGATGTGCTTTAATCTGTGATGTTATGATTGATGTTGTTGCGCTATTGTGTAAAACCTCTGGACTACACCATACACACACAAATATGGGTTTCACGAGGAAATCGGTTAAGTCACAGATATTTCAATTTAATTCAAGATAGTTTTAAAAGTTGAATTTTAAATCCAAACGGATTTTGGAAATGAAATTGGGTTAAATATGAAAAGCTTTTGAAAAGAGGTTTTGAGGATAAAAGTTATTTTGAATAACTTGATTAAGTTTTGAAATTCAAATAATTTGATTTGAATTTAAATTCAAGATTTGAAATTGGAATCTGTGTTTGGAAACTATGGTTTAAAATGGTTATACAAATTATAAAGGTGTTTATATGGGTTTTAAACTATTTTAAAAGTAGTGTTTTGAGAATTTGAATTTAATCCAAGTTTTATACTTGAAGGGCTTTAACTCGTGCAAATGTAATCGTATTTTTCCGAAACGAAAACTGTTGGTTTTCAAATAATAGTAGCTTTTATATAAGGAAAGGGTTTGCAATTTGTGTTGGAAGATTTCAAATCGAATTGAAATAGTTTTGAAAACTATTAACCAATCTTTGTGAAAGATAGTCAAACCTTGATTTGAAATCGAAGAGGATTCTAAATGGTGTATCTTTTATATAAAAGATTTGGAATGGAATTGTTTTGTGGAAATGATTTTCAAAGCTATGGATTGAATCTTTGATTTAAAGATTGGATGAGTTAATCCAATTTGAAAGGAAAATTGTTTTGAAAAGGGCTATGAATAAATCATTGTTAAAGATTGGTGAGGTTTGTTTTCAAATTGAAAAGGGATCTGAAAAGCGTATCTTTTGTATAAAAAATTTGAATTGGAAAGATATTGATGAATCTTTGTGAAAGATTGGTAAACTTTGTGAACTTTGTGAAGAGAATATTTTTGTTCAAAAAGATTTGTAAATGGTAATTTGTTTAAACTATTTGAAGAAAAGTTTTGGGTTTTAAATTGTGACTTGACTGAAATCCCATATCCATATGTTTTTAAATATTGCGCTCATTATTTGGTTTAGCCGGGAGAGGACTTTGTGTCATAAAACCCATTCAATAATGATACGATGAAATGGGTTAGCATTTGAAGCCCGATGGTGAAGACCGGATACTTTCGAAAACGAAAGGATTTCTTTTTGAATGTCTCTGCATCGGCTGATCCCCGGTATAGAGATTTGAGCACCCTTTGTGATGGGGAGTCCAGACGTGATTAGGGATGATGTGCAAGGGCTTCTTTGTGAAGTGCCTTCGGTTCTGTTCGAACCCGAAACAGACTTGTATGGATGTATGTCTGACATTACATTTTGAGATGTAAAGCTGGTTTCTATCAAATACATTTCTGTTTGGTGGCGGAGATTTATTCTTTAGCTTAACACCCTTCTCTGAGAAGTAAGAGCTAGGAGGTTATGTAGTTGATGGTTATTAGAGATACATTCCCAACTTGGTAATGTGGCATAAGAAGTGCTGCTGATCATTTGTTGATCGAAGCATGACTTTGTGAAAAAGCGTAGCTTTGTGGATGAGACTTCGTTGAGCCTCACAACCCGGAAATGGTCGAAACAGGAATGTTGCGGCAAGGTTTTTAGGCTTCGCTCCCCTAGGGTATGTCCATTTTCTTCTGGATAAGAGATGGTATCATGGTATGGAGCCCAGATATTTAACCTAAGTGGTTACTGCAAATTTATTACTTTGTGGTTGTTGGCTGTCGGGATCCAGGGATAAAGGTCGGCAACGATCGGGGATGGCATACTTGTGTGTTAGTTACCTATGTTATAGCTTGGTTAAAGCGTGAGGTAACGTCGGCCTTGTTAGCAGAGATCCGGTTAGGTTCTCGGGGGTGTCCTTCAAGAGACGTTCCATTCGGTAAGGAAGTTCCTTAGCCTGACCATTTGTTGGAAATCCAATCAACCAATACGTGCCTTTGTATAACCTACCACCTCAAGTGGTAGCTATAGTAGGCATACGACGAAATGTTGTATGCTGGCTAAGATTAATATTATATTTTCGAAAGGTTTTAAGCACTATGCACTAATAATAATATCAAATAGTTTTTGCCATATCAAGCATTTTTGACTGTCATAAGGAGAAATCTACTCCAAGTGTGCGCTTGCATTGTGTGTGTGTGGTGAGAGGCCTTATGGCAGTTTCATTTTCCAAAAAGCATTGCGGTTTTCAATGTTTATTGTTTTAAAGATTAAACTAGATTTTTTGTTTGCTCATACCAGTCCCATGACTGACCCGGAGTTTATTGTTCCCTTCCTAAACTCTGGGTGCCTATAATTTTCCACACGGGCAGTCTAGAGTTGGGTTTTTCAGATAGTAGATACCGATTCAGTATCTTTCAGCTTTCTCTTTGGAATTCTTTGGAGACTTTGGATATTGAAGTCCTTGGTTAGGATGACTGACCTTGCTTAGCTTGGTGCAACTTGATGGTGGTTCAAGCTATTTCTGGATTGGTGCTTTGGAGTTAGAGTTGCTGTTGCTGTTGCTGTTTGGAGTTGTTTGGTTCCGCTGCTATATCATGTTGTTATTCTGCTGTAGCATTGTTATCTTGTTTCTCTGATATTGATTCATATTGTATCATTGTTGTATTGAATGTTGTATATCAATGATATTTATTTCTTTTCTTCCACTGTGTTGTTATACTTGATGTGTTATAAGCTCATGCGAGCCAGATTCGGCGTTTGAATCTGCGGCATTCGAGTACAAGTGAAGTACGGGTGCCGATTTTCGAAGGCCGAGTCGGGACCGTCACAGTATATGCGAAGTTTTCCTAAATATAAATTAAAAATCTGTTGTTTTGAGCAATTCAAGTCTGACATGTGTGATTTATTGTCGATTTGAATGGCTCGAAATGCCAGGTTGTTACAGTTGGAATTAGAGCAAGGTTTAGGCAAACTTAGCATATGGAGTAAAAATTAATTACGGAATCATCTTCGTTCGAGCTTGAAAATCTTTGTTAGGATCCTCCTGAATTAGGATTTCTTTTGAATTTTAGAACTTCCCCCTTTGTTCTGAAATCCATTCTTGTCTTCTCCTATTCGTGTTCCTTTTGATAATAGAGTATCCCATAGCTCTATTTATATCAATCTCTATAATAAATTTGAGCTCATCTTGCCTCCTCGATTTGGCAACTTCATCCTTATGTGTGACTAATCCCACTGGCACTCCCACCAATCTTAGTATGATCTGTAAAGGGGTGAACTCCTTTACAACATGTGTCGATTCACAAGAGATTTCTACATCCTCGGTTTTGACGCAGTTATTCCTTACAAAGCCCGAACTGTTTTTCTAGTAGACGGATAGGGTAATTCTCTTGTGATCGAATGTCGAATGCCTTATGATTTTGTAGGCAATTTTATCTTTTCACTTGATTCTTAGCCTAGTGATCTTGACTCCACCCTTGTTGTCCAACTATTTTTGGATGTCTTTGTTGAAGTCACTTTCTCTCCCTCTCAAGTGGGAAACTGAATTCCGCATTGAGCTTATTCCTAGAGCTCGACATGTTGTACATCCTCCCGGATGAATGGTTTATATAAATGGTTAGTCATGCCCTTTTTATTAACCAAGGCTCCTGCCTTCTTCGTTGTCTCATGAATCGCGTTTTTTGTGATGTTCTCATCAAGTTCGTCTTGGTTTTCACTGGTGATATTCTCATTTCTCTAAGTTTCGATTGACCCGGTTAAAGTCACCCGCGATTAATATTAGTCTATACATCTTTCCTCTTTGTAATTTTATTTTCTTATCTTCCTTTCGAGTATATCCCCTTAGTTGGAATTCTCTTTGATTAGGGTCCCTCTAAAATTTGAACCTCTATCCTTGGTCAAATTTCATTTTTGAATCATCCTATGAGGGAGTGTATTTGTAATTAATATAAAAATGTTTATATTGTTTGTTTGAGTTATTAAGTTTGAATTTTGGGTTTCGATCGATTCTTCTGGCCAACACTATCGATACAAATTCCAAAACAATTGAACAGAGCAAACTGACACAATATTATTTTCAAAGTTAGTAAATGATAAATTTTTATGCATGATTATATTTATAAGTATAATTTTCTGAAATTAGATAGTTAAATGAATTGGTTGTTAGAAATGATAGTACCAGATTATCATTTATTGTTTTGTCAACACCCTAAACCATTAAATATTGTTGTATGTTATAAGGAGATGAAATTTTATAAACATGGTTTATAAATTTGATTTGCAAATGAAATGAATTTAAATTAAAGATTTGGGAATTTAAATTTCCGGTGCTTTTCTAAATTTGGTTTTCAATGTTTTGGAAAAATATATTATTTGAAAGTATTTTCAAATAGAAATTATTTCTAAAGAATTTTTAATGGAAGTAAGTCAGTACTCTCCTTTTCTGTCGTTGGAAAATAATTCGTGATGACTGCGACATCATCGACATTCATTTTCGAGTTTCAAAGTGGAGAGACCAGTTAGTAGCTTTGCTACGCTTTTTTTGAAAATGGATTTGATTAGAATTTCTTGAGTATGGTTGATGTATAATATGTGTGTGTGTGTGTGTGTGTGTGTATGTATGTATATATTTATTTCAAAATGGTTGAAGTAAAACCGAAAATTTAACTCTTAGGTTTTATGTTGAGTGGTGGTTTTCAATTATTGAACTGAAACAAATTTTTAAAATAATTATAGTGTCTAAAACGAAACGTAGAACTGAAACAACTTGAAACAGTTGAACTAGGATAAAAATAATTTGTATAATACTCAATTGCATTCTAAAACCAAT
Source organism: Allium cepa (assembly GCA_030765085.1). Taxonomy (NCBI): domain Eukaryota; kingdom Viridiplantae; phylum Streptophyta; class Magnoliopsida; order Asparagales; family Amaryllidaceae; genus Allium; species Allium cepa. Next base: position 923,615,529 of record CM060935.1, on the reverse strand, counting down.
ATACAACTTACTTGAAATATTCAAAAAGTTGAAATATTAATGTGAATATGTAATTGAATAATGTACAATACAAATGTGAGTAATAAGATGTCAAAAATAAAATTTTGTTAAGAGAATTTATAAATTAAAATTGAGGGTTATAAGGAATGTTTATACACTTAATCTATGTTACAAGATGTGTTAAGTAAAATAAACTGAAAAAAGGGAGAATGCAAATAAAATTGGATTTGATTGTAAATTAATTGAAATTGAGTTAATTAGAACGATAATAATAAATGGATTTAATAAAATAGTTAAATAAAATAAATTTTGTGTAGAAAGAAACTTTTTGTAACAAATGTTAATAAATCGAAAGAAAATCAATGAAATGGAAATACATTGAACTAAAATCAACCAAATGTGAATATAATGACTATTTATTGATTGAATAAAATGGATTAAACCAAATTTGTCGAATATTAATCAATTTAAAAAATAATAATGAAATCTATATGGTTTTGAATCAATTGTCGTATCAGGTATTATGTATTCGAATTTATCTTTCCTTTCTATTGCTTCTATTCTCCTATCTCGTTTCTCTATGAAAAGTTTTGAGTGGGGGAGTGTGTAACCACCCGTAAATTTTAACAATTTTATAATGTAGTTAACTAAAAAATTTCATGAAAAATAGTTAATAAATTTTGAAAAGAAAATTTGATATTTGTAGTATGTCTATTTAAACGTAGCAAATGGCAGATTTTCATTAGGGAAATATGAAAGTTAGTTCTGTTGTGTAATTTCAATTTTAAATTTAAAATCAGTTAATTTAATGAAAATAAAATGTTTTCGAAATCTGAATATATTTATGTATAATAAAAATATAAATCATTTTCTGAGTGAGTCGTCATAATTCTTTTCGCCAAATTTAGATTGCTATAGCTCCGTATATCTTACTTTCGGTGTTTTAACAACAATTTGGCTGCAAATATTCACTTTTGATAGGATGATTGGATCGCTAATATCGGTGACCATTTTGTTCGTCTCGTCGTGCCGATCTCCACAGTATATTAATTTCAGTAATTCGACGTCCATACGTCGCAAAATCGGTGAAACGATTTACCGTATCGGTATCCAAATTTTAACTTTCGGTTTCATGTGACCTTTCAGTTGTCCACCCCATGATAACCAATGGTCATTAGAATTTATGTTTCTTGAAGTTAACTTACATGACTTTTACTATTCCCTAGTTTCAATTTATAGTTTGTTGGTTCATTTTAGTTCTCTCATTTTCTCAACCTCTTGTGTGCTGAGATTTATTTGAAAAGAAAATAATATATAATATACATTGCTGAATATATAATTTATCCTGTTCGTTAGTCACCTTCGCCATCACCCATTCATTTCCACCCAACCATTGCTCCACTAACAGCCACTACTTTCACCATCTCCATGCCTTTGCCTCTCTGTACGCCAGCATAGCAGCACACGTGCATTACCACCCTGACATCTACCAGTAGTGCCTAACACCTCCACGCTACAACTCACCGACACAGTCACCATAAACCCGACCACCTTCTCCTTCCCGAAATGCACGGCCTTCCTCCTACGGTTACCCCTTCACCACCGTCCAACACAGCCATCACCTATGGTCGCTACTCTCCCATCACAGCCGAAGACCTGAGCAAGCACATATCCACTTCCAAACCCCGCCAGCCTTTTATCTGCCACGTCCCCTCCAAGTCAGCAAGCCTTGCACCCATCCCATTGCATCGCATCCTCCACGAACCATGTCCACCCTTTGCCTCGTTGCGCTCAATCGTCCACAGCAGCCTTGTTCCCACTTCATCCATTTGACTGAACCCATACACCCAAATCTCATCCCCACCAGAAACGCAGCCACCCTCCTTCTCTCAACCAAACCCCATTTCCAGCTTCCCTCAACCGAGCATTGACCACCCGCCTTTACCTACATTTCCACCGCCCTATAGCCTACACCAGCGAACCCGGTCCATCTTGACCTACAATGCCATAAACCCATAACTCAGCCTGCATCTCCGAACGTCTCTTCCATCCCACACCCTCCATCTGTGTCAGCCACCACCACGAAGTATATAGAAGCAACCATCAAAACTTGCAGTCATAGCCCAGCACCATACTTCCCTGATCGCTACCATGCTCAGCTGAGCACCTTCCTGCAATCACACTGACAGCCTCACGTTCAGCCCACCCGCTTCCTTTCTTTCGACAACTGTAGCTCATCCAAAGTTGTAGCCTCCTGTTTGTATTAAAATTGTATATATATGCTTATAATAATATTTATTTTATAGTATGTTAATACTAATACTGATTTTAAAGTATATGTATATATGTTTATAATAATATTGATTTTCAAGTATGTTTATAATAATACTTATTTTAATGTATATGTATATATGTTTTTAATAATATTGATTTTAAAGTATGTTTATGATAATATTAATTTTAAAGTATATATATATTTTATTTTGATATGGGTTTTAATTTGAATATTGATTTTTAAATTATAATATATAAGGGTTTATTTCGAATATGTGAGTAGATTTTTGATTTTTATTATATATATATATATATATATATATTTATATTGCTTTATCGATTTTCGAATTCCAGCCTAGCTGTGCTTTGTCCATAGACTTCATGTTCATCGTGTTGTGCTTTAGAATTTGTTGTTGGATTCCTAGCTTGTCGTTTTGTCTAATTCCTCTAGCCTCAAATTGTGAGCAATCACTCACGATTAATATTATTGTACTTAGTAAATTTAATTCACATTAAATGGCGATTGAAATTTGTTGCTGAATTTAAGTTGTTAGTTATTTAAATTGTTAATTAAGTATGATATATTATTATCTGCAATTGTTTACTTATATCAATTGACATCTGACACCATAACGTTGTTGTATATATATGATATTTAAATTTGTTGATTATTAACCTCATCATTGATATGTTATATTATTTTATTATTCTCACACTGTAAGTTCCCTATTAGTCTAGAATTCTCTATGGGTTTAAATGATACATACCCGAATGATATTATAGATTAAGGAAAAATCGTTATCGGTTGAAATGATAAACCCAAGCAATTTTATTGAATTTTGGATTTTGGGATTACGAGTTAAAATGATATATATCCATAAATATTAAAATTAAATTGCAGATTGAAATGATAAATATCTGTATCACTTGAGCATAGGATAGAAAACTATATACGGACACCGTTGTACTATTTTTGAAAAATGATTTTCAAAGTTTGAAAGGAAATATATGGGTTTTAATAAATATTTAGCAAAGGCTAGCGGGGTTGACAGGACCCTATCTGATTTTATTGAAAACCACAACAAAATAAAAATGCTTAGAACAAGCTCTAAGCAAAAACATGCGCATAGGGAAATACATGATAGAGACAAAAATATGCACACCGAAAAACAAAGAAAAAAGAAGGAAAAAGTAGAAGAATAGCCCGAAGCAACCATGAAATCAGCCCCAAGCAGCTACCATGGCAGCAGGGAAGTGAGAATTTCTCATCAAAGACTGATGCATGTCATTTTTAAGAGTACTAGATTGGAACCCGTGCTTCGCACACGGCCACATTTAATTTCAAAAAATTTGAGTTATAGCAAACAGAACATAAAAAATAACCAAAGATGCAATAACAGTGCATGGTCGGTAATCAGGGAGAAAGAAGAAATATTAAAACATTTAGGTTGAAAACAATCAGTTAAATGATTGAGATAGTAGCTAAAAAGCAAACTAAAAAGGTACAAATTATTATTGTCTACATAAGATCGAAACAAACGCAAAGATGTAGTCAGAAGATTTGTGCTCGTTGTTGTAGTAGATTATTAAACATTTTTGTTATCTTCCTTCTTCTGTCTCTTTACATGACTTAAGCCATTGGAGCCAACATGTTTCAATCCTTCTTCGTAATCCTGTAAATGGTTATAAACATTGCATGTTAAATGGGGTTTAATGTTTGTTATCAATGTATTTGTACTTCAGTATTTTTGGTTTGGTGGTTTAAGCTGTATGTAGTTGCTCTGTTTGAAACTGTAGTTTAAATGTGCATGTATACTTAATACAGTGGATGAATAATTGAGTAGTTTCGTGTGGAGGTAAATAAATTTGAAGATAGTTATACAAAATAGCACATTGGGTTGACAATACGTACAGTGATAGTTGTTCCTTTTCGTGAACCCTTTGAACCTGCATTTTGTAGTTGTGTTGCAGAAGGTTGGTTTTCTTTTTTGTACTTGTTATCTTCATCCTGTAGTAGCAGAAAGCTTAGCCAAACAAATTAGGTTATGAGCATGTGTGGTACGGTGTGTTAGAATACCTGATCAACAACTTGTTTCCCTTTTGTAATGCGTCAGTGTTAGTAATTGGAGTTGTTACATCAGAAGGTATATTGGTAGTAGTACTTTCACCAGTCTGTTCTCCGGCCTGACATAATTTTATTGATGTAGAGAGATGGACGTAGGAATAATTTCATTTGATAGTTTATGAGCGTTAAGTATAGAGTATTGCTTTGAAATGCAGAAGTTACCTCAGTTTTTATATTGTTGGAGCCCTTGTCTTTAACCTTTTTGACAACTTTTCTGGCAGTTAGATAAATATCTCGGTTATTCATTTCGTAGTTACTTGGCTTGAATTCGAAAAGGGCATCCACTCCAACGTTTTTTTCAAAAATATTTTCAACTCTCTCTGCTCCATTTTCCTGGTCGATTAATTTGTGATGATAATCAAAGGATTATGTATGATAGTAATGTTTGAAGTTGATGAGGGTAAATGTGTGGAAACATATAAAAGTGCACAGGACTGAACTAACCATTGTTGAAATCCTTAGTAGCTCATCAACTGGAATCTCAATAAGTGCTTCAGCTTCTCGATCAAAGACAGTGATGGTCGATGACATTGAGTCATCTAAGATATCCACATTGAGACGATATCTATTATGAAAGTTTGGTAAGATGTCTGATATTTTGTATAGAAGTAGCAGAAGATGAAGTGTCTATACCTATTGAAAGGCCTACTCATTGAGAATTCACACTTGTTGCAAATATATAGTTCTTCTTCTTTTCGAGCAGTCGAGTTGCAAGGAGCACAAGATATGTAGCTCCAAGGAGACGATGTTCTCAGCTTCATAACTGTTGCGGTTATGATATATTTTTTCCCTAAAAATATTGACAGTAAAAATAGTTGATTAGACAATGGTTGGTGAAGCCAAGATTTCTAATATACTTCTTGAACAAAGTTGATAACAAATGGAGCCAAATAATAATAGTATGATGAATAACTCGATAGTTTGCAGTTCTTAGGTCGCTCATCATTTCTGAAATGGTCGATTGAACATCTTCTGTTGTTCCAGTTGTCTTTCCCGAACTTGTATTCTTCATTAACACAATGTTCGAAGACAGACTTGTTTGTGACCTGTAATCATAAGTAAGTAATATGAAGGGTGCAATATTTATATTCAATTAGTATACGCCATATATTTTTGAATTGAGTCGTACCTCGTCAGCATAATTTCTGTCTCTGGAATGTTGATGTTTAAATACACCTTAGTTGCAAAGGTAGAGTCGAAAGTTATTGAACCTGCAATAAATTAGTTTCATTAAGTACAATAGTGAATAGTGTAAGTACGTGAGTGTGACTTTAAAGTATGTTGCATGTGTATTTGTTTTATGTAAAAAAGTATGTGTTCGACTTTATTGATATATCTCTACCTATTTGTGTGCATAAATGTAAAGTTAAGATACGGGAAATTCTTACGTCCAAAGTTAGACACAGTTGTTGAAGTAACAACAATTGGTAGTGGTTTTTCAAATGTGTCCACTATCGATTCCTGCAGTAAGTCCTTTTTGTCCGACCATAGGGATACAGTGTAAGTTTTTCGGTCGACAGAAAAAGATAATGTATACGCAGTTGTGGTAGAGAAGGTACAAAATAGTATGTAGTAAGAAACTTGTATACCTTTGGTATTCAATCTCAATCTCTCTTTTAACGGTTTGGTTACCATCTCTTTTAGTGATTGGAACCACGGTTGATATTCCTCGCAATAAACCACACACATCTGGACAATCTTCCAACAATATTTATTAATGTACAGGTGTTTTCAAACAGCACAAATTTGATAACAATAAGCTTGACGGTCAATAAACTATATACGGACACCGTTGAACTATTTTTGAAAAATGATTTTCAAAGTTTGAAAGGAGATATTGTAGTGATTTTTTTTTTATTTGAGCGGAAGCGGTTTATTTGTTCAGAATCTAGTATTGCCTATTTAGATATCAATGACACTTAAAAGGAATTATACAGTCTCACAGAAAAATAACAGAAATAGAAGACATGAAGATTTAACGTGGTTCGGATATGAATATCCTACGTCCACGGAGACCCAACAACTTTTTATTTCACTAAAGAAGAGAGTACAAAAGAAAGAGGAAAGAATAATGGTGGATACTACACTTGCTTGTTCATATGAAGATAAAGTTCCTTCATTTATATAGACTTGATAATGAAGGGTTGCTTGGAGATTAAGCAAATCAATTTCCTGATTACGCAGATATCTTTCCAATTTGCGTGATTTGATTTTGGTACAAATGGATGACGTAATCTTCGTTTCCATATCTTTCCTTTATTCTCCATGCCTAATAATTTATTTCTTCATATAGCAGACTAATTAATTGATTTGCTAATTAATTAGTTTCCTTTAAAATATTCTTCCATATATCAGTTAAATTAATTGATTTGATTGAATCAACTAATCAACTTCTTTCCCTTTTAATGAATATTTGAATCATCAAATTCAACACTCCACCTTGATTCAAATATAAAAATCTCTCTTCATCACCTTATCATCGAGTAATCAGCATATAAGTTGTTGGGTCTAGCGCCCCATGGCGCTCAAGTAACAGGTATCAAACTGATCAAGTTTGAGCAATGCTCAAACTTGTCCTTAGGAAGTGACTTTGTCATCATATCTGAAGGATTATCCAAAGTACCCACCTTCAACAATTTGATCTTTCTTCGTTCTTCCTCAAGCATAAGAAAGAAACCTCTAACATCAATGTGCTTCGTCCGTGAACTATAAGCTTTATTTTCTACAAGATGAATCGCACTCTGACTGTCTGAAAATAGCTTTATTGTCCGCTGCACCATTGAAAGATCATCCAACAACTGAAGTAAGTACAATCCTTCCTTTGTTGCTTCCACAATCGATATCAACTCTGCTTCGGTAGTCGATAAAGCTACGATAGATTTCAGCTTTGATCTCCATGAAATCGAGCCTATGCCAAGTGTAAAAACATAGCCCGACACTGACTTCCTAGCATCTCTATCCCCAGCGTAATCAGAATCACAGTATCCTCTAAGAAAGATGTCACCATCCACTCCACCATATAACAAGCCCACCGAAGAAGTGCCTCGAAGATATCTAAGAATCCACTTCACAGCTTGCCAATGCTCTTTGCCTGGGTTAGACATATATCGACTCACAACACCCACTGCATGGGCCAAATCTGGTCTTGTGCACACCATCGCATACATAAGACTACCAACAGCACTAGAATAAGGTATATCAGCCATATACCTTTTGTCTTCTTCCGATGAGGGAGATAAGTCTTTTGACAACTTAAAATGAGAGCCTAATGGAGTGTCAACCGGTTTAGCTTTCTCCATTCCAAATCGAGCGAGGACCTTCTCGATGTACTGAGCTTGAGTGAGCCTTAACTCTCTCCGCTTCCTATCCCTGCTTATCTCCATACCCAATATTCTTTGTTCCTTTCCCAAATCCTTCATGTCAAACTCTCTACTGAGCTCCACTTTCAACTCCTTAATTCTGACCATACTCCGAGATGCAATCAGCATATCATCAACATATAACAACAAATAAATCATATCACCATCACATCTCCTGAAATAAACACACTGGTCTTTGAAACTTCTGGAGTATCCCTGTGAAAGCATAAACTTATCAAACCTCTTATACCATAGTCTAGGAGACTGCTTCAGTCCATATAGAGATTTGTTGAGTTTGCAAACATAGTCTGGCCTGCTACTGTCAATGAACCCTTCCGGCTGCTTTAAATAAATCTCCTCATCCAGATCACCATGTAAGAATGCAGTTTTGACATCTAGTTGCTCTAATTCCATATCATAATGAGCAACCAATGCCAAAAGAATACAAATAGAAGTATGCCTAACCACTGGAGCAAAGATATCATGATACTCTACCCCTTTCTTCTGAACATACCCCTTTGCGACTAACCTTGCCTTGTATCTGAGATTACCGTTTTCGCTGTCTTTCACTCTATAGATCCACTTGCATCCAATAGCTCTCTTGTCGGTGGGAAGAGGCACCAAATCCCAAGTATGATTTCTCTGCAATGATTCAATCTCCTCCTCCATAGCAACTAACCAACTGGAACCGTTAACTGATGTGATGGCTTCTCTATAATCACAGGGCTCATCATGGACAACATTCAAAGCATATGTTGCCATATCATCGAAGTTAATATCTTCGATGCTCAATCCAACAAACTCATCAAGCCACTTAGGCTTTCTTATTTGTCTGACAGGCCTAGGTTCCGAATGAGCTCCACCTTGAGTTTGATCCTCTGTACCAACATCGATATTATCCTCATCAACCACGGTGTCATCGGAAACACCATTTGAACGTCTATGGAAAGAATCAACAGATGACTTGCTTTGTGTCTGGTATTCTTCACATGTCCTTTCATTGTCATCCGATGAGGAAGGCTCCACCTTCAACATAGCCTTCTCATCAAAAGTCACATGCCTGCTCATAACGATCTTCTTGCTAATAGGACACCACAACCTATATCCCTTCACTCCTCTCCTATAACCTAGAAAAATACACTTGCGAGCTCTAGGTTCCAGCTTCCCTTTGCTCTCGTGCACATAAGCTGGGCAACCAAACACTCTGAGAAATGAATAGCTAACAGGCTCTCCTTTCCATACTTCTTCAGGGATCTTCATATCTATGGCAGTGGAAGGTGTGCGGTTGATGAGGAAAGCCGCCATAGATAAAGCTTCAGCCCAAAATCCCTTCTTCAATTTAGCAGTCAGTCTAAGGCATCTTGTCCTCTCCAATAATGTCCGATTCATCCTTTCTGCAACTCCATTAGACTGGGGGTCGCCTGGTGTGGTGTAATGCCTCTTAATGCCTTCAGACTCACAATAGTCGATGAATTTCTGTGATACAAATTCACCGTCATTATCTGAACGGAGAAGTTTCAATTTCTTCCCTGACTGCTTCTCAACCATAGATTTCCACTTCCGAAACTTGGCAAAGGTTTCACTCTTTGACTGAAGAAAGTATACCCATACTTTACGAGAGAAATCATCTATAAATGAAACAAAATATCTGGCTCCACCTAAAGACGGACAAGGGAAGGGACCCCAGACATCTGTATGAACATACTCCAAGACAGCTTTTGCTTTATGCTCTCCTGTACCAAAAGAAATCTTCGTCTGCTTTCCAAGAACACATTCTTCACAAAAACCAAGTTTTGAATGATGAACTCCATCAATCAATCCTCGTTTTCTCAACTCATCCATGCTGCGCTCACCGATGTGACCCATCCGTAAGTGCCATAATCTGGAAGAATCCGAATCAACAGACGTAACAGAAGCCGATTCACCAATTACAGCAGTGCACTTTAGTAGATAAAGATTTCCTGCCCTCACACCTCTCATAACAATCATGGAACCCTTCGATATCTTCATTTTCTCTCCTTCCACTACAATCTTCAAGCCAAGTCTACTTAATGCCCCAACAGAAATCAAGCTCCTCCTCAAATCAGGTACATGTCTAACATCGGTGATCGTACGAATAACACCATCAAACATCCTAATCATCACGCTACCAACACCCACCATACGGCAAGAAGCATCATTGCCCATCAGAACTTCTCCTCCATCAATTTCACGGTAAGTGGAAAAGCAGTTCCTATCAGGTGTCATATGATAGGATGCGCCAGAATCAATCAGCCATAAGTTGCTCTTCTCAGAAGAGCCAGAAGCTGTAAATACATCGGTGTCACTTTCTGTATCTGATTTCTCTGCTGTAGAAGCTGAAGCTTGCTTTGGATCTTTTCTTCTACCTTCAAGCTTGGGACATTGTGCTATGAAGTGCCCTGGTTTTTTACAATAATGGCAAGTCAAATTCTTAGGCCCCCTAGACTGAGACCGTGAATAATTCCGTCCTCCACCTTTCTTCGTCCTGCTTTGGCCTCTACCTCTCTGAACAGATAAGCCTTCAGTATCACTATCCAAGCTAGTGCTCACCAATCTACCTCTTAATACTTCATTATGAAGACCAGCCTTTACATCAGATAGGCTAATTTTACTGCGGCCATAAATCATGGAATTAACAAAAGCAGTATACTCCTTAGGCAAGGAACATAAGAGGATCACAGCTTGAGCCTCATCAGTAATATCAACTTCCGCTGCCTTCAGGTTCATAATCAAAGTCGTCAAAGCATCTACATGCTCCATGAGATCATCTCCAGGCTTCATCTTGAACGAATAAAGTTGTTGCTGAAGAATAATCCGATTAGTGAGAGACTTGTCTTGATATGCATCCGATAATGCATCACATAGTTCTTTCGCCGTCTTCTTTTGAGAGAATTCTCTAAGAACTTCATCTGAAAGGCTCAACTGAATTGTTGTAAGAGCTTCATCTTCCATCTCTTCCAAATCAGCCGCATCAATATCTTTCAATTTCTCAGGCGCAGAAACAACCTTGTAAGTCTTCTCCTTCTTCAATACAGCCTCCATCTTCATCTTCCAAGTACCAAAATCTTCTTTTCCGTCAAAACGTATTACTCCATAATTGACACCAGATCTGCCAACAGACTTACTAGAAGTAGCCATTAATATCCAAACAGAAACAATAACACTAGCTCTGATACCAAACTGTAGTGATTTTTTTTTATTTGAGCGGAAGCGGTTTATTTGTTCAGAATCTAGTATTGCCTATTTAGATATCAATGACACTTAAAAGGAATTATGCAGTCTCACAGAAAAATAACAGAAATAGAAGACATGAAGATTTAACGTGGTTCGGATATGAATATCCTACGTCCACGGAGACCCAACAACTTTTTATTTCACTAAAGAAGAGAGTACAAAAGAAAGAGGAAAGAATAATGGTGGATACTACACTTGCTTGTTCATATGAAGATAAAGTTCCTTCATTTATATAGACTTGATAATGAAGGGTTGCTTGGAGATTAAGCAAATCAATTTCCTGATTACGCAGATATCTTTCCAATTTGCGTGATTTGATTTTGGTACAAATGGATGACGTAATCTTCATTTCCATATCTTTCCTTTATTCTCCATGCCTAATAATTTATTTCTTCATATAGCAGACTAATTAATTGATTTGCTAATTAATTAGTTTCCTTTAAAATATTCTTCCATATATCAGCTAAATTAATTGATTTGATTGAATCAACTAATCAATTTCTTTCCCTTTTAACGAATATTTGAATCATCAAATTCAACAGATATATGGGTTTTAATAAATATTTAGCAAAGGCTAGCGGGGTTGACAGTACCCTTACCTGATTTTATTGAAAACCACAACAAAATAAAAATGCTTAGAACAAGCTCTAAGCAAAAACATGCGCACAGGGAAATACATGATAGAGACAAAAATATGCACACCAAAAAACAAAGAAAAAAGAAGGAAAAAGTAGAAGAATAGCCCGAAGCAACCATGAAATCAGCCCCAAGCAGCTACCATGGCAGCAGGGAAGTGAGAATTTCTCATCAAAGACTGATGCATGTCATTTTTAAGAGTATTCCAGAGCACCTCAAATGTAGTTCTTTTATTTTCAAAACAGATCAAGTTCCTTTCACCCCAAATCAATGACACGTATTTCTTAAACAAAGCAATCATCCTAGCTTTCGCTGATCTCCATTTGGTAGCTTTGTAAATAAAACACAGACCTATACTTGAAGGAGATGAGAACATATTACAGCCAACTAGTTCCATCATATGTTTCCATATCAGTATGTTGTCTGAACATGTAAAGAAAACGTGATCAATGGTTTCAATTGAGTCAGAGCAAAAGAGGCACATTTATCCACACTGCAAAAATCCCATAGATAGTAAAACATTTCTAGCAAGCAAGGCACAGTTCAGAACCTTCCAAAGCATCAAGTTCTTCTTAGGAGTGGCATCATCATTCCATATTATTTTTCACCACCTATAGTATGGAAGAGTCTCAAGCAGAGAGATTGATCCATAAACAGATAAGATAGAATGAATTTTATCCCCCCCACAATACCTGATCAGTACACACTAAAGGGTAGGATCCCCCTTGCACTTGATTCCAAACTGCGTTGGTTAATTGGTTAGTAGTGTATGGTAAAGAAAGATGGCCATGAACAATGTAATCAGTAGTCATTACATCCCAAGTATCCCAAACTGTCTAATCTGCTCATAATTCAACAGCTTGGTAAGTATAAGCGCAGGAGCAACCCATGGGTCATGCCAGAACCGAACTAAAGAAGTAGCAGACATTTTCAGAACAATAATAGGAAGGAAAAAAGATCTCAACCCAAGCAATCCACGCCAAATCCAACTACAATTTTGAGGTGTTTCCATTTGCCAGAAATCCTTTCTTATTCTATGTGTCCAAACCCAGCTAACCCATAAACTGTTCTGCTTAGTTAACACAGAGTTAAAATGACTACTAAAAGCAGCTTTGTTCCAGTTGAAAACATTGATAATACCTAAACACCCTTATCTTTAGGCTTTTCAAACATAGAAAAGGAGCAAAGCATTGGTTTTTTTGTGGATAGAACCACACCAGAAAAATCTCATCATGGCACTTCTAACATTTTAAAAGCCTGATAGGTAAAATAAAGGCCTTAGCCCAATACACCACCATGGAAAAACTCACAGCTTTGATAAGAGTAAGATGACCAGCCTGAGATAGGAATCTGTTTGACCATTTGTCCAGAATTGATGTTATTTTAACAAAAAGAGGCAGGAAGTCTTTAATTGTTAGCCTTGAAGAGATTAAAGGAAGACCCAAGTAAGTCGTGTTTGAATCCATTAATTGTAAACTAGAAGCTTGTAGAATAAGGGAGTTTTGATGTACATCAGTACCATATAATAAAATGCTTGATTTTGAGAGGTTAAGTTTGAGACCAGACATGAGATAGGAAGAACTCAAGGTGTCAATAATACAGTGAATGGAAGATAGAAGGGGTTTTACGAAAATCATGATATCATCAGCAAATAGAAGAGAGGTAATGTCATGAGCTCTACACTTAGGATGATAGCTAATCAGATTACTTCTTAACTTAAGAGAGATGAGGCGAGTGAAAAAACCTCCATCAGAAGAATAAATAAGTAAGATAAGATGGGATCACCTTGTCGTATAACTTGCTTACCTTTAAAATAACCAACCAGACGACCATTAATGATGATGGAGTAGCTCGGTGTAGAAATGCATTCATAAACCCAACCAACAAAAGGCTTAGGAAAATTCATTAATTCCATAATGCAAACTATAGTTTCCTAGTGAACAGAGTCATATGCCTTTATTATGTTTAACTTCATCATAGCAGCAGGGGAAGCACTGGCTCTACCATAACCACAGAGCAGTTCCTAAGCAAGCAGAACATTGTCAAGTATACTCCTCCTAGGAAGGAAAGCAACCTGGTTTTGGCAAATGATTTGAGGTAGGACACAAACCAATCTTGAAGCAAGAATATTGGAAATGCACTTATAGACCACATTACAACGAGAAATAGGCCTAAAAGATGAGACAGAACTGGCATCATCGGACTTAGGAATTAAGACTAAATTTGTTGCATTAAGTTCAGATAAAAGTGAGCATTTGTCAAAAAAACTGTGCACTGCCTTGCAAAATTCTTCATGGATTAAGTCCCAGCTTGAAATGAAGAAGTTTATATTGAAACCATCGGGACCACCACTCGACTTCCTATTCATGGCAAAAAGGCTTTGCTTTATCTCTTCATTGGTTACTTTTTGAACAAGCAAGGAGGACTGAGTGGTAGAAAGTCCTAAAAGAGGAATATCATCAAGCATGCTGAGCTCTGGAGTGAAATCAGATGAGTTACCAAGCAAATTATGATAATGATTAAGAAATGCCATATCAACCTCATTAGGAATAATGTAAAGGGTTCCATCTTGGCCATGAATCATTCTTATGTTCTCTTTAGCTTGCTTGATACTGATTGCAGTACGAAAAAACTCAGTGTTTCTGTCTCCATAAAGGAGCCATTGTTGGTGCAACTACTGTTCTTTCATTCTGCTTTCAGTTTCAAGAGCTTCATTAAGTAAAGTGAAAAGTCTTCCTTCCTCCTCAGCAGCTGGTATATTATTAGGGTTGTTAATCATATGATCCTGAGCTATAATGAGCTTTTCCTTCAGTAAAGCAGACTGTTTAGTGCCATCACCATACATATTATAAGACCATGCTCTCAAGTCCTATTTAACCTGTTTTAATTTCCTACACAATTTAAACGTAGGATTACGATAACCGTTAGTTGACTAAGAAGATTGCACTATATTTTTATATTCAACGGAAAGAGTCTAAGCATTAAAAAAATTGAAGCTTCTTTTCTCCTTAGCCTTGGGGAACCCATTGGAGTAAATTAAAGACGAATGATCTGAAAGAATAGGCTGAGGAAGGAAAATAGATTGGTTTGGCCAAAAGGGGAGAGATTTGACATTACAGAATGCATGATCAATTGTAGTAATGGTTCTCACACCAGTCCTACTTCGATTATTCCAAGAAAATTTAGCTCCTGCACTATGTATTTTAATAACATTCAAATCAAAACTAGCATTGTTAAGAGGTTGAATATGTTTAGGAAGGATAGGAAGACCACCTTGCTTGTCATTAAGGTGAAGACAGCAATTAAAATCTCCCATGATGATCCATGGATGGGTTTCTTTCCGCAAATGTGGGTTAAAATTAAATAAAAGTTATCTAGAAGAGTTAGAATTGTCAACATAGACAAAGGTAAGGTAAAATGACAGATCAGAAAGAGAGCATATGGCATGACAGTGAATGTATTGTCGTGAAGACTGGACAGCAGTTAAGGTGAAGAGTTTGGGGTCAAATAGAATAAGTATCCTACAATACTCAGCATCACAAAGATAATGAACAAGTGCCATGGTGGATTAATATAGCTTGCGGCTCTTTTGGTAATTGATAGATTTAATTTAGTTTCCGGCAAGGCTATCATTTTCAAATCATGAATTGTAATGAGGTTCTTTACTTGGTCAAGCTTAAGAGGTTTTTCTTGCTCTTGGTTGCAGGAGAGTGATTGAAAGACGAGACAGTATTGACCTTGCTCTTTTTATTTGAGGGAAGCTTAATTGGGGTGCTAGAATCACTGTGACTATTAGCCGTTGGTAGCACCTTGTTCAAGTCCACCCAGCCAGGAATGTTTGAGGGATTGACATATGGATACAATGGAGTGGATATTGGAAGTAGAGGAGAAGGTTGAGATAAGTTAGAAGAGTTAAAATGAAGAAAAGGAGAGGGATCAGAAAAATTATTAGAAGAATTAGCATGCATTGATAGAACAAGCTGGGTGATATCATTTTCAAACACCATACAAATATCATTTTCAGAAACTATGGTATAATTGTGATTGTCAACTCTATTTTCCAAGTGATCAGACTGACATTGATGTGCTGCAGTGGAGCCACTGTTCTCATTGGTGGTAGTTTGGTTGTGCACGTGCACATGAGATATACTGTGCATGTTGGAAGTGGAAAGGGATGCCCCACATAAAACTGTTGTTGCTTCAGGGTCATCACCGAAATCGTCATATCTTGCTTCGAGACAAAACTCACCCTCTTCTGCTGTGTTTTCAAATGTTGGCATGGCCATGCAAAATTGCTCATTTCTATTTACATCGGGACCATTTATTGGGTTCAGGCAGCTAACTCCGAGACTCTTACCCCTACCATCATCGGGCTTATTATGACAACCACCAACATGCTGTACAAAATTATTAGCATTAAGATTATTAACATCATCAGTCGCCAACACCTGAAACATATTCGTGGAACAGAATATTCCACCTCCAACATCACCACTCCCAACGTCATTTAATTCAACATCGTCAGGCATATCAAAATAAGTCTTATCAGGAACCAGAATTTGAGAAACTTCAATAACATCATTATCAACATTTATGTTCTTATTCTTTTCCCTTTTTTGCAGAATTAAACTCATTTGCACTAGTTATATGCAAATTACCCCCTTTATTATACTTTTTGTTATAAGATACCTTCTTCCACCACACCTGCTTTGGTTTATCTGCCTTAGTATTGACAATATTCATAAGAGCACCATCTTCCTCACCTCCTAGAGGGCCAGAGGCTCCTGACAGCTCTACCTTATTTTTATTAAGAGACTTTGGACAATTATGGTCATAGTGGCCAAACTCAGAACAAGTAACACAAATTTCAGGCTTCCATAGGTAAGTTGATCAGTTCCATCTAATAGTTTCACTGGAAAATCATCAACCAGTTTCTGCTTTGGATTCACATCCACGAGACATTTAGCAAAGGTTATTCTTTCAAGCTTTTCTGTTAATTGGTCCATGCATATAAACTTGCCTATTCTGGAAGCCAACCAGTTAATTCCATAGCAAGACCAGGCATACAGGGGGATGTTACTTAGCTTGATCCACACTGGAACAAAATGAATGGTACTGCAGCTATTACCAACTGTTGCATCCCACGGCTTGACAATAAAAAGCTTGTTTTTCATCACTATCGGATCTGCCTTAATTATTCTATGGCGGTCATCATCAGATGTAAATTTAAAGAGAAAGAGGAATCCACTAGATTTAACTAAAACCTCTCCTTTCAGTTTCCAGACCTTTTTTAAGTGAAAAACCACAGATGAATACGGAAGGGATTTGTCAAGAAAAAAACCGACCAAAAAGTCCTTCGTACTACATTACTTGCATGATGTTATCAGAAGATGGAAGAACACCTTCAGAGAAGTTAAGAGGAATGACTTGCGAAGTGTAAGCTCCAGCGTTACATGGCTTAGTCTTGAAAAGGGAGGACCAAGGTAGAGAGTTTAAAAAGGATGAAGGAAGAAATGGAGTAGCAGAAGTAGAAGGAAAACAAGGCAGAGAAAAAATGGAGGAGGAAAGAAGAGAAGGAACAACTGAAATAGAAGGAAAATGTAAGAGAATGAGATAAGTTACAATAGTTACAAGACATAATAAGGATATATGAGACTCAGCAGCATCCATGCATCTCAAGTGTTCAATCAAATCTCAATGGCTCATATTTATGCTCAATTTACAAAGGAACATAATGGATACGGGCCGATAATCTGGAAGCCCACTCTAGCTTATATCATTGTATATATATGTAGCAAGCATTGTGTAATAGAAATATCTTTCTCTGTATCAAATCATTACTGAGATACATAAAAGTTTTTCATTTCAACATTTCAATTCAAAATCTTTTTTGGTATCGGAGCAAGATCTTGCTTAACAGCATTGTGCCTTGCTATAATCTCATCAGAAACAATCTCATCATCTGAGAATAGGTTGCACGTCTGAATCTCATCAGATCATAAATCATCACATGAGATTCAAGAATTCATCACAGTTCTTATCATTTGAGTACTGTGTCGTGCCAAGCCAGGAGGTGTCAGAACTCATCACCTACCACCCAACTGGCTGCATCAGTTCTCATCAAAGAAGTTCGTCAATAACAGAAATTACCTGATTTGTATCAGACAAAAAGGTGAATCAGAGAAATCTATTCATCATTTTCACTAGTATATCCCACTTATCCCTGTTCTTGATTCTTGATTCAACTTTATCATCATGGCTGATGAGGATGCTGCTGCTTCATCAACCTCTGCACCAAGAACCACTCCACGAACCACTCAGACACAATCTAATATCACCCAAGAACTCATGAATTCCATCATCAAGCCACAGAGTCAAGCATTCACTGTTTAGTTGGACGAATCTAATTACTTGCTGTGGAAATTCCAAATGGAAACTGCGATCAGAGGATATGAAATTGAAGATTATGTTCTTGAAACCATAAGTGTTCCATTCAAATTCACTGCAGATCAAGATGGAAAACTCATAAGCAATAAAGATTACATAACACATCAGAGACAAGACAGCTTGATTAGTTCATGGTTGTTATCATCAATCAATGCAAATCTGTTGCCACAAATCGTTGGATGCAAAACAACACATGAAATATGACATACTATTGAACAAGTGTTCAGTTCTCAATCTGCTGCAAGAATCATGCAGTATAAAAGAAAATTGCATCACTTAAAGAAGGATAATCTAAGTATGAGGAATATCTATCAAAAGCTAAAACAATATATGATCAATTTGCTTCTGCTGGACATAAAGTATCTGACACAGAGCAAGTCCTATCCATATTAAATGGTCTTGATGAAGAATATGAGCCAGTGGTGGCAGTAATATCTTCTAATGAAGCATTACCATCGCTACAATATGTACACTCAACACTTCTTTTTCATGAAGGCAAATTAGAGTAAAAGAAGTTAACCAACTCAGATTACTCAATCAATTACATTGCTAACCGCAGAAACAGAAATCAAGAAAGCAACAATGCAGCAAGAAATCAACATAACAATAATCAAAGGGGTGGTCAGTACAATAGACCCAGAGGCAGAGGAGGCAGGCAGAACTATAACAACAACCAAGATGCCAAATATGTGAAAAATATGTGCACACAGCAAGTAAATGTTACTTCAGATTCGATGCTAATTTCATTCCATCTCAACAAAGCAGTAACAGTTCAAAAGCTTCAAATCCTAGTGCAAACTTGGTTAATACTCAAACAGAAGTCAAAACTGAACAAAGAAGTGATGACAGAGCCAAGATTGATGACATACATGATGATAGTTGGTATCCTGACTCAGGGGCTATAAATCATGTAACAAACAATCTGAGCAACTTAAATCTTGGCAATAGGGAATACAAAGGCACACAATTACTATATTTAGGGAATGGTAAACCAATTCATATTTCTCACACTGGTAATGCAAGCTTAAGAGGTATAAGACAACTTTACCTCAAAAATTTACTGAGAGTCCCACTTATTAAGAGTCACAGTTTGCCA
The DNA here is from genome assembly GCA_030765085.1 of Allium cepa. Lineage (NCBI taxonomy): Eukaryota > Viridiplantae > Streptophyta > Magnoliopsida > Asparagales > Amaryllidaceae > Allium > Allium cepa. The sequence goes on along the minus strand of CM060935.1, from coordinate 923,596,337 downwards.
AAGATAACAATGTTTACTTTAAGTTTTATCCAAATCATTGCTTTGTAAAAGACATACTAACAAGGGATACTCTCTTGCAGGGTAAAGAACATAAGAGATTGTACAAATTTGATGTTGCAAATTCAAGACATGATGATCATAAGGAAAATTGGTGTCATATTTCTGAATTAAAAACTGATGATAGTAGTAAAAGTATTGATACTTGGCACTATAAATTGGGTCACCCCAGGATAAAAGTTTTAAAGCATGTTGTAAATAATTGCAGTGACATCTATGTTAGTAAAATTCCAATTTCTTATAATTGTACATTCTGTCAAATGGGTAAAAGTCATAAGCTTGCATTTCCAGACTCTGAGACTGTTTATCATAAACCATTGGAATTAATTGCTACTGATCTATGGGGTCTAGCCCCAATATGTAGTGATTATGGTTATAAATATTATATCTCATTCATTGATGCATACTCTAGACATGTACGGATATATTTCTTAAAGGCAAAGTCTGAAACTAACAATGCAGTAATGCAGTTTGTAGCCAATGTAGAAAGACAGACAGGCTGTTAGGTAAAAATTATTCAAACAGATGGTGGAAAAGAATTTCTACCACTGAAAATTATTTTCAAAGAAAAGGAATCACACAAAGGACAACATGTCCTTACACTTCTGAACAAAATGGTCTTATAGAAAGAAAACATAGGTATATTGTAGAAACTGGCTTGACTTTATTGGCTCAAGCATCACTACCATTAAAATTTTGGTCTGATGCTTCCTTCACAGCAGTCTACCTGATTAATAAACTATCCACAAAGGTACTAAACTTCAAGAGTCCATTGGAAATACTAACTTAAGTCATGCCAGACAATCAAAACTTAAAAGTATATGGATGCCTATGCTTTCCTTACTTAAGACCTTACAATAAGCATAAGTTAGAATTTAGGTCTCAACCCTGTACATTCTTAGGCTATGCATCAAATAAAAAGGGGTTCAAGTGTCTTGATAGCAAATGAAGAATATATATATCAAGACATGTAATCTTTAATGAACAAGAATTTCCTTTTAGTAATGTAGCAATCAAGACATCTGATAAAATATATAATGCTAGATATTCGTTACCTCCAATAACTCTTTTTTCTGAAGAGTTAGCCTCTGATTGCACTACTGATAATGAGGGAAGAGATAATTTCAGTACTAATCTCTTCAAGTCAGCAAGTGAAACAGGGCAAGACAAGGCAACATTTCTGAAAAATCAAGTGATCTTCCTCCACCCAACACTAGTGAACAGTCTGACACATGTCAAATATTAAGTGATACTGTATCACTCAATACTCAACAAGGTATCACTGAACACAGCAGTGATCAATCTGCTCAACCTGTAAACACTGGACATCACATGATAACAAGGGCCAAGAGTGGCATATTTAAACCAAAAATCTATAGTGTTGTGTCAGACTGCACTGAGCCAAGTACTTATCAACAAGCAGTACAGGACACTAATTGGAGAACAACATGAAGGAAGAGTACAATGCACTTATGAAGAACAAAACTTAGGATCTTGTACCCTTACCAACACATAAAAACATAATTGGATGCAAGTGGACATAGAGAATTAAAAGAAATCTAGATGGTTCAGTTCTTAAGTACAAAGCAAGACTAGTGGCAAAGGGGAATTAACAATAGAATGGATTTGACTTCAATGAAACATTTTCTCCTGTTGTAAAATCCTCAACCATTAGGATTATTTTAACTATTGCTTTGCACAAGAACTGGACTATCAGACAGCTAGATGTTAACAATGCTTTTCTCAATGGCATCTTGCAGGAGGAGGTATACATGGAACAGCCACATGGGTTCACTGAGAAAGGCAATGAAAATCTTGTGTGCAGACTAAACAAAGCTATCTATGGACTCAAACAAGCACCAAGAGTGTGGTTCGAAAAGCTAAAATCAACACTTGCCAAGCTTGGATACAACTCAACAAAATCAGACAATTCTTTATTTCTTAAATTCTCAAATGATAGTATTATATATGTACTAATTTATGTTGATGATTTTATTATTATAGGCAACAAGTTAGAAATTAAAAAGACCGTACAGTTTCTACACAGAGAATTTACAATCAAAGACTTGGGAAAATTGAACTACTTTCTTAGAATTGAGGTTAAAAGACTACCAAGCAATGAAATACAGTTAAATCAAAAGAAATACATCACAGAGATTTTAGTAGGAGCCAACATGGATAAAGCAAATCCACTGCCTACACCCATGACAAGCAATTTGCATCTATCAAAACACAAAGGTGAATTCATATCCAATGATAAGAAGTACAGAAGCATAGTTGGTGCACTACAGTATGCCACTATAACAAGACCAGATCTCTTTCAGTATGAACAAAGTTAGTCAGTTTATGCAAGAACCATTAGACAAACACTGAAAAGCAGTAAAACGTATTCTAAGATATCTCAGGGGTACACTGGATGAAGGTCTAATCATGCAATCAAGCAAATCACTGAATATCAATGACTATGCAGACTCAGATTGGGCCACTGACTATGATGATAGGAAATCTACTATTGGTTACTGCATTTTTCTAGGAAAAAATCCAGTATCTTGGTGTGCTAAAAAAAAAATCAACAGTATCTAGATCAAGTACCGAAGCTGAGTACAGAAGCATTTTCAGTATAGTATCAGAAATCATGTGGATACAATCACTACTAAGTAAATTACAAGTTAATACTAACAGCAAGGCAACAATTTGGTGTGACAACGTTAGTGCAATATCACTTACAGCCAACCCTGTTCTACACTCTCGAACCAAACATATGGAACTTGATCTTTATTTTATCAGAGAACAGGCGATGAAAGACAAAATTAGGGTAAGTTACATACCTTCAACTTACCAAAAGGCTGACGTGCTCACTAAACCTCTTTCAAGACAAAGCTTCACGAAGTTCAGACGAGAACTAAACGTTGATGTTGTTGACATCAATCAAAGATCTCAAGTCCCAGTGTACATACCAGAGGCTGTTCAAGAGCTTGACGAAGACAAGCAACTTAGAGAAACCTCAACTTGAAGTCGCTCGCAACATTTTTCATCAATTTCTCCTTTCTCTCTGATCAAGTTGCAGCCTTTAACTCATCTGAAGACAGATAAGGGAAGAGGAAGGCTATCATATCTTAGATCGTCTCTAATTCATCAAATTTCCTTTATGTATTTTTCGAAGGAAATAGATCTCATTTCTCTCAAGCAAACCCTAGCCGACATTGGGTTTGAGGGGGAATGTAAGAGAATGAGATAAGTTACAATAGTTACAAGACATAATAAGTATATATGAGACTCAGCAGCATCCATGCATCTCAACCATTCAGTCAAATCTCAATGGCTCGTATTTATACTCAGTTTACAAAGGAACATAATGGATACGAGCCGATAATCTGGAAGCTCACTCTAGCTTATATCATTGTATATGTATAGAGCAAGCATTGTGTAATAGAAATATCTTTCTCTGTATCAAATCATTACTGAGATAAATAAAAGTTTTTCATTTCTGTTGGACGAATTTTCACCACCGACCCAAATCCATCCCTAGCCGAACCAGGGTATCACCGGTCCAACTCCATCTCCATGCCTAGCTGAACCACTCACAACCAAAGCCATTTCAAACTACTGCCGAACCAACACCAATCAAGCCCACAACGGACCAACCCCTCTCCCATGCTTGCCGAACCAACCTCCGCCGGACCAAACGCCATGCATCCACCATTCCATCTTGCCACCGAATCACCTCACACCGAACCAGCCCACGCCGAGCCAAAACTCCAACCACAAATCACCGATCCAACCCTACACACCACCGAACCAAACCCAAGGTGGCACCACCGAATGAAAGCCACTCGCCTACCACCGAATCAACCTCGTCCAGCTATGACCGAACCAACCAGATGTGCCAGGCCAGATTACTTCAGCCCAGGCCCACCAGCAGCTATATACATCCAAGACCCCTGCCCCCAGCCTCACTCTATAAATAAGGGGGCAGGGGTACAACAATGGTAGACAAGTTTGAGAGCTCAAGCACGGAAGGAACTTTCAAACACCTTTCATATACTTGTATACAAAGCTTTGTACTTGTAAACTGAAAGAAAAAGGAGAATAACATATAAAGTGGACGTAGGCACGTTCTGGCCGGACCACTATAAATCTGTGTGTCTTTTACAGTTCAGTCCCTGCTTTTCATATATTTGCGTAAATCACCCAAATCACTGAAAACAACATAAAATCAACTAATTCATACGACTTGGAGGTGTTTGCCCATTTTTTGTGCAAATATTTTTGGTGCTTTCACTGAGAACCGAGCTAGAAGCTACAGCTTCTCCTACTCAACCTTCTTCCTCACAGCATCGTTCCTTGCTCCGACAACATGACTTCCAGGCAGAGGAGAGATGTTAACAAAGGAAAGAACGTCGCAACTAGCAGTATCCCAGATCCAGTGGCCCCGAATCAAGAGAATCATCCCGTTTTAACAGCGATACCAGATGAAAATCAGGCAATTCCAACAGCCACTGCCGCGGAACAACCAATTACTAGGGCAGATCTAGACGGGGTTGTGGCTGAAGTAACTAACCGCTTCGCATCTCAACAAGAAGCCCTGGTAGACCAACTCATGTCACGCCTAAGGGATGCTGAAGAATCCAACCGCAACACTGAATCATGGGGTGAGTCCCAATCTGGAGGATCTGGGAGGCAACAAAGACCTTTCTTCTTCGAAGAGGTTAACAACAGAAACAGCCATGGTAGGAGCCGAGCCAGGACTCAGCTCGAATTCCGACCCGAGGAAACACTTGGAACCGAACCCAGTGAGGGAGGTGCCAGGCAGGGGTCGGATGTAGCTGAGCCTGTCATGCTACCTAACCATGAAAACACTAGTAGACGGGACCGAGCTGGGGTCCAGCCCGAAGTTGGACCCGAGGAAGTGCTGAGAACAGAACCCAGCAGGGGAAGATCAAGGCAAGGGCCAACTATGGCTGACCCCAGCATGCCCCCAGAAGACCAGAGGCAGCCTTTGGAGAATGTTAGGAGTGACAGACGATACCATCCCTACAAGTCATCTGGACGGAATCAATCCCGCAGGGAAGAACCAAACTCATTTTTGTCCGCTCCAAGTTCTGATGAAAGGATGGCGCGATTGTTCAGAGAGTGCGTCCAACGGAAGCAAAGGGACCGGGAGATAGGTGCTAGGGTAACCAGCCCCTTCACCCGCAATATCGAAACTGCCATCACCCCCCGAGAATGGAAAATGCCAACGATGGAACCTTACAAGGGAACCTCTGACCCATCGTACACTTACAGAGGTACACCCAGCATATGCTCACGAGTGGAGCAACAAAGGGAGTGCTGTGTAAATTCTTCCCACTATTCTTGGCAGATCTAGCTACTTCTGGTTCTGCCACCTACCCCAAGGGTCCATCAGCTCATGGGAAATGTTGAAAGAAAAGTTCATCAGTCAGTTCCGCATTCATTTGGAGCAACCCAAGGACGCTTATTCCTTATCTAATATCAAACAGAAACCCGGAGAGACATTGCAACAATATCTAACCCGATTCAACGCCGCGGCAACCGCTGTCCAAGATGCCGACGAGAAACTTATCCTAATGGCCCTCTGCAGTGGTGTACATCCAGATACTAAATTTGCTAGAAGACTAACCAAGGAAAAACCAGCTACTTTACCTAATTTCTTCCATGAAGCTGGAAAGTATATGAGACTTGAGGACGCTGCCACTGAGAGGCAATTAGGGCAACAGGCTAAGACGGCTACAGACAGGGTCCCTGCTGCAACAAAGGACGTTCGAAGAAATGACTCTAGAGACAATGATGGGGGCAAAAAGGGAGAAAAGCGCTTATATCGACCAGGACCAAGATTTGACTCTTACACTCCTTTGAATGAAACGATCGAAAACATCTTCCTAGCCACTCAAGACGAAGTTAGATACAAGCGCCCCCCCCCCCCGGCACAAGAAGGAGTCAGATAACGCACTCAAATCTGGAAAGTTCTGTTGCTTCCACGAATCCCACGGACATGACACCAATGAATGCCACCATCTCCGGGACTTGATTGAAGAACACATCAGAAGGAGGAGACTGGAGCGCTATGTAAAAGGCCAGAACAGGACTTCAACTCCTGCCAATGAGAATCCTGGACTAACCCCCCCAGAAACAGGCGGGGGAAATCGCAACACCAGCGGCTCTAGTCAAGAGAAGATAGTGGTCCACACCATATCAGGAGGACCGCACATCGCCGACAAAAGCTGGGCGGAGATGGAAAGATACGGTAAGTCACTGAGAAACGCTGAAGGCTGCGTTAATTCTGTTATGGAAGAACGCCACCCGAAACGGAAAGAGAATGACGACATCACATTCAGTAGGTGTGATCTAGAGGGAAGACAGTACCCACACATGGATCCTATGGTCATCTCTGCCTGGTTCGGACCAGCCAAAGTCTTCCGAATTTTAATAGACACTGGAAGCTCGGTGAATATCCTATTCAAGCATGCTTTCGACAAAATGAAGCTATCAATGAAGGATGTGTCTCCCTGCAACAAACCATTACATGGTTTCACTGGAGATGCGAAGATGCCCCTCGGGCAACTGGACCTTTTTGTTGAAATAGGAAGTCATCCCCGCTCCGCTGTGCGGAAACAAACATTTGTACTAATAGAGAACCACTCGGCCTACAACACCTTTTTGGAAAGACCAGCCTTGTCTGACTTCCAAATTGTCCTAGCCCCGTGGTGCCTGAAGATGAAATTTCCAACCGATAACGGAATAGGAGAAATAAAGGGAGATCAAGACGCTGCTCGAGACTGCTATGTAACTGAACTTCGCAATAACCGTAGAAAAGATAAAGGGAAAAATGCAGAGACTACTCTCTGCATGAAAAGCTTGGAAGCATAGCCACTGAAGAAAGACCCTCCTCTTCGATATACCAGTGATCCTTTCAATGAATTAGACCCCAGGGACGAAGAGGAGGAGGCCACCACCGAGCCTGTAGAGGCTATGGAATTCGTATCTGTAGACAAACATGACTCAAGTAGACTATTGAAAATCAAATCTTAACTAAGAGAAGAGTTAAAGGATCAACTCATTGATTTTCTTCGCCACAACATGGATGTATTTGCATGGACGCACGCTGATATGACAGGAATCTACCCAGATGTAGCATGCCACGTACTGAACATCGATCCCACGAAGGTGCCAGTAAAGCAGAAAAAGAGAAGCATGGGGGCAGAACGATCAGCAGCCCTAGAGGAAGAAGTGAAGAACCTCCTTGCCAATGACTTTATACGAGAAGCCATCTACCCAGAATGGATCGCCAACCCGGTACTGGTAAAGAAAGCTAACGGAAAGTGGCGAACATGCATCGATTTCTCCAACTTAAATGACGCTTGCCCGAAAGACTACTTCCCGCTCCCCCGAATCGACCAACTCGTGGACAGCACTGCCGGGCACGAACTCTTATCCTTTATGGACGCATACTCGGGATATAACCAGATCCCTATGCATGCCCCCGATCAAGACCACACTAGTTTCATCACTGACCGGGGATTATACTGCTACAAAGTAATGCCTTTTGGACTTAAAAACGCCGGAGCTACTTATCAGCGCCTTGTCAACAAAATGTTTGCGGAACTAATAGGACAAACTATGGAAGTTTATATGGATGACATGCTGGTAAAATCGAGGAAAGCCAACGATCATATAAACCACTTGGACGAGATGTTTCAAGTACTTCGCCAATATGGAATGAAACTGAACCCTCTAAAGTGCTCCTTCGGAGTATCATCGGGAAAGTTCTTGGAATTCATCGTTCATGCCAGGGGGATTGAAGAAAACCCCGAACAAGTTCGAGCTTTGCAAGATATCAAGATACCATCCACTCGAAGAGAGATGCAAAGCCTAAATGGAAAAGTGGCTGCCCTAAGTAGGTTCGTCTCTAAAGCAACTGACAAATGCATCCCTTTCTTCGAAGCTCTAAAGAAAGACAAAGGAAAGTTCGAATGGACTGACGAATGGTCGACAGCCTTCCTTAACTTAATCGGACACCTCCAGAGACCGCCGGTACTCTCAACTCCAAATGAAGGCGAGGAACTATACCTATACCTTGCTGTATCGTCCCACGTTTTGAGCGCCGCTTTGGTGAGAGAAGACAACCGCGCGCAGCGACCCGTATACTTTGTAAGTAAGAGATTCACAGGGGCAGAAGCCAGATACCCTAAACTTGAAAAGCTAGCATACTGTTTGCTTATCACGTCACGGAAACTGCGACACTATTTCCAGTCTTATTTCATCAGAGTTTTAAACGATCAACCGCTAAGGCAAGTGCTCCATCGCCTCGACACTTCTGGGCGATTACTTAAGTGGTGCATCGAACTAAGTCAATATGATATCACTTACCATCCTCGCACCGCTATCAAGGGGCAAGCCATAGCTGATTTCATTGCCGAATTCACTACTAACGAAGGTAAGGACCAATCTGAAATAGCAGAAGATATCAGGTGGAATCTCTTCGTAGATGAAGCGTCAAACGAACAAGGCTCGGGGGCAGGTGTTGTGATAATCACCCCCAGGGGAAGGAAGCTGCACTACGCCCTAAGGTTGGAATTCGCTGCCACCAACAATGACGCAGAATACGAAGCGGTGATAGCTGGATTAGAACTGGCCTTGGAAATTGGAGTCGGCTCTTTATGTCTCCATAGTGATTCTCAACTCATTGTAAATCAAATACTGGGAGACTTCCAGACTCGAGGAGAACGACTTACAGCATATCTAAAAAAGACCAAGCTGCTGCTCAATCAATTGAATCACTATCAAATCAAACACATTCCTTGAGAAGAGAACCAAGAGGCCGACGAACTAGCAAAGCAAGCTAGTATGAAGAACATCACTATCTTCGGAGCATTAACCATCTCAAAACAGCCGGCACCAAGTTTTGAGCAAGTGAATCTGATAGCTGCGATCGATTAAGAAACTTGGATGACTCCTATCCGGAAATATTTACAAGATGGCACACTACCCGACAGGCGTAACGAAATTAAGAAAATCTTGAGGAAAGCTTCCCGCTATACATTACAAGAAGGCATCCTCTATCGGCGCGGCTTCTCTAATCCCTTATTAAGGTGTATCGCTGGAAGGGAAGCCAGGGAAGTCTTATCCAACATCCATCAAGGAAGTTGCGGAGATCACACTGGAGGGCAGACTCTGGCCAAGAAGATGCTCCGATATGGATATTACTGGACCACTTTAAACAAAGATGCCTTGGACTTCGTCAAGAGATGCGACAGATGTCAGAAATTTGCCAAGATTCCTCGACTACCCACAAATGAGATTGCTCAAATGACCAGCCCTTGGCCCTTCGCAGTATGGGGAATTGACTTGATTGGCGAACTGCCAGCGGGCCGAGGCGGAGCCAAATATGCTATAGTGGCGGTTGACTATTTCACCAAATGGGTGGAGGCGGAACCTCTAAATAAAATATCTTCGGCAAAAGTTATCAACTTCTTGATCAAAAATATTCTGTGCAGGTACGGAGTCCCACTCAAGATCATATCAGACAACCGACTTCAATTTGACAGCGAAGAATTCGCCGATTGGTGCCAAGAGCACGGAATTCACAAAAGCTTCTCATCTGTAGCTTATCCTCAAGCAAACGGACAAGTCGAAGCTGTCAACAAGATTCTCAAAACCTTAATCAAGAAGAAACTTGAAAAGTCGAAAGGCGCTTGGCTGGACGAACTTCCTACTGCACTTTGGGCCTATCGCACATCTTACAGAACTTCAACAGGGCATACTCCTTTGTCTTTGGCATACGGATCGGAGGCCATGCTCCCAGTTGAAACTATAGTGCCCTCTCACCGCAGGATCCACTACAACCCGGAAGAGAACGAAGAACTCCTCCTCATGTCTTTGAATCTAATTGAGGAGAGAAGAAACGATGCAGCACTCAAAGCAGTAGCTCAGAAGAAAAAAGTTGCAGCATAATACAACTCCAAAGTCAAGCACCGCAACTTACAGGAAGGAGATCTCGTCCTCAAGCGGATCTCCCCGTGCCTCGTAGCACTAGATCCAATCTGGGACGGACCCTATGTAATTCATAAAGATCTCCACAACGGAGCTTATATTTTGTCAACAGTGGACGGAGAGGTGTTCCAGAGGGCATGGAACATCCAACACCTTCGTCGATACTTTTCTTAACTTGTACTGCCCATATGAAGTGAATTAACAAAGAGAATCAGTGGATGTAGGCATTTTCGTGCTGAACCACTTTAAAAATCTTGTCTCTTTTTAACTTATTCCTTTATATCTTGGCTGCTTGTTAAGCTTTATCCTTTTCTATTGAACAAAATCGTGTATAACGACATTTCCATACTGGAACTTCACGGCGCAACCTCACATGGACAAGACTCGACAGGTACTATGCGATTCTATGCACTCGCCAATGAGACACTTTTGCTCCAGCATCCCTCTGCTGCGGGTTAACTCATTGCCCGCGACTGCCCTCAAAGCCAACTGTAATGAGCCGATTATAAGCCATCAAGAAGGTCGACTATAGCCGATGGCAGCTCATTACGGCGTTCGGCTCGCCGGCAACTGTGAACCTACTTTAAACCCCCAACATAAGGTGTGGCCAACCAGGGGTAGTTCACGGTTGACGATCGGCACCCACGCTAGCCGGCCACAGTAAATCGAATAATACCCACGATTACGGGCCATAATGGCTCGGGTAGTTACTGTGCGTGGTCTCGGCTCCGATATGTCTTAAGTGTGGCTGTGGTAAAAAAGATAAACTCCCCGCGGAGGCGTAAGATGGGTGACAAATGTCTCCAAGACCCACAGCTAGGGAAAGTGACTACAAAACCCGTTTGCCACGAACTTAAGCATATCGACGGCCTTCCGTGACTGGAAGTTTTACTTTTCCTATATTTCCATTCCATTTAAATACTTTTCTTGTATCCTGCATAATGGTCCCCAAAGTACAGGATACTAAATGGGAGGCATTCGCTCACGAGAATCTGAGCCCGCAAACTGGGTGACAAGGCACTCAGCCGCATCCATGGTCAATTACCCAAGGTGTCCAAAGCTACCCCCGCAACCAGAACATGAAGGGCGGTACTCTTTTCTCTTGTACATAATCATGTAGCTAGGACTTGTTCAAACATTGCAAGATATGAAATTATATATTAAGCAAGAACTTAGCATTAAACACAATTGAATCACTAGCACATGCACAACTATATTTCTTATGCAACACATCAGAATAACAAAAGCATTCAAATATAGCAGAATCTGTTTATGTTATAAAATTACAGAAAGTCATTCTTTACAAATAATATAATTACAAGTTGCATTAATGTTTCGGACTAACATAGACAGCAACCAAAATATGTGCAAGTCAAGTCAAAAAATCGGAGCTTCGCCTCCATCCCGCTAGCCCTCCGGATCTACTTAACTGCAGGATCGGAGCTCCCAGCATGATGACCAGAGGCCCCACCTGTCCAATTCAGGAAAAGAGTCCATTAAACCGACAATGAACGATCAAGTTATGAAAAGCTAAAAAGGGAAAACTCACCAACACCCGCTCCTTGGTCCTCATCCCCCAACTGCACACCGGCTTCCTCCGCAGCAAGTAGTCGCATCCCCTCCTTCACCGCTACCTTCTCCTCCTTTGAAAACTGGGCGGTAACCACGTCCATCCTGAATGCCGCTCCACCTTTCTTGTCCGCGTCGGCCTTGGCCTCCTCCAAAGCCCGGAGATATATCCTAGCCATGATCCGGGGATAGTCATCCATCCAGGATAGATTACCCTGCTTCCAAGTACGGAAGTACATATCCTGCAACATCTCATCCATCATTCCCTCATTCTCCTCAAACTCCCTCACCCGGGCCTTGGAGGACAGCAACTTAGCGATGGCAACATCCCTCTCCGATCGATATCTCAAGCGGTCAGCCTGGAGAGAGCTCCTCATTTCCTCCATCTCTTCCTTTAGCCTGGCCTGAGCAAGCTCGGCGGCCTCAAGCCTCCCAGATAACTCCTCTACCTGCTCGAGATCCGCCCTTCGAACCTCATCCACCGTAGCAATGGCTATGTCAATCCGCTCCTTGCAGGCGGCCTCCATCTTTCGCAACTCAGCCTTGCTAGCCTCCTCCATGGTTTTCTTTAGTCGTCGGAAGGCCGCCTCATGCTGAGATATCTGGATAGCCTGATCGGCAAGCTGTTTGGCCTGATCAGAGACCTGTAGCCGCAACCGGATGTTAGCACTTCCGATTTCCTCCCCAGCCTTGGCCAGTCGAGCGTGATGCTCCATTAGCCTCTTGGTTTCCTCAGCCACCCGATCGATGCTTGCCTTGGCCTCATTCCCCATGGTCACAATCCGAGTAGTAAGCAAATCGAGGTCTAACGACTTAGCCTCGTCAAGCACCCGTACCATGGGATTGCGGGGAAGAAGATGCTCACCCGTGACCTCGTCAAAAGAGATGTCCTGAAAACTCGGGTCCAGATCCGGGTGGCCGGCAAATGGGTTGCGACCCAAACCAGGACGGTCTATCGGAGTGACGGTTGGATTTTCGGACGGATGGGGGGAAGGCATAAACTCAGTATCCTCCTCAGTAATATCATGGATGGGTTGGACTGGAGGCTGAGGGCCAGGTGAAGGTTCAAACGAAGATCGGCCCCTCTTCCTCTTTTGCATATCTTCTTCAATAACTCCAAGAAGAGGGAGATATCTAACTACATCCTCAGGACCGCTAGTTGGCGGCTTTGGTTTGGCAGAAGCTTTGAGTAGCTTATACTGTTCGAGGCGGTGCCAAATATCTGATGTCTTGGCCGCCTTACCTGCTCCTGGAATAAAAACCAAGTGTTACGAACATACAATGATCCATAATTCAAGAAATATGTTAAGTTAAAAAGAGTGAGAAGGCACATCTATTATACAAACCCTGCGGAGGAGTAGGATACTGCAATAAGTCCTGAATCTCATTCCAGGACGGAAGCGAACCATAAAATATTCCTAAGTCCACATCGTAAATGGAGTCTGCAGAAGTCAAAAGTTCACCTTGAATCGCTGGAGTCGCCTTGGCTGAAGAACTCTTAGAGAATGGATCGGCGTAGCCTTATCAACCTCCTTTGCCTTCTCAACCAAAGCCGATCCTCCCTCCGACTCCCCAAAAGCTTGACGGAAAGCATCATCCGTCCACTCATGAATCTCTCCCGCTTGCCCGGAGGTTAAGGCACCAATGCCACTACCGCTCTGTCCATCGCCTCCTTCACCCTCACCTCTATCTTCCTCCACATCTTCCTCTCCTGGAGCAATTGGGCAAGTGCTAGGAGAGGGACCATCAGACTTCTTAAGCTTCTTACCTCCGACAACGGGAGGCTTTGTAAAAGGTTCCCTCTTGCCACTTTTCACCGTGGCCCCTTCCTTGCTTTGGCAGCCTTCTCCTCAGCCGTATCCCTCTGCTTAACCACGGACTGGTGTGGCAGGATCAAGTTGTGCTCTAGGAGAGTAGCATTCCTGATCAGGAAAGAAGCCGACCTGTCCCGTCCCGAAATGGCCTTTATTTCCGCAGCCATCTGGACCAGGGAATCACTCTCCACGACCGTAAAGCCACCTGTCGCTAGCAAGGAATAGAAGCATATCAGAAGAAGCACTGCAGTCGGAACAAGAAAACTGTAAATAAAGTTCAACTTACAGCCAGAAGTGAAGAGGTGGAAGGAGACAGAATCGTCCTTGATAAAAAACCATTCTTTCTTAAACATGGTGAACTTTGAGTATAAGTCCAAGACCGGTTTGAAGGGCACGGCCGCTTCTAAACTAACATACGGAGACCCCTTCTTGTAGCCTCTCAGATTATACAAGTATCGGATTTTCCGGTTAGAAGGGGGCGCCAATACCTCCTATGGAAGGTAACGAATAAACACACCAGGATAACGTAGGAGTTGGGATGGAGCTGGAGAGGGGCCACCTTCAGATAGGTAATGAAGCTGACTATCTATGCATTGATCGGAGGAATGGCCCCACACATACAGTGGTATCTGCTGTAAGCGATATATCCTTCAGGAGGGTCATATGGCATAACTCCCTCTCCCGGCAACATCATGCGAGCCCTGTCAATTCCGAAGGAACGAGAGATGACATCAAGCTGCTCCTCCCTGAGGGAGCTAGGAAAACAGTCGGGCGGAGAATTCAAGAGCTCCTGGGGGCCATACCCATCTACTAGCGATCTCGGAGCAGGCCCAGGACGTTCGGCCCGAACTGGGGGCACTGTGGAGGACTCTTCTCTGTCCTTGGACTTCCTTTTATCTGATCGAGTTTCTACTTTTTGAGACATTTATCTGCAACACCAAAAAGACAGAAAAGAACATTATTAGAACAAGGAGGCGCAAAGATACAAGCAATCAAGGTTCATACGGCATTCTCAGTATAAGGTTCATTCGGCATTCCCAATACTAGGGTTCATTCGGCATTCTCAGTATAAGGTTCATTCGGCATTCCCAATACAAGGGTTCGTTCGGCATTCTCAGTATAAGGTTCATTCGGCCTTCTCGGTACAAGGTCCATTCGGTATTAAAATCTTTAAGTTCATTCGGTAAAACGAAGTAAATCGAAGAAGCCATTCGGCAGTCACCTGATTCGGCAGAGTGATTGATTCGGCAGGAAGTTCTGATCCGGATAGCTCGTTCGGTAGGGAATAACAGAAGCCCTAGGCCCATACTTATAGGGGAAGGTTGGATAACCGGACCAGCTGGTTCGGCTCTCAGGCCGAATATGGTCGTTAAATCAAAACAAAGCACGAAATATGTTAAACATAAGCCCTACTTTGAGGGGCATGTGTTGGACGAATTTTCACCACCGACCCAAATCCATCCCTAGCCGAACCAGGGTATCACTGGTCCAACTCCATCTCCATGCCTAGCCGAACCACTCACAACCAAAGCCTTTTCCAACAACTGCCGAACCAACACCAATCAAGCCCACACCGGACCAACCCCTCTCCCATGCTCGCCGAACCAACCTCCGCCGGACCAAACGCCATGCATCCACCATTCCATCTTGCCACCGAATCACCTCACACTGAACCAGCCCACGCCGAGCCAAAACTCCAACCACACATCACCGATCCAACCCTACACACCACCGAACCAAACCCAAGGTGGCACCACCGAATGAAAGCCACTCGCCTACCACCGAATCAACCTCGTCCAGCTACGACCGAACCAACCAGATGTGCCAGGCCAGATTACTTCAGCCCAGGCCCACCAGCAGCTATATACATCCAAGACCCCTGCCCCCAGCCTCACTCTATAAATAAGGGGGCGGGGTACAACAATGCAGACAAGTTTGAGAGCTCAAGCACGGAAGGAACTTTCAAACAACTTTCATATACTTGTATACAAAGCTTTGTACTTGTAAACTGAAAGAAAGAGGAGAATAACATATAAAGTGGACGTAGGCACGTTCTGGCCGAACCACTATAAATCTGTATGTCTTTTACAGTTCAGTCCCTGCTTTTCATATATTTGCGTAAATCACCCAAATCACTGAAAACAACATAAAATCAACTAATTCATACGACTTGGAGGTGTTTGTGCATTTTTTGTGCAAACAATTTCAATTCAAAATCTTTTAGAAAACAAGACACAAAAGGCGAAGAAGGGTCAGGACCAGGAGGGACAAGTGGCGGGGAGACTGACACTGAAGCATGGTGAAGAGACGTGGAAGCAAAAGCATGGTGAGAGGTACGGTGCATGACAGTTTGAAAAGAAGGAGGTAAGGTCCCCATGAAAGAAGAAAAGAAGAAGAAAAACATGTGGTTTTAATAAATATTGTTTTAAAATATAATATAAAGATATTTGTTTTTGCAAAAATTTAGATTTTTAAAATTATATGTTTTAGAAATTCTAAAACTTATAAGTTAACTTTTAACATGTAAATTATAAAATTTTACTTATAACTTTATTATTTTTAAATTATATAATTAAGATTTAAAATAGATTTAATAACAAAAATTTAATATAACAAAATTTAGTAAAAACTTAATTTAACTAATAAAATATAATATGTTTTAAACTATTTATTTAAAATTATAAATATACTAAAAATAGATTTTGCAATAATTTTAATAAAGTAAATGTTGGGAAAATAAAATAAGTTAATTTCTAATTTAATTTGTTTTGAAATTGAATATAAATAAGAATTCAATTGGAAACTTATTGATTTTAAGATTTGAAAGGTACTATTTATAACTAGAATTTTGATTTAACGGTGATTAAATGAATATTTTAAATTTAAATAAAATTGAGTTTGAATATTTAATTTTGATTTAAGTTGTAATATGAGATTTTATTTAAATGCTTATAAAAAATGATTAGGTGAATATTTTAGATTTAAATTAAATTGAAATTAGTATTTAATTATTGAGTTTATTTAAATTTGTAATACGAGATTTTATTTAAATGGTTATTAAAATGATTAAGTGAATATTTCAAATATAAATAAGTTGAAGTTGAATTTTGAAATATAAATGAAATTTATCAAATTGAGTTATTGTAAATGTTTAAATATTTAAACTGTGAAACCTATTAAGTTGGAAGGAGTTTAAATTTGTAGTTCAAAACCTGGATTTGAAATCGATATAAATTAAAATGGTTTAATGAGAATCTGAATTGATTTGTGCAATTGGAAGAAACAATTCTAATTTGAAACTATTTTCGATATAAATTCTTTTAATATCTAAACTATTTTTAATATATAAACTATTTTAATCTATAACCTATTTTTAATTATAAACTATTTTTAATTTAAAACTATTTCAATATATAAAACTATTTTAAATATATAAAACTATTTTAAATATATAAAACTATTTAAGTTGGAACTGTTATGATTTAGATTCAACGGATTTATGCGAATATTCTGATATGATGGTTTAAACTAGTTTGTAGTTATGATTTTGAAAATGAATGTGATTTAAAGTGAGATGTTTTCGAAAGTGAATATGATTCCGAAAGTGAATATGATTTCAAAGTGATATGATTTCAAAGTGATATGATTTTGAAATGAATATGATTTAAAGTGGTTTTTAAAGAGACCGAGATCGGATATTGTCATACTCACTGCCAATACTGAAAGCCACTTTAACAACTGTGTACGTGGTGGAGATTCCAGAACGAAGTAGGATGGTTGGCGATGATTCTGTATGAGGTATTAACGCAGCCCCGACCCCCGCGACTCAGCTTGATGTGGCTAAAACAGGAGCCATGCCAGACCAAGTGAGGTCACTCCTCCGATCGAACACATTTCTTCGATACCATTCTATTACTCTGTGATTTGATTGGGTGCACCATTGATGATGTGAGTGTGTCTCGAGGCAGGAGACAGTAGCCGCTATGCGTTACCATCAGTCCGGATCCGCAAAACGGTAGTATCCTACACTGGGCATTGCCTCGCATGCCTTGTCACATGCCTTATTGTGCCCACTACGAGTTTGTTTTGTACTGTACGTATAGAGGTGCTCCTTGAGTAAACCACTGGTTTGGTGGAGCTTACAGTTTCTGTATAGACTGTGGGAATATATAAAATGTGTTAAGGAGGATATGGGTAATGCCTTAATGGTGTTTTAATAGTTTACTTTACTATAGACGTTATATATGTAGCGTATTGTACTATGTATGTAGATGGTTTAACAGATCCTTTGAGGATGGGAATCCCAAGCATCCTTTAAGTTATTTTGTATTTCAGTTGACATTTCACTTGAGCTGATTTACTATTATAAGAATGTTAATCATTACTCGAGGGTTTTGTGTTTTGCTTTATGCTCGGGTCAGACTGAGTGTCACAGCATTTAACTCTCACCTTTAGAGCTTGAAGATTTGCTTGAAGATCTGTCTTATATCTATTCAGCTTTCAGTTATTTTAGTTGTTTCCAGTTTATGTTTCAGATTTGTCATTTTCTTTGTATTGAGACTTCCATGTATTAGATTTCTGTTGTGTTAGAGTCTAATGTTTATATAGTAGCTTCATAAACTACTATTTATCTGTTCCGCTGCTTATTGTTGTATTACTCTATGTTTGTAATTCTGTGATGGATTTATTTGCTGTATATGCTAAATTTTGCCAAATATAAATTAACAATATGTTGTTTTGAGCAATTCAAGTCTGACATGTGTGATTTATTTTTGATTTGAATGGTTCAAAATGCCAGGTCGTTACATATGAACATGTTTATTTGATACGCAAGTAGTACATCTGTGGTAATTGCATAGAATACAAAACGAAAGTAGAAAACCTTCCAATGCAACGTAAATAAAATAATTTGATTTAATCGTATATGTGAGTATATTCCAAAAGTGCTTAAAAACGAATAAGACTCAATCTCAATGCCACTCCTCCATATAATACATAATGTCGTGAGGCATAATCAACTTCGTTAGACAAAGTAGAGTTGATTATTAGTTTTGATAAGTTAGACTTCTTCTATAAGAAAAAGTATTTAAAAGTAAGTACACGTACCAAATTTTATTAGAGCAATATTTACGAAATCATATAGGATATGAATAGATAAGAAACTTGATCATAAATAGCTTAAGAATTGTGGTTAACTAATTTATGTTATGAATAGATATGTTCCATCGCACTAAAAAACAATTGCTGCTTTAAGAAATAAAATATTGCATGGGTCTAGAGGCTTCATGTAATATCCGCTCATGATGGATCTTGTGTGGACTACCTGTAACAACCCAGAATTTTACCACTTTAATATAAGCTATTTAAATATATTTTAAATAATGAATAAATGGATTTTTATTAATAAATAAACCTATTTTAATTAGTTATTAATGAAGATAAAATAGTTTTCAAAAATTTGTTTACCAATATAAATAGTTCATAGAAAAATAGAAAATGAGTAACCGAAGAATGTTTTCCGAAATTTTGACCTTTCGACACTGAAAAGTTGTCAAAAACACTATGCACGTTTATGCATCATGAACACATATTTAAATGATATGATTAATGTAAATCTCACTTAAAAATATATTAACTTATATATACTTATTTAATCATAAAATGACAAGTTATGTTTAAAATATAAACACACACACACACATACATATATAAATATTTACACACTGTTATACATATACATGCATACCTCCTTAGCTCAAGTACACATAAATTGATTTACTTGGATGATTTAGGGAGGTAGAGGGGGCAACGCATGCTAGGAAAGTGGAGGGATATGGTGTAGCATGCATGCATATATATTATTTAATACAGAATGGTAGTTTAGTCTTTTAATCATTTCCCCAACCTGTAAGTACCCTACCATCTTCACCAAAATTCATTTACATTCCTTCCCCATTTTCTTCATTTCTTTTCTTCTTACTCTTATCCATTCTAATGGTTTATTAGAAACATATTTTAAGAAAAAACTACTTTAAATATACTAAAACCACTTCAAAACAACTCTGAATCACTTATATCAACTTCTAAGCTACATATCCACCAAAACAACACCCCATCACCTCATTTCTGTGCTAGACGAGCCCACCAAACCCCCTAGGCTGAGCCATATTGAATCAGTCTAGCACCCACAGACCAAAAATTCCATAGCAAGGATGCTCGTTAGGGCCGAGTTCGAACTTCGGTGAAGTTCGACCTTGTTTTAGAACGTTTTGGTAAGTAAAGCACATTTTGCTTCCAAAAGTTCATTTTTATGTTTTAAAAGAAATAAGGGTTCAAAGTTAAAGTTTTTATCACTTTAAATCAAATTTTAAAAAGTTAGAATTACGGGTCTGTATGGCGATAGTCGCTATACGCGCAGTTCATTAAAAATGTACTAATTTACAAAATTTAAGTGTTTACCCTTAGAAACTTTATAGTAAATGTTTTTTTGATTTTAATTAACTTAATTGAAGGTAATTAGTAAATTTTTAATCAACTATTTATTTAATGAATATTTAATTAATTAATTAAGGTATTTAGCACTAATCACTAGTTAATAAAGGTTGTTTATACTTAACTGTTAATCAATTAAGTTAATCATGATTAGTAAAGTAATTAAAGTTAATTATAAATTAAATATTTAATTAAGGATTAATTTATTTATTATTTTGTTAATATTTTATTGACTATTATTTAAAAAGGGTTTAATACTAATTAAGGTTTGATTAAAGATAACTATGTTTTGATTAGGGTTTAATTAAGTTTAATTACTATTTAAGGAAGGTTTAACAAAAATTAAGAATTTTAATTATCAATTGATTTCAAATATCGATTTATTCTCTTTCCAAAAGTGTTTCTATTTTCAAATGTTTTAACCAAGGGATTTCTATGTCGTTTACCCTTAAGTAACCTTGAACAAATATCAAACCCAAATAATATGGTGACACATGTATGAGAAGTAAGTTATCCCATAGCTAGCACTAAAAGCCGATGAGTTGGCTGACCGTCTACCTGTGAGATCCAGAGTTTATCTCTCGGCGAGGGGCAGGATAAGGTTAAAATGACAGAAACGTGATAGATATGGGAGATTTAATTCCATGAATGTTTCACATTTAATTGAATACATGGTTATCCATATATTAACCTTGTATAATCATCTTTAAATAGCGGATTTTCTGCTATTGATCACTTGACCTGTTTTGACTTAATGAGTATGGATGTAAGTTCGAAATTCCCAACGATGACTCGAATAATTTGCATACTTCTAAGAGAACTGAAATTGAGTAAGCCGGAATTATCGTTTAGTTTAGAGACGTTGGTTTCGAATAATATAATTATTCTGAACCACTCCAAATTAATAACATTCATGTTGGATCGTTATGAAGTATGCTATGGAGCATTACTATTCTTCCTAAGGGTGATTCAAATACGGAAGATAGTAATTTTTGATTGTTTATTCGATCTCGGAATAATTCATATGGACGAATGCTAGTATTGCATTGGTTGCCTAGAGGGCAATATTAGCATTCCAAGAAGGTTTGCTACGAAGAAATGGTAAAAGTATGGCCTTTTTGAACCTCACACCTGGGCATGAATAAAGCCGGGGCATGTGGTATGGCTAAGTGGGTTGTACCCAAGTAGGGTATGATCATCCCAAATCTAAAGTGATAAATGTATGCTTTAGGATCCCATTGTATCATTGTTGATCGCAACTAAGAGATGATCATATTTGGTGCCACTTGAGAAGGGGTTAGTGCCGATCCTGAGTAGTATAGGTGCAACATGTTGTAGATTCCCGTACATTTTATATAAATATTACGATAATATTAAATGATTTTAATATAAAATGTTTTGGTTATCGTAAGGTAAAAACTCATTCTTGTTTATGTATGGTGTGGTCTTACGACATAGTTTTGTTTATAGGTTTTCATAAAGTTAAACTTATTTCTTTACTCACACCAGACCCATGTCTAATTCGAAGTTTATTTTTCCTTTCCCTAAACTATTAGGTAATTAATTTTTTTGAGTGGCTGAGTAGTGAGGTTTAGAGAAGCATTTTGAAGCAGAATGGAGTAGGAGTCGTTCCAATATCTAGTAGTTATATTTGTATTTCCGCTGGGTTGTGTATATTATGTAATACTAAAGGGCAATCTGATCTAGCTGTCCTTAGACTTGGGTTTGGAGTTGTGCTTGTTGTAACTTGATGAAATATTTTGGAGTAACTTCATAAACTATTCAATGGTGTTGTGTATGACTTTCATGTTGCAATGAAATATGTGTTTTATTTCTCCTGACTATTATTTCTATACAACGCGACCTATCTTTCGGACACTTGAGTTTTATGTGTAAGAAAGCCAGATCATCACACGTGGTATCAAAGCTTAGGTTGAGTGAACCCCTATGCCTTATTTGGGGTTAACTCATTAGAGATAGGATTAGTACTATCCTAGAATGAGTTCAGTTTATGAGAGTGCATTTTGTGTTGTTCTGCACAGCAATTCTATGTCGAGCTTTATGATCATTTTCCTAAGTTAACCTCATCTAAGTATTCTATGAGTTAACTTACTATATTTATGTAGTAAGAATGATCACCATAGGAAGATGAGGAAAGAGAACTGACAGTACCATAACCACTAATGGAAGTACCCCGAAGGTTCGAAGGGGTGGAATAACAATTTAGGTTGTAGCTCAGTTCAACCCAGGGTTAACTTCACTGCATTATGCAATAGTTTTACCAAGTTAGGAGGAAAACCATTCAAGGGCATAGAGTCCATCATTGAAGTTCAAGCTTGGTTAAGATCGTGCGAGAAAATTTTCAAAGGACTATGAAAGAAATGTGGATTACGGATTTTAAGGCTAGGATTAACACTATGGGGGGCGAATAGTGTTTATAAAGAATTACTAAATCTTTTTGAGTTTATGTTAATTTAGATGAAGATGTTTGCAATCTACAGATGCAGGGATAATCATAGAAACAAACACCGATGCAGAAATAAAATAAAAGCAGTAAAGGAAAGAACACACCGGATTTTATACTGGTTTGGAGTTACCCTACATCTAGTCCCGCAACACAAGTACAGATTTCCTTTCAAAAGTAATTGTACAATTACACCCTCGATTTCAAGGCTATGAGGTACACCCTCCAGAATTTCAATCCTCTAGGTAGAGTTACTTGATTTTCGAGCCACAAGTTCACCCAATTAATTTACCAAGGCTACAATCACACCTTTTCTCGCTTGATTGATTTTCAAGGCCACAATCACACCTTTTCTCGCTTAATAGATTACAAAGAAGTCTATAACTCTGAATAGCACTGAGAACCTTGTTGAGATAGTGATAGAGAATCAAACTAGAAGTAATCGAGTATGATTCAATTTTAACTTCAGCAGAGTAATGGTAAGAGTATGTATTAAGAAATGTGGAAGAAGAAGAAGAGGAGTGAAAAACTAGAAAATATGACATAAAATTCGTTGAAACTAACCCCTATTTATAGAAGAACAACAGCCATATCCATTCATGAAGAGTTATGGTGAATAGACACTTCTTTAGAAATTTAAATTTTGAACTCAACTGACACCATGTCGACATGGTCACCATAGGCATGTCGACATCCCAAAGCAATTTTTGATGATTTGATTTTCTTTGAAATAACCTTTATCTTATATTAAAACTATTTTAAACTTTTCTAATATACTTGACTATAGTTAAAATTCATAAGTAATATAGAGAATAATATATATAAAATTTAACTATAATTTTATACTTAAATCTTAAGTATAAATATTTAAAAGTTAAATATATTATTTTAAAAGATAGTTAAAATCGGGAGTGATTTTGACTTTTGAAACTAAAGATAATTTTGAGGCTAAAATTATTTAATATCAGGATAGAGGTTTTTGATGCTTTTAAAAGGAAGGTTCTGAAAACATTTTGAAAACAGGATATAATTTTAAAAATGATTTTGAATAAAAAGTTAGCGGATACAAAACATTTTTCCACTAGATTTTTCGTAGGTTTCATCCTACTTAGGGTTCCATCCCTTTAACAGGCTCGAAGTGGATTCAATTCCACGAATAAATTGGATTTTAAGATGCCAGTGCTTTTCTATGAGTTTTAACAAAATTTCTAATTAAAGAATAAATTACTTTAATTCTTGAAATCTTGATATTCTTGATACTCATGAGTCTTCAATCTTGATATCTTGAATCTCTATACTGTACAGTCTTCATTCTTGGTACCTGCATGGTTAAAACCTGCATATACATATACATATACATATACATATACATATATATATATATCTAAACTTATAACGTTAGTATTTATATTTTATAATCTATTCTAAGGTTGTTGTCATCAAAACCATCATCTCACGGACTAACGGTCTCCCCCATTTTGATGATGACAACCTTTGTTTATAAAATATTACTTCTATCCTAATAACTTCCCCTTAATCTATAACCCCCCCTTAATTTATGCCTAACTAACCTATTTTATATTTCTCCCCCATTGTCATCAACAAAAAAGAACTCTAAACTTTATAACTCCAAACTATATAACTCTCCCTAATTCTAATATACTATGTGATTATAATAATAGTGTTATCATAAATAATCAACAATTAGATCTAATAATAAATCTAATCCTAAACTACTAACTATCTTAAGTATATGATAACCATATAGTTATATGTATCAATAAGAAGAACACATATAAGAACACAATTAATTTATTAATCATATAGTTGAATGTACATTTTTCGTTGTAAACGTAAGAAGGAATAAACAACAATGGTAAAGAAAGAGAAGAAACTAATGTATGTTTTTAAACATAGGAGATCTATGAATCGAACAGTTTGAATAGTGGAAACAGAAATTTCCATGTTGTTCAACAAGATTCCCATTCTTGTAAAAACACACTTCTCCAACACACAAGACTTGGTCATCATCCTCCGCGTGCGCTTCTTCCATGAGTTCTTATTCTTCTTCTTCTTCTTCGCTAGCCTCTTGATTGAGTGAAGAATCTTCATCAATAAAGATAGGGTTGGCTTGATTATCCATTATAAATTTTTGCAAATTCCTAAGAATCTTGCCTTGCTTCTCTTGTTCCTTTTCCATACGGAGTTGAATCACTTGAATTTTTGTCATCATCTGAAGTGCATCCTTCAGAGAGTCCTCTATTTTAGTCACACGAGCGAGAGTAGTACATTGAAATGGACCAGACGTAGGAGAGGGGAACGAAAAGGTTAATTTTATGTTTGATTTGGAAGAGGAGGCCATTGATTATTTGATTTCAGAGAGAAGAACGGAAAGATAACAGAAATGATGAATAGAATTTTGAAAACGTGAAGAATATGTAACCAATTATTTTGAATTTTGGTGGGAAAAGAATTTAAAAAAGAAAAACGTTGCATGTCGACATGGGTATATGGGGATGTCGACATGGTCCTTTTTATTTTTACTATTTGATTTATTTTAATGTTAATTATTGATTATACTTGTTATTTATATTTTATATTTCAGTTATAGAACAAATACCTAATTCTCTTCTAAATTTACTAAATATTGATTCATTTAAGGGTTTTGTTAAGATATCAGCAATTTGATTCTCAGAATTGATATAATCGAGAGTAACTACTTCCTTACTTATATTATCTCTGAGAAAATGATGTCTGATATCAATATGTTTAGATCGAGCATGTTGAGTAGTATTTTTGGATAAATTTATCGCACTCGTATTGTC
Organism: Allium cepa; assembly: GCA_030765085.1. Lineage (NCBI taxonomy): Eukaryota > Viridiplantae > Streptophyta > Magnoliopsida > Asparagales > Amaryllidaceae > Allium > Allium cepa. Next base: position 923,571,105 of record CM060935.1, on the reverse strand, counting down.
ACAATAAATCGGTGATTTTGAAAATTTTAAACCAAAATCTTTTAAAATTTGTTGCGTATATATTACTTGAGAACAAGCCAAAGCAGCAGAAATATACTCTTCTTCAGTTGTTGATAAAAAAACTATTTTTTCTTTTTACTAAACCAAGAGACCAGAGAATGCCCCAAAAAGTGACAAGTCTCACTTGTACTTTTTCGGTCTGATTTACAACCAGCATAGTCAGCATCACGGTAAGATATTAAGTCAAAAGAATCATTTTTAGGGTAAAATAAACCATAATCAGAAGTGTGTTTAACATATCTTATGATTCGTTTTACGGCTTTTAAGTGGGTTTCTTTAGGTTGGGATTGATATCTGGCACAAAGACAAACACTATGCATGATATCAGGTCTACTGGCAGTAATATAGAGTAGTGATCCAATCATTCCTCTATATAATTTTTGATCTATACTCATTGGTTGCCACGGGAGTGGGTTTTCCACTCGCAGTAGTCAAACCAAATTTACTAATTAGGTCTTTAGCATATTTTTCTTGACTAATAAAGATATCATTATCTAATTGTTTTATTTGTAATCCTCACCCATATGACTCATCTCAAACTCTTTTGTCATTATTTCAGAAAATTCTTTATTCATTTCAAAATTAGTTGATCCAAAAATGATATCACCTACGTAAACTTGTAACGACCCGTAAATTTTCGATAATTAAAATAGCTAATTTGATAAGATTTAGTGATTTAATGTTAGAAAAAAATTGTAATTCGTTTGGAATAATAATAACTGGAATGAATAGCAACAATAATTATCCAAGTAATTATTTATAGATTGAATGGAGTTCTAATCTAATTGAATTGACTCAAATGTTATAACTTGGTTATAAGGGAATATATGGAAAAACAAATGTAAGTTAGTGTTCTAAATTGTGAATTGGTTTTAAAAGTTGAATCTTATAAGTTCAATTTCAATATTTCAAAAGATAATGAATTATTGGATAATCGAAATTGTTTAAATATAATATTTGGAATTTATTGAATAATTTAATAATGGGAATTGAATAACCGTATAATGGAAATGGTTGTTCTATAATTTTAATTCGTTTCAAAAGTTAAATTTTTAAGTTCGTTTTTGAATATCTCAAAAGACAGTGATTTAAGAATAATCAAATTTGTATAAATTTAATATTACAAATGTTTGAATAATTAAATTCCGAATTTGATATGATTAATTTGATATTGAAATTCAATATATGAAAATAGAGTGAATAATTGAAATTTGATTTAATATGATTCAAATTGGTTTCCAAAGTGAATGTGAGTTATATCGGGATTATAATAGAGTTAATAAGAATTTAATATTTGGAATTTATTGAATAATTGAATAACGGGTTTAATATCATTAAAAAAATGATTTGTAAAATTTTATTTTATCATATTAAAGTTAGAATGATGTTGTAGAACTTTTAAAATTGAATTTAAAGTAAATTTGTGAAAATTGAATATTTTAATATTTAATTGACGAGTTAAAATAGCCATTTTTCAAACAGTCTCGAATTTTGACAAAACCAGTTTCATCGGATCCGTAACGTGGTATTATTGTAATATTTCAAATTTCGTGTCAATCGGATTTACCGTTTGTTCGGGGCGAGCCAAAACGCATAGAAATTCGTTTAATCGGTTTAATGTAAATTTGATCGTTTATTTCCGTAACTCGCACATACGATCGAATTAGCTTCTGAAACATATTCCATTGTGTCCGGAGCGCGGGATAAACCCTAGAAACGCTGGTCACCGCGCGAGATTCGGAGTTCGAAAAATCGGATGAATAGTAAATTGAAAATATTTTCTATAAAGGCACCATCTTCTTCACAAATCACTAAAACCCTAACTCCTTTGCTTCAGGCCGCCACCAATGGTTTTAATGGCCAAAAAATTTCGATCCTTCTCCTCCCAATCTCTCATAATCCGTGAGGAATTAACAAAAGTTCTCAACTACAAAAATGTCAAGCACGAGGAGATCTTCGCATCCATACGGTGGAGTAGCACGTAACTCGTCGTGTTGCTCTTATTTCTGTCTGGAAGTCCCGCCGTTCGTGCTCGTCGTTCTCGAGCAGGGTGCAACCGAGCTCTAAGATATTCGTACCATGGGTAGCACACGAGGTGGGGTTCGAAACGCCATAGGCCGATCGACTTCAAACGACAAGAGGAGTTTGCGATAATTCGTTGTATAAAGGCGGTTATGGGTTCTCCTTGAACTTGGAATGCACGCGTATGGCCTGGGAGGAGAAACAAAATCATTGGCCGAGATTGCATCAAGCAAGGATGGACGGCCAGAAAATAGGTTTAGAAACTAAAAAGAAATTTGTAAATTAAGTTATATATTAATTTGTTCAACCTTTAAAACTGTATAACTTTTTGATACGAGGTCGGAATTTCACGAAACGAATTGCGACGGGTTCGTTTTGTCGAGCACTACGCTATGGAGCTGGATTGGAATCATTTGGAGCTAGTGGAAATTTCGGGTAAAATTAAACGCTCGTTTAATTTTATTCAAAATAAAACGCTGGAACTACATTGAAATCAAGGTGAGTGTTTTGTAACGCTCACAACGTACTAAATATCTTTATGGTAGTTAAATTTGACATTATGAAGTGTTATGAATTTTATTTGTCGTTGTTTGATAAAATTTAATTGTCATATAGATTGTCTTTTGAATTAACCATTGAAAATTAAATTGACAGTTAAATTGAAATTAAAATTGAATTGCGATTAAATTTTCTGATATTGATAACTATGAAATTGCCATGAATTGTATTGATATTGGATGATGTATTTCGATGGATGCTATTGGTTGATATTTAAATGTTTGGATGTTTATTTGCTTATATATATCCTGTTATGCAGACATATGAAACTGTGATTTGATTTTAGTGATATATATTCATCCCTGACATTTAATTGAAATAAATAATCACTTGGCCATAGGATAGAAAATTATATACGGACACGGGATTGGCTAAATTAATAATTTTGAAATCATCGATTTGAAATTTATTTAAATGTTTGGATTTAAAAGTTATAAATAGAAATTAATTTATAGAAATCGAATTTGTCGAAAAATTGAGTTTGGAATGTTGAAATAAATTTTGGTTAAAAGAAATTGGTAAATAATTTAAGTTGAGACTTTGAAATCTAAAATTTGGATATGATTGAATTTCGAAAATTTATTTGTTTTAAAGATTGAACATTATTTCGAGCTTTGAGTATTACTAAGTAAAAGCGATATAAAAAGATATTTTGAAATTAAGCTTGAAATTGAATCATATTTGAAATTGGGTTTTAAATTTGAATATTAAAAGATAATTTTGTTAAGTATTATAAATTGATATTTTGAAAAAATCAAGCTCCGAATCGATATAAATTGAAATTGAATTAATTGAAGGTGAATGTAGAATTGAATTGATTTGAAGTCAAAGTTGACATTGTTTTGAATTGAAATCGAAATTGAATTGATAGAAGGGAAATTGAAATTGTTTTGAATTGGGAAGTTATAATTGAAATGGTTTGGTTTTGAAGCTGTTTTATTTTGTTTTCCAAATTACTCAGTTATATAAACCATTTTTGAATACTTAAACTATTTTAATCTATTTTAAATCTACTTAACCCAATTTAAATTATTTTAAACTAATTTATCTATTTTAAATCCATTTTATGATTTTAAGTATTTTTAACTACTTTAATTATTTAAACTGCTTTTAAACTACTTAAAACTATTTTCTAAAATTCTAAGCTGGTCAATAAGGTGAAATGTTTATATTTAAATCTTGAATTTAAATACGAATTGGGTTAAATGAAGTTGCAACCTAAATTGAAATTCGAAATGATTTTGAAATCGAAATGAGATATTGATGCAAAAATGATTTTTGAAACGGAATCTTACATTTGAATAGATACGATGATATTCTAAATGGATTTGATTTTGAAGCGAATATGATATTTTGATATCAATTATGAATCGATTTGAAATGTAAAATAGGCACCGGTGTAATAATACGTAGTTATTAAAGAGACCGGGATCGGATATGGACATACTCTCTGTCGATACCGAAAACCACTTTAATAACTATTATACGCGGAGTGTTGATCCAGAATGAAGTGGATGGTTTGGTGAACGCGTTGACTGAAGAAAGAGAACAATATTGGATTACCCTTAACATGACTAAAACAGGAGCCGCGCCGGGGCATTGAGGTTCGCCGTCTCTAGTGGACACACTTCTTCGATACCATATCTATTACATTTGTGATTCGATTTGGGTGCACCCCTTGATTTGGGAGTGTTGTTTCGCGGTGTTGGGGTAGCTGCTGGCTATGCTCAACATCAGTCCGGATCACGCAACTACTAGTATCCTAGTTGGTATCGCCTCATGTACCTTGTCATACTGATTATCCTATTCGCGACCACTACCTTTTGTTTTGTGTTATACCTATGGGGTACCCTTTGATAACCACCAGTTTACGGTGGGGCTTACGGTGCTGTATAGACTATGGCATTATAAAAATGTGTTAAGGGGGATTATGGTAACGCCTTAACGCTATTTTGATACTTTATATTACTGATAGGCATTATCTATTTAGCGTACATTACTACATAGTAGATAGTTTAACGGATCCTTAAGAGATGGAAAATCCCGTAACATCTCTTGAGTTATTGCACGCACGTTGGCACTGGATATGAGATGTCAAACCCCGTAAACATCTATGACGCCGTTACACTCATATTTATTTACGATTGATTTAACTTTCATAAGGATATTTTAGTCCTGATTCGAGTGTTTTATCTTTTCATTACGCTCGGGTCAGTCCTGAGTTTTTCAGATTTTTTTAAAGATCTATTCTGGAGGATGAAGACGAAGATTTGGTATACTATTACTATTATTACCCTTGCATCATGCTATCTGCTGCATATTTTTAATTGTTCTGTTGTATATGTATAACTTAGATAAATGTTGTATAAATAATTGTCAAAGTATAGTAAACAGCTTCATGAACTGTTTATTTGACTATTATATTTTATCGTTCCGCTGCAAGATTCAGTGTTGTTTCATTTCCTTTATTTCTCTTTCTTTTCTTTTCTTATTTACCCCCAATAACCATCTACCCTTTTGAATGGTTTGGAATCGGCATGTGTATTTGATCGTCGGTTTAAACTGTCCAAAAAGGCGGGTCGTTACAGTTGGTATCAGAGCTTTGGTTTAGCGATAACCTTAGCTTTGTGGGGTCTGACTCTTTATAAATAGGGTATTAATACCCTATGATGAGTCGCTGAGCGTATACATATGAGAGAGCGTATTTGTTAGTGATATAAAATGTTTTAGATTGTTTCAGTTGATTTGTTGAGTGGCTTATGGATTCTGGTCAATACGAGTAATTAATGTCATTGATAGGGATCTCTAAACACTTAAACAGAACAATTCGACATAGTATTGTTTTGAAATTGGGTAAATGAAATAATTTTGCCCTAATTATATTTTTTATATAAATAATTTATTTTCAAAAATTATTGTGACTTATCTAGCTTACCTGTTGTTAGGAATGATAATATTGGTTATTATCATTAATTGGATATTGTAATTTAATGAATAAGATGAATTACAAAATGAACAGTGATAAAACAACTTGTGGAATATTTTAAGAAAGTAAAATCCTATAAGAATATTTTATAAAGGTGACTTATAAATTAAAATAGATTTAAATTGGAAAATATTGAATTCAAGACCCGGGGACTTTTAAAATGGTTTTCAGAGCTTTGAAAAAAAAATATTGTGATGTTAGTTGGAAAATATTTATAGGAAATATTTTGAAAGGATCTTTAAGAAGGAATGAATTAAGTACTCCTCTCTTCTGTCGCTGAAAAATAATTTCGGTGATGACTGCGCAGTATCATCGACGTTCATTTTCGAGTCTCGAAGTGGGGGAGACTTCTAAGAAGCTTTGCTTTTTCTTCGAAATTATTTTGGGTAAATGGGTTTTGGTTTAAACTCCAAAGGTATGATTTGATATATTAAAGATATAAGTGTATATGTTTATTTCAAACAATTTGAAAAGAACCGGGCATTTAAATTTCTAAGTTATGTTAATTAGTAATTTTCAAATGAAATGCGAATAACCAGAATTTATAAAATAAGAGGATTAAGATATCTAAGCTTATGTTTGGGAAAACATTAGAGTTGTAGTGTACCTTTAAAGTTGAAAGGTAAAGAGGATTTAAATAAATCAAATTTGTGAGCATTCTAATTAAGTAAAATGAAATTCTATAAATTTGTATAATACCAAATTTTCATTCTAATAACATATAATATGACTTACCAAATATTAAGAAGTTGAAATGATGTTTTGGATATGTAATGAGAAATTGTACAACTAAACAGAACCTGAAAACAATTGAAGTATACATGTAAGGAAAACTCAAAAGGAATTAAAATGTATATAAATGTAAAATTTGGTTGTGATAAAAATTATAAAAACTTAAATATAGCATGAAATGATGAATGGATAAATGGAACAAGTGAACTTAAGAATAGGCCATTGAGTCAAGCAATGTCTTTGTAAACTGGTTATAGAATTAAATATAAATTTGCAATAATATATATATATATGTGTGTGTGTGTGTGTGTGTGTGTGAACATAAATTTGTAACTTTTGAGATAACTATAAACTAAGAAAAGTCGTATGTAAGAAGTTAGACTTTTATAGGATGATTAATAAACTAAAGTGCTGGTTAATAAATTGTTCCATAAATAAATTTGTTATTAACTAAAATTATGAAATTGAAGTAAATGTAAACAAAAGAATTTGGTATAGCTAAGAATCAATTGGAAAATGAAATTGAATTTAATTAAATTATATAGAATGTTTAAAATGAACTTGAGTAAGCAAATTCTATGATATGATGTTTAAGAAAAGATAATGTTAAAGAATATGCTATGTAAAGAAATGAATATACTAATGGAATAATGGATTGTGAGTAATTAAGTGAAAAAAATATAAAAGCCAATAAAATAATTTAGTATAGATAAATTGGATAGAAATCCATTGGAAGGTAATACGTGAGATTGTACGTATATTATTTTATTCGCATAACGATTTGATCCAAATTCGAGCACAAAATTTCGAGATGATTATATCGATCCAAGTTAGGATTTTTCACTCGATTTTCGACGGCGAACCCTGGATATGGATTTTTAATTTGATTCTGGAATTCTCTATCATAGTATATGGCTATGCAAGGAGAGTAACAGTTTCCAATCAAGGAACCAAATCTGAGTCCGCACTAGAGAGTCATATGAACGATACTAGTTTGGAAGTGAAATTGTGTAATCGAATAAGCGATTAGATTGATATTGCTCATGGATGATATATGTACGGCTTACGGACTTAATTAAAGTTAATATTGGAAATTTATGATGCCAAAAATAAAATGATTCTTTTAAATTATATGATTTGGTCGTTATATGATTGTTAGTTGATTGTATATAATTCATTAAGTGTTAATGAAATTGAAAGCTATAAATCATTGAAATCAAATTGGAAGTTAAATGAATTTAAATAGAATTTAATTTGATTCAAATTGGAAGTGAACTAATGTAAATATAAATTAGTGAATGTTAACTAATTGAATTGAGAATGAATGTTAGTAAAATCCAACATTAATGAATCAACTGTGATTAAAATTGAAAACCACGTGAATAAATATTAATAAGAAGTGAATTTATATTGATTGGTTATGGATTTGTTGGATGATAGTTGATTGATGGTTGCATTTGTTGCTTTTGTTGCATTTGCTATGTTGGCATATGTAGTTGTTATGTTGCTATATGATGTATATTGATATTATTTTCATATATGCATGTTTCTCATGGTTTGTTGAGTGTTTAGTAGGTGCGGATTGCGCTTGCTTCGCATTTGGAGCTCGCTTTCGCGCTATATTAGCCGTATATGCTCGCTAATAATATATAAGGTACATATCTCGGATTACATACCGTACTTTTACACTTTCTCCCTGCGGGATGCCTCATCACTTGATGAGATGTATATTTGTGATATATATACTGTCATTTTTTTTCCGATCGAGCCACGCAAAGGAGACTCTGCCGAAATTTTCCGTAAATCCGGGTGTTAGAAAAAATTTCAAGTTTTAATTTTTTTTATAACTTGTTTTGATAACTAACTTTTAAAGTTAGAAAGCCGTTCGGAGTAACTTAGTGGAAGCATAGTTATGACTTTATAAATGGAATTTCATTGTTTTATAAGTTGGTAACTTTGAATAAAATATATAAAATGTTGAATTCTATACTTAGTTCCTTTTCCCTTCTTTTTTTCCTTTTCGGGGACGAAAAGTTTTGAGTGGGGGAGAGTGTAACGACCCGTAAATTTTCGATAATTAAAATAGCTAATTTGATAAGATTTCGTGATTTAATGTTAGCAAAAAATTGCAATTCGTTTGGAATAATAATAACTGGAATGAATAGCAACAATAATTATCCAAGTAATTATTTATAGATTGAATGGAGTTCTAATCTAATTGAATTGACTCAAATGTTATAACTTGGTTATAAGGGAATATATGGAAAAACAAATGTAAGTTAGTGTTCTAAATTGTGAATTGGTTTTAAAAGTTGAATCTTATAAGTTCAATTTCAATATTTCAAAAGATAATGAATTATTGGATAATCGAAATTGTTTAAATATAATATTTGGAATTTATTGAATAATTTAATAATGGGAATTGAATAACCGTATAATGGAAATGGTTGTTCTATAATTTTAATTCGTTTCAAAAGTTAAATTTTTAAGTTCGTTTTTGAATATCTCAAAAGACAGTGATTTAAGAATAATCAAATTTATATAAATTTAATATTACAAATGTTTGAATAATTAAATTCCAAATTTGATATGATTAATTTGATATTGAAATTCAATATATGAAAATAGAGTGAATAATTGAAATTTGATTTAATATGATTCAAATTGGTTTCCAAAGTGAATGTGAGTTATATCGGGATTATAATAGAGTTAATAAGAATTTAATATTTGGAATTTATTGAATAATTGAATAACGGTTTTAATATGATTAAAAAATGATTTGTAAAATTTTATTTTATCATATTAAAGTTAGAATGATGTTGTAGAACTTTTAAAATTGAATTTAAAGTAAATTTGTGAAAATTGAATATTTTAATATTTAATTGACGAGTTAAAATAGCCATTTTTCAAACAGTCTCGGATTTCGACAAAACTAGTTTCATCGGATCCGTAACGTGGTATTATTGTAATATTTCAAATTTCGTGTCAATCGGATTTACCGTTTGTTCGGGGCGAGCCAAAACGCATAGAAATTCGTTTAATCGGTTTAATTTAAATTTGATCGTTTATTTCCGTAACTCGCACATACGATCGAATTAGCTTCTGAAACATATTCCATTGTGTCCGGAACGCGGGATAAACCCTAGAAACGCCGGTCACCGCGCGAGATTCGGAGTTCGAAAAATCGGATGAATAGTAAATTGAAAATATTTTCTATAAAGGCACCATCTTCTTCACAAATCACTAAAACCCTAACTCCTTTGCTTCAGGCCGCCACCAATGGTTTTAATGGCCAGAAAATTTCGATCCTTCTCCTCCCAATCTCTCACAATCCGTGAGGAATTAACAAAAGTTCTCAACAACAAAAATGTCAGGCACGAGGAGATCTTCGCATCCATACGGTGGAGTAGCACGTAACTCGTCGTGTTGCTCTAATTTCTGTCTAGAAGTCCCGCCGTTCGTGCTCGTCGTTCTCGAGCAGGGAGCAACCGAGCTCTAAGATATTCGTATCGTGGGTAGCACACGAGGTGGGGTTCGAAACGCCATAGGCCGATCGACTTCAAACGACAAGAGGAGTTCGCGATAATTCGTTGTATAAAGGCGGCTATGGGTTCTCCTTGAACTTGGAATGCACGCGTATGGCCTGGGAGGAGAAACAAAATCATTGGCCGAGATTGCATCAAGCAAGGATGGACGGCCAGAAAATAGGTTAAGAAATTAAAAAGAAATTTGTAAATTAAGTTATATATTAATTTGTTCAACCTTTAAAACTGTATAACTTTTTGATACGAGGTCGGAATTTCACGAAACGAATTGCGACGGGTTCATTTTGTCGAGCAATACGCTATGGAGCTGGATTGGAATCGTTTGGAGCTAGCGGAAATTTCGGGTAAAATTAAACGCTCGTTTAATTTTATTCGAAATAAAAAGCTGGAACTACATTGAAATCAAGGTGAGTGTTTTGTAACGCTCACAACGTACTAAATATCTTTATACTAGTTAAATTTGACATTATGAAGTGTTATGAATTTTATTTGTCGTTGTTTGATAAAATTTAATTGTCATATAGATTATCTTTTGAATTAACTGTTGAAAATTAAATTGACAGTTAAATTGAAATTAAAATTGAATTGCGATTAAATTTTCTGATATTGATAACTATGAAATTGCCATAAATTGTATTGATATTGGATGATGTATTTTGATGGATGCTATTGGTTGATATTTAAATGTTTGGATGTTTATTTGCTTATATATATCCTGTTATGCATACATATGAAACTGTGATTTGATTTAAGTGATAGATATTCATCCCTGACATTTAATTGAAATAAATAATCACTTGGCCACAGGATAGAAAATTATATACGGACACCGGATTGGCTAAATTAATAATTTTTGAAATCGTCGATTTGAAATTTATTTAAATGTTTGGATTTAAAAGTTATAAATAGAAATCAACTTATAGAAATCGAATTTGTCGAAAAATTGAGTTTGGAATGTTGAAATAAATTTTGGTTAAAAGAAATTGGTAAATAAATTAAGTTGAGACTTTGAAATTTAAAATTTGGATATGATTGAATTTCGAAAATTTATTTGTTTTAAAGATTGAACATTATTTCGAGCTTTGAGTATTACTAAGTAAAAGCGATATAAAAAGATATTTTGAAATTGAGCTTGAAATTGAATCATATTTGTAATTGGGTTTTAAATTTGAATATTGAAAGATAATTTTGTTAAGTATTATAAATTGATATTTTGAAAAAATCAAGCTCCGAATCGATATAAATTGAAATTGAATTAATTGAAGGTGGATGTAGAATTGAATTGATTTGAAGTCAAAGTTGACATTGTTTTGAATTGAAATCGAAATTGAATCGTTAGAAGGGAAAATTGAATTTGTTTTGAATTGGGAAGTTATAATTGAAATGGTTTAGTTTTGAAGCTGTTTTATTTTGTTTTCCAAATTACTCAGTTATATAAACCATTTTTGAATACTTAAACTATTTTAATCTATTTTAAATCTACTTAACCCAATTTAAATTATTTTAAACTAATTTATCTATTTTAAATCCATTTTAAGATTTTAAGTATTTTTAACTACTTTAATTATTTAAACTGCTTTTAAACTACTTAAAACTATTTTCTAAAATTCTAAGCTGGTCAATAAGGTGAAATGTTTATATTTAAATCTTGAATTTAAATACGAATTGGGTTAAATGAAGTTGCAACCTAAATTGAAATTCGAAATGATTTTGAAATCGAAATGAGATATTGATGCGAAAAATGATTTTTGAAACGGAATCTTACATTTGAATAGATACGATGATATTCGAAATGGATTTGATTTTGAAGCGAATATGATATTTTGATATCAATTATGTATCGATTTGAAATGTAAAAGATCCACCGGTGTAATAATACGTAGTTATTAAAGAGACCGGGATCGGATATGGACATACTCTCTGTCGATACTGAAAACCACTTTAATAACTATTATACGCGGAGTGTTGATCCAGAATGAAGTGGATGGTTTGGTGAAATCGTTGACTGAAGAAAGAGAACGATATTGGATGACCCTTGACATGACTAAAATAGGAGCCGCGTTGGGCCATTGAGGTTCGCCATCTCTAGCGGACACACTTCTTCGATACCATATCTATTACATTTGTGATTCGATTTGGGTGCACCCCTTGATTTGGGAGTGTTGTTTCGCGGTGTTGGGGTAGCTGCTGGCTATGCTCAACATCAGTCCGGATCACGCAACTACTAGTATCCTAGTTGGTATCACCTCATGTACCTTGTCATACTGATTATCCTATTCGCGACCACTACCTTTTGTTTTGTGTTATACCTATGGGGTACCCTCTGATAACCACCAGTTTACGGTGGGGCTTACGGTGCTGTATAGACTATGGCATTATAAAAATGTGTTAAGGGGGATTATGGTAACGCCTTAACGCTATTTTGATACTTTATATTACTGATAGGCATTATCTACTTAGCGTACATTACTACATAGTAGATAGTTTAACGGATCCTTAAGAGATGGAAAATCCCGTAACATCTCTTGAGTTATTGCACGCACGTTGGCACTGGATATGAGATGTCAAACCCCGTAAACATCTATGACGCCGTTACACTCATATTTATTTACGATTGATTTAACTTTCATAAGGATATTTTAGTCCTGACTCGAGTGTTTTGTCTTTTCATTACGCTCGGGTCAGTCCTGAGTTTTTCATATTTTTTTGAAGATCTATTCTGGAGGATGAAGACGAAGATTTGGTATACTATTACTATTATTACCCTTGCATCATGCTATATGCTGCATATTTTTAATAGTTCTGTTGTATATGTATAACTCTGATAAATGTTGTATAAATAATTGTCAAAGTATAATAAACAGCTTCATGAACTGTTTATTTGACTATTATATTTTATCGTTCCGCTGCAAGATTCTATGTTATTTCATTTACTTTATTTCTCTTTCTTTTCTTTTCTTATTTACCCCCAATAACCATCTACCCTTTTGAATGGTTTGGAATCGGCATGTGTATTTGATCGTCGGTTTAAACTGTCCAAAAAGGCGGGTCGTTACAAAACTTGTACTAGTGGAATATCATTTTCATGTCTTTTAATAAAAAGAGTATTATCTACTTTACCAATTTCAAAATTAGGTTGTAACAAATAAGATCTTAGTCTATCATACCAGGCTCTAGGAGCTTGTTTTGGACCATATAAAGCTTTCTTAAGTTTGTAAACATGATTTGGTAATTTATCATTTTCAAAGAGTGGTGGTTGTTCAACATATACTTCTTCTTTTACAAATCCATTTAAAAAGGCACTTTTAACATCCATTTGAAATAATTTGAAATTATTATGATTTGCGAAAGCAAGTAGATCCTAATGGCTTCCAATCTTGCTACGGGAGGAAAGGTTTCATCAAAATCTATTCCTTCTTCTTGACAATAACCTTGAGCATAACCTTGAGCGACTAATCGAGCTTTATTTCTAACTACCTCTCCTTGTTTATTCATTTTATTTTTATAAACCCATTTAGTTCCAATTATAGTTTTATTTTCAGGTCTAGGAACAAGTTTCAAACATCATTTCTAGTAAATTGTTTTAATTCTTCTTGCATAGCCAAAATCCATGAATCATCAGTTGATGCTTCTTTTGGATTTTTGGGTTCAATAGTTGATATAAAAGCTACATTACTCATTTGACTCAGTTGATTTCTAGTTTTAACAAAAGATCGCATATCTCCCAGTATATTTTCATTATGATGATCTTTTAAAAGTTTTATCATTTTATTAGGATGATTAATTTCATTATTCGTTTCAATTGATTCTTGATTTTGAGTGATTAAATCCTCTTCATCATTTGTATCTTCAAAAATTTTGAAATTTCAATCAAATGAAACATGCATTGTTTCTTCAATGGTGTTAGTTTTTACATTAAACACTCTGTATGCTTTACTTCTGTTAGAGAATCCGATAAAGATTCCTTTGTGGGGTTTTGGATCAAATTTATCTAAATTATCTTTTGTATTTAAAATAAATCATTTACTTCGAAAAATTCTGAAATAAGATACCTTAGGTTTCTTTGAATAAAGAAGTTCGTAAGATGTCTTATCAGTTAGAGGTCTAATTAAAATTCTATTTAAAATATAACAGGCGGTAGCAACTGCTTCTGTCTAAAAATTCTTTAGTAAATTCTATCTGAAAGCATAGTTCTCGCACACTCTTGAATCGTCCTATTTTTACGTTCTACTACTCCGTTCTGTTGTGGAGTTCTCGAAAATGAAAAATTGTGAGTTATTCCCTTTTTATTGCAGAATTCCTCAAACTTTTCATTTTCAAATTCACTACTGTGATCACTTCGAATAGTTATAATTTTTAGAGAAAATTGATTTTGAATTCTTTTTGAAAAGGTCTTAAAACGTTCAAAAGTATCACTTTTATTTTTCAAAAATATTGTCCATGTAAATCTAGAATAATCATCTACAATTACAAAAACATATTTACTATGATTTATTGACAAAATTTGAGATGGACCAAATAAATCAAGATGAAGTAATTCAAGAGGTTTTGAAGTTGAAATCATATCTTTTAATTTAAAGGAACGTTTCCTAAGTTTTCCTAATTAACATGCATCACATAAACTATCTACTTTAAAATTCATTTTAGGGACACCTCTTACTATATCATGTTTTGACAGTCTAGATAAGAGTTTGAAATTCAAATGCCCAAATCTCTTATGCCAAATTCAAGGGTCACTTGTATTTGCCAACAGACACAGGTTATAATTTGAAACTTTCATACTAAGAATGTAAATATTATTTTTCCTGACTCCCTCAAATATTATGGTTGAATTATTACCTTCGATGTAACATTTATCTTTTTCAAATTTAATTTTATATCCTTTATCGCAGAGTTGACTTATACTTAGCAGATTATGTTTTAGATTCTAAACTAGCAAAACATTAGCAATAGTAGGAGTTTCAGAATTACCGACTTTGCCGATGCCAATCACATATCTTTTTGAATTGTCTCCAAAGTTAACCAGTCCTCTGTCTTTGTATATAATATCATTCAGTATTTCTGGATTGCCAATCATGTGTCTAGAACACCCACTATCAAGTATCCATTGTTCTTTCTGATCTGCACAATTTGTCCGTTGTGGATTGATTCCTCAACAGCCATAAAGCATGATTCCTGCACATCAAACAATTTTGATAGATAACTTGAATTTGAATATTGATTATATGCAGACTCATGAAACAATGATGATTTGAATATTTCTAAACTAGTATTAACAAATATAGCCATTTTAAAAACTTTTTTCAAAAATCAGATTATGAAACTTTGAAAACCTTGCTCTGATACCAATTGAAAGAAATGCGGATTACGGATCTTAAGGCTGGGATTAACACTAGAGGGAAGGGGGTGAATAGTGTTTATAAAGAATTATTAAACCTTTCTGAGTTTATGTTAATTTAGACACAAATGTATGCAATCTACAGACAAGGATAATCACAGAAACAAACACAGATGCAGAAGAAAGAACACACCAGATTTTATACTGGTTCGGAGTTACCCTACATCCAGTCCCGCAACACAAGTACGGATTTCCTTTCAAAAGCAATTGTACAATTACACCCTCGATTTCAAGGCTACGAGGTACACCCTCCAGAATTTCAATCCTCTGGGTAGAGATACTTGATTTCCAGGCCACAAGTTTACCCAATTGATTTACCAAGGCTACAATCACACCTTTTCTCGCTTGATTGATTTTCAAGGCCACAATCACACCTTTTCTCGCTTAATAGATTACAAAGAAGTTTATAACTCTGAATAGCACTGAGAACCTTGTTGAGATAGTGATAAAGAATCAAACTAGAAGTAATCGAGTATGATTCAATGTTGATTTCGGCAGAGTAACGGTAAGATTAGTATTAAGAAATGTAGAAGAAGAAGAGGAGTGAAAAACCAGAAAATCTAATATAAAATTCGCTGAAACTAACCCCTATTTATAGAAGAACAACAACCATGTCCATTCATGAAGAGTTATGGTGAATAGACACTTCTTTTGAAATTTAAATTTTGAACTCAACTGACACCATGTCCACATGGTCACCATAGGCATGTCGACATCCCAAAGCAATTTTTGATGATTTGATTTTCTTTGAAAATAACATTTATCTTATATTAAAACTATTTTAAACTTTTCTAATATACTTGACTATAGTTAAAATTCATAATTAAATATAAAGAATAATATATATATATAATTTAACTATAATTTTATATTTAAATCTTAAGTATAAATATTTAAAAGTTAAATATATTATTTTGAAAGCTAGTTTAAAATCAGGAGTAATTTTGACTTTTGAAATTAAAGATAATTTTGAGGCTAAAATTATTTAAAATCAGGATAGAGGTTTTGATGCTTTTAAACGGAAGGTTTTGAAAACATTTTGAAAAATAGGATATAATTTTGAAAAATGATTTTGAATAAAAAGTTAACGAATACAAAACAATGTTCCACTAGATTTTTCATAGGTTCCATCCTACTTAGGGTTTCATACCTTTAACAGGCTCGAAGTGGATTCCATTCCACGAATAAATTGGATTTTAAGATGCCAGTGCTTTTCTATGATTTTTAACAAAATTTCCAATTAAATAATAAATTACTTTAATTCTTGAACTCTTGATATTCTTGATAATCATGAGTCTTCAATCTTGATATCTTGAATCTCTATACTGTACAGTCTTCATTCTTGGTACCTGCATGGTTAAAACCTGCATATGCATATATATCTAAACTTATAATGTTAGTATTTATATTTTATAATCTATTTTAAGGTTGTTTTCATCAAAACCATCATCTCATGGACGAACAGACTAGACATATCAGATGAACAGTATACGATCTTGGCTTCATGATAGTTACAGGAAAGCGTCGTAGCTTGTTGGGATTCAATCACCGCAAGCACCCCAGAAGGTGAATTCTCATGGGACCAATTCAAGGAGGTATTTGAAGTGTAGTTTATGTTAGTTGCAATAAAAACAAGGCAATACAAAAGTTTTATGGACCTCAAACAAGGAGAATTATCAGTAGCTGAGTATGAGGCAAAATCAATGAGTTATCTCATTTTAGACCCGGCCTCATAGATACTCCAATAAAGAAAAATGAAATGTTCGTAGCAGGAATGAGAGAGGAGCTCCATGAGAAGATGACCAGGCATGTGAAGGAACCATTTGTGGATCTAATTGATATAGCCTATAGATATGATGCACTTTTAAAAGCAAAGCAAGCAACAACAATCAGTGTGCATACCTTTAATTCGAATAAGAGAAATTTCAACCTAAAATAGGAAAAGGAGCAAGGGAAAGGAAAATAGCAGGAGGTGATAAGGAAAACAAGTATAAAGTTGTCATTTGTTATAATTGTAAGAGGAATGGACATATTTCAACTTATTGTCAACAAGCAAAGGCTATCCGCCCCAATTGTGACGACCTGGAATTTCTGGATATTTGAAATTGAATATTTAATTGATTTTAAATATTTGAAAGTTAGTTTAACTTGAATTTCAAATATCACTGTTTATTTGACAACTAAATTATTGAATTTAATAATTGAAAATTGGTTAAAATAGTGAATCTTGGTTTTAAGCTTGTTAAAAATATATCAAAGGCTTGGAAAATTTATATTTATAATACTGGAGATAATAGAAGTTTTAAATTTTAATTTGAAAATGTTTTGTTCAATTTTAAAATTTATAGCAGATCAAATCTGTAACAACCGCATATTTATCGATTTTATATTTAAATATTTTATTTAAATATTTTATCATTAATCGGATTTTAGTCCGAAAATCTACTTTTTGCAAAACAGCCGAATTGGGACTCGAGACTACCCCCATTGAGTTCAAAATGCCGTTTGCGACCTTTTTGAGTATAAGCTTCGATATGCTTGGAGAAAGTTGAATTTTGCTACTTTTCACTTAGGGTTTTGGTTTGGGCTGAGCCCACTTATGTATTCAGTCCCAACCCACTCCAACTCTTCATTACTTCATTTCTAATTCCTAACTCTTCAAGCTTTCAACAATGGTGGAAGAGAAAAAGAATTAGGAAATCCTAAGCCCTAATTTCCATTAGCAAATCCATCTTCTAGCTCCAAACTCAAGGGAACCCATTGGTAAGCAACTCCTTCTTCTTCTCCAACTCTTTCTCTCCTTGATTTTAGAAAATTCCTAAACCTAATTTAGGAAATGTTTCTCTTTTTGGCTTAGATTCAAGCTTCTAGTGTTGAGATTGAAGTGTAGTTGATTTCCATTTGCTTTCAAGCTTCTTCTTCATTGATTTGGGTTCAAATGTGAGATTTTTATCTCACATCTATGCTTATATTTATCTTCGATTGTTAGGTATGAATTCCTAACACTTATTCGTGTGCATTTGCTTTTGGTTTGGATTGATTTGGTGAATATTCCAATTTTTAGTGTTTGGGTTCAATTCCTTAAAAATCATAGCTTTGATCTTTGATCATGTTATTGGAGATGCATCGAAGAGCTTATAGGGCCGGGTAGTCGATTGACATAAACCCTTAGCGCCGTTGCTCGTGCGAATGCAATTTTGGTCAAGATTGAACCTCATTTGTAATAG
Organism: Allium cepa; assembly: GCA_030765085.1. NCBI lineage: Eukaryota > Viridiplantae > Streptophyta > Magnoliopsida > Asparagales > Amaryllidaceae > Allium > Allium cepa. Next base: position 923,552,577 of record CM060935.1, on the reverse strand, counting down.
GCATGGATGAGGTTGGAAACAGGCTCGGCCGACCGACCCCCCTGGTCCGGTCGACCGACCTGCTTCCAAGTGCATAAGCACTTTCTGTTTTAAGGTTCGGTCGACCGAGTACAGGGTTCGGTCGACCGACCTGCTGTCCCGAGAGGTTTCAACCTTTGGTTCGGTCGACCGACTCAGGGAGTCCGGTCGACCGACCTGATGATTTTTGCCAGATTTGCCTATTTTGCTAATTCGTTTGAGTATCCAACTTTAATCGATTTGTGTTGTCTCCCTTTTGTTGTCGTCATTTATTATCGTCTTTGATGACCTTTTCTTTGGGAATTTTAGATATATCCACTTTGATGGATTTTATATCGATTTCATTGGATTTTATTCATGTTTTCGAATGTGAATCTTAGTGATTGATTGTTCCTACAATCTTCTTTGTGATTTGTCACTTTAAAAATATAAAGGTTTTCTATACTAGTAGTAAATATCAAAACTCTTTCTTCAAATGATTTCAACACTATTTTATTACAAAGCTCGTTTTCTCAAACCGATTTCCAATCTATTAGTATATACAAACCTTTACCTCACTCGTATGAGAAATCTAATTAAACGACTTAGTAAAACAAGTGGTATGAAACGCTTGCGTTTACTTCGTCGGTTAATTCTTGGACTTGTTCGATTGAATCTCTTGTGACAATTTTCTAGTGGAGTTCTACAATTTGTTCGTAAATATTTAAGTTAAGCTAGTGGTTATGGGACATGAAGCTAAGCTCATATATTTACTAGCTTACTGTAATCGACACTTCTCTTTGATCATGACGATCATTCTATGTTTTAGACTAGCATTGAGCAATGTCTTAGAGATTTTGGTTCATCGGATGTCTCGCTATACGACGTCGTTGTTCCCTTTGATTGTGTTTTGGTTCATCGGATGTCCCGCTGTACGACGTCGTTGTTCCCTTTGATTGTGATTTGGTTCATCGGACGTCCCGCTGTACGACGTCGTTATTCCCTTTGATTATGATCTCTAGATTTCGTGTGTTGAATTCTGTAATTTATGTTTCACCAACTTTCACGATCGGCACGAATATATATGTCATTTATTGTGGCTTGGTGAATGAAATTAGGAGTATGACATTCCTTTTTACCTTGAGTAGATTATTGTGATATTGATTAATCTTGTGTTGATTTTTAATTACTTATTTATCACAGCTTGGCATTATGATTGTTATATGTTTATGTCATATCTCTTATTATATATCACTTCATCTGATATTTATAGTTAGACTGATCCGTTTATTATTTTCATCTTAAATAATACTCGGGTCAGACTGAGATACTACAGGTGCTTCCTCATGGCTTCCTATCTGGAACCATCTTCTGACTTTTGGCTAACTACTCTAGTTTAGTAGTTTTTGTTGTATACATTTGAGATACAGACTCTATGATGTATACTTATTCTTTTGTCTAGCACTTGTATCTATTCCTTTGTATTATTGTGGATCTTTTTGACCACTACTCTGATGTACACTTTCATGTGTTATATTCATATCTATTTCTGCCTTTGTGATATGAATTGTCTGTGACTGATTTGTGTTATGTTTATTTCTATATTTGTTTCTGAAGACCTTTATAGCCACTTTGTAGTAGCTTTGAGTTTGTGTCGGTTTGTCGGATTTCCTCTTGAGATCAAAAGTTATATTTTTATCTGGCATATCGGTACTCGCACAAAGCAATTATACAGATGGTCGCTTCTCAACAGCCTTATTCTCCGTGCTAGTCAACAGCATTACACCGTAGTGTTCTTGGCTAGCGTGGGTATAGAGGTGGGGCGTCACAGCTTGGTATCGGAGCCAAACTTCGGAACAATATAGAATAATTTAGCAAGGATCATATCCTAAGTCTTTCTTAGGAGTTGTGCTTTAGGATTTTATTCGGGTCTTCGTACCGTTCTATCCTGCTTTCTTTTATGATTCCTTGTTTTATCTATCAAGATTGCTTGATATTTATTTTGAGAGTAACTTTTTCCTCTTCTTCCTTTCTTTCTTAAAGAAGAGAAATGGTTAGACCTGGCCGTCCCAGCGCCGGTCAATCTAGTGCTACTCCCCAGGATGGAGTATTTATGTCTGCCCAGCAGCTTCTAGATCTTGTTAAGAACGCTCAAGCAGCCGGACCCAATCCAGAGCCTACTCATCCTAGATCCGGTTTTGCACGCTTGTGCAGAGACTATACCGATTTGGGTGGAAGGCCATTCAAAGGATCCGAGAGTGTTATAGAAATTCAAGCTAGGCTCAAATCATGCGATCGCATCTTTTCTCGCATGAACCTTATTGACCTTCATCGAGTCCAAGTGGCTTCTAGCATGCTCCAAGAAAGAGCGTTAGATTGGTATGAGCTCCTAATTTCTGAAATCGTTGAAGCGGATCTCACTTGGGAGCAATTCCGGGAAAGATTCGAATCGAAATTTGTGCCGGAGGCTAAAAAAGTAACTTTAGCCCGGCGTTTCATAGACCTTGTTCAAGGTGAATCTTCTGTGACAGACTATGTCGCATCCTTCGAATCTCTGTCTAAATACGGGGTTGAGTACATTAATACCCCATTGAAGAAAAATCAGAGATTTGTCTATGGCTTGAATAAGAATCTTAAGAAGCCATTACTCCTGAAACTTGAGGTTTCATTTGATTAGCTTATTGATATCGCTCTTCGTCTTGAAGAGGCCGATAATGAAGGTGATGTTGAAGTTGTGCGTGCCCAACAGAACTTCGACAATAACTTGAAGAGGCCTATCAAATTCAAGGGCCCCGATTCTAATAAGAAAGGAAAGCAACAAACTCAGGTAGCAAAAGTTCCTACCTCTAGTCGTGGATGATGCTACAATTGTGGTTCCACAGACCACCATGTAAGGGAGTGCCCGAAACCCCTCTTTTGCCGTTATTGCAAAGGTTCGGGTCATCTTTTATCTTCGTGTCCTAAGATTCCAAGCAAGTGAGAAGGAAAGCTGCAGGCCCCTGGCAACTCTTCTCTTGGTCAAGGTATTTTCATTCAATCCTTGATGGCATTGTTTTATTTCGTGAACTTTCTGTTTGAGTTCTTTTTGATGTGGGTTCATCTCATTTTTTTTATATCAAAAGAACTTGAAGATTCTTTTCTTTGAATATTTTGGGCTTGATGACTTCTTTGAGAGTTGCGAATCCGGATGGTAGATCCGCAACACTCAATTTGCTTTCTATTGATGTCGAAATTATTTTATGTGATTTTTCTTCCCGGGCGGATTTTTACCTAGGCTTCGGAATTGATTTTTGTAAGGATTGGCTTAATCGTTGTGAAGCCCATATCCTATTTTCTCGAGTGGACTATTCATCTTCGACATTTTTAATCTGTTAAGCAGATTTCTATTTTTCCTTTATGATTTTGATTCCAACTTGATGGCATCATTTTCTTCTTTAAGCCCTTATGGTGAGGAAAGTATTATTTCTCTTACCTAAATAATTTGTGAAAAATTTTCCGGTATTTTTGAGCTTGTCTTAGGATTTATCACCTAAGTAATCTTTGTGTGGTGCTAAGGTCTTTTCAGTTTGACCTTACCACCGGTTTTGGTTTGCTACGAGTTGCGGAAAATAGCATTCCACTTACCGCATTCCGCACTCGTTATGACTCCTATGAATGAATTATTATATCATTTAGTTTGTCCAGCTTATTTCATCCATATTATAAATCGAGTATTCTACGAATATCTCGATGACTCCATCTTTGTGTTTATTGATTTTGGATGAAAATTGAAATTTAAAATTTTGCAAATCTTTTTCATAAGATTTATTTATAAGTACAATTTGATTTTTGTTCTTAAAATGAACAAAGAATATTCTTAAAAGTTTTTAGAGACATGTTTATCATATAGAATACGATTTTGTGATTGTATTGCCCATTTAGTGTTTTAAGAATTTTGGTCGATGCGCTTGATCAACGTTATCGATAGGAATTTCCTAAACGCTTTGATGAGACAATCAGACACGATATATTGACTTGTAAAAATGTAAATTTTCGTAGAAAGATTATTACATAAAAATAAAAATGTAATTTTGAAAATTTTAACTTTTCGGGAAAGGAGAATTATTTAAAAGTTCTTTCTTTCGATACTCTTATTCTTGTGATTCCTGGAGGGGAACCAAGACTTTGCTATTTGTACCGATACTAGTCGTATTGGTTTGGATGCCATTCTCTTGCAAAGGAGAACGTGCTATCACTTGTGCTTCTAAATCATTATAGCCTATCGAGACTAGATATACCACTCATGATCTAGTGCTCGCGGTTATTTTTTCTACTTTTAGAGTTTTGCATCATCATTTTTAGGGGAGGAATTTGTTCTCCATCTCGATCATAAATCCTTGGAATATTTATTTTCTCATAAGGAACTTCATGTTAACTCGAGTTCCTGGTATCTTATGATCTTGATATTCTTTTTATTCCCGGAAGGGAAATCGTGTTGCCAATATGTTTTGTCGTAGGCAACAAGGGTTGATTCTTTGATGATGTCTGAAGGGAATTATCTCTTTATCAAGTTCATCGAACGTTTTGATGTACTTCGTTTTATTGAGTTTTATCTCATTCCTTTTATGGACTAGCGTCAGATGTCCTTTTATTGTGTTCGGTTCATTGGATGTACCGTTTGTACTACATCAATGTCTTTCCTTTAGATTCATTGGATGTACCGTTGTACTACATCAATGTCTTTCCTTTTGGATTCATTGGATGTACCGTTTGTACTACATCAATGTTTTTGCTATTTGATTCATTGGATGTACCGTTGTACTACATCAATGTTTTTGCTATTTGATTCATTGGATGTACCGTTTGTACTACATCAATGACTTTGCTTTTGATACATTAGATGTACCGTTTGTACTACATCAATGTTTTTGCTTTTCGATTCATTGGATGTACCGTTGTACTACATCAATGTTTTTGCTATTTGATTCATTGGATGTACCGTTTTACTACATCAATGTTTTTGCTATTTGATTCATTGGATGTACCGTTTGTACTACATCAATGACTTTGCTTTTGATACATTGGGTGTACCATTTGTACTACATTAATGTTTTTTCTTTTCGATTCATTGGATGTACCGTTGTACTACATCAATGTCTTTGCTGTTTGATTCATTGGATGTACCGTTGTACTACATCAATGTTTTTGCTTTTCGATTCATTGGATGTACCGTTGTACTACATCAATGTCTTTGCTATTTGATTCATTGGATGTACCGTTGTACTACATCAATGTTTTTGCTTTTCGATTCATTGGATGCACCGTTGTACTACATCAATGTCATTGCTATTTGATTCATTGGATGTACCGTTGTACTACATCAATGTCTTTGCTATTTGATTCATTGGATGTACCGTTGTACTACATCAATGTCTTTGCTATTTGATTCATTGGATGTACCGTTGTAGTACATAAATGTTTTTGCTTTTCGATTCATTGGATGTACCGTTGTACTACATCAATGTCTTCGCTATTTGATTCATTGGATGTACCGTTGTACTACATCAATGTCTTCGCTATTTGATACATTGGATGTACCATTGTACTACATCAATGTCTTTGCTATTTGATTCATTGGATGTACCGTTGTACTACATCAATGTCTTTGCTATTTGATTCATTGGATGTACCGTTGTACTACATCAATGTTTTTGCTTTTTGATTCATTGGATGTACCGTTGTACTACATCAATGTCTTCGCTATTTGATTCATTGGATGTACCGTTGTACTACATCAATGTCTTTGCTATTTGATTCATTGGATGTACCGTTGTACTACATAAATGTCTTTGCTATTTGATTCATTGGATGTACCGTTGTACTACATCAATGTCTTTGCTATTTGATTCATTGGATGTACCGTTGTACTACATCAATGTTTTTGCTATTTGATTCATTGGATGTACCGTTTGTACTACATTAATGACTTTGCTTTTGATACATTGGATGTACCGTTTGTACTACATCAATGTTTTTGCTTTTCGATTCATTGGATGTACCGTTGTACTACATCAATGTCTTTGCTATTTGATTCATTGGATGTACCGTTGTACTACATCAATGTTTTGCTTTTCGATTCATTGGATGTACCGTTGTACTACATCAATGTCTTCGCTATTTGATTCATTGGATGTACCGTTGTACTACATCAATGTTTTTGTTATTTGATTCATTGGATGTACCGTTGTACTACATCAATGTCTTTGCTATTTGATTCATTGGATGTACCGTTGTACTACATCAATGTCTTTGCTATTTGATTCATTGGGCGTACCGTTTTTGTACTACGCTGATGTCCCAAATTGTTTGAGTATCTAGTTTCTCGGGCGTACCGTTTTTGTACTACGCCGTTGCACCGGCTCAATTTTTTTTGCTATTCTTGACGTTCCCCACGTCTTTTATCTACGGAAATGCCTTAGGGATTCCGGTTTTCATTCTTGAGCCCGGTAATATTGTGGAAATTGAGGTTTCACCAGATTTCTTGCTAACTCTTTCGTGCACTTTATGGTGAACTTCCTATTTCAAATTTTCTTTTGTGTTGATATGCTTCCATGGTTGTTACTTCTTATTTTCCTCTTAAGTATTGCGAGGACGCAATTTCTTTAAGGAGGGGAGTCTGTAACAACCCGCATATTTATCGATTTTATATTTAAATATTTTATTTAAATATTTTATCGTTAATCGGATTTTAGTCCGAAAATCTACTTTTTGCAAAACAGCCGAATTGGAACTCGAGACTACCCCCATTGAGTTCAAAATGCCGTTTGCGACCTTTTTGAGTATAAGCTTCGATATGTTTGGAGAAAGTTGAATTTTGCTACTTTTCACTTAGGGTTTTGGTTTGGGCTGAGAACACTTATGTATTCAGTCCCAACCCACTCCAACTCTTCATTTCTTCATTTCTAATTCCTAACTCTTCAAGCTTTCAACAATGGTGGAAGAGAAAAAGAATTAGTAAATCCTAAGCCCTAATTTCCATTAGCAAATCCATCTTCTAGCTCCAAACTCAAGGGAACCCATTGGTAAGCAACTCCTTCTTCTTCTCCAACTCTTTCTCTCCTTGATTTTAGAAAATTCCTAAACCTAATTTAGAAAATGTTTCTCTTTTTAGCTTAGATTCAAGCTTCTAGTGTTGAGATTGAAGTGTAGTTGATTTCCATTTGCTTTCAAGCTTCTTCTTCATTGATTTGGGTTCAAAGGTGAGATTTTTATCTCACATCTATGCTTATATTTATCTTCAATTGTTAGGTATGAATTCCTAACACTTATTCGTGTGCATTTGCTTTTGGTTTGGATTGATTTGGCGAATATTCCAATTTTTAGTGTTTGGGTTCAATTCCTTAAAAATCATAGCTTTGATCTTTGATCATGTTATTGGAGATGCATCGAAGATCTTATAGGGCCGGGTAGTCGATTGACATAAACCCGCGCCGTTGCTCGTGCGAATGCAATTTTGGTCAAGATTGAACCTCATTTGTAATAGGCATGGATGAGGCTGGAAATAGGCTCGGCCGACCGACCCCCCTGGTCCGGTCGACCGACCTGCTTCCAAGTGCATAAGCACTTTCTGTTTTAAGGTCCGGTCGACCGAGTACAGGGTTCGGTCGACCGACCTGTTGTCCCGAGAGGTTTCCAACCTTTGGTTCGGTCGACCGACTCAGGGAGTCCGGTCGACCGACATGATGATTTTTGCCAGATTTCCCTATTTTGCTAATTCGTTTGAATATCCAACTTTAATCGATTTGTGTTGTCTCCCTTTTGTTGTCGTCATTTATTATCGTCTTTGATGACCTTTTCTTTGGGAATTTTAGATATATCCACTTTGATGGATTTTATATCGATTTGATTGGATTTTATTCACTTTTCGAATGTGAATCTTAGTGATTGATTGCTCCTACAATCTTCTTTGTGATTTGTCACTTTAAAAATATAAAGGTTTTCTATACTAGTAGTAAATATCAAAACTCTTTCTTCAAATGATTTCAACACTATTTTATTACAAAGCTCGTTTTCTCAAACCGATTTCCAATCTATTAGTATATACAAACCTTTACCTCACTCGTATGAGAAATCTAATTAAACGACTTAGTAAAACAAGTGGTAAGAAACGCTTGCGTTTACTTCGTCGGTTAATTCTTGGACTTGTTCGATTGAATCTCTTATGACAATTTTCTAGTGGGGTTCTACAATTTGTTCGTAAATATTTAAGTTAAGCTAGTGGTTATGGGACATGAAGCTAAGCTCATATATTTACTAGCTTACTGTAATCGACACTTCTCTTTGATCATGACGATCATTCTATGTTTTAGACTAGCATTGAGCAATGTCTTAGAGATTTTGGTTCATCGGATGTCTCGCTATACGACGTCGTTGTTCCCTTTGATTGTGTTTTGGTTCATCGGATGTCCCGCTGTACGACGTCGTTGTTCCCTTTGATTGTGATTTGGTTCATCGGACGTCCCGCTGTACGACGTCGTTGTTCCCTTTGATTGTGATTTGGTTCATCGGACGTCCCGCTGTACGACGTCGTTGTTCCCTTTGATTGTGATCTCTGGATTTCGTGTGTTGAATTCTGGAATTTATGTTTCACCAACTTTTACGATCGGCACGAATATATATGTCATTTATTGTGGCTTGGTGAATGAAATTAGGAGTATGACATTCCTTTTTATCTTGAGTAGATTATTGTGATATTGATTAATCTCTTGTTGATTTTCAATTACTTATTTATCACAGCTTGGCATTGTGATTGTTATATGTTTATGTCATATCTCTTATTATATATCACTTCATCTGATATTTATAGCTAGACTGATCTGTTTATTATTTTCATCTTAAATAATACTCGGGTCAGACTGAGATACTACAGGTGCTTCCTCATGGCTTCCTATCTGGAACCATCTTCTGACTTTTGGCTAACTACTTTAGTTTAGTAGTTTTTGTTGTATACATTTGAGATACAGACTCTATGATGTATACTTATTCTTTTGTCTAGCACTTGTATCTAGTCCTTTGTATTATTGTGGATCTTTTTGACCACTACTCTGATGTACACTTTCATGTGTTATATTCATATCTATTTCCTCCTTTGTGATATGAATTATCTGTGACTGATTTGTGTTATGTTTATTTCTATATTTGTTTCCGAAGACCTTTATAGCCACTGTGTAGTAGCTTTGAGTTTGTGTCGGTTTGTCGGATTTCCTCTTGAGATGAAAAGTTATATTTTTATCTGGCATATCGGTACTCGCACAAAGCAATTATACAGATGGTCGCTCCTCAACAGCCTTATTCTCCATGCTAGTCGGCAGCATTACACCGTAGTGTTCTTGGCTAGCGTGGGTATAGAGGTGGGGCGTCACAGCGTCGAACGAGATGAATTTATTTCTTAGCTTTTTGTTATGATTTTCAATTTATTATTCAATTTCTACACAAAATTGATAATAATTAAATATTATCATTCCCTAACAACCAAGAAACCATATACTATAGCAATTTACAAAAATTATTTGGATAAATTATTTCATTTACCCTATTTTAAAATAATACTGTGTCAGTTTATCTTGTATAAGAGTTTAGAAACCCCTATCGATGACATGACGTCCCACATATCAGCCAGAATCCATAAGCACTCAACTGATAACTCAACACAATATAAAAAATAAATTTATATTCACTAACAAATACGCGCTCATATCTATTGATACTCTCAAACTCATTCTAGAGTACTACAGACTCTATTTTTAATGAGTAATCCTTACCAGAGCTAAGGTTCTAGCTTAACCTTCAGCTTTGATACCACTTGTAATGACCTGCAAATCCATACCCCTTGAATGGACACTATTCTCCATCATATCAACTCAATGTGAACAGAAATACGAACCATTAGGGTAAAGAAGAAGGAGGTAGAAGAAGAGAAAACAAAAAAACAACAGAATCTTACCATTGTAGCGGAATAAAATATAATAGATAATAACTGATTTTTACACAAAAGAATCTATATCTGTTTATAGATTACATCATCGGAGTAGAATACAAATCAACAACACAATTCAGGACAGTTATAATATCTTGTCCTTCCAAAGCTGGATATACAGCTTACACTACACAACAGAAATATAAATCTATGGAAATACGCCTCGTCATCCAGCTCGTCTCCCGGGGATCCACAGCATCCTTTCTTGTACTCTATAGTACTCGGTCTGACCTGTGCCTTATAGTTAAATGACACCCGAGTCAGTCTGGAAAACCAACGTTAGAAAACACACTCAATTGGATTATTAAAGTTTTCGAAAATCCTTTGAAAACAAAGGTATCTCGTAAGACCACGTCACAAATAAACATGCCGATTTTTACCTTACGATAACCAGATTTTTTTTATCAAATCCTCTGATATTATAATAGTGTGTATAGAAAGTAAAATAGAATCTAGCTGAAATGCATGCATCTCAAGTTTCAGCATAGTTGGGCATAATCAAAACCATACAGGCGCTTATTGGAAATTGGATTCCATACAATGGCTGGGCTACTGGGGTACCGCCCGACACAGTTCGTGGTCTAGATCACCGTACCAAGGATCCACCCTAATCCCCTACATCACAAGACCGGAGCTACTCCTTACTGGATAGTCTGAATAAGATCACCCCACGGTTGGGATCAACAATCGCCCAGACAGCCGAAAAGAAAAGGAACCTCTAGACAGGGATGACCGTACCCTAATTGGTTGCTAGCCACATAGCCTTGTGTGCACCTCCCTTGTTTTAGCCATTCCAGTTAATGAGGCTCGAGGGCATGTGTTACCATTTTAGCACGCATTCACTTAGAATTCTCATCATCCTCTTGACGATGTTTTGAAAGCATTCATCCGTACAAGTCCGTTTCTGGTTTGAACGGAACCGAAGGCACTATTCCTACTACATCCATTTTGGAATCACCCTCAGGATTAGTAGCGATTAGCCCTTGCACTTCACTGCTCCATCTTTGACTCCAAGCTCTTATCTTCCTTACGAAAACATTCAAACCGGATCGAAGTGGTTTTCGAGAAATTAATCCTGATCCTGGTCTCTTCGAAACCATCAACGCATTGGCCAATATTGATAGTTGGTTATTTAACTATCAAACAACATTCACAAACAATCATTAGACACTAATAATTCCCCAAATTATTTATTTTCAAAAATATCTTCGCAAGATATATTTTCACCCTTCAACCCATTGAAATATAGTTTCCAAATCACATTTCTCTCTTGGAAGAAAATTCCCACCCAAATTTTATTTCCATTGTGTTAACGATAAAAATGGTTTAACGCTAACACCCGGTGTATCTTGTGATGAAGTGAAAGCACCACCCGTTTATACGGGAAACAAAGTAAAAAGAAAAACAACAGAAAAGTAAAGAGACAGAGATTTTTATAGTGGTTCGGCTTTTAGTAAGCCTACATCCACTTTACATTCTCCATTATCTTCTTTGTACACACTTTTACGAGATTACAGCACTTTTACAGCACGATCTTTCGATTACAACACCTTTACAACAAGATCTTACAATTACAACACGATCGAAGAAAGAAGTTAGAACTTTGATGAAGAATTGCTCTTCGAATCTCTCTTGAATGAAGGAGATTTCTTGATGAAGAATCTTTGATGGTTGAGGTGTTGAAAGAGTGGAGAAAACTGCAGAGTATCGGCGTCTTTCAATCCGAAAAGTCCCTCTTAGTTGGAGTTCATGCCGTATTTATAGGTGATTTGCTGGAGTTAGGTCGGCACGCGCGACCTAAGGTAGGTCGTAGGTCGTGGCATAGGGGTTGGCGACCTAAGAAGCGGCAGGAGATGGTGTTGCGACATAGGGAGCTACGGCTTAAGGAATTACGACCTACTGGGTGAAGGCATGGAGCGACCTAATGAGGGGCCACGACCTAAGGAATGAAGGCATCAGAAATCATTAGGTCGTGGGCGACCTAGGGGTTAAGGTTTTGGAGTTGTCTCGATTTGGATAGGTCGTGAGCGACTTAGTAGGAGAAGCAGGAAAATGCTTAGGTCGCAAGCGACCTATCTTCGAAGGGGCATTGCGCGACCTAAAAGAGTGGCGATCTAAGGGTATTGCGACCCAACTGAGTAGTTATTAGGTCGTTAGGTCGTTTATTCAGTAGGTCGTAAGGACGTTGAATGTTATAGGTCGCTTCCCTGCTAACCCGTTAGGTCGCTAAACGTTGTAGGTCGCTGCATACTTGAGTCGTTGGGTCGCACCGGGTCTTGGACATCTTAGGTCGCTGTGATGTAGGTCGCTTGACCTTTGTTCTGTTAACCCGCTGGATTTTTTAGGTCGCGGGGCTACTGTAGCTTCTGAAATGGTTGAGTCGCTTTAACTCATTGGATATTCCATGCCCTAGGTCGAACACCATAGCGGTGGCGTTGCCCCCGCACCCCCACCTTGGGGGGTTGGCACCCCCTGGACCCCCCCTTCCGTAGGGGATCTTAGATGAGAAATCTTTCAACAGAACTTGCCTTATTGAGATGCTGAGTTGACCAATCTTTGTGACGAGCTATCTTTGGTTTTCTCGGTCGATCTTTTGATATCACGGCCTTGTTGAAAAAGGCAGGATAACACTTGCCCCCCAAAACATGCCTTGTGGTAGGAAGGTGTGTTTTGTAATGCCAGAATCTGGACGTTCATATCCTGTTGATAACCTGTAAAGGAATTGACAGTTTCATATGGCCCCAAATGATGACCATTCGGGATTGATCTATTTGGGATGAAGCGCGGCCGTTCATGGTCAAGCGCTTTACTTCAAATGACGACCTTTCGTGGTTGAGTCATTTGAGGTGAAGTGCGGCCTTGTACGGTCAAGCGTCTAAATCCATGCGACGATCGTTCAGGATCGGGTCATTTGTGGCGAAATGCAATCATTCATGGTCAAGCGCTTTACTTCGAATGACGACCATTCGGGGTCGAGCCACTCGTGGTAAAGTGCGGCCCTGCGCGATCAAAATGACAACCGTTCATGGTCAAGCGCTTTACTTCAAATGACGACCATTAGGGGTCGAGCCATTTGTGGTAAAGTGCGGCCCTGCATGGCCTAGCGGTAGAGCTCAACCGTTCATGGTCAAGCGCCTTACTTCAAATGACGACCATTCGGGGTCGAGCCATTTGTAGTAAAGTGCAACCCTGAGCGATCAAGTGGTAAAGCGCGGCCGCTCGCGGTCAAGCGCTTAACTTCAAATGACGATCGTCCGGGATCGAGCCATTTGAGGTGAAGCACGGCCGTCCGTGGTCAAGCACTCAACTTTATAGGATGGTCAAGATCAAGCCAAGTGAGCTGAAATGCAACCGTCCACAGTCAAGCGCTTTACTTCAAACGACGAACATTCGGAGTCGGGCCATCTGAGGTGAAAGTGCGACTGTTGGCGGTGTGAAGCGCGGCCGTTCATGGTCAAGTGCTTAACTTCAAACGACGACCATTCGTGATCGAGTCATTTGAGGTCAAGTGCGGCCCTACGTGGTCAAGCACTTAAATCTATGCGACGATCGCTTAGGATCGAGTTATGAATTGAAGCGCGGTCGACCACAGTCAAGCGACTGTTGGCGGTCAAGCACTTAAATCCATGAGTTTTTGACCGTTCAAAGTTGGGTGCCTGTTCATAGGACTTAATCATTGAGACTGTTCGAAGTCGGGTGCCTGTTCGTAGGGCTTGATGATGCCCGTTCGTAAGGCTTACACATTTCGAAATCATGAAAAATCAAATATTCAATTGAAAAGTTGTCAAGTAGAAATGTCTGAAAAAGTCAAATCCAAACAATCGAAGCAAATCGTGAAAGCAATGTGGAATCAAATCCAAACATCGGAAGCAAATCATGAAAGCACAGTAGAGTCAAACTCAAACATCAGAAGCAAAACATGAAAGCAATGTAGAGTCAAACTCAATCATCAGAAGCAAAACATGAAAGCAATGTCAAGCCAAATCCAAACATTAAAAGCAAAGTAATCAGTCCCCAGAAGTAAAATACGAAAGTAAAATAGTCAATCATCAGAGGTAAAATTCAAAAGCAAAGAATTGACGTCCGAGTGCAAACATCTACATTGGTACGATTTATAGTTGTATCAGAGCATGCCTGGGGATCGATCGTGGTCCCACACATGTGTGAACAACTTAATTGTGTCGATGAAGAATTTTCCACTCATTCGTCACAACCTTAATCATTCGATAACAGGCCGGCATTTTGATCCCGAGGCTTCTCCAGTTGGTGCGGGTGGTCGTTCCTGTTCCACCGTTGCAGTCTTCTTTTTCACATACTGTGAGAGCAAACCATCCCGGATGTGTCCCTCAATTTCATCTTTCAAGTGTCTGCAGTCATTCGTGCTATGACCATTTAGCTCATGGAACAAGCAATACTTGTCCGACCTTTTCTCGTTGTTGGTTGGATCTCTCCTCAAGGGCTTTCGATAAGGAATCTGTCCTTTAGTGTCTTGGTAGATTCGCTCCAAAGTCTCATTCAATTCTGTGTACGAGGTGAATCTTGATCCCCTTTGTTGTCGTGCTGATTTTTCATTGTTATCCTCAGCTTTTCGTTTACCTTTGCTGGTTTTTGCACCTTTCTCAGGAGGATTCCCACCTTTGACCACAAAGACATTGGTTCCTTCTTCTTCTTCTATATCAGCCTTTGCGTCCTCTAATCGTAAGAACCCTTCGGCCTCATGGACAAATTCTCCCAAATCCATAGGAGGGTCTTTGGTCAATGAATTCTTGAGCTCTGTACCGTCAGCTATGCCCGACACGGCTGCCATCAGAACCATGGATGGATCTGGTCGATCCACCGATGCCCCAGCTGCGTTGAATCGCGTCAGAAAGCTCCTCAAAGATTCTCCGGTTCTTTGCTTTAGTACTGTCAAACTCATAACATTCTTGGGCCTCGAGATGTGGACCCTGAATTGTCTCATAAACCTTTCAATCAAATCATTCCACGTTTCAATCGATCCATTCTCCAACTGTCTGAACCATAGTGCCGCAATATCTGTCAAGTACAATGGAAAGCATCGGGCCATAACTTCCTTTGATGCCCCCAGCACTTCCATATGCCTCATATATTTTGTCAGATGAACTGTAGGGTCTGTCCTTCCAACTGTCCGTTTTGGACGGGGCGCTGCCCCGCACCCCGCTGGGGACGCTGCTCCCTGGACCCTCACGACCTGACCGGGCAGGTCAAACCCCGTAGCGGTGGCGTTGCCCCCGCACCCCCACCTTGGGGGGTTGGCACCCCCCCAGACCCCCCCCTCCGTAGGGGATCTTAGATGAGAAATCTTTCAACAGAACTTGCCTTATTGAGATGCTGAGTTGATCAATCTTTGAGACGAGCTATCTTTGGTTTTCTCGGTCTATCTTTTGATATCACGACCTTGCTGAAAAAGGCAGGATAACACATTGGAAATCACCAAGCCTTAATATTTAGATTTTTAAAATATTTAAATCACTTTATCCAACAATATATATATATATATATATATACTTTAAAACATTTTTTAAAATAAAAACTATTTAAAACACTTAAATTAAAAAAAAACTATTTAAATACTTATTTTAAAAATATATACTTTAAACACTTAAAGTAAAACTATTTAAAACACTTATTAGAAATATGTAATTATTTCTCATGTAAACTTAAGCCAAAACAAATCTTAAAATAAAAGTTATGAAATTCTATACAAGTTTTCAAATAAAACTTTAACGAACTATCTTTAAAGTAAAGCTACTTTATAAAATATAAATATTAATAATTATCTTTTAAATCTCAATACCATTTTACTTTTTAAAATAATTACTACTAGAACTAATTTAATAAATATTTACCTTAAAAAATTTAATCAACTTAAATAATAATTTCTCGAAAACACTCCTTTAAAACAACTTTAAAACTTTTAACTTACACTTATAAATCTGTTTTGAAAACATACTTGGCTTTTCAGGGAAATACACCTTTCTTTCACACCTGAAAAAAAATAAAACATTATTTATTTTCAAAACAAATTACCCATTCCTTTATAAATTCCTACCCTGAATTTATACTTCCATTTTATCCTCTAGTAAATATTTCACTCTATTCATAAACCCCGTTTATAAATTCCATAATCTCATTCTCTTTAGAAATATTGTTTCAATCACTTAATCGATTTAGAAATCGATTTTCTAAATTTAATTTCCCATAAAATTTATTTCTCGATTTATTTAAAGTTTATTTCAGAAATCCATTAATTCCAGATTTACTTCTTAATTATGATTTAATTATCATATTTAAAACTGAAATCATAAATTTCATACTTTATTTCAAAAATTTCCTTTTATTTCTTCCTAGACCATTTAAAACCTAAATTTAAAAAAAAACATTATTCCCGTTTATTCAAAATCTCCTTTACCATACTCAGAATTTATTTATTAGAATTTAAAAATCAACCTTTATCCTTTTCCAATTCATTCTTTAGTTTATCCAATTCTTTATAATTATTTTACTTATAAATCCTCTTTTTAATTTCTTCAAAAATCCCATCTTTATATTCTGATATTTCAATATACCCAAATATATTCAATTAAACCACAGCATCCAATATTTTTAATTACCAATATAATCTATTGTAGATTATCAAATAAATCATATCACAGAGTATTAAAACAATCTAAATATTTTGAGGAATCCAGTTGGATCCCTCCAACCAGTTTTTCCTACATCCGCACATGTTAGCACAACAAATAAAATACCAGTCCCGCTTCAAGGCGGGATATCGCGGTATAAAGGGTCATCCACTATTATGCGGGACGAATAGGGTCTCATCCGCTATATAATGCGGAAAATCAATCACTTCAATATACTATATATATACTACTATATATACTCTCACATCCATACTGATATACTTATCAATGCAATCAAACAACCAATAATTTAAATTTAACTACTAAATTTAAATAATAATCCAAATGAGTGAGATCAGCTCATCTTTGACCTTAGTTTTGCAATACGACCCAAACCAGCTATTTCCTTCACGGTTTTGGACCTTGTAACAAATATTATCGGATTTTTATTATTATTCGAATAAATCGAACATTTAAATTCTCATTTAATAAATTTAATCAACCAATGATTTTATTTTAAACTAATAATTTAAATTTAAACTAATAATTTAAATTTAAGCTAATTTCCTTTTAATAAAATATTTTTAGCAACTAAATAATTAAATGAGTTAATTGAAATAGTTTAATCTCCAAATCTATTATTTTAAAATTAAACTAGTAGATATAGAATGTGTGTATCTATTTTCTTTGAAACTATATACTTATATAAAAAACTAGTAGATTTAAAAATCTAATTTTTATATAAAATCTTTCAAACATTTTAAAATTTGGTTAACTAATCATTTAATCACCTTATTTATCATTTTAAAATTGAATTGTGAGTTTAAAATAATGTACATATTTTTCTCTTCAGTAAATAACAATGATAAGAATTTACTTTACTGTCCTATATATACACACACACACACACACACACACACAGCTGATTCTATTTTTAAGCTAAACTATTTTGAAATCAACATAAATTTAAAACTTACTGTTTCACAAACAACATTTTAAAGTTGATGTTAATATACATTACTACAATTATTTTTCAATCTATAAATATAACAAAATATAAATATATATTGATAACAGTATTAGATTTAGCAGTAGGGTATAAATTAACTCAGTTTTTAATTTGGTGAATATATATATATATATATATATATATATACACACACAAGATTTTGAAGGAAAATATAGAAATTTTAAAATGTTGAAAGTTAATGTAAAATTAGTTTTTGAAACCTAGAAATTATTTTTTGTTTCGATTTGAAAAATAAATATACATGCACACATTTTAGATCTACAAGTTTATTTACAAAATATATTTATAATTTTTTGATCAGAGAAAGTTAGGAGTTTCAAAATGCTGAATGATTATATGAAATTAGATCTTTGGATCTATATATTGATTATTTTATAAAGATATATGTGGTTTTAAAAGAATAAATAAATAAATATACATGTTTTAAACTTACTATTTAATTTTTAAAATAATGGATTAAGGTGATTTAATTTGCTCAATTAACTTATTTAAGTTACTAAAGGATTTTTAAAAAGGAAAATAATTAGTTCAAAATAAATTATGGATTAATTAAATTTATCAAATAGGAAACTTAATTTTTTCGATCAATTCGAATAACCATAAAACCTTATAATATTTGTTACAAGGTTTAAAAATCGTAAGGAAAACAAGCTGGTTTGGTTTGGGTCACAAAAATCAAAGGTGAGTTAATCTCACTTATTTGGAGAACCATCTAAATTTAATACAATTAAATTTAAACTATTGGTTGTTTGATTGCATTGGTAATTGTTATCAGTTTGGATGTGACAGTATATACATAGTAGTATATATAGTATAATTGGAACGATTGATTTCCCGCATTATATAGCGAATGAGACCCTATGCGCCCCGCATAATATCGGATGACCCTTTATATCGCGACATTCTACCTTGAAGAGGGATTGGTATTTTAAATTGTTGTGCTAACATCTATGGATGCAGGAAAACAGGCTGGAGGGATCCAACTGGATTCCTCAAACGTTGAATTTATTTTATATTCAATAATATGATGTATGTGATAATTTGTGATGGATCATATTGATTTTATTTGGAATTAAAATGCTATGGCTTGGTTGAATATATATTAGTATTTGAGAAAAATGAAATCTATATAAAGTTGGATTTTTTTTAAAGAAAATAAAAAGGGAAATTTTTAAGTAAAATAATTATAGTGAATTCTAATAAATTAAAGGGATGAATATTGAAAGAAATAAAGGATTGATTTTAATTCTATATATTAAAAATTCAATGATGGGAGAAAATAGGGGTTTGAACAAATGAAAAAAAGGGTTTTTATTCAAAATAAAGGCTTAAGAAATATTGTTTGTAAAGTACGAAGAAATATTTTTTTTAAAAATTTAAGATTTGAAATGAGTCCGGAAAAATAAAATAAAGGGAGAATTTGAAATAAAGGATGAAATTGGTATTTTCGATTTAAATAAGAATTTAAATCATAAATAAAGGTGTAAATATGGGATAAATGAGTTTTGAAATAAATTTGGATAAGTAAAGGAATTTATTTTTAAATGGAGTTGGATTTGGAAACCAAGTTGAAACCTTACTAAGTGTTGAAAACTGTGAATAAGGAGAATGAGTTTGTGAAATTTATAAGCAGTGTTCATAAATAAAGTGAAATATTTATCAGAGGATAATTTGGAAGTATAAATTCAGGATGGGAATTTATAAGGGAAGGGTGTTTTGTTTAAAAATAAAGAGTGATTTATTTTTAAAGGTGTGGAAAGGAAAGTGTGTTTCCTGAAAAGCCGAGTATATTTTCAAAGAAAGATTTGCAAGTATAAGTTAGAAGTTTTAAAGTGATTTTTAAAGAATGTTTTAAGAGAAATTTTATTATTTTAAATTGCTTTAGAATTTAAAAGTAAATATTTATTTAAATTAATTATAGTAGTAATTATTGGAAAGGTTTGACTAGTATTATGATTTTTAAGATAATTATTAATATTTATATTTTATAAAGTCGTTTTATTTTAAAGATAGTTTGGTTAAGTTTTCATTTGAAAAACTTGTATAGAATTTCATAACTTTTATTTTAAATTTAGTTTGGTTTAAGTTTTACCTGAGATGTATTATAAATTTTCTTAACTAGTATTTTAAATAAAGTGTTTTAAACAATTTTTATTTTAAGTATTTTAAAGGTATATATTTTAGACAAAGTGATTTAAATTATTTTAAAATCTAAAGTATTTAGACTTGGTGATTTCCAGTGGAAATAAACAGTAGTTGGAAATCTATTCTACGAGAGAAAGTGTTTTGAAAACTATTTTAAAAGGGTTAAAGTGTCGAAAAATATCTTGCGAAGATATTTTGAAATAAATAATTTGAAAATTATTTAGGCCTGATGATTATTTGTGAATGTTATTTGATAGTAAAATAACCGACTATCAATATTGACCAATGCGCTGATCATTTCGAAGAGACCGGGATCGAGATTAATTTCTCAAAAACCACTTCGATCCGGTTTGAATGTCTCCATGAAGAAGACAAGAACTTGGAGTCGAAGATGGAGCAGTGAAGTGTAGCTACTAATCCTGAGGGTGATTCCAAAATGGATGTAGTAGGAGTAGTGCCTTCGGTTCCGTTCGAACCCGGAAAGGACTTGTATGGATGAATGCTTTCAGAACATCATCAGGAGGACGATGAGCATTCAAAGTGTTTGTGTGCTAAAAAGGTAACGCATAGCCTCGAGCCTCATCAACCGCGAATGGCTAAAACAGGGGAGGTGCACACCAGGCTAAGTGGCTAGCAACCAATTTGGGTAAGGTCATCCCTGTCTAGCGGTCCCATTATTTTGGCTGTGTGGGCGGTTGCTGATCCCAACCATGGGGTAATCGTATTTGGACTATCCAGTAAGGGGTAGCTCCGGTCTTGTGATGCAGGGGTTCAGGGTGGATCCTCGGTATGGTGATCCAGACCACATACTATGTCGGGCGGTACCCCAGTAGCCCTGCCATTGGATGGAATCCAATCTCCAATAAGTGCCCGTACGGTTTTGATTGTGCCTAACTATGCTGAAACGTGAAATGCAAGCATTTCAGCTAGATTCTATTTTACTTTCTATAGACACTATAATAATCTAAGATGAATTTGATAAAAATGTTTTGGTTATCGTAAGGTAAAAACCCAGCATGTTTATTCGTGGCGTGGTCTTACGAGATACCTTTGATTTCAAAAGGATTTTGAAACTTTAAAAATCCAATTGGGTGTGTTTTCTCACCCTGGTTTTCCAGACTGACTCGGGTATTATTTTGCTATAATGCTCGGGTCAGGACGAGTATTATAAGTACAGATTCTAGATGGACGGCTATGGAACTCAAGAGACGAGCTGGATGGCGAGACGTAGCACACGTACTTGATGTATAGTCCGCTGTGTTGTAAGCTGTGTAGTCAGTTTTGTGAGGACAAGTTAATATAATTGTCTAGTTATATGCTATAAATTTTGGTGTACTCTGATGATGTAATGTATAAAACAGATATAGTTTCTTTTGTGTAAAGATCAGTTATTATCTATTATATTTTATTCCGCTGCGATGGTAAGATTCTGCTGTTGTTTTATTTTCTCTTCTTCTACCTCCTTCTTCTTTAACCCTAACGGTTTGTTTTTCCGGCCTTCGATTGTTCGGCATTTAATACAGTGGACGCATTGATGTCGATTTTCGGGTATCGAAAACTCGAGTCGTTACAGATTGGTCTATTTGATCTGCTATAAATGTTTAAAACTGAAGAAAACATTTTCAAATTCAAATTTAAAACTTCTATTATCTCCAGTATTATAAATATAAATTTTCCAAGCCCTTGATATATTTTTAACAATCTTAAAACCAAGATTCACAATTTTAACCAATTTTCAATTATTAAATTCAATAATTTAATTGTCAAATAAACAATGATATTTGAAATTCAAGTTAAACTAACTTTCAAATATTTAAAATCAACTAAATATTCAATTTCAAATATCCTAAAATTCCAAGTCGTCACACCAATAGTCCAGAAGACTCTTTGCTATAATTGTCATCAACCTAGCCACATGATTAAGGATTGTCTTTTGATGAAGAACGAAGAGCAGGCTAAGGTGTATACAATTAAGGATGATCCCTCCACCACCAGGGACGTGAAAGGGAAGGGAGTTTTAGAAGGTACCTTACTTAATTATGGTGTTGTGGTTCATGTTTTACTCGATACTATAGCCTCTCACAATTTCATCTCTAAAGAGTTAGTAGATAAGTTAGAGCTTAAACCGAAAATGGTTGAAACTCCTATAAGTGTGTCAAAGCCTATAGGAGGTACAACTGCCTTATGTTTGATTTGTAAAAACATACAAATTGATTTCTGAAAACACCATTTCTTTTGTAATATGTTTGTCTCGGATTTTGGGGATTTGATGTCATTCTTGTTATGGATTGGTTGTCGAAAAATGGAGCAATTGTAGATTGCGTTAAAGGAGAAAAATATTGAAAACAAGTTCGGGGATGTGCAGCAAAGTATAAAGGGTAGGAAACCTAATGGATGTATAGATAGTTTCATTTACTCCTTGGAATCATCTAAAGATGAATTAAAATTAATAGAAGTTGTTAGAAAATTTTTGGATATCTTCGAACCAGTTAATAATCTACCATCATATCGGGAAATAGAATTTCGTATTGATTTAGTTTCCGGTGCGAGACAAGTTTTCCAGGCCTGCGTAGTATGGCACCAAGGGAGAGGAAGGATTTGAGGGATCAAATTGATGATTTGTTGAATAAAGGATTGATTAGACAAAGTAAATCGAACTATGCATCACCAATAGTTTTTGTAGCCAAGTCTGATGGTTCATTAATGCCGTGCGTGGATTATAGAGAACTAAATAAGCTGACCATTCGAAATAAATACGCATTATCTCGCATAGACGATATGTTCGACCAACTACATGCGCCTAGGATATTCTCTCAATTAGACCTTGCTATAGGTTTCCATAAATTACGGGTAGCCGAGGATAGTAAACCCTTAACTGCTTTAGGAATTCAGAATTTTTCTATGAGTGGTTGGTTATGCCATCCAGGCTGACCAATGCACCTGCATTCTTCATTGATCTGATGAACCGAGTATTTAGGAATGTTCCTAATAAGTTTGTATTGGTTTTTATTCATGAAATCCTTGTCTATTCCAAAATTAAAGAAGAGCATAAATACCATTTGGAAGTATTATTAGAAATGTTATGAAAGAATGTTTTAAAGGCCAAGTTTTCCATGTGCCACTTCTGGTAGTCGGAAGTAAGATATCTTAGTCATGTTAAATCTGGAGATGGAATTTCAGTGGATCGGACCCTGGTATCAACTATTAGGGACATTAAGAGACACCAAACTCGCTTGGAAGTGAGAAGATTTATAGGGATGGAAGGATATTATAGAAGATTTATCGAGGATTAATCAAAGATTACCTTACATTTAACTAAGTTGACAAATAACGATGTAAAGTTTGAATGGATGCTAAAGTGTGAGAGCACATTTCTTAAGTTCAAAGAAAGGAGACTAGTGCCCCAGTTTTAGTAATTATTGATGGAGATAAAGGACTAGTAATTTATACCGATGCTAGTAGAGTGAGTTTGGGTGTAGTGCTTATGCAACACGGGAAGATGATAGCTTATGCAAGTGGACAGTTAAAACCTCATGAAAAGAATTATGTGACACATGATTTGGAACTGTTAGCTATAGTATTTTCACTAAAGATGTGGAGGCACTACTTGCTAGGTGAAAGGTTTGAACTCTTCATGGATCACAAGTCTCTAAAGTACCTTTTCATCCAGAAGGACCTGAATCTGAGATAGTAGAGATGGCTGAAATTTTTAGCAATGCATGATTTGGACATTCTATACATGCCACGAAAGGGTAATGTGATCATGGATGCCTTAAGCAGGAATACTGTTTTGACTCTTTTAGAGGTTACCCCGACACTTCAAGAAAGGATTATGACGAATCGGAGGAAGAATGAGATACTGGAAGGGTTAATTCAAGGTGTTGAAGAGGGTAGATGTTTGGATTTTGAGATGGATAGTCGAGGTACTTTAAGAATGAACGGACGATTGTGTGTTCAAATTGTCGACGGCCTAAGGCAGGAAATTTTGGTAGTATGTCGTCGACCAAAATTGAGTATTCATCTAGGTGTTTCTAAAATGCATGGTAATATAAAGAGGGTGTTTTGGTGGAAAGTGATGAAGAGGGGTATCTCAATTTATGTTAGCAGATGTTCGAACTTTCAACTAATCAACGGTGAACATCAGAAGACAGTTGGACCATTACAACCCTTGAAAAAACCTAATTGGAAATGGAAAATGGATTTTATCGATGGTTTGCCTAGAACCAGAAAAGGAAATGAAGGAGTATGGGTTATCATGGATCGGCTAACAAAGAGCGCCAATTTTATCCTGGTGAAAAAACAAGGACCGCGGCTTCATTACCCGAAATATATATGAAAGAGGTGGTCAGGTTGAGTTCCTATGAGTATAGTGAGTGATCGGGACCTAATATTTACTAGTTAGTTTTCGAAGGTACTACAAACAACCCTAGGAGCTAAATTGAGCTTAATTACCGCCTATCACTCCCAAATAGATGGACAGACGAAGTGGGTGAATCGGATCTGGTAGATCTTTTTAAGGGATTATATTCTTAATTTTGGTGGATCTTAGGAAGATCATCTGCATTTGGTTGAGTTCTCCTACAACAATAGTTACCAAGCGAGCATCGACATGACACCTTATGAAGCATTCTATGGACGTCCGTGCATATGACCGGTATGTTGGATAGAGATGGGAGATATAATAGAACTTGGGCCAGACATGATCCGAGAGGCCACTGAAAAAGTTGCATTAATTAAGAAAATAATGAAAGAGACCAAGGATCGGCAAAAGAGTTATGCTGATAAAAGAAGAAGGGATTTAGAGTTTGGAATCAGCGATTCTGTGTTTGTAAAGATAACTCTGTTAGTCCTTGAGATGATGGTTTTGATGACAACAACCTTAGAATAAGATTATAAAATATAAATACTAACATTATAGTTTAGAAATATATGTATATGCAGTATGTAACCATGCAAGTACCAAGAATGAAGATTGTACAGTATAGAGATTCAAGATATCAAGATTGAAGACTCATGAGTATCAAGAATATCAAGATTATCAAGAGTTCAAGATTTCAAGAATAAGTAATTTAATTAGGACTTTTTTAAAACTCCTAGAAAAACACCGGCATCTTAAAATCCAATTTATTCGTGGAATGGAATCCACTTCAAGCCCGTTAAAGGGATGGAACCCTAAGTAGGATGGAACCTACGAAAAATCTAGTGGAACATTTGTAAAGGCCCGCAAATCCGTACCCCTTTTGAGCTGGCAAAATCCCATAAAAATTTAGCCCAAAGAGGAACAAACTTACGAGTCTTTAGGGTTAAAGAACAAAGAGGTAGAAAAAGAAGATAGAAGAGGAAAACAGAAACAATAAACAAAATCTCATAATTCGCAGCGGAACAACATATAATAGATAAATGAATATCTTTAAAACAAAAGCACTATATCAGTTTATACATCACATTATCAGAGTTTACAACGATACAATACAAACACTGGCAGTTATAGTAACTTGTGTACAATAAAGTTTGACTTACACTAACCCGGACACAACGGACACTACATAGTATAAGTGGTTCGTCTCGCCATCTAGCCTGCCTCCAGATCTCCATAGAAACTTCTTGGCTTTGCTCCCGAATAACTGATAACCCGACTCTAGGCTGCCCGTGTGGAAAATTGTTGGCACTCAGAGTTTAGAAAGGGAACAATAAACTCCAGGTCAGTCATGGGACTGGTGTGAGATCTTAAAAATAGTTATTTTCACAAAGAAAATAAAAAGAAACCCGCTATGCTTTTTGGAAAATGAAACTACCATAAGGCCTCTCGCCACACACATAATGCAAACGCAGAATTGGAGGAGATTTCTACTTATGATAGTCAAACATGCTTAATACGCAAATATCCTTTCGATATTATTATTAGTGCATAGTGCAGAAAACATTTCGAAAGTATAATATTAATCTTAGCCAGCATGGACATTCTGAACTATGCCTACTATAGCTACCATCTAAACAGTGGTGACCACCATAAGTAAATGGTAGGTTATACAACTAAAATCGTACATGGTGCGTATTGGAGTTTGGATTTCCAACAAATGGTCAGGCTAAGGAACTTCCTACTGCCACATGGGTACGCCTCTGTAGGGACGTCCCGAGAACCTACCCGGATCTCTGCCAACACAAGGCCGGGTTACCTCTGTAACTAGGTAACTACTACTCGAGTATGCCATCCCCCGGTCCTTTGGGACCTTTATCTGAGGATCCTCAACCCCAAAGCAACAACCACAAAGTATAATAATTAGCGGCAACAAAATAGGTAAAATATCTGGGTTCTATACCATGATACTACACTTTTCCAAAAGGAAATGACATACCCTAAAGAGAGAGACCCTCATAACCTTGCCGCATCTTTCCTGTTTCGACCATTTCTGGGGTGTGAGGTCCGGTGAGGTCTCATCTACAAAGCTACACTTTTCACAAAGTCATGCTTTGATCAACAAATGATCAGCAGCACTTCGTATGCCACATTACCAAATTGGGAATATATCACTAGTAACCATCAACTACATAACCTCTGAGCTCGTACGTCTCGGAGAAGCGTGTTAAGCTAAGAGAATAAATTCTCCGCCACCAACATAAATGTATTTGATAGAAACCAGCTTTACATCTCAAAGTGTAAAATTAGACACACATCCATACAAGTCCGTTCCGGGATCGAACGGAACCGAAGGCACTTCAAAGAAGCCCTTGCAGATCCGGATATTCACTAATCACGTCCGGAATCACCATCACAAAGGGTGATAAAATCTCTATACCGAAGCAACCCGATGCAGAGACATTCAACAGGTAATCCTTTCGTTTTCGAGAATACCCGGTCTTCAACACCACCTTCAAATGTAATCCCATTTCATCGTATCATTATTCGGAATAGGTTTTATGACACAAGGTCCTCTCCCGGCTAATCTGAATAATGAGCGCTTATTTTTAAAAATAAGTGTTACATTCAGATTTCAACAAATTACAACAATTTTCACTTTGATCTTTTAAACAAAGGATCTATCACAATCACAAAGGTTCGATGTGGTTTTTGGATATCCACTTGGAATCCGACCTCGGTCACATTGAAATTCAAATGTCATTTAAAGGCCAATATTGATAGTCGGTTATTTAACTATCAATAAATATTCACAACATTCACCAAGATTTAAATAAATTTCCTAAATTATTTATTTTCAAAATATTTCCGCAAGATATATTTCACACTTAGACCATTTGAAAACAAATTTCAAATTACTTTCCACATTTCAATACTTTTGAAAACAAATTTCAAATCACTTTTTCTTACGCAGAATACATTTTCAAAATATTTATTCATTTCCACTGGAAATCTGCCGAGTTAAAATAATTCAAATCACTTATCCAAAATATTCTTGGGGCATTTAAAATAAAACCATCTCAAACAGTTACTTAATATATTGGTTATGAAAACATTATACTAATCATCACATATATGATTTTAAGTCCCAACTAATTTTAAAATAAAATTAGTAGATAAGGTATAACTATTTAAATAATCGTTTCTCAAAACAAATATCAATTTTAATCTTTAAAATAATCCCTTCTATAAGTAATTAAATAAATCCATACTTTAAAGATTTGAAACCAGTTAAGAAAATAATTTATCCAAAGTATCCTTTCTAAAACCATCTTTAAAAAATTTCAATTTATATTTATAGGCTACTTCGAAATCATACTCAGCTTTCCAGGGAAAATACATTTTCCATTTCAAAATGGTTCATTCAAATCAATTAATAAATCTTTCTTGATTTATTTTAAATTTATGTTTCGAATCCGTAAATTCCTATCACACTTTTAAAAATAACCAAATGTTTAATTTTAAAACAAAATTCCCTTTCCTTTATAAATTCCCATTGTGAATTTAAATTCCTAAATATCCACTGATATATGATTTTTTAAATCGATTTCCAAATATTCATTTTCAACACCGAATTAAATTCTAAATTGATTTCCAAATTTATTTTCAAATACCAAATCAATTTTCAAATTTATTTTTAATTTATTTCCTTTGAAAATAAATTATATTATTTCTCCCAAACCATTTAAAATCCATGTTCTTAAACAAATTCTTCAACTTTGAATAATGTCACTCGAAATCCATTTAATAAACATTTTTCTCATATTTTGGAATTTTATTCAATAGGATTTTACTATAGATTTTCTACTTAAATTTAAAAATCCAATTTTATTTATTTCTAGTATCTTACGATACCAAAAATATATTCGGCTAAATTT
Organism: Allium cepa; assembly: GCA_030765085.1. Taxonomy (NCBI): domain Eukaryota; kingdom Viridiplantae; phylum Streptophyta; class Magnoliopsida; order Asparagales; family Amaryllidaceae; genus Allium; species Allium cepa. The sequence goes on along the minus strand of CM060935.1, from coordinate 923,524,451 downwards.
TAGCCTTCAACGATTTCAATCACAATATAACCATAGACAGATTTTAAATAAATCAATGCACAATGTTGAAACAAATTCAAATATTCGAGGAATCCAGTTGGATCCCTCCAACCTATTTTCCCTGCATGCACAGACGTTAGCACAACAATTAAATACCAATTCCACTTCAAGGTGGAATATCGCGGTATATAGGATTTATAAAATATCATCCGCTATTATGCGGCGCATAAGGTCTCATCCGCTATATAATGCGGGAAATCAACAACTCCAAATACATATATAATACCAATTCCATTTCGAGGTGGAATATCGTGGTATATGAGTTTAATATAATATCATCCGCTATTATGCGGTGCATACGGTCTATTTCAATATAATTGATTATAATCTATCATCCAAGCACACAATCAACACAATCAACAATTTTAAATCTAACTATTTAAAATTAAATCAGACAAATCCGATTGAGTGGGAAGATCTCACCTTGACTACGCATGCAACCCATTTCCATCCCTGACTTGTTTTCTTCACAGTTTTAGACCTTGAACACACAATTTTATGATTTTTATTAATATTCGAATTAATCAAGCAATAAATCCCATTTGATAATTTAATCAACCAAATATTTCATGTTAAACTAATTTTATAAAAAATATCTTTAGTGACCAAATAATTTAATCGGTTAGTTAGACAAATAATATTTTCATAATCTATTATTTTAGAATTAATCTAGTAAGTTTAGAATATGTATATGTATATCCTTTATTCCCCTATTTTTATCTTTGAAACTATATATATACACATTTAAAAAAAAATCTTACTGTAAAATTATATATATATATATATAGATATATATAAAAAGTTTTTTTTCGGTTTACTGTATATATAAATATATAGATCCTTACTGTGAAAATCAATTCCTGGGCTAAATATTTTTTTTCCGTGATCTATATAAATATACAAATACATATGCAGGGTTTGAAATAAAATCTAACACGTTACTGCATATATACAAAACCGTAAAATCAATCTTTAATAAATATATTTAAATCGAAAACAAATTATACCTCGATTCCATCTCCACCGAGGTCGAAAATCACACAGAACCCTAGCCGTCTTCGAGCGACACCCCAAACTCACGTCGCCACTGCCATCCACTGCCTTGCGCTCGCGTGCATACCATCGAACTTGTCGACACCCTAGCAGCTCCAATTGCAAGCACTATCACGGCCTCGCACGAGACACCCTCCAATGTCGATCGCCTTCCACCCAGTCGCTGCCATGTATCGCGCTTTTGCCCTAGATGCGACCTTGAGTTCGCGTGCCTCCTCGTCGAGATACCCCATTTCTATCGAACGAAGTCGCCACAGCCTCAATGCCCCTAGATTAATGCTCGCGACCCTCGATTTCCCCCTTAACTGTAACGAAGTGAATCTTGATTTGTTTTTTTTTAATTTTTTTGTTTTTTTTAATATGCCAAGCGATTTGTGTTTGAAGGAGAAGGGAAGAAGGATATCGGCATTTCTTAGATCTAGGTTTTTCCGATTTAGTTGCGGCCATTATTTTGAATTCGACTGCTGATTGTAAAGAGAACTCGGCTACAATGCTCTTAAAAGATGAAAAAGGGATAAATGAGAGACGATTTGATCGGTTGCATGTACGAATGGAGACAGTGATTTGAAGGCAAAAAGTTGTCATGTGAATGAAATAAAACTGAAGGGACTAGGGTATAAATATATATTTTAAATTGAATTCAAACCGTCTCGATTTACATAGCTTAAAATTGCGAACTGCTATCGAGGTGTGCCGCTAGGCATTTATAATATTATACCCCTATTACGAACGCAATGGAAAAGGTTCTGGAGCCAAATTCAATCGTACAGAGAAGATAGCTTTTCGAACCCAGCTTTTATATTGAATTTCGATATAATTTCCAGCGCGTTTTCTTATCGTACGACCATACAACAACTCCGAATGCTACGAAAATTGAAATCGATAATAGTACAATATTACGGATCCAATGGAATTGGTTTCGTTGAATTCCGAGACTGTGCCTCGGAAGGTTATTTTTAATTATCGATTTAAACAAAAAAAATCAAAACTGAATAAATTATTTCCAAATTCAATTCTGAAGCTTCCATTATCCTTAGTATTATCAATATAAATTTTTTAAACCATCAAATTATATTCTAACAAGCTAAAAAATTGAAAATTCAAATTTTTACCCATCATTAATAAATTAAATTCAATAATTTAATTGCCAAATTCATATTTATATTTGAAATTCAAGTTAAACTAACCTCCAAATATTTAAAATCAATTAAATATTCCATTTTCAAATGTTAAAAATTTCCGGGTCGTCACAACATTATTGTGTATCCGCTAACTTTTATTCAAAATGATTTTACAAAATCATATCTTGTTTTCAAAATGTTTTCAAAACCTTCCTTTTAAAAGAATCAAAAACATCTATCCTGATTTTAAATATTTTTTAGCCTCAAAATAATCTTTAATTTCAAAATCAAATTATCCTTGGTTTTAAATTATCTTCAATAATAATATATCTAACTTTTAATATTTATACTTTGATTTAAATATAACATTATAGTAAAATTTTATATATACCAAAATATTATTCCCTATATTTATTTATGTATTTTAACTATAGTTAAGTATATTTATATAAGTTTAAAATAGTTTTAATATAAGATAAAAGTTATTTTCAAAGAAAAACAAAGCACCAAACTTTCCTTCGGGATGTCGATATATCCATGATACCCATGTCGACATTGTGGCAGTTGGTTTCAAAATTTAAATTTCAAAAGAAGTGTTATTCATCATATCCTTTCACGAATGGACATGGCTGTTGTTCTTCTATAAATAGGGGCTGTTTTCAACAAATTTCTATTCATATTTTTCTGTTTTTCACACCTCTTCTTCTTCCACATTTCTTTATACATATTCTTACCATTACTTCGCCGAAATCAACATTGAATCTAACTAGATCATTTCTGGTTTGATTCTCTATCACTATCTCAATAAGATCCTTAGTGCTATTCAGAGTTATATACTTCTTTGTAATCAATTCAGTGAGAAAAGGTATGATTGTACCATTGGAAATCAATCAAGTGAGAAAAGGTGTGATTGTAGCCTTGGAAATCAATCAAGTGAGAAAAGGTGTGATTGTAGCCTTGGAAATCAATCAAGTGAGAAAAGGTGTGGTTGTAGCCTTGGAAATCAATTGGGTGAACTTGTTGCCCATGAAGTCAAGTATCTCTACCCAGAGGTTGTGAATCTGGAGGATGTGCCTCATAGCCTTGAAATCGAGAGTGTAATTGTAAAGATTGCTTTTGAAAGGAAATCTGTACTTGTGTGCGGGACTTGATGTAGGGTAATCCGAACCAGTATAAAATCCGGTGTGTTCTTTCCTTTAGTGCTTTTACTTTATTTCTGCATCTGTTTTTGTTTCTGTGATCATATCTGTGTCTGAATATTGCATACATTTGTGTTCAAATTAACATAATCTCAAAAAGATTTAGTAATTCCTTAAAACACTATTCACCCCCCTCTAGTGTTTATCCTAGACTTAAGATCCGTAATCCGCATTTCTAACATTTGGTATCAGAGCCAGGTTTTCAGAGTTTTCATAATCTAATTTTGAAATTTTCTCAAAATGGCTACTAACACTGGTACTGGTAACACTACCAACACTAGTTCTATCATCCCTGTCACTAGTTCATTTGTAGAAGGTCAGTCTACTGTCAGACCACCACTTTTTAGTGGCAGTAATTATGCGTATTGGGAATGTAGGATGAAAATATATTTACAATCTGTAGGATTAGACACTTGGAATATCACACAGACTGAATATGCTGAACCCACAACTGATTTTGCACAGTGGACCGCTGAGCAAAAGACTGTTGCACAAAATAATTCTAAGGCAATGAATATTATGTTCTGTTCACTTGATCGGAATGAATTTAATAGAGTGTCAGTTTGTAAGTCTGCATATGAAATCTGGAAAACTTTCTAAGTTACTCACGAAGGAACAAGCAAAGTTAAACAGACCAAAATTTCCGTGCTCACAAATTAGTTTCAATTATTTAAAATGAATTCTAATGAGTCTATTTCAGATATGTATAGTAAATTTTAGGATATTGTGCATTCTCTAATATCCTCGGGAAAGGAATTTTTGGAAGAAGATCAAGTTAGAAAAATCTTAAATTCTCTAACTCCAGAATGGAATCAAAAGACACTTGCGATCGAAGAGGCAAATGACATCAGTACCTTAAAGATAGAAGAATTAATTGGAAATCTAATGTCGTTTGAAGTCCAAGTGATTGGGAGAAGAGAAAGCAAAGCATCTGAAAAGAAATCAATGGCATTCAATGCATTAACCGATGGATCAGACTCAAACAACGATAATGATGAAGAGATAGCCTTTATGACCAAGAATTTTCGAAAATTCCTGAAATTTAGAAAGACGAACAATCTCAAGAGAAACAACTACAAGAACTCTGGAAATCAGAATATAGTGCCAAACAATATCAAATGTTTCAACTGTGACGAACCAGGCCATATCAAAGAAACTGTCCGTATCCAGATAGGCAAAATCTTCTTATAAACAATGATTCTGTAAAGAAACAAAAACGTGCATTTACTACTACTCTAGATGACTCAGACTCTTCCTCAAGCGATGATGATCAGAAGATGGATAATTCAAATATGCGTTTCATAGCAGTTCACGACTCCGACGAATTCAGAGAAACAGACTCAGAAAAAGGTACACATTTACAATACAATTGGTTGAAATTGCATGCATAGAATTGGTTGCTTGATTGATTGATTTTGAATTGGTGTGTTGTTTAAATTTTAAATTTTTTATTTTTACTATTATTTTAATTTTTTTTAAATTTTTTTTAACAATATTATTATATTTTATAGAATATACTATACTTTCAGAATTATTCCAGATATATATATATACATTAAAAATAATAAGTATATATATATATATTAGAATACTTAGGAAAAATAAATCATAGAAATTCATGGTCCCCAGCATGATGTCGACATAGGTACAGAATTTGAAATTCAAAATTTGAATTCAAATGGTTGAACTTTCCTCTACCTTTTCACTTCATTCAATTCTCTAAAAAAGCATCTTTTGACCAGAGAACATGTCCTTTGAGAATCTATTTATTCATTATCTTTTATCACATCTTTTCACTCTCATTTTCAAATTCAAACTCTCTCTTGAAAACTTCAAGCTCTCTACTCTCTACTCTAATGGCTTCTTCAAGCAACCCCTCCACCATGAGAATTTTCAGAAAGATAAAAGAGCAACTCTTCAATGATTCGGAGGCCATAAAAGCATACATCAATTATGCTAACTATGGAAAATCCATCCCGGAAAGTTTGCTGTATTTCAAGATTTCTCTTCTTATGAAATTGATTCTCTTTTTGCAAACAATCAAATTCTTAGTCTTATTGATACTTCTCAAAATGATTTCGTTTGTTACCCAAATCTTCTAAAATTTTCTATGCAAATTAAAACTGTGGATTTTATATTGGAAATGATGACGAAATTTGGAGTAGTGTCAAAGGCACTAGAATTGTTTTGAATTATAATCTTTTGGGTACCATTCTCAATTGCAAGAGTACGGGAATGGATCTTTCTAATTTTAATATTGATGAAAATGATCATGAGACGTTTCATTACATTTTTGAAGGAAATGATGATCTTGAATTCAAAAATCGAAACTTTCGACCAAACGCTAGAATTGTCAATCTTCTTTTACAACATACTTTGACCCCAAGATCGGGGAATTTTAAAAATCCTACTTCAAAAGTTTGCAAAGCACTTTTTTTCTATTTTTGAAAATTATGATATTAATTGGACGCAAGTTATTTTGGATGAACTTCGTCCCAAAAATCTTGAACTGGGTGAAAATACTTTGTATCATGGAATCTATCTCACTCGGATTTTTAACTATTTTGGAGTAGATTTCAAAGGAGAAGAATTTGTTTCAAGAAAGGTATTCAATAATTCTAATATTTCTCTTATGAAAATTCCATTTGTTTTTCAACCTTATGAGACTCTTGCCGAAAAGGAAGAGCGTTTGGCTCATGAGGAGATGGAAGAGGAGGAAGAGGAGGAAGAAGAAGGGGATGAAATGGAAATTGAAGAAGAAGAAGAAGAAGAAGGTGAAACATCTTTGGAAAGCATTGATTATCCTCCTAATCCAACCAACAAAACCCTTCTCAAAAGCCAAAAGACCATTGTTGAGAATCAACGGATTCTTAAACGATCCGTTAGTAAGAAGTTGGACAAAATTTCATCCATGATGAACAAGTTTATTTCCAAAGTCAGCTAGAAGCTTGGATTATCTTCATCTTCGTCATCCTCTAACTAGTTCTATCTTTTCATTTCATGTTGTATTAGTTTAGTTTGTTTTAATTTAACAGTTCACGTAGTTCTTTGTGTTTAATCGTTGTATCGTGTTATCATGAAATGAAATTGAATTCCTTTTCTGTTATCTAGCTTATCTTATCTCTAGAATAAATGTTAGTATATTTTATAAATATATATATACACACACACAATTATTCACAAAATCAAAATAAGCCATCACAATTCACTGCACCATGTCGACATCCCCCCTATGACCATGTCGACATGTGCTGGTCAGAAATGACATTTCATTTTGAATTTGAAATTTGAATAACTACCTTATGTCTATTCATTTCAAACGAATTTCTACACCTATAAATAACTATTTCTTCCATAATTCATCACTCAATATTATTTCTTATCTACTTTGTCTCTCATTCTTCTCACAAACTAAAATATGGCCAATCCAATTCATAATTTATCCGAGAATCTTGAAGAGACTCTTAATTCTTTCAAGAATATTCTTTCGTTCATTCTTCGAAACCAACGACACTTAGAGTTGAGTCAAATGCAGATGATCGAGGAGAAAGAAAGGCATTTCGATGCAATACGATGGATGATTTCCTCCCTGCACAAGGATGATAACAAAGCGCATCCTCCAGTCTCTCTCACTAATGATAATGAAAATTGGGATGCCATTAAAGCAGACCCTATATTTGGAGAAGAAGGATGGGTGGAAGTTCCTCGTAATGTTTGATTTGATTGCTTTCTTTGATTTGAATTGTTTGCTTTGATTGATTTAATTTGATTTGATTATATTTGGTTCAGATTGATATTTGGTGTGAAAAACATGTATAAATATGCATTGATATTTATATGATCTTTATTAATTATCATGTCTATTAGTTTAATTGTCTCTTAATCTATCTATTATATACTCCATTGTATAGTTTATTAATGCAGATACCTTAGTCCAAGAATGAGGGAGAGTTATATAGTTTGGGGCTAGTTTTTGTTGATGACAAAGGGGGAAAATATAAATAGGATAGTTAGGCATAGATTAAGGGGGAGTTATTAGTTTTAGGGGGTGTTATTAGGATAGAAGTAATATTTCATAAACAAAGGTTGTCATCATCAAAATGGGGGAGATTGTTAGTCCTTGAGATGATGGTTTTGATGACAACAACCTTAGAATAGGATTATAAAATATAAATACTAACATCATAGTTTAGAAATATATGTATATGCAAGATTTAACCATGCAGGTACCAAGAATGAAGACTGTACAGTATAGAGATTCAAAATATCAAGATTGAAGACTCATGAGTATCAAGAATATCAAGATTATCAAGAGTTCAAGATTTTAAGAATAAGTAATTTAATTAGGAATTTTGTTAAAACTACTAGAAAAGCACTGGCATCTTAAAATCCAATTTATTCATGGAATGGAATCCACTTCGAGCCCGTTAAAGGGATGGAACCCTAAGTAGGATGGAACCTACGAAAAATCTAGTGGAACATTGTTTTGTATCCGCTAACTTTTATTCAAAATGATTTTACGAAATTATATCTTGTTTTCAAAATGTTTTCAAAATCTTCCTTTTAAAAGAATCAAAAACATCTATCCTGATTTTAAATATTTTTAGCCTCAAAATAATCTTTAATTTCAAAATCAAATTATCCTTGGTTTCAAATTATCTTTAATAATAATACATTTGGCTTTTAATATTTATACTTTGATTTAAATATAAAATTATAGTAAAATTTTATATATACCAAAATATTATTCTCTATATTTATTTATGTATTTTAACTATAGTTAAGTATATTTATAAAAAGTTTAAAATAGTTTTAATATAAGATAAAAGTTATTTTCAAAGAAAAACAAAACATCCAAATTTCTTTTGGGATGTTGACATACCCAAGATACCCATGTCCATATAGTGGTAGTTGGTTTAAAAATTTAAATTTCAAAAGAAGTGTCTATTCGTCATATCCTTTCACGAACGGACATGAGTGTTGTTCTTTTATAAATATGGGATGTTTTTAACGAATTTCTATTCATATTTTTTTGTTTTTCACTCCTCTTCTTCTTACACATTTCTTTATACATATTCTTACCATTACTCTGTCGAAATCAACATTGAATCTAACTAGATCATTTCTGGTTTGATTCTCTATCACTGTCTCAACAAGATCCTCAGTGCTATTCAGAGTTATAGACTTCTTTGTAATCAATTTAGTGAGAAAAGGTGTGATTGTACCCTTGGAAATCAATCAAGTGATAAAAGGTGTGATTGTAGCCTTGGAAATCAATCAAGTGAGAAAAGGTGTGATTGTAGCCCTGGAAATCAATTGGGTGAACTTGTTGCCCGTGAAATCAAGTATCTCTACCCAGAGGATTGTGAATTTGGAGGGTGTACCTCGTAGCCTTGAAATCGAGGGTGTAATTGTAAAGATTGCTTTTGAAAGGAAATCTGTAGTTGTGTGTGGGACTGGATGTAGGGTAACTCCGAACCAGTACAAAATCTGGTGTGTTCTTTCCTTTACTGCTTTTACTTTATTTCTGCATCTATTTTTGTTTCTGTGATCATATATGTGTCTGAATATTACATACATTTGTGTTCAAATTAACATAAACTCAAAAAGATTTAGTAATTCCTTAAAACGTTATTCACCCACCCCTCTAGTGTTTATCCTAACCTTAAGATCTGTAATCCGCATTTCTAACAAGCTCCAATTAGAGGAGTCATTAGATTCAGAAGAAATAGAAAATTAGCACCAGGCTACATTAAACCATTTAAAGTGATAGAAAGGATTGAACCATTGGCTTATAGAGTTGAGTTACTATAAAAATTGTCAGGGCTCCATAATGTTTTTTATGTATCCCATTTAAGGAAAAGTGTTTATGACCCATCTTTGATTATGGATCATCTGTTCAAGATGATTTGGAGATAGAGCCGAATCTAACTGTGATTAGGCATCCGGTTCATATTGTTGATCAAGATGAGAAGAGGTTATAGAATAAAGTGGTGAAGCTGGTAAAGGTTCAGTGGAGCGATGATCCCAAAGATTGTACTTGGGAGACAATGGATCATATGCGGGAAGTCTATCCGGAGTTGATGTTAGAATTATCATTGGCCGTTTGTTTGTATAGTGTATGTACTATATTGCTATTAATGCTTAGTGTATGATCTTTGTATAAATTTCATGATATGTGATATATGAATTTTAGGTTTATTTTGTGTTTACCTTGGTTAACAAATTTCGGGAGGAAATTTTTTTTAAGAGGAAGAGAGTGCAACAATCCAGAAGTTTACCACTTTAATATAGGCAATTTAAATGCATTTCAAAAAGTGAATGAATGGATTTTAATTAATAAATAAACCTATTTTAATTAGTTATTAACGATGATAAAATAATTCCAAAATTTTGTTTACCAATATAGATAGTTTATAGAAAAATAGAAAATGTGACTGAAGAACGTTTTTCGAAATTTCGATCATTCCACACCGGAAAGTTGTCGAAAACATTGTGCATGTTTGTGCACCATGAACGCACAATTAAATGAAACAATTAGTGATAATAAATCTCACTTAAAAATATATTATCTTATATATATATATATATTTAATCATGAAATGACAAGTTATGTTTAAAATATAAACGTGGATATATATATATACACTTTTATACATATATATACATACCTCCTTTCCTTAAGTACACACATACGACTTTACTTGCATGATTTATGGAGGTAGAGGAGGGCAATGTGTGCTAGGAAGGTAGAGGGGTATGGTGTAGCATACGTGCATATATATTATTTAATACAAAAGGGTAGTTTAGTATTTTACCCATTTTCCTAGCATATAAATACCCCACCATCTTCACCAAAATTCATTTACATTTCATTCTCCATTTTCTTCATTCCTTTTCTTCTTGCTCTTATCCATTCTAATGGCTTCCTAGAAAAATATTTCAAGAAGAAGCTAGTTCAAAATATACTAAAACCACTTCAAAACAACTCTAAATCACTTCTATCGACTTCTAAGCTTCATATCTACCAAAACAACACCCCATCACCTCATTTCTTTGCCGGCCAAGCCCACCAAACCCCTAGGTCGAGCCATATTGACCCACTTTAGCACCGAAAGTCTAAAAATTCAAAAGCTAGGAAGCACGTTTGGGTCGTGTTCGAATTCTAGTGAAGTTCGACCATGTTTTAGCACGTCTTGGTAACTAAAGTTAACGCTTTTTCAACAATTAGTTAACTTTACTAAATTTTGAAAATTTATGATGTATATTAGTATATGAATATTGTATATGATGAGTGCTTGATTATGTGTTGATTTGGTAATAATTATGTATGCCGAAGTTTGAGTAGGCAAGAAAGTCTATATCTTGCATTTTGGGAAAAAGTTAGGTAGTGATTGTAAAAGAATATATTTTTGCTTATGTTAGTGTTATGTTGTGTGTTGTGGTATAGTCTTTGAAATGAGTTATTTGTTGCATATGGGTTCATGACATGAAGTTAGTGATTAGCTAACTAAAAGCGATGTAGAAATCCACTTTAGTCGAAGGTTTGAATTTGTTTTCAAAAGTGAAACATTTTCAAGTTCTAAACTTTAGTTTTGCTTCCAAAATTTCTTTTTTATGTTTTAGAGGAAATAAGGATACAAAATTGAAGTTTTAAAACTTAGAAATCAAATTTCAAAAGTTAGAATTATGGGTCCAAATGGCGATAGTCGCTATACGCACAGTTCATTAAAAACGAACTAATTTACAGAATTAAGTGTTTACCCTAAGAAACTTTACAGTAAACGTTTTTCTAACTTTAATTAAGTTAATTGAAGGTAATTAGTAATTTTTTAATTAATTATTTATTTAATGATTAATTAATTAATTAAGGTAATTAGCACTAATCACTAGTTAATAAAGGTTGTTTATACTTAGTTGTTAATCAATTAAGTTAATCATGATTAGTAAAGTAATTAATGTTAATTATAAATTAGGAATTTAATTAAGGATTTATTTATTTATTATTATTTTATTATTTTATTAATTTTTAATTAATTATTATTTAAAAAGGGTTTAATACTAATTAATTTCTGATTAAGGATAACCAAGTTTTAATTAGGGTATAATTAAGTTTAACTACTATTTAAGTAAGGCTTAAATTTTATTACTTAACTAATTAATAAGGTTAGGATTTTTAATTATCAATTGATTTTAAATATCAATTTATTCTCTTTTCTAATGTGCTTTCTATTTTCAAATGTTTTAGTCAAGGGATTTCTATGTCGTTTACCCTTAAGTAACCATGAACCAATATCAAACCCAAGTAATGTGGTGGCAATGTATAGGAACTAAGTTATCCTATAGCTAGCACTAAAAACCGATGAGTAGGATGACCGTCTACCTGTGAGATCTAGAGATTATCTCGAGGCGAGGAATAGGATAAGGTCGAAATGTCGGAAACATGATATATATGGGAGATTTAATTTCCATGAATGTATCACAGTTAGTTAAGTATATGGTTATCTATACATTAATCTTGTATAATCATCTTTAAATAGAGGATTTTTCGCTATTAATCACTTGACCTATTTTTACTCAAGGAGTATGGATGTAAGTTTGAATTCATCGGTGAGGACTCGAATACATTTGCATACTTCTAAGAGAACTGGAATTATCGGTCAGTTTGCAGACGCCAGATTGGGAAAGTTTCGGATAATTTGATTATTTCGAACCACTCCAAACTAATAACCTTCATGTTGAATCGTTAGAAGTATGCTATGGAGCTATACTATTATTCCTAAGGGTGATTCCATTATGGAAGATACTAATTTGTGATTGTTTGTTAGATCCTGTAACAACTCGTATGGATGAATGCTAGTATTGCATTGATTTCCTGGAGAGCAATATTAGCATTCCAAGATGATTCGCTGTGAGGAAATGGTAAGAGGGTGGCCTCTTCGAGCTTTTCACCTAGGAAATAAATAAGGTAGGGATATGCGGTAGGGCTAAGTAGGGCGCAACCTAGTAACGTATGATCATCCCAAATCTAAAGCGATATCTACGTATGCTTGGGATCCCATTGTATGGTTGTTGATCGCAACCAAGAGGTAATGATATTAGGTGCTACTCGAGAAGGGGGTAATCCAGAGTTGTAGTGGTGCAACATTTTTGTAGCCTCCCATACTTTTTATCTAGAATTATACGAACTCGGTTGATGGTCCCTTACCCTTTCATAGTTGGAATCCACTATCCACTATGAGCCTTCGGTTCTTGGTTGTAGAGCTTAGTATGCTGGAATTTAATCATTGTAACAATTTCAACTAAGATTCCATATTTTACTTTAAATCTAGACACTCTATCATGTTCTCTGATTAGTGTAATTACTGAAGAGGAAATTAGGAATGCAGTTTTCAGTTTGGATAGTAATAGTTGTGGAGGACCTGATGGCTTTAATGCTTATTTTATTCAACATAGTTGGAGTATTATTGGATCAGATATTGTTATTGCAATCAAATACTTTTTTCTACATAATAAGCTTCCTGCTGGTTTATCTGCTACTGCTATAGCTTTGATTCCTAAAATTGTTAATCCAACATCTGTCACTGATTTTAGGCCTATCTCTTGTTGTAATATCATCTATAAGATCATCTCAAAGATTTTAGCTAACAGACTTCAACTTGTACTGCCATCTATTATAAGCATTAACCAAGCTGCCTACATCAAAGGTAGATCTATTAGTGATAATATTTTACTGACTCAAGAATTGTTATTTGGATATGAAAGAAAAACTATTTCTCCAAGGTGTATGTTAAAATTGGATATTAGGAAGGCTTTTGATTCGGTGCATTGGAATTCTATTTTAGCAGTTATGTCCAAAATGAATTTTCCAAAACCATTTTTAGCTTGGATTTACACTTGTATCTCTTCTCCTATGTATTCTATTTTGAGAGATGGTGGTCTATATGGTTATTTTAAGGGTATACATGGAGTTAGGCAAGGTGATCCTATTTCAGCCTATCTGTTTATTATTGTCATGGAGCTTCTTAATTCTTTGTTCAAGGAACTTGTTATTAATGGAGTTTTACATTTGCATCCGAAATGTAAGCATCCACAAATTACTCATCTCCTTTTTGCTGATGATTTGGTTGTCTTTACAAAGCCCACCAAAGATAACATACAATGCATTCTTTCAACTCTGAAGATTTTTCATTCTATAACAGGACTTCAAATTAATCTGGCTAAATCTAATATTTTAGTTGCTGGTTTAAGTCCATTGGAAATGAAAGACATTATTAATTTTTCTGGTCTTCAGGAACTGCCTAGAAATTCTTTCTATTTGGGTCTGCCTTTGATTACATCTAGACTTTCTAAGCAAGATTGCATGCCACTGTTTGAAAAGATCATTGAAAAGCTACACTTATGGCCAGTTGGTAAACTTTCACAAGCTGGTAGATTAACCATTGTTCAGTCAATAGCTGTAGCCATGACTACATATTGGACAAGGCACTATATTCTTCCAGCTAAGCTTATTAATATGATTACTAGTGCTCTTAATAAATTTTTATGGCATGGTGATCCATTTTCTAAGAAGTTAATTCCAATCTCTTTCAATAAACTTTTTGATTCAAAGAAACATGGTGGTCTTGGAATAACTAATATCTGTCAATGGAACAGAGCTGCAATATCTGTTTATTACAATAAAATTTTTACAACTGACAACAATCTCTGGTCACAATGGGTTAATCATAATCTTATTGGTAGGAAAAACTTTTGGACTATGTCAATTCCTCAAAGTTGTAGTTGGAGTTGGAGATGTATTTTGAAGCTTAGAGAAACTTTTATTCCTTTAATTCAATGTAATCATGATCTGATTAAGGATTTGTCTTTTTGGCACTCTCCCTGGTCTAAACAAGGCTTAATCTTAAGTTCAATTGTTGATTACAATTTGAGAAATATCTCTGGTATAGCTGAACAAGCTAAAGTTGTTGATTTTATTCATGATGGCAGTTTGGTTTTGCCCTATACAAGCTCTTTTCAATTAAGACAATTATGGAACATCATTTCAAGTTATCCTACAATGAGTTCTGATAATGTGCTAGTATGGTCTGGGAAGACTTTTTCAATCAATCTTGTTTACAAATCTCTCTGTGATAATGGTTTTCTTTTTCCATGGTATACAAGAATTTGGAAAATAGGTGGCAGTGCTAAGGAAAATTTGTTATTATGGAAAGTGATGGCTAATGCATTAAATACCAAGGATAAACTCTGTAGGATTGGAATTATCTCAGACAATATGTGTGTTTTTTGTAAGTCTGAAACAGAATGTAACACACATTTATTCTTTGAGTGCTCTTTTGTCTTTCAAATCTGGTATAGATTACTATTATCTTATGGTTTCTATAAACCTTCAGCTGTAAGTTCTATTGAATGGTTCAATATTTTCAAGGCTACTAGATGGAAATCATGTCAGACAAGGCTTCTGCTTAAAATGTTAAAAAGATTGGTTTATGAAGTTTGGCAAGAGAGAAATAATAGAATATTTGGTAGCAGTATCAGGAGCTCCTCACAATTGTTTGATCAGATACACAGGAATATTCTTTGGTTTCTAAGATCTGACTCTTGTTAAGATTAATTCTTGTTTACTGTTTCTTTTTTAAGTTTGGCAACAGAGGTTTCTGGATGCATTGACAATGAGAAGCTTTCACTGGTAATGCTGTTGTTCATATGGGTGTTGCTTGTTATGTCTGTTTGATGAAGCATTTACAGAGTGAAGAATTTTCAGAGTGAAGCATTTACAGTGTGAAGCTTTTACAGGGTGAAACCTTTTATGCTGATGATTATATATGTTTTGGTGGCCTAGATTGTTAGTTTTCTTCTTCCTGATGCCATCTCTGATTTTTTGGTTCAAAGCTGCTGCCATGTTTTCCATTATTTGTTATGTAGTTGTTGTTTGATGTTTGTAATTTGGTCAGGGTTGTAAGTCAATTCTCTAATTGTATTATGGTCATAGTTGTTAATCTGGTCATAGTGTGGTCATGGGTATATCCTGGTTTTGAATTTTATTCTTGGTCATGGGTGTAATTGGGCTTGCTAGTTGGTTACTTTTCTTTGGTTGTAATTTTTCATTAGTTAATAAAGTGAGCTTTTTGCTCTTGCTTTTCAAAAAAAAATAAATCTAGACATTATGATAATATTAGATAATTTTAATATAATTTTTTTTGTTATCATATGGTGAAAACCCATTTGTGTTTATGTGCGGCGTAGTCTTACGAGATACTTTTGTCTAAAGGTTTTTATAAAGTTAAACTTATTTCTTTACTCACACCACACTCATGTCTGGTCCAGAGTTATTTTTCTTTTTCCTAAATTCTTGGGTACTCTATTTTTTAGTAGCTAAGTAGTCAGGTTTAGAGAAGCATTTTGGAACAGGATATAGCAGGAGTCGTCCTTGCATCTAGTAGTTATATTTGTATTTCTGCTAGGTTGTGTAAATTATGTAATACTAATGGGTGATCTTATCTAGCTGTCCTTAGACATGGATTTGGAGTAGTACTCGTTGTAACTTCATGTAAAATTTTGGAGTAACTTCATGTACTATTTAGTGGTATTGTTAATGACTTACATGTTTTAATGAAATATGTCTTTTATTTCTCTTGACTATTATTTTTATACCCCGCGACCTTCCTTTCAGAGACTTAAATGATTGACACAGGTATATCGAGGATGTATTAAGTGTCGTCTTTAGGTATAAGAAAGGCAGATCATCACACTACCCTAAATGAATTAAGGCCGACAAACAAAAGAAATTAATGACAGTACAATAGACTTGGATAACATCCAAAGGCTATAACACAGAAACTGTATAATACGATAAAACAAAATTAATCAAGCCTGAAATGGGCATAACTTACTAAAATATCTAATAAGATTTTTAGTACATAAAAGAGTCTATGTGTTTCTTATCAATGTCAAGAAAAAGAATTATTAGTAACCAAAATTTCCTCATTTGTCAATAAGCCGTGAAGAGTATAGACTCGGCAATATAGCATATTGCTTTAAATCAGGAAAGGATTCCAAGTTCATTATAAAAATATAATTTGATAGTTGTACCGAAAATTATATGATCCATTAGCTAAATGTATGTCATTAAAAGGATGGCCAACATAGTTGGAATATAGTAAGCAACATCAGTGAGAATAACCTCATAAATTTCAATTATTAGAATTAGCATGATAGATTAGCCAGTCAACGTGCTTGAGTTAGTTTGAAGTCTGCTTGCAATATTATTGTCCAACATGACTTTGAGTTATGGTATATCAATGTTTAAATGAAATTTTTAATAATGATTTAGAATAGATGGTTTTCATATAATAACAAAATTTTCATGAAGTTGGTTGGAGCGATAACTGAGTTTGTAAGTATTATGTCAGCATCGTTCAACAGAATTAAGAATTGCCCAAATATTTTGATAGAGAAATCTAATAGTTTGATTTCCAGTCAAAACGGGGAGGAGATGAGTTTTCGATACCAAAATACTTTTAATCTATAAGTAAACCACATATTACTTATTGATAACAATATATCTATGTTAAAATCATGTTTATTTTGGTTGTTTAACCCTCTATATTTGATTTGAAAATAACATCTATTATATTTAGTATAAAAGGATGTTGGGATTATCCCAAATGATACACATAGTTGCCATAGTAAAATGTTTAATATGAAGCATAAGAGATGGATTCATTATGCATTGAGTATGCTATGTTGTCTACTATACAACTTTTGGATTATCTACTTTATACATTGAGAAATATAAAATCTAAATTAAGATTGCTAAATAGTAGCTAAGAGTGTTCTGGAATATTTATGAAGCATTAGAGAATTGTTTATGGAAACAGCATACTTGTGATGAAGGAGTGTTCGTACTTGTAAAAACCCACATTTTTGATGATAGGGTATTTAAATAATTAATTTAAATATTGAAGTGTTAATTATTGAAGGTCCAAAAATCTGGCTTTTGTATGCGGTCGAATTAAGACTCATGACCACTTCCATTGAGTCCACATCGACGTTGCTAATCAAAACGCGTAGAAATATCGCTATATTTGGAATTACATAAATTTTACAATTTACGTATCGTTACATGTATTTTATAAAAATACGAACATAGTCGGGCCTGGTGAGATATTGATTGATGGCTTGTGCTTTTAGGATGAGGACTTCATTATGAGAAGTATGGATGAATAATTTTTGGAATCGGGAATCCCATGGACAAAATGACCTTGAAATGAACGAAATTATCATCCCAGTGGCAAAGTCTCAAATAGGGATGAGATTTATACCATCGAGATCAAAAGAATGAGGTGATGTACGCCGACTAATTTCATAGCGATCCGATGTGATATGTGATCATGCAAGCTCAAAACGTGTGACGATCTGCTTAAGCAGTTAAATAAAATATATAATTATATATGTATAAACTCACCCACACAACTCTTCATATATTTTCTCCTTCTCCTCTTACGAAAAATCTGCTCCTCTACTTTGAGTTAAATCTAAAGCTATGGGCGATGGGAGATGTCACAGTTAGATCCATTGGACTCCCAGTGAGGAGGGTTCTTATCCATGGTGGCAATGGCGGGTAATGGTGATGGTTAGTCATGTTCTATCTACCCTTGTCGTGGGTTGCTTAAAGAGGAGGCAGAGCTAGAGGCTATGGTTGGAGGAACAGAGACCACCATTGTGTAATTGGTTTGAAAGGGAGTAGTTTAACGCTGGTCGAAGGAGCTTGTGTAGGTAAGGGAAAATTTTCATGAGGCCAGCTAGGACAAGCGGAAGTTGCGACGGGTCAATGAGGATCGGTCTTGGCATCATGGGCATGGTTGAGCTCATCGTCGTTCAACGGAGTGAATGGAGAAGGTTTTTCTTGATTTCGTCGAAAGTGGCTCAATTAGGGGATGGATCAACACACGACCTTGGTAGATGTGCGAGCACTGAGCTGCAGGTAGGAGTTTAAATGGGTTTGGCAAAGAATAATTAGGAGGTAATTAATTACTAATTAGTATTAATAAATAAAATGATTATCTAGTTTCGTATTAAATTCATATCTCTTGCATATGAGGTCTAATCAAGACGCGGTGTTTGTCGTTGCACTCATAGTGAGGTTATCTACGTCATGTTAAGGGCTTGAATCGGATTTTGGCATTGGGAATTTTAATTCATGTGAGTGGAATTATAACTCTGTATATATACTGTAGTATAAATTTTATTAAATATAGATATTGGAAAAAATTACCTAGTAGTGGTAGGATTATATATATATAATCATTCCTCTGTTTGATTGGATTGGTTGGATAGATATTCATGATAATTGATTAAGATCCCATATATATATTGTATTCTATTCTTATTATTTAGAGTTACATGGTGTAGATACTAATTTGTAACACTGTTATAAATTATATAAATTCTAATATTGTACTTGTATTGGTAATAGAACTATTATTATATTTTTTATCATAGATATTCGTGATATCCCATAAGGTCCCATGTATATATATATAGCATTCTATTCTTATTGAATAAAGTTAGATAAAGTTAATATTAATTTATAATGTAGTTATAAATTAATTAAACTCTAATTTTTTGTTATATTTGTGATGGGGATATTATTATATATATTATTACTAATTGGATCTGAAAGTAAAGTGAGGCTGATGGGGTCAGTAATGCTCAATAAGGCATTCAAGTAAGCAATCAAGGAAGCGATTGAGATAAGGGACGTAGGGTGTAGACTATTCCTATAAAGAAATAGTAGGAGATCAAGATAGTAATGAAGATAAAATCAAATATGAAATTGGGACAGTGATCAGTTTCAAAATCACCTATGATGAGCATGTACAATTGGGAGAGGCACATGAAGGAAAAGAGTTTGTCCTAGACTTAGGTAGATAGGCAAGTTAATGAGGATTTCTTCCTCGGTTCTAGAGATAGGTCAACGCGATGCTTTGGCTTAACTTTGGAAAGACTTTGGGCTACTCGGGATATGCGAACAATAATGATCGGATATGGTATCGGTGTAGTGGTTTGTTGCATGGTCACATTGGGTAAGCTTGTACAATTGAGCGAAGTTGGTCCGCGTCTCTTGCCCTTGACCTTGGGATACGTATGTATTAAAGAATAGTATTGGTCTTAGATTAGTGATCGTATATGTTGATAGTGCTTTGGTAAAAGAAATTGTTTAGAGCTTTGAATTCGGACTTTGGTGTTTTGGTTTCGGAGAGATTGTTTGGGATCGAAGAGCTTCAGGTTTCATTCGGGCAAAGCTATGAGAAAGTTCTATCTTGATGGGGGCTTCGAAGCTCTAGTGAAGTTGAGTAACGTAGGATAGCTTGAATTTGGATCGTCTATCCATAGACAATCGGATGTTATTGGTTTTTTGGCAAAAGGAATCAATTGTACCATTGAGGCGCATAACCTGTAGATGTGGTTTCGTAGCAGAAGTGGAGAGAGACTGAGACGACAATCTAAAGTGGGTTACACACCATTTCTTAGTGCTATTGGGTGTTGTAATGGGACCTACATGCTAAAATATTTTGAGACATTGGTTTTCAGAGGAGTCCAAAAGATAGTTGTGGCTCTCGATAGGTCTCATTGGTGGCTATTGACAATTCAACATGGGTTGCAGATGTGTTTCCAAAGAAGAGGTGGAGAGAGATTGGGATGTAAGTCTTGAGTAGGTTATACTCAATTCCATAGTACGATTGGAAACTGTGACATGACCTCCAAGCTAACTTCTTTTGATCTATTGGCTTTTAAAGGAGGCCTTCAAGATAGTTGTGACTCCCGATACTAATTGAAATTCCATGTAGTGTTGGTTTTAGATATTCGTATTTTGACATAGGGCACAATGTGACCTACAAGAATACGATAACATAGGATGTGGTTTGGGTCTATGGTAATATTAGGTACTTACTCTATTTATTTTAGGCTTTAGATGGGGATCCTTGGACTACGTTCGATACCCTTAGCAGACTTGACCCATCAGTAATGATGGTTGTCCATCTGTATTCTTTGTTTGCAGTCGATTATTAGAATTTTGTGTGTTATTAGTTAGTTGTTGTTATGAATATAGCATGTTAAACATTTATTATGTTATCTACATTACCCTTTCACTTGTATATTGGATTACCTTTATCATGGTACATAGTACATGTCAGTTACATTATATTAGTTGTGATGACTTGTTAATTACAAGAGAAGGGAAAGCTATGGTATGATTTCCTATCTTTTGGATGGTTTACTTTACTTGTCTATGGACAGTTCAGATTACTCCGGAGCTATATTTGTGGAGAGAACCGACTATGCTTTAATGGTTTCTTATTTTATTTATATGTAACTTTGATATGTAATATTTTGAGATAGTTTCCCTCACACCATGCTTTATGTTTGACCCATATTTTGTCTGTGACTGTTTATGTCATGACCACTATCGGGTACTCAATGATGTAGTTTGGGAGTCAGGTGCTTTGGGGATAGGCTTGGCTTGAAGGATAGTTAAAGCATTTTGGAGGCGTGAAGTTGATATATTGAATTTAGATACTTATTGTTGATGTACTACATGACAGACATACTTCTTTTGTATGAGACTTGTGATATCATATATTTTATTCTTATTTTCTGTATTGATATTTACTTATCAGTTGCTTCTGCTAGTGCAGTCACTTGTAAAGTGTTTACCCTATTCTATTCATGTATATTCGATATATTATATGTTATCCTTCCATTCTGAGATTGCATTTATGTACCTTAGTATGATTTTTAGTTTTAAGTTTTTACCCCAACAGATTTTCTTCTATGGTATTTAAGAGTCGGATGTTGTCATACGTTGTTGATTCAGGGTATTACAAATACTGGGTCATTACAGTACTCCAACTTCATAAATAATATCAAGTATGGTATGCCAATCCTAAATTCATATTCAACCTTATATAAGGAGCTTTGGGTTAGAAATATTTCAAACGAGAGGAGGTTGTTGATTCAAACAAAAGGCTAAGTACATTTCCTAGATTAGCACGACAATATACATATATGCACAACTT
Organism: Allium cepa; assembly: GCA_030765085.1. Classification (NCBI taxonomy): domain Eukaryota; kingdom Viridiplantae; phylum Streptophyta; class Magnoliopsida; order Asparagales; family Amaryllidaceae; genus Allium; species Allium cepa. The sequence continues at coordinate 923,502,935 of CM060935.1, read as the reverse complement.
TATAATAGAGCTAGGGGTGATTCCAAATGTTAAAAATCTCTTGACATTATTTTGTGAAAACAATGCCACGATATAGTTTATGAAAGAACTGAGTGCTCACAAGATGTACAGACACTTACTCTTAAAGTTCCACACGATGAAGGTAGATTATCAACGGAGGAGAAATGTTAGATGACAAAGTAGGTTGTAAAATAATGTAGCACATTTGTTCACTAAATGATGAGCTCGTTCTGTTTTAAGAAAGCATTAAGGGAATGGGATGAAGATTCCATAATTGACCCCATGTACAAGATGAAGATCAAGAGAGTTAGTGGTATGCCCTAGGGGCAATTATGTAATTATTAGCATATATCTAAATCTGCAAACAATCTTGTTCATAATAAAAGCATTTGTGTTTTTTTATATATACTTTGTTATATTGTGATATGTCTTACTAAGTAATCAATGTAAATAATACAAATAAAAAGTTCCCTAGATGAAATGTATTGTTATTCTACCTGCAAATAGTTTAAATCATGAGTAATTAATCATAAATAAATAACGGTTTGTTTTAAATATTCCTTGTCAAAAAATTTGAGAAAGGACATCGATACATCTATTGAGACCAGATTGTATAATGCTCTCTAAATTTTGGACAATGTATTATTATGGCTGTTGGGAGCACTACGGTGTAAAATACTTGTGTTTATTAGATAATTATGGAAAGACTCATTTGAGAGTTTCCTATTGATTGATAATAACATGTCAAATAGGAAATCTTACTGTGATGAAGTTAGAGTTCCACCGACTTAGGAATATTATGAAACGTCAACGTGAATACTCCACTTTGAATATAGTCAAATCATGGCATGACATCCATTGAATAATTGTAGTTGGGTTTGAGCAGAATTATTTGGAGTGAAGAACTATTTAATATTTAGAATTTGTCACCCTAGTTGCATAAGATTAGTACCATGGTCAACTATAGTAAACTTAAAGTAAAAGCTTTAGCCAATGTAGAACGGTTAATAATAAATATTATTATTCAACCAAAGAATTTTCTATGGAATGACAAATTTGACTATGGATTATATTGGAGTTTTAAACAATATCGAGTTCCATACATTCTAAAAAGATATTGTGTTGGTAAAAAGAACATGAGTAAATTATTGTCACCAATGACACCACTTAAAGTAATGTAAAATATGATTTTATCGAAGATATTCATACGCGGTGAGTTTGGCCAAACTGTCACTCCATTAACTAAGATGATGTGCAGACATAAATATTTGAATTATTTAGTATTAATCCTTATTGAAATCACAACTCTAAGGTTTATACCGTATTTGTGAATTCTTAGAAAAAACTACATGATTTAGTTGGTTTGTAAAGTATTATAAATTAATTAATGTTTAGCGTTTAAGAAAAATTAATTATTACAATACAAAAATCCCCTCATACCTAATTTTAACGGCTGACATTTCGCTCGCTTATCTCTCTCCTATGCTCGCTCTTTCCTCCTCATAGTTCTTCCGCTCAACTTCTTTTCCCTTTCCTTCCTCTAGGACTAGCACGAATCCTAGCACTGCACTGAATCGATCTGAAGTGGTGTCGTCGGGATTTAACAGATCAATACATATTTTTAATTCGAAATCCGTTCCGTCCAATCCTATGGTGGCCAACGATCCTGCTTCCAATGCTTTGCTGCTGCGAACATCTAATTCGTTCTTTACTTTGGAAGCCTCATTGCAGTGTTATAATACTTTCGTGTCTCCATTATCTGGTTTTGTCTCTTGAAGTTGTGAAATCCCCGATGTCCCCACTGCTTGCTACTGGTTGTGGGCTATTGCGTGGCAAGATGCTAGTTCATCGTATGCAGCAATTAGTGATGAGTTGGATGTAGTAATTGTCGAGGAGGGGGTAGTGGTTGTCGAGAAGGGGCTGGCAACGGTAAAAAATGTTTTATGCACTCCAGATGTTTATGACAATGTGCAATCTAAAATCTAAGTTGTCTCTAATATTATGAATCATGTCGGTGTTGCGCATCCCTCTGTACAAGTTCCCTTAGTTGCACATCAATCATGGGTGAAGATCAGTGGCGCTAATGATATCATGAACAAGAGTACTACAAGATCTTCCCTTTTTCATTCGTTGCTAAGGAATGTATGTGATAATTCTCGTTGAACTTTTGAAATGTCTAAAGTCAATAGATTGATGGTTCCCATTCTAGAGGTAATTCAAGTAGGTATTGATTTCTGGCAGGAATATTTGGTTGATTTTTTCTTTATTCCAACTCCACTTATCATGTGGTTAAAGATTGATGTCCGTAATTTTGAAAGCTTAGGGGTGGTTTGCAAGTGATCTATGACAACTCAATGTTTTATTTAAAGTTCTCTAAAACCAAGGAGAGGCTTCATGCCCTCAAAGCCGACCCATTTTTCATCGTGGGAAAGCCTTTTATTATTACCACTTAGAGTGCATATATCGATCATGCTAGGGAGCAAGTGTTATATAATCCTGTTGGGCTAATTTATCTCACATTCTTTCGATTTTGCAACCGATGATTGGTTTAGGCTGGCTTGCAAGCCTTGTGGGTAGATGTTAATATAGTAGTTAGGAAAAATCTTGCTTATGCAATTACAGTTATCGAAATTATTCCAAATAGGTCTTTGCCTTCCAACCTTAGAGTATGCCCTACTCCTGGCATGTGGCAATAGTTGATGTCCACTATAGTTGGGAGTCTGATATTAAGAACGGCATGTTGCTACTGTGGCCATATGGCAGATGCCTGTAAGCATGGTTCTTCTAATACTTCTCCTACAATTGTTGATGCGGCACTACCTTTTACTACTGAGGTTCTCTTTTGTAACAACCCAAAATTTAACCCTTAATAACTAATTCGTCAATTAATTAAATAACAAAATAACTTTGTAAAATTATCAGAATTGAGCCATGGGGAGTTGCACTATTGTGTCCGTGGTAATTTTCTGGTCAATTTCCATATATAGAACATCAGAATCCAAGTTAATATGAGCAAAGAACGAAATAATCAAAGAAGCAAAAAAATAAATAAAAATAAAAATAAAAAATGGCCTGGTCGACAGGTTGGGCGACTTAGGCAAGGAGGCAGTTGATCGCCCGATCGACTCGCCTCAGGTAAAGGAACGAACAATCGTTCCTTCGTTCCAATATGTTCCAACAAACACTTTGCACGTCATTTGCATCCTTTATTTCAGTCTGGTCCTTCCAGTTTTGCATCCGATGGCTCCTATTCAGCCTATGACGTGGTTGTATCATATTCAATCTTCAAATCCAATGGTCCGAGGTACACTTCTACACTTATAAATAGACCCCTAGACCTAACATTTTTTCTCATTCCTGGTTTTTTCCAATTGGGTTCACCTTACAAGGAAGGACCATAAAAGGAATAATTCTCCAAGGAGAGAATCTTTTTAATAAAAATATTTTAACAACCCCAAGTGGATTCTTGAAGGCCTAAATAGAAGAGCTAAGGACCAAAAGTAAGTGATTGTGATTATTTTAAGATTCTTTAAGTAATTTAAAATAACAAGGTTTTCAATAGTTGTAGTTTTACTACAATATTTGGAATAGCCTTTTTGTTGTTTATTTATAGTTTTTAGAATTCAGTTTATTTTCTTTCAGCTATTCTTTTCAGAAATTTTAGTTTATTTCTGTTAATTAAAATTCAATACTGTTAAGCATAACTTTTTATTGATTTACAATTTATTTACAGTATTTAAGTTTATTTGTTGTTATTTATTTCTTATTTGCATCTTTTTCAACGTTTTGGATTTTATGCAAGCGTCTATTCTCTTCATCCCCCTTTTCTTTGCGTATGGATTAGAATAAATTAAAAGAGAATATGGATTATATAAGTAAGAATATTGAATGAAGAAAATAAGATGTAAATTGTAAAGACTATAATAGATAATGGAATTGGACTATAATAAATAATGGAATTGGACTGTAATACATAATGGAATTGGAGTTTAATAAATAATGGAATTGGACTAAAATTATGCCCAATTATAGTTAGAACTAGACTAATAAAAAATAATTGGCATAGTTATAACTTAGAATTATAACTAAATAGAGTAAAAGATGAAAGAAGCTTATTTTCACACTTAGACCTTGGCTTAAGTAATAAGCATGATTATAACGTAGGTTGTAATAAGAAAAAGAATAGAACAAGGCTTATCTTAAGACTTAGGATAAATTAATAAGCACAGATAATAGAGAAAAGTGTAAAGGCTTATTTAAATAATTTACCTAAGTTAATAAGAAAAAATGAAAATAAGACCTATACCAAATAGCATTCCCTATTAGATAAAACGGTGGTCACACATTTGCCTAAAGTTAGACGAGGGCACGCTTATGCTAAAAATGGTAGTAATTGGTCAAATAGAAGTCCAAATCACGGGAGATTTGAATAAGGCGCGCAACTAGATATTGTTTGGATGAAGGGTCAGTACCAACAACATTTCCCTTATAGATAGCCACACAGTGATTTAACTTAAGCTTGAAGTGGGATGAGTGGCACGCTTATGCTGGATGTTGAGGTAATAAGAAGACCCAATATGTGGAGTGAAAGGTAGCACGGGCATGGTGGCAGTTATGCATGCGACTTCCATTCGGATGCTCAGTAATAGCTATGAGTTCCAAGCGCTTAGTATGAGTGACATTTGTAGACATCATTAGTTGCTTGTGCATCTTTTGTAGAAACCATTGGCAGCTGTGTAGGAGTTATATAGCAGTTGGTCTGCAGTAAGGTCTATGGAGTAGTAGGTTGATCGAAAAGGGTAGAACTAGAGTCACTTCCAAATTACATGATTAGGAATTCAGCTTAATTAAAGAAGAAATCAAGGAAAAGTGCAAGCAATCATAGTTAACCTATCTTATAAATTGAGCGATATTTAATCGTACTTATTTCCTATTTATCTCTTTCCTATTTCCTTTATTATCCTTAATTATGCTTGAAGAGAGTCTATTACTTTTATCTTGCTTAAAGACTCTAGTAATTACTATCATTCACCGGACTTTTATTCTGACTCAATCCTCTATTTCCCCTTCCCTCCATAGGCAATCAAGGGAGAAGTCGGTAGAATTGCTGTTTCTTGGCGGTTTCTTGGCGGAGCTCTCTACTACGTATCTCTTTTATTTCAGCTATAGTTCTTATTGTGTACTGGCTTATTATGAGGGATATTATGTACTCTGATTTTGAGACTATGAATTTTTATTTCATAAGACATGATGTGTTTTGAGATATGGATGTTGTATTTGGTATTTGACTCATTTATGAAGTAATTATGAAGCTTTTCTTTAATTGAGTTATTATTCTACTTTCTGATGTTTTTACCTATTTTTGTCATGTGAATCTTAGTCTCTATTGGTTTTTAGCCATACCTACAATGCGCCACGCCTTTTAATGTGTTCTTTTGGGATATTAAGGGGTGTGGGCTATTTCACTTGGTATCTGAGCCTAAGGTTACAGGATTCTTAAAATTTTATTTTTCAAAAATAAAGTGTTTTCCAAAATAATTTGTTTTAAAAGTATTTTTCATAAAAGAACTCTTAGAAATAGTTTTTTGAGTATAAAAGAATTTTTATAAAAAAATCCCATCAAAGTCTAGTTCAATCTTTATGCAATTCTTCCGAACCTAAGTTTCCTTTTCTTTGCATAGTATGACCGACTGGTTCCATAGAGCTACGGTACTAGAGGTGCAAGGACAAGCCCCCAATACAACACCAGTAGGTGGAAATCCCTTTAATCCACCTATACCAGCCGATTTTTCTAAGCTATGCAAGAGCATCACTAGCATAGGGGGCGGAACGTTTTCTTGCATGAAGGATTTCAAGGAGACACTAGCTAGGTTGGAAGATATGGAGTGAAAGCTTAGGCTGTTAAGTTTGGACGACTGATAGAGTGGTCAACCTATATCTTGGAAGCTAGAAGAAGAGCTTAAGACGGTTCCTACAAGCTCTAAGAAGTCATGGTGGAAGGGCAAGAAGGATAGGAGGAAAAGGGAAGGCCTTCAGAAGCGAATCAAGAAAAGTAGGAGATGTAACCATTGTAGAATGACTGGTCATTACGCAAGAGGCTACAAGAGAGAAAAGGTGAAGAAGTGTTACAGCTGTGAACAACCCGATAATCTTAGTAAATTTTGTCCTTGGAGGATGGGCTAGGGAGCGAGTGCACCTACAACGCAGATTCAGGCTCTGGATACAACACCTTCCAACAGCGGACCGAATCAAGGTAGGAAAATTTGGTTACTATTTCTAATTTTCCCATTTAGACTCTTTTCAATCCTTGAGCATCACAATCTTTCATCTCTAATTCTTTGGGAGATTGTTTGTGCTTAGACATCTCTTTAGCAGTAGACCTCATTGTTGTTTCAAACCCCATGGAAGGATTGGCACTCTTATCTGTGATTTGTAGTGGTTTGAAAATTTATATCCTAGGCGTAGAATTTGACTATGACGCCTATATTTTTGGATTTTTGGGGTATGGGACGATTTTGGGAATGGATTGGCTATCCACATATGGAGCTATATCAGATTACGAGAGGGGAGTCGTTAGACTAGAGTCATGCATTAGTAGGACTCTCGAGATTCCTTGAGACCTGCAAGGGTCTGTTATGTTGATCTTCCTTCATTCCCTTGATTCATCATCATCGAAGTTAGATTTGGTTCCTGTCGTTAGTGATTTTTCCAAACGTCTTTGAGGAGTTTAGGGGACGGCCCCCCAAGAGAGAGATTGACTTAAGAATTTATTTTGTTAGCCAGTAGCATTAACCGTAGCGCATATGGCGTTTAGGAATTGAGCAAGCAGATCCGTGAGCTTTAGAGAAAGGTTTCATAAGAAGGGACATATCTGAATTAGGGAGCGCTAGTCGTCTTCGCTACCAAAGAAGACGGTTCTCTTCGACTTTGCTTTGACTATAGAGAATTGAATTAGCACACAAAGAAGAATCATTATCCACCCTTTAGGATAGATGATCTTTTCAACTAGTTAGTTGGCTCTTTAGTATTCTCGCAGCTTGATTAACCACTGGATTTCATCAGCTTAGGGTCGTTGATGATAACATTGATAAGACCGCATTTAGGACACTAGACGGATTCTTTGAGTGGTTAGTCATGACTTTTGGGCTAACCAATGTCCCAGCCTATTCTATAGATTTGATGAACCATGTTTCTAGAGATGTCCTAGAATAAAATTAGTGGTGGTATTCGTGGTTGACATTTTGGTTTTTTCCAAGAAGTGTGGAAGAGCATGCTATTCATCTAAAGGAGGTTCTTCGTACGCTTCATTAGCTGAAGACAGAGTTCTTGAAGTATCACTTTTGAAGTGCATTTATTGCGGCATAGAGGATGTCTACACATGGTGAGGATTAAAGAAATGGTTTTGTACATTTAGGATTCAGATTATGGAAATCCATAGAGAGGTAGGCAAAGGTTAGAGATGTATAATAAAATTCAGTAGATAAGCGAGAAGAAAGTCCATGCGTAGGTAATTGTAGAAATTATAATTGTTTCAAATAAGTGGATTTGACGGTGATGCCTTAGAATAAATATGAGTATACAAGAGGAATAGGAGTAAAAGCCTTTAGTTTAGGAAAAGTACTCCAAGGATAGTAAGTAGGAAGACCCACTTTATGCTAAGCCCAATAAAATGAAATTCTCAAAATTTAAAAAGTTGAAATAAAATTGTAATTGTTGGGGCTGAAAATTTTCATTGTTAATATTTTCCTTCAGAAAATAAACATAGGGTTATTGAAGAATGGCATGAAATTTAGGCTTTTATATAATGAAAAATTGGAATTCCTTTTGAAAAATTATGGAATGTGTATATTTATAACTTACTAGTTTCTTTGAAAGTAAATAAAGATTTTAAATATAAAAACCTATAGTGTATCAAGTATCGAAAACGTAGATTACGACTTTTATTGTTGTAATAAATGTTTTCATGAAAAATAAGAGGAGCATAGGCTATAACACTATAGTTGTAGTAATTGACTCTCAAGAGAAATATTTTTACACAGGTATATGAGATTTATTGGTATTTATTTAATTGAATCCATACACTAGTATTTTTTTGGATGTAGTAATAGTGTTTTACGCAACATCATTTTAACCCAAATAAAAATGTATTTTAAAAGATAATTTCTAAATATAGAAAAAAATGGTTTGTAAAGTACACTTATTAATAAGTATAAGGAACTGTTTTGACAGTTATGGAAATATTAAAACAGTTTTGAAGATGAGTTTTTCTAAAAGGAAAATGTGTAAGTTAGATATAAGGAAATATTTATCATGGAAGAATATAATTTATACATATTTTAATCTATTGGAATGAAAAGAGTAAGGGTATGATTTTCTATGAAACCGGAAAAAGTGTTTTGTGCAAGTTATAAGGAATACATGAAAGAGATATACAAGGTATGAAAAGCACATATTTGTATAGCCTATTTCGAAAAATATAAAATAAGTTCCTCGTAATTTCACATAAACATGAAATTCTCTTTTAAAAAGATTCATAGAAGATTTTAGCGTTAATCACTTCTCATAAGAGAAAGTGGTTCTAATACATTAAGATATGAGATTGTTAGGTGTAATAAGAAGCCGTTTTGAAAACACATAAATGATATTTTAAAGATATTTTAAAAGAAAATGGTTTGATGAAAAAGTAAATAAGTTTTTGAAATGAAAAAATTAATAAAAGTAAAATTGTAAATTCAATTTTTTTTATATAGAAAACTGCAAAAGTCTTTAAAAGAAAGAGTGATATAAGTTTTAGACCTAAAAATTTGGAAGTTTTTCCCTCTAGGTTAGGGAAATAATATTAAGTGACCAAGTATTTTTGAAATTAATAGAAACTGAAAGGATAACGCTCCTAAAGACAAAGATTTTGTGATTTGATGTTTTAAAAAATTTAGAAACCTTAGTTTTCAAAACTAGGTGATAAATACCAAACCAAACTCTTTAATGTGGAGTAGATAAGAATCATTTCCCAGGAGTAATGGAAAATGTGTAAGGAGATAGCAATAATTACATTTAGAAGTAATAACGGAAGTTTCCGTAAGATGGATTGGAGACCAGTAAAAACTTAGGAATTTTGATTCATGAAGAACAGTAAAATAAAATTAGTAGGACAGTAAGGCAAGCGTGGTTGAGAATGAATGTAACAACCCGCATATTTATTGATTTTATATTTAAATATTTTATTTAAATATTTTTTCGTTAATCGGATATTGGTCCGAAAAACTACTTTTTGCAAACGGTCAAATTAGGACTCGAGACCACTTCCATTGAGTTTGAAATGCCATTTACAAATTTTTTAAGTATAACCATTGATATGATTGGAGATAGTAGAATTTCATTACTTTTTCACTTGAGACTTTGGGTTGGGCTTTTAGCCTATTAGACCCAACCTTCACCCCTCCTCTTCATAACTTCATTTCTATATTTCTAAGTCTTCAAGCTTCTTCAAAAATGGTGGAGGGAATGGGAAATTAAAATTTCAAAACTCAAATTCAATTGCAATCCATCTTTCTACTCCAAATTCAAGAAGAAGACATTGGATTCAAGCTTCTTGTTCTTAGATAGAAGAGAGATTGATTCTTGCTTGCTTAAAACTTCATTTTTTCATTGAATTTGTGCAAAGGTGAGATTTTTATCTCACAATTCTAGCCTATAACTATATGGGACTGTTGGGAATGATTCCCTATCATTTTTGCATGCATATTAGCATTTGGTTTGGATTGCATTGGCGAAAAACTCCAATTTCTAGCGTTTTGGTGAATTTTCTGCACTTAGGTCGTTCTAGCCATTTTCGTGTGTTCGGAGTTAGGTCGCTCGCGACCTAACCCTTAGGTCGTTCGCGTGTTATCGCGCTAGGTCGCACTGCCTTGAATTTTCACTTCGGAGTTAGGTCGTTTCACATTAGGTCGTATAGGGTTTAGGTCGTAGGTCGTTTCTAGCCTTAAATCCCCTCTACAGCGTTAGGCCGCTCAGCCTTTCCTTGTTAGGTCGTCACCACTTAGGTCGCGACAAATGTTAGTACGTTAGGGCCTTAGCTCGTAGGCCTTAGCTCGCATTTGAGCTTAGGTCGTAGGTCGCTAGCTCGTAGCTCGTATTTGAGCTTAGGTCGTAGGTCGCTTAACCCTTAAGTCGTTCGACCTGATGCCTCTCTTAGGTCGCGCATCCCCTTAGGTCGCTAGGTCTTAGGTCGCGCATCGCCTTAAGTCGCTCGACCTGTTCTCACCTTGTTCGCGCCATCTTTTAGGTCGCGTACCATACTTTAGGCCGTAGTCCCTTAGGTCGCTTGCACCTTAGGTCGGCCTCGTTAGCTCGCAGATCCTCTAGGTCGCGTGGCTTTTAGACCGTTAGGTCGTGAGCGTTAGGTCGTTAGACCTTACCTTCCTTAGGTCGCATGACCTTATAAACCGATAGGTCGCATGACATTATAACCCTATAGGTCGTTGGACCTTTGACTCGTAGGTCGTTGGACATTATCCCGATAGGTCGCTTGACCCCTTAGACCCCTAGGTCGCAACCATTAGGTCGCTCGACCTTATTCCTCTTAGGTCGTTAGACCTCATTTTGTCTTCACTAGGTCGTACCGTTTTGGACGGGGCGCTGCCCCCGGACCCCCGCGACCTGACCGGGCAGGTCGAACCCCGTAAGCGGTGGCGTTGCCCCCACACCCCCACCTTGGGGGGTTGCCACCCCCCCCCGGACCCCCCCTCCGTAGGGGATCTTATCTGAAAAACATTGAGCTGATTTTCTTGGATTTTATTCACATCTCCGTATGCGATTTTTGTGACTGATTGTTTCTACAATTGCTTCTGTGTTTTGTCACTTTATAATATAAAGGTTTCAATACTAGTAGTAAATATCAAAACAAACAATTTTAACTCTATTTTTAATAACAAAGCTCTTTTCTTAAACCGTTTTCCAATCTATTAGTATATACAAACCTTTACCTCACTCGGATGAGAAATCTAATTAAACGACTTAGTAAAACAAGTGGTATGAAACGTTTGCGTTCACTTCGTCGGTTAATTCTTGGACTTGTTCGATTAAACCTCTTGTGACAATTTTATTAGTGAAGATTTACAGTTTGTTCGTAAATATTTAAGTTAAGCAAGTGGTTATAGGACATGAAGCTAAACTTCTATATTTACTAGCTTAGTGTAATTGACACTTCTCGTTGATCATGACGATCATTCTGATGATTTAGACTAGCAACTGTGCGATGTCTCTTGTTGCGAGGTTAGACTAGACACCACTTGTGTGATTCCACTCACACATACCTTTTTGCTTTTTGGTTAGTCTGGACCTTAATCTGTGTGATTCCATTCACACATGTGGGGTAGCTCCCCTTGGTCTTCGGACCGTCATGTGATAGGCCTCTTTCTCTTTTCTATGATTTCTGGACTTCTTGCATTGATTTCTAGAATTTATGTCATTGATTTGTTATGAGTACAAGTTTGGGGTATGATGCCATTTCCGAATCTTTGAGAAGATTCTTGTGATATTGATTATCTCTTATTGATTGATCTTCTGTTGATCATTATTTACATACTTATAGTGGTATGTCATTATGGATATTTATGTTTATGCCATATCTTTTATGTTATATCATGTCATCTGATATTTATAGCTAGACTGACCCGTTTATTATTTTCTTAAATAATACTCGGGTCAGACCGAAATGTTACAAGTGCTTCTGCTTGACTTCTTCCCAGGGATTCATCACTCTGACTTTTGGCTAACTGTTTAGATTAGCAGTTTTTGTTGTATACACTTGAGATATAGACTTATAGTTGTATTCTTTTGTATAGCACGTGTTGCTATTCTTTTGTATTATCGTGGATCTTACAGACCACTACTCTGATGTACACTTTCATGTGTTAGTTTTATATTCATATCTTCTTCCGCCTTTGTGATATGGATACTTGTGACTGATTTGTGTTATGATTATTTCTATGTTTGTTTCCGAAGATTATTTATAGCCACCGTGTGATAAGCAATTACGTGGATGGTCGCTCCTCAACAGCTTTATTCTCCGTGCTAGTTGACAGCACTACTCCGGAGTGTTCTTGGCTAGCGTGGGTATAGAGGTGAGGCGTCACAATGAATATTCTTGATTTTGGAAGAACTTGGGAAAAACATCTTTCTTGAATGGAATTCATATGATAGTAGTTTTCAAGCTAGCATTGGAAGGGCACTTTGAAGCTCTTGTTGGGAAGGCTGTGTAAGACGTCTTTATGTTGGTTGGAGTCTACGGAAAGGTTGCTTCTTGGTTCGACGTGGTCAGAGAGATTTTGAAGAAGACTAATTCGATTAAGAGAAAATTCGTATCTCATATCCATGTCTCTTCGATAATAGGTTTTAGAGTTCCTTTTTCCATTTTTAGTTTTGAATGGGTTCTTTCCTTTATTATCCTTCGGGAGGGTAGAACATAGGATTTAACCCATGGTAGGGTTTGATGAAAACATTTTAATAGAACATGTTATGGATGTTGTATGCTAGTGGTTGCAAGTGTTTGGTAGTGGTTGCTAACGGGTGCATATAGGTACACTAGGTACTATTATTCTTTAGGGATCAGCCTAATTAGGACACTAGAGCATATGCATATGGATGTGTGCGCATTTTTATTTTATTTCATTTCCATGGTTACTATAAATGCATGTTTATTACATGATTGTTGCATTTGGACGATGTTTGTAGCACGCTTATAGAATTATCAGTATCATTAGGAAAATTTTGCATTCATTTGGACACATGGCACGGACTTGATTGCATAAAAGGAGGTCAACTGAATCAGTGGACTGCCTAATCTTTCGCATTAGTTAGGGACATCTACACTACACTAACTGCATAAGTATCATAAATTACATTAGAAAAACTTGAGGACAACGGATGAATGGTTGATGATTGAGTAGCTGGTTGTAGAATTGGATGAAAACAATTAGTACATTCTTTTATCCTTTGAGATTTCAGTGATGAAATTTCTTAAGGAGGGGAGAATGTAACAACTCGAAATTTAATCCGTAATAATTAATTCGTTAAGTAATTAAATAATAAAATAACTTTGTGAAACTATCAAAATTGAGCCATGGGATTGCACCATTGTGTCCGTGGTAATTTTCTAGTCATTTCCAAATATAGAACGTCAGAATCTGAGTTAATATGAGCAAAAAATGAAATAATCAAAGAAGCAGAAAAAAAATGGCCAGGTCAACCGGCCAATCGACTAGGAAAGAGGGCGGTCGACTGCCCGGTTGGCCCGCTTCAGGTAGAGGAACAAAGAATCGTTCCTTCGTTCCAATATGTTCCAACGAACCTTTTGCACGTCATTCGCATCCTTCATTTCAATCTGGCCCTTCCAGTTTTGCATCCGGTGGCTCCTATTCAGCCTATGACATGGTTGGATCCTATTTAGTCTCCAAATCCAACGGTTCGAGATCCACTTCTGCACCTATAAATAGAACCCTAGACCTAACACTTTTTCTCGCTCTAGGTTTTCTCCAATTGGGTTCACCTTTCTGGGAAGGACCCTAAAAGGAATAATTTTACAAGGAGAGAATCTTTTCAATAAAAATATTTTAACAACCCAATGGATTCGTGAAGGCCTAAAGGGAAGAGTTAAGGACCAGAGGCGGGTGACTGTAATAATTTTAAGATTTCTTTAAGTAATTTAAAATAATAGGGTTTCCAATAATTGTATTTTTACTACGATTTTTGGAATAGCCTTTTTAGTAGTTTATTTACAGTTTTTAGAAATATTTTCAGTCTATTTCCTTTCAGCTATTCTTTTCAGAAATTTTAGTTTATTTCTGTTAATTATAAGTTATTACTGTTAAGCATAGCTTTTTATTGATTTGCAGTTTATTTACAATATTTAAGCTTATTTGTTATTATTTATTTCTTATTTACATCATTTTCGATGTTTTGGATTTTATGCAAGCGTCTATTCTCTTCATCCTTCTTTTTTTCGTGTATGGATTAGAATAAATTAAAAGCGAATATGGATTATATAAGTAAGAATATTGAATGAAGAAAATAAGATGCAAATTATAAAGACTGCAATAAATAATGGAATTGGACTATAATAAATAATGGAATTGGACTACAATACAATGGAATTGGACTGTAATAAATAATAGAATTGGACTGAAATTACGCCTAATTATAATTAGAATTGGACTAATTAAAAATAATTTGCATAGTTATAACTTAGAATTATATCTAAATAGAGTAAAAGATGAATGAAGCTTATTTTCACACTTAGACCTTGAGTTAAGTAATAAGCATGATAATAATGTAGGTTATAATAAAAAAAGAACAGAATAAGGCTTATCTTAAGACTTAGGATAAATTAATAACCACAGATAGTAGAGAAAAGTGTAAAGGCTTATTTAAATAATTTACCTAAGTTAATAAGCAAAGATGAAAATAGAACCTGTACCCAATAGCATTCCCTATTAGACAAAACGGAGGTCCCACATTAGCTTGAAGTGAGACGAGGGCATGCTTATGCTAAAAATGGTAGTAATTAGTTAAATATACGTCCAAATCATGGGGGATTTGGATAAGGGGCGCAACTAGATATTGTTTAAATGAAGGGCTAGTACCAACAGTATTTTCCCTATAGATTCTATGGATATACGGTGATCTCACGTTAGCCTGAAGTGGGATGAGAGGCACACTTATGCTGGATGTTGAGATAATAAGACGACCCAATAGGTAGAGCAAAAAGTAGCATAGGAATAGTGGCAGTTATGCATGCGACTTCCATTCGGGTGCTCAGTAATAGCTATGAGTTCCAAGCGCTTAGTATGAGTGTCTTTTGTAGACATCACTGCCTTCTGTGTAAGGAGCTATATATGTCATTCGGATCCATAGTAGTTGCCTGTGCATCTTTCGTAGATACCATTGGCTGCTGTATAAGGAGTTATATAACAGCTAGTATGAATTAATTTCTATGGAGTAGCAGGCCGATCAAAAATGATAGAATTAGGATCACATCCTAACTACAGGATTAGGAATTCAGCCTGATTAAAGCAGAAATCAAGAACAAGTGCAAGCAATTAAATTTAACCTATCTTATAAATTGAGAAATATTTAATCGTACTTATTTCCAATTTATCTCTTTCCTATTTCCTTTATTATCATTATTTATGCTAGAACTATTATAGAGCCTATTACTTTTATCTTGCTTAAAGACACTAGTAATTACTATCATTCACCAGACTTTTAGTCTAACCCACTTCTTTATTTTCCCCTTTCCCCCCATAGGCAATCAAGGGAGAAATCAGTAGAATTGCTGCTGCTTGACAGTTTCTTGGATGAGCTCTCTACTATGCATCTCTTTTATTTCAGCTTTAGTTCTTTTTGTGTATAGGCTTATTATGAGGGATATCATGTACTCTGATTTTGAGACTACGAATTTTTATTTCATAAGACATGATGGTTTTGAGACATGAATGTTGTATTTGGTATTTGACTTATTTATGAAATAATTATGAAGCTTTGCTTTAATTGAGTTATTATTTTAGTTTCTGATGTTTTTACATATACTTGTCTTGTGAATCTTACTCTCTGTTAGTTTTCAGTTAAATCTACAATGCACCATGCTTTTTAATGTGTCCTTTTGGGTATATTAAGGGGTGTGGGGTGTTTCACCTTTACTCGTCCCACGACTAGGAAGTGGGTTCCAAAGCAAAGATCCATTGAGGTGGTTGATCCAGTACTTCTTATGGCCCCGTCCATTATTTGTCCTTCAATGATATGTTCTACGCTACAAGTTAGTGGTGTTGTTGCTCTAACCCTAGTTGATCTGATTGTGGTGTTAACCCTGCTAAAGTATTTCTGAGCATGCTTGGGTCCATGTGCCATCGAAAATGAGATACAAGCCGTCTGGTATAAACTTTTCAAGTACATAGGAGTTGAAGATGAGGAGAGATGCCTGCTCTATCTAGCGGATGATGAAGTGCTTTCTCTATGTGTTCTGGGTGATCTTGGTGATAGTAATAAGTCGTGTTGGTAGATCACATGTGGGATAGGAATTATTTATACAAAACTGGTTCGACGAATTTTTATTCTTCTTTAGTTTCTCATTTTTCGAATACTTACATGTCATTAGCACTGCCTCTTCTGAGGATAGGAGGGGGACTAGTGTGATTTGTATTAGTAGTATAGGTATTTTTCTTTTCTCTTGGGCTTGTGTTTGTTTAGTTGTTTCAATGTATGTGCCGAACACCTATTCCCAAATTCAGTTATAAAAGTGGATAGTCCACTTTAAAGTCGGCTAGCTTTGCTAAAAAAATATGAATTATTATTGTATTTTGACCATATGGAGGAAACAAATGGTCTAAATTTGATTTAAATTTAGTTGCGAATTAAAGGGAATGTTATACAGAGAGGAATGGGAAAGGTTTTTTTCTCTCTATAAAAAATTCTCCTTATTAGTTCATTTTTAAATTTTCCTTCTTTCTCTCCTCACATCGGCTACCATCTCTCCCTTCCTTGGCCGAAATTAATTTATATGCAAATAAACATCAAATAAAATAAAATCAAGGTGGTTTATTCCATCATTAAAGCATTGAGTTATGATTTGTGAAATCCAGGATTCAATATTCAAATCGAGGTGTCACAAAGAGCTAGATCTAATTCGATTCAATTGTTATTTTATGTTACATGTTCATATATGCACATCAATGGCCTTTGTTGCCAAATGTAATATATTTTGTTTCCATTGATTATGATTTTATTTTAAATTGTTATAAATGTTGTTTTATGAATGAAATTCAAAATTATATGTGTGTGTGTGTATATCTGTGTGTTTATGTATGTATGTATGTATACGTGTGCATGCATGGATGTAAGTATGTATTTCTATGTGTGGAATATTTTTTTAATATTTTTGTGTGAATTTATGTTTATCATGTTGATGTTGTTTTACATTAGTGTTTAGTGTTAAATTTTATGTGTATTTATATATATACTTAATCATCCATTTTGGTTATGATTTAAAATGTGCAAATTTGTATATCTAAAATTGTTTATAAATATTAATTTTTTTAATTATTTTAACCACTCATACATTTTAAGATATATAATTTATAATGTAAAATGAGATTTAAAATATAAATTTCGTTTGCCAAATTTTTATTACCTTATACATAAACAATTCTTTAATTTGGCTATGATTTAAATGTGGAATATAAACAAATCAGATATAGTGTAGATGAGATTTAAAGATTATTTGGTTTGACATTTGAAAGGCAATTAATGTGAGTTATCTCTCTTTATGTTTTATTTGCATATTTTACATAAAATTAACTTTTTAATAACATGGAAATGCAAAGACATCTACATACTTACATACATACATACAAACATATATACATACATACATATATATATATATGGTATTATTAATATGTGTGTACAAACCATATACATGTATTATATTATATTCAAACGAATGAATATACTTAGGCATCTGTATTCCTTATATGCATTCAAATATATCATATGTACTACAACTATTCTATATATGTAAATACAATAGATGTAAATCTAATATCAATTCGTGTATATATAGTTATACGGATGCTTATATATTATTCATTTACCTTGTTATGTTGTGAATATATATATATATATATATATATATATATATATATGTGTGTGTGTGTGTGTGTCATATATCAAAAATTAACCTTAAATTAATATAGTTAATACGATTTATTAAATAAAAACAAAAATATTTTATAATAAAATATGATTATTTTTAATAAATAGATTGAACCTAATGATGGTTAGTAGATTACATTGGGAAGAAAAATAGTGGATTGTTATACATTTGTATAAATAAATGAAATAATAATTTGGGAAATCATAAGAGCATATTCCAGCAGTTGCTGGAATATAAAATATCATTTTTCCAAAAAGTTGTGATCATAGAATTGGAATAGTTTTTGTACAAAAAAGAGGGACTGCCTTTTCAAGGAACTACTCAGAAGATGCCACATGTCAATAGCATTAAGCGCACACAAAAGATAGATTTATTCCTTCCATATGAACGATTTTCGACAAAAAATTAAAAATCCACTTCGTATATAATCAAATTGAATTTTATAGGGCATTCCAATAATATATTTTATAGAAAGAATTTCAGGTATGTGTATATAAGGTCGAACGATCTACGGTAGCTCACTCCCAAAAGAAAGGAAACCTAACTGAAAGGATTTGCTTACCTAATAGTCCTGAAGCCTAGGATAGTCATAAGTAACCCGTTAAACCTAGAGCTGAAGGCATAAAAATCAAAGGGTTATATACCGAGGGGACTAATATGTTAAAAGCTTACTTACTTTTCAATGAACTAAACCCACTAGCCTAAACCGGAAGGTCAATATAACATAATACTATGTTTAGTTGTTTATAAGTACAAGCTATCAGATTAGAACTGAATATAGAAGGATAAAATATTCCAGAAGATAATGCTTAAGGGGATGAGATGAACCTAATAGAAGGTGCAATAATATTGTAGTATTATGACATCCCCACCATCCATGAGTGCATTCAAGAATATCTAAAAAAAGGCAACCATAAAGTACACATCAGCAATCCTTAGGTGATACTCAAAGCAAGCTAGATCAATGTCAAATGTTTATGACCTATCGTCTCAGCTTAGATATGCAAGCCACATTATCAATCTACACCCTCTCCAAATTTCAATAAATAAGAACTAATCCTACTACTCAAAGGAGGAGAATTCATATACTAAGTGACAATAATGTTAAATTTTTCCATATTAGATATTTTTTTGTAAAGCTCATTAATGGCTAGCCATGCCAAATCATCATTGTAAAAGCCCTTCAACTTTGGTCTAAAATCTAAAGAAGGAAAGTATAAAATGGACGTAGGGTGCAGACTCGAACCATAATAAATCTATCTGTCTTTACTTACTACTTTTGTCTTTGGCATTATTAACAACTCATACTCCAGGCATTAACTCATAAAACTCAACTCATTGAACTTATCAAAAAGATTGAAGCTAAGCTTCAATTGTCAAATGTTGGTTATCAAGAGAAATCAAACCAACATTTACAAAAGTTCAGGAATTGAAATAGACTGATGTGACATGTTAGTTTCCACATAAACTTACGGAAAGGGAAAACTTGATTTGTTTGAATGGACAAATGTGGATAAGTAACAATTTTGGTTCCTTTCATTTTCCAATATTCACTTATAAATGCAGTTTGACCCAAGTAATAAAAGATAAGTGCGGGATACACCGAAAAGCTGAATGCAATATACATACATACATATATATATTTGAAAATCGATACTCATACTACTAAAATCAATCATATAATTCTATTATATGCGTCATCAAAACCTTACAACCCCCTAACCTAAGTGGTTACCATGTAAGGGAAAGAGTACATGTAATATCAATATATTAACACACATATTTTCAGTTCATTTACAAACACATACACAAAAGAACGACAAAAAAGCCCTACTCAGCCCAATGCAATGGCCCTGTTGATTATAGTTAACCTTCATCACTTAAAAGTAATTCCTTCCGTATTCAGGTCGGGTTCATTCTTACAACCCTACTCTTTTTGCCAATGGCGGTCGAGCAATGTTATCCAACATCATATAGTTCAATACCCCATCGGCTTATAATTTAAAGGTTATGATAGTTTCACTCCAATTTAGTGTCATTTCCTCTTACCAAGTACATCACTTCCTTTTTAATAAATTTTTCCTTTTGATATTTGTTGATTTTCTTTCCCAGAAAGATTCGAGAATTCCACTCGTTCCAGCTGAAATATACTACGGTGGTTAGAGCAATGTAAGAAACATTGCAGATATGGTCTTTGGATTTAAACCTATAAATCAGCACTACTTCTTCATCCTCTAAATTTAGGTTAGGCAAAGGTAATAGTACCAATTTAAGCTTGAATAGAACTTAAATATATTTTCTATAAGAACAATTAAAAAATAGATAATCTATTATTCCATAGTCTTCATTACAAAGCATACATCTTGTATCAATGTTTGTACCTTGTCTATGTTGTCGATCTTTAGTGCTTAAACAATTATTTATAGCCAAATATGTACAAAAGGCATTTCATTACTATTTCTTCCATGCCACACCAAAGTATTCCATTGTTGTAATTTATCTTGTCGTCTCTCCTTATTCTAGGTTTTATGTAGTGTAAATTCACCCCATCACACCACCTGCAATAATCTGCATTTACTGTATTATTTATATGTACTTGATTAATTAAGTATGCAGCCTCTCTAGTTACAAAGTTTAATTAGGATTTGTTCTACCATTCTGCAATTTTTTTGCTACTTTGATATGAGGAGATCCTATGATATGCAGACTATCATATCCTATCATATCCTAGCAGGTCAACTTAACATCTACAATTAATCCATAGATCATTCCACAACGAAGTACATTGTCTATCAGTTATAACTTTATTAAAAAAATTGCACTCCGCTATGTTGTTCTCATGGCATTTTTTTCATGATCAAGACGCGTTGTTGTCAATTTTAATAGTCCAAAAATGTTTACCTTCGCAATATTTCTGGTTTATCCACTCTATTCATAAGTTCTACTTTGTAAGAAAAATCCACATTAACAAGCAGGCTACAATTTTCCATGTATACACAATTTTTTAGGCCAACTCCACCTTCTCTCTTCGGTGTGCATAGTGTACTCCATGCAATCTTGTGTTTCTAATGCAATTGTTTGTTCGGACAGTTGGTAGAGAAGGACCCAATATAGTACAATTAGGGTTATTACTATGTGTAGAAGTTCAGCTGTTCCGTAAAACTTAATAATTGTGAATCCCAAACGTCTAATTCATTTTTTATTTTTTGTATCAAGTTTCCACTTTAGGAGTAGTGTAAGTATGTCGATGATCGAGGTACTCCAAGATAAGTAATAGGTAAGGTACCTTAGAATTTGTTTCACTTCCATCTTTCTTGTAGCATGCTGGCTAAAATAAATTCTGGCCTTCATGGTATTAACATTCAAACCTTATCCATTTTCCAACTTGTCAAATATTGTTAGCATGGTATGAGCAGTAATATCTGTAATTTTCCCAAACATGATTAAACCACTTTTAATCACTGGTTTTGTCAAACTAAATGATTTAAGAAATTTCATTTAATATGCCTCGTTCATTAGATAAGAAAATACTCAATAGCGATAGTAAACAAATAAAGGGAGAGTGGATTACCATGTCAGAGTCCTCTATTGCTAGTGATAAAATCTTTTGGTATTCATAATAGTAGAATAGAGAAGTTAGAAAAGTTTATACGTTCATATATCACATTCATAAAATGTGTACAGAATCCCATCTTTCTCTTTACATTGTATATAAACTATTTGTTTATCTTATCATAAGCCTTTTGTAGGTCTACTTTAATATAGAATTTATCTACCCCAATTTTGTTAAAATCTTGTAACAATTCATGGGTTAATAAAATATTCTCACTAATATATCGACCCCTTATAAATGCAGTCTGATTTTCTAATACTAAATGTGGTTAAAAAATGTTTTAATTTATTGCATAATACCTTACTCAATATCTTGTAATACATACTACAGCACAAAATAGGTCTATATTATGTAATATTTCTTGGCCTTTCAACTTCTGGGATCAGAGATATGAACATACGGTTTATCCCATTGGTAGCTTACCTGCTGTAAACATATTGCGAATAGTACTTAACAAGTTATATTTGATATCTTCCCAATGCACTTTCATAAATTTAGCATTAAGTCTATCAAATCTTGGGCTCTTATCATCATAAACCGAGACAACTGAATTTTTGAACTTATTCTACACTAAGTTGTCTTATTAAGTATTGTCGGCCTGCTTCATTTATTATGGAGATACTATGAAAATTAGGAAATTGCATATTCAAATTATAATTTAATAGATCTATACAGGAAGCTATTGCTTCATTTTCTGTCTCTTCAGGCATATGAAGAAGTTCTCCCTTAGCATCAATTAGAGCTTGGATATTATTTCTATATCTTCGAAATGACGGTTTAGAATAGAAAATTTTAGAATTAATACCACCTTATTATAGTTATTGAACCTTAGCCTTTCGCTTTAAACTCCATAATTTAATTTGCTGTTGAGTTTGATATCTATGTCACGCTTATAACATTTCGTCATATAACTACAGATTAGTCGAATCACTTTCATCCATCTGGGGAAGAGATTCATATCTTTTCCCGCATCTGCCAGATAAGAGTTTTCTATACTTCTTGTTTTATTCTAAGCTTTGAGTAATTTTTTGCATTGTTGCAACTTATATTGAAAAATATAGCTTGGATATCCCTAAGTTGTAGCTGGTAACCCTTGCATAACACATGTGTAATATCCCTCGTATAGATAACATCCGATATCATACCTAAAAGGGTACCCTTTCCGACACACACATATATTTACAAACGTATATAGGCGCGCGCCCACACACATATATATAAGCCCAGCTGAACTAGTGAAATGACACGTTTGTAATTCGCATAAACTTTGCATTCTTGGAATTTGTATCCTCCAAAATTATGTGAAATGATATATTTGCATGTTATCATTTTGTTGCATTTTTTAACTATAAATGAAATTTATTTTTAACAATAAATTACGTCATTGAGTCAATTGCCGCGACAACTGTAAATTACATTACCAATTGTTAATACACCCATACATTACTGCTTGAGCAATTGACGGGACCTACTTGCCAATTGACGATGTAGCAATTTCTGAAATAAGTCAATTGCTGTATTGTTGATTATCAAATTATGTTGGCAACCAATAGTTTAATTGGAAAATTAGCAACTATCATCAACTAATGGGTATAATCTCTCTAGTGCGTTGTACTTAGAAATTGTGATACCTTTACTGATCTCTTAGAGAAATTACCCAAATCTGCAAACATCACTAAAACAAAATAACATTTTTACAACTTTTTTGTAACAACTTTTCTGTTTGCACTGCGAAAAAGTTGTAAATATCCTTTTAAGAACATTTTTAAGCAAAACCTTGTAAAAACATAGTTTTTTTATAGCTTTTTTCACATAAGTTGTAATATTACCATTTAACAACGTTTTTCCCTAAAACGTTGTAAATATTGATTTATAAAAACTTTTTTATTAAGTTTTCTTACTCATAGATTTTAACCAACTAATTTTCCTAAAAAGTAATAATAAATATAATTAATAATTACTAACTAATAATCAATTTCAATAATTAATATTAAAATATAATAATTAGTCTTAAATAGTTAATAATATTATTAATGATTAATAACTAATAATTATTTAATGATTAATAATTAATAATATATACATAATAGTTAATGTTTAACAATTAATATCGAATTACAATAAAGAAGTACTAAGTAATATAATAGTTCATAATTAATAATCACCATTAAATAATTAATAAATAATAATTTAGACTAAAATTTAATGATTAATAAGTAATATTTTGTAATTAAGAAGTAATAATTTTGTAAAATATTTAATATTTAAAAAAATTCAAATTTCAATTTTTCTAGAATAAACGTGAAAATATTCATAGTACTTTAAAACAATTTGAAATCTTCGTAAAATTCAAAAAATAAAGAATTTAATATTTAAAAAGTTAATTTTAATATGATATTAAATTCTTCAGAAAAAACTTTAAAAAAGGTTAAAAATTCAAAACATAAAGTTACATTACAAAACTTGAAGGCTCATTTACAGTAGAAAATGTATTGCATCTTATGCATCATACAAAATATTACTTTCATATGCATCTATGGATTTTATTATTTTTAACTTTATTCTTCGAAGACATACAAGTTTATTTGGCTCGAAACCCAAATTTTTGGCTCCAAACACAAATTTTTATGTTTAATCACCAATCCCTCTCTCTAATATCGACTCTTCATCTCTCCTCCAATTTTCAGGTATAATCATTGCATTTAAACCTAAATTTTCATTGCTATGTTCACCTTCTTCCACTCCCTCCCCTTGGATTTTTACACAAAAATCAGTCATCTCGTTATCTCTCCTTAAACGCCTCTCTCTTTAAGAAAATATCCCATGCCTCACTGTTGGAAAACCTCCACGTCTCGCTACTAGACCGCCTTTGCTTTTGCTTTGCTGTAGACGACATTTCCAACACTGTGAATGCCATGCATGAAATCTGATCCACTGTAAATTTAGGGTTAATGGTTTTTGGGTTTCGTTTGGAAGAGTAGGAAATGCTTAGTTATTTCGAATTGGATGACATGCAAGTCTTGTATATATATAAGAATCTACATAATACTACTAGAATTTATATTTTTCTCTTCTTTTATCATGGGATGAATCATGTATTGGTAGAATTTCAGGTTTATTACAGATTAGCTAAAATACAAAGTCATGTGATGTAGTTGAGATGACTTTGTCTTTGATAACTAAAAAAAATGTGGAATCAAGTGTTTTATTATGTATTTTTTGTTTTTATTCTATACACTTTAACACCGGTAATGACAAATGTGCATTAATAATGTAGAGCCTTGCCGACATGGCTTCCAATGTGAAATTTTAGAACTACAACATATATAGTATTTAGAAAAAATATCATTAGGAAAACACTTATGAATATGAACCATTAGATCAAGGGTTTATTACTATAATTTATGTAATTGTTGGAATTAAACATAGAGATAAATGAATATTTAACAATGATACATTACATATGTTGGGTTCACAAATTATATAATTCAAATTTTGCAAAGTTGAAAGGAATAATGTAACACGCCATAATTTAATGATAATTAATTAATAAATAATTAGAAAAGCCGAAAATGGAATTTTTCAAACTTTGAAATTTGTCTAGGACGAAGCTTGTACCGTTGTGTTTATAGACAGTTCTGATCAATTTTTATATATAAATTTTTTTGATCAGAGTTCAAATGAAAATATTATTAAGGTTTAAAAAAACGATCGAAGATAATTATATAGGTAATTAAGGAAATAAATACAATTAATTAATATTAGTCAACATTAAAAAATACATAACGTTTAAGTGAGTTTAACATTGATCAAATCTATATAAAATGGTTCGAAATAATATTAAAAAAGAAACAAATCGAACATTGACAAAATAATATGACAGGTGACATCGTAGTTCAACTTGTCGACTGTGCTATGGCAGTTGTAAATTGAACCTAGGACGAACGATCCAGATTTAATATAATTTAATCTAACGGCTGGCATTGAGATGGACCCCTATAAATATAGGCCTAACTCATCACTATTCTCCTTATATTTTCTAAAGCAACGGCGAAGCTTTGTCATTTTTCTTTTCTCCATAAATTTTAAAATCAGTATAAACTATAATCTACAAATATCCGTAAGTGGAGAATAATGAAGAATAATAGAGGGGGAGAATAGAATCGAATCGAATCTCCATAGCCATGGTAAATTGTAAATCCGAAATAAAATTAAATTCAAATCTCTTCTAGGATCTAAATATCTAAAGAACGTGTATATGTTTTCGATACATATTTCAGTAGGAAGAAAAGGTGTCAAACAAGAATAACAAGATTTAGATTTGGAGATTTGAAAGCTTAGAGATGAGTGTCCCCTCCATGATACATAATTGACTGCCTCTCATTTTCCTTGATCCCACTTTCCTTTCACCCTCGAATCCTGATCTCTCTACTTAAAAAGTCGAGGGACCACCTCCATCACCCCTTGCAACGACGACAACGGCTCTAAAGACCCCCAATAACCAGAGTACAACTGATGTGCCATCTAGTTAGCTACTAGATCCAGATCTAATAACCCCACCAAACCAAATCACGGCCCCTCCACAAAGTAGCATCTCCTCTTGCCACCCAAATTTGACCCTGTAAGAGATCATGTGGCTTCACAACAATGTAGAAAATGCTAATGTCTATGAGGCAGCAATGACTTTTACATTTCTACAAGGACGACCGATGAAGTTTGTGGACATCGCCACTTATGGTTTGAAGGACTTGTTTACAACTACATGACTACTGCCGATCCTTAGCCATGATATTTTTTTGTGGGAATGCTACCTCGTAATGCATTCATCTATTCGATGTTATATTGAAGTATATATTCGACAAGGATGACAACAACTTCACATCCAAAGTGAAGGGAGTAGAGATTCTGATAACAGACGAGCAATTTGGAGAGATTCTACACACCTCAGTGTTAGGAGATGATTTGAGGGATATCGAGACCATCGATCCAACTATTTTCAGTAGATTTTCCATAGGAGAGTAAGCATCTAGCAGAAAAAACATGCAAGACCAGGCTCGTCCAGTCGCTTGCATCATTTAACACAATGTCGTCCCTAAGATGGGGGACCAGACCTACTCCTTTGTGTAGAAGGCCACCTACACTATCATAGGTGATATTTAGTTGAATAGAATCAATCCTATCATGTGCCATTATGTGGTCCCAAGAGTTGGTATGCGGAGGAGCTTCTTCCATACCATCGTCTTCTCACTTGCATCTTTCGACAATATAAAAGTTAACTTCCGAGGGAGGTGCAGACAAAGGCGCTTGTGCTATTGGATAAGTCCTCCATTGCGAGAATGGGGATTTGAGAGGTTCCTATAGAGTTTGGACCACAATAGGAAGCGGGACATGCGCAGATGGAATGGACTCCATGGCAAATCAGGAAGCTCTAGAGCCACTGCCACATGTCCCTAAGTATGTAGCATTCCGAGATACTCAAATCCAGATCAAGGCTAAGATGTAGGTGATATGAGATGTGAAGTAGCGATAAGGTTCTGAGATTGGATGCATAGCCTCCATGCTTTAATTGTTCAGCAGTCGTGCTAGTGGTTTAGGCTCTTGTGAAAGAGCCGGGCCATCGCGCAGCCCAAAGCAGTAGTATGGTTAGTAGTAGTTGTTTTTTTCTTCTAGCATTTGTTTTTCTTTTCGGTTTTAGTTGTAAGCATTCATTGCTTGTATTTGTATAAAACACATACAATGTTATCAGAAATGTTCCTTTTTAATTGTTTCTGGATTGACCGCTACATTTATTGAGAAATAGAATAAACAAGAAAACCTCATAAAAGACACTTAAACAATGCAAAAGAAAAAAAAGATTGGAAGTTTATAAAATAAATTTGAAAATTTATTTAATTAGCTAATAAAATTAAATTAAAGTCAAGTCCCAAAAAGTAGTAATATTTTGAAAAACTAATTTTAGCGAGTGAAGGACAGGAAAAGGTTATTGCGAAACCATAAGTCACCGTCTTACGCCTTAAAAGCTGAAATTTATAAATGAACTTATGTGTTGATTATTGTTCTAAAATAAGAAAACGTTTTAGAAGTTTGAAAATTTACCTTATAGTAGAATAGGGTTAATTATGGATGTTAACCTATTGACTAAATCCCAACAGCATAGCATGTGGCTAAATTTGTTTTAAAAAGTAAAGCATATAATTTTGAAAACTTTTGTTCAAAATTTTATAATTTTAAAATGAGTTTATATTTTAAAATTTTCGATGGTATTTCTAAAATTTAATTAAAAAATATTTTTTGAATGAAAAAGGGGTATTTTTGAATTTTGAAATGCCATATGTTTAGCATAGGGAAAAATCGACGGGATAGCAAATATGTATTTTACTGTGCAGCAGAATTGACAGTAAGTAAAATATAGTTTGTGACGAGAAAAAAAATTGTTTTAGTTTAGGAATTCTTTTTCCATAGCTTGTCGATAGGTGAACAAAACTTGCCTTAAAAAACTCTGCTTTAAAATTTTACAAATAAATTTACTTATGTGGATTATAATTGGAAAATTTGAAAATGATATGGAGGAAAAGAAGAGATTCCAAAGTACAGTGGAATGGGTACACAAGAGAAGAATGGAAATATGCAATTCTCCATCTAAACTCTTTTTCAAACATAAGAATATAAGTTTAGAAAACTGGATATTTAAATTCTGAATGTTAGAAATTATGTGCTAGGATTTTGGATGGTAGGAATTGGATGCAAAAATAGGTTAAACCATACATCTATTCGTAGAAGTGTGGGAAAAATTATGTGCAAAAAAACAAAAGAATTTTGAGTTTCAAAACCTAAATACATATAGAACTACCATTATATATAGGTTGTTGCACCATATTTTCCAAACTGTTTGAAGAATGCATTCATATAGGAAGCATCGATTTAGTGTTATTCAGCATACATATCATATGTGCGGTGATATAACATGCAGTTGTATATGGTTGGTTGCAAAATTTGTTGCGCACTAATTGGTTGGATAGCTTAGAATGGTTGTACGTTATGTTTTATGATTCAGTCCTTCAATATCAAACGTGAAACCCTTTTAAGGGGGACAACGAAACATTCTGTAAATTTAACAATGATATATTAATAAATAATTAGTAAAGCCGAAACTCGAATTTTAAAAATGTAAGAATTTGGCTGTGAAGCTTGCACCGTTGTGTTTGTAGCAATTTTCTAATCAATTTTCATATGAAGTTTTTTGATCAGAGTTTAAATAGAAAACTTATAATGTTTAAAGATTTTATATCAAAAATAATTATATATGCAATTAAGGAAAGAAATATAATTGATGTTAGTTAAAGTTAATGAATACTTAATGTTTAAGAAAGTTTAGTTTAAATAAAATCCGTATAAAATGGTATGAAGTAATATTAAAAAGGAAACAAACTAAAAATTAACAAAATGACATAACTGATCGATCAATAGACGTGGAGCGGTCGAACGCCACAGCTATGCAGGCGGTAAATTGAACATAGGTCGAAATGCCTGAATTTAATATAATCTAATTTAACGGATGACATTGATTTGAACGTTTATAAATAAAAGCCTAACCCCTCACTATTCTTCTCATATTTTCTGAAGCAACGTTTGAAGCTCTGCCATTTTCTTTTCTCCACAAGTTATAAAATCTATATAAACTATAATCTATAAATATACATAATAGACAATAGCGGTGAATAATAGAGGAGAAAAATAGAATCTAATTGAATCGTCAAAGCTTAGGTAAACTGTAAATCCAAATCTAAATAAATTTCAAATCTCTTTTCGAATCCTAATTTCTAATGAATATGTATATGCTTTTGATACATATTTTGGTAGGAAAAAATGGAGTCAAACAGGATTAAAAAGGTTTAGATCAGGAGATTTGGAAGCTTAGAGGTGTGTTGGAAATTACATATTTTTACATAATATTGGATTTATATCAATGTAAAAACGTAACATCTCTCTACTTGGAGGCTCAAAACTAACCGCTATGGATGCTACAGTAATCCATAGTTAGTAATCATCGAAATACGGCAATATTAGATACATTGATACATAGAAACACAAGAATATGGAAAAAAAATAAACAACGAACAAATTCCACGTTCCATTCAAAATATTCCCAATTGATTACAATTCCAATTCACAGATCATGTTCGGATAACATATAATTATTAAAAAATAACTAAGAGTGACATATGAAGATGCCCCTTGGTTGATCAGAGTATATAAATAGGCAAGAAAACAAATCTGCCTTTTCTAACAAAACACACAGCAGAATTGAAAGAATTTTAATAACAAGCTTGCGTCCTTCCCATCCTCGAAAGCTTTATTCATCTAAAAGAACACCTGGGAACCTTAATTTTCTACCTACTTAATATTAATTCAGTACCCGAGAGTTTTAAGGGGAAAACAACAACTTCGAGTCAGACATAAAGCCTGGAATGAATAATAATTTACCATTTTAAACCAATACATATTAGTGAGAACACGCCGCTTAGCGGAACACGTGTTCCTCTCATTAGTATTCTAAAACATTTACAAAACCATATATTGTGCTCTTGCGTCCACGATGATTAAAAAATAATATTTCAAAACATTATGATGAATTGCAAAACAAGTAAAACAATTCTGGACTACCCATTGCCCTTTATTTTGACTATCTGTCTCAATTATAGTTTCTAGTTTTACTATTAACCTGTTAAATGTTTATGGACTATCTGTCCAATATCATAGTTTTCATAGGATCACTAAGAACCTGTTGATAACTCCAATATCTTATCTCATATCCTAGTTTTCATGGGCTAACTAGGAACCTATTGACTAACTATCAATATCTTGATTTGGATATAGTTTTCCTGAGCTTGCTACAAACCTATTGGCCTCTGCCAATATCAAATCATAGTTTTCATGGGCTGACTATGAACCTACTGGCCCCTGTTAATATCATTAGTTATATATGCTTTCATGAGCTTATTGTAAACTTATTTGCCCCTGTCAATATCTTTTGTTTTAAGGTTTAACATTCCTTAATTTATGTTCACTGCTGAATCAACCTATCTGGTTATTCTGCCCTTCCCCAACATACATTTATGGGTTAATTATAATATGAATAATATTTCCAAAATCTTTATTTATGCCATGGTATTTCCATTTAAAAATGAGAATGGATCATTTGTTTTGAAATCTTAAAACATCACTTTTGAAACCAATGGATGGCTTCCTTCAAAAGCATAGAAAACCTCCTTTCAAAACTCTAAGCATATACCTTTCGAAGCTGTATAAATCAATACATTGGAAACCAAATCATACCTTTCGAATGTATCAAAACCTCGCTTGCTAATATTTAGGAAAATAGCTTTGAAACCAATGAAAGTACCCCTTTCGAAAGTATTGGGTTTATTCTTTAAAATATCTACTGGGTCAAAATGGTTATATATGAAAGTATCTCTTTCAAAACCAATTAAAAAATTGTTTTATGGGAAACTTGATCATGTCGGAACCATCTAGTCGAAAGCAACAGCCATTTAAACTAAAACATTGAAGGATAGTGTCGAACCCCATTTCGACACCATGGCTTTCAAACCCTTAACCCCCTTCAAAAGCATTTAGGAAGTGGCTTAACTTTAATTAAAATAGAAATAATCTTTCAACGACATAGATAGCTTCAATGCAGTCAAAAGGTAAATCTGCGGCTTGTTCTCGACATTGTCGAAACCAGTCCCTTCAAAAGCTCTTATTTAAGAAAAGAATACCCCTTCGAAAGCTATTCATGAAGTGCCTTTCGAAAGCATAGCGTTTGACTATGTTGAAAGCTTTAAGTAAAACAATGCAGGAATTTAACTATAGAAAACAAATTAAAGGTTTCGACTTTATAGGGTATCGACTCCGTCGAAAGCCCTTCAAAAACTAGGCAGGCGCTTATCTTTTTGAAAGTGAAACTTGGTTTCGACCTTGACGAAAGCATAGCTTTCAACACCCTACCTTCTGCTACTTACCAATTCACTTCATACCAATTCAATTGATGCAATATGCCTTGGTTCCAACTATGTGGGTTTCGATGGAGATGGTTTCGACTGAGATGGTGCGGAGGTAAAGGAGTCGAAAGGTGCCTCCGAAATAGGTGGAACCACCTTTTTTTTTCTGAAACGCTGATTTATAGCTAAACATGGCAATTGTTTTATTACTAACCTACCAGTTGTAACTCCTTGAATGGCTACTTCAAAACTTTTCAAATACTTTAAAATTAAAAACTACCGCATTTATTAGATCTAAATCAAAGCACTATAACGTTAAAACCTTCCATATGACAAAACCAATATTTACAGAAAAGTCCCTCTTTTAAAATAGTTTGTTTTCCTAAATAAATCATTTAGGAAAAATCCCCAAAAATCACAGAAAATCTCTTTCATTATATAATTCAACATATTAAATTTCGAACCCAATTTCTTCCTGAAATACTCGAAATAAATTTTTTAAACTTAATTATATCATATTTTCCTCTAGAAATTCATAATAAATTTTCTATAGCTTTGAATATTTTGAAAATCAAAACCATCTCCAAAATCATGTATTATTTATCATAAAAATTTTCCATGGCATTCGAAAATCATAAACCCTTGGTTTTGCCTTAAAACTGAGCAAATTCATATATATGAATTAAAATAATTCGATCATACCATAATTCAAGAATATCATCATCCATATCATTATGAAATACGAATTTAAACATACGTCCGAAAACACATAATCATAGAATAAAATAGAGATGGTATAAAATTATTATTCACTTTAGATTTGATAAGGAATTTGAGATTTGTTGTTGCTTAATCCTCCCTAACCTTGATCTTTAGTTTAAGATTCCAACCTTCCTCCTTTCCTTCTTATTAATGGCCGGCATTTTGTTTTGATTTGAGAAAAATGAACATGAATGGACAATAGTGAGAAATGTATAGCCGTGTAAAATAAAGAGGCTATTTTACTAATATGCCTATGTGTGAACTAATTATCCTTTAAACCAATTAAAGCCCATTTATTTAATTATTAAGCACAATCCTTTTACATAATTTATTCAAATCCTAATCCCCTTATCATCATTATTATATTTAATTTATCTAACTAAATTTCCCTGAATAATATTATCAAAAATTAGGGATATTACAAAATATGTTCCTTGTATGCTTAAATATAATTTTGGAGTTGTAGGCTTAATTATATACTCAAAATGAATTTGAAAACCATGCCTACATATTCTATGAATTGTTAACTTTGACTAAATACAACATATACTTGAATCTGGAAAGTAATGGTGAAAGTAGTCCATAAATTTATAACATGTATAATAATTCCAAATTAATTGGTTGAATGGCACGTGTTAGTAAACATGAATTAGAAGTTATTATAAGTTAGATAGGGGTTTAAGTAGTATTTGAGTTCATTGGAATAAAGTGTGTTGCAACGTAAATTTCTATAAATTATCCAGGTTTATAAATATGAAAAAAGCATTTTGTTTGAAATAATAAGGAATATGCCTAAATAAAGAGATGTATAAATAGGGATGTTTACCATATTTTTCATTGTCTATTTAAGTAAGTATAGAACAGATAATTCCTTGTAATTTCAAGCATAATATAAGTCCTTTTTAGACAATTTATAGAAAATTATAGTGCTAACGTTTCATTTTAGGGAGATATAATTCCAACACATTAAAATGCAGAGATCCCTAAGTATAAACCAAAATTTTATAAGTAGAGATAATAACAATAATTCAATCATAAATCTAATATATACGGTAACATAGAAAATGAATAAATAAGTGATGAAATAAGTGTAAAACAATAAAATGAGTAATTAAGAAAATTATAGTAATCAAAGAAAGAAAGCAATAGTGGAAAAGGGACAGTAGGATATACCTAATAGTATCAAGTGGAAGTCAAACGGAAAAAGGTATTTAATCCATTAAATTAGGTATAAGCGGAAAATGACATCAAATTGGCATTAATGAAATAAGAAGTAAGTTGGGTAAGATAATTAAATAACAATAGTTGAATTAAGGAGGCATAGTAACTAAATAAATTTATATAGCCTCAAGCATGCGTTTGTGATGAGTGTGCATTATTGAATTTGCTTTATGACTTAGATTAATTAAAAATGACTTAGTCATTAGTACAAGTTGGAATTTGAGGTCAGTAGTGCTGCACAACATCAATCTGTCCTTCAAAAAAGGCTACCAGCTATTGTGTATACATTGTATTGATGTGATACATCTCTAACTGTAAGACCCATGGGATTATACATTCACGTTTAGGAGAAGGAAATATACCAAAGTAGTGGTTAGTCTCGGTTGATTGTCAAAGGGCCAGTAGGATGTGCTTCAATGCTTAGTGTAACATCCCGCCTTTTTGTAACTTTAAATCGATGATATACCACACAGGTCAGACTTAAACCATACAGAAGGGTGGATTGTTATGGGGTAAATAAGAAAAAGAAGAGAAAGAATAGAGACAAAAAAGAATCCTGCAGCGGAACGATAAAATATAATAATCAAATAAACAGTTCATGAAGCTGTTTTACAAAACGTTTGATTATACTTATACAATACATATCAGAGTTACACATACCAGAGAATAATCAATAACAATGCAGCGGAACAATGTGATGTAGTGGAATATAATAAAAAATAGTAATACAAATCTTCATCTTCGTCCTCCAAAGATAAAGTCTTCGAATCCTGAAATGCTCAGACCGACCTGAGCGAATTAAAAAGACAAAACACTCGAGTCAGAACTAAAAGATCTTATGTAAGTTAAGTCAACAGTAAATAAATATGAGTGTAAACGACGTCGGAGATGTTTATGAGATATGACATCTCTTATCTAGTGTCTAACGTGAGTGGAGTAACTTAAGAGAAGTTCGAGATTCACATCTCCTAAGGATCCGTTAAACTATTTACTACATAGTAATATTTCGCTATTATAATAATGTTTATAGTAAAATAAACTTACTTTTAAATAGCGTTAAGGGGTTACCCACATAGCCCCTACCACGTAATAGTCTCAGTAGTCCATCCAATATCATGGTCCCTCCTGATCGGGACGCCACCAGAGGATACCACATGGGAAACGGGAGAAAACCAAACTCGTACAAGGCGCGATAGGGTAGGTGACACGGCACATAAGGCAATGCCAGTATAGATATACCAATTACACACACGGGATGGTGGTAACGCGTAGCAGCTACTACCGCCCACCTCGAACCACACCCTCAAATCAAAAATCAAAAGTGGCCACCAAATCAATCTCAAGTCAGAATATAATATCGAAGGAGTGTGTCCGATCAACGGAATGACCTCATTGGCCAAAGATCGCTCCTGTTTTAGCCACCTTATGCCAACTCACGGGAGTTGGGTCCACGGATATACCTCAAAGGAACGTCGCCACCATCCTACTTCATTCTGGAATCTCCACCGCGTACACGGTTGTTAAAGTGGTTTTTGGAGTTGGGAGAGAGTATGACAACTTCCGATCCCGGTCTCTTTAACAACCAAACGTTATTATAACACCGCGGTCATTTCAAAATAATTTATACTTCAAAACCGAAAATATAATATCCATTTCAAAACCATATAAATACGATATCATCTCCGTTTTAAAAACTAAATCAATACGATATCATTTTTATAAAAACCCAAATCAATATAATATCATTTTTATTTCGAATATATCCTTTTCAAAATCATAGCCCTTCAAAATTCTAATATTCCGAAACCAAACGCTTGAAATATAACTTTTCAAAACATAACACTTCGAATTTCATAGCATCTAAACCATAACTTCCAAAACTTAAATGGTTTGGATATTCAACAATATATAAAATAAAATAGTTTGAATTTAAAATTACTTTATAAAGTAAAATAATTTCCTCGACTTCACAATTTTATTCACTTTAAATTAAATCTCAATTCATAACTTTCAACTCACTTTCAGTTTCAATAAACCATTTCAATTTTAATATACTTCAAACTTTGAGTATTAAACAATTTCAAAACTAAGATTGGTAATTACGATTCAACAATTCAATGTTCTATTATTTAGTTTTGAAATATTTGCATAATAAGTCAATTATCATTTAAGTAAAACTCAAATTAAAAATAACCAAATATTCCCTTTAATTTATTTATACTTGAAATATTCATTTGATTCATCTTAAACCAAAGTCTAGTTATAAAAATCATACCTTTAAAATCTCAATTTTATTAAATTTCAAATTAGTTTCATATTTATCTTCCCACCTTATTCTCATTTAAATCATTATAACTCCAGAAATATAATTTACATAAATGTTTAACCATATTATATCTTAATAAAATCAAACTTCATTATTAAACTTCTTTTAACTTTAAACCAATTTTATACATAGCTTAAAACCAAGAATTAAACCATATATATAAAATAAAACTTATAAAATATCCAAACCAATTTCATAAAACCATATATTTCTTTACAAAACCATAGAAATCATTTCAAAATATTTTTATATATAGACCATGGTGTTTGTATATAATTTCTACCATATGGTCAGGCGATACGGATATTTATCATTTCAAACCGCAATCCCGAATGAAATAAAATCTATAACAACTTGCAGTTTATAACAATATAAAATACAATATCCATTCATCCAATATCAATCATAAACCATTTATCACATTCGTCATCCAATTAAATCAATAGCATCAATATAAATCGATAACAAACAACATGTATTTACTGGCAGTTTATATTCAAAATAATTTAATTAACAATTTAACTGGTAGTTTATATACAATAATAAATTAAGTAAAAATTTAATCCAATAAATCCAATTTAACCGAGATGGTGATTAAAACATACCAAACAGTCATAAATAAATTTCTAATCACATCATAAATCAATTTAACACACATAAGAAATTTTAGAAATTGTGAGTGGGTTAAAACACTCACCTTTTGAATTTAAATTGAATTTAAATCCAGTTTAAACCCAAAAGTTGAACAGTCTCAGAATTTGTCCAAAGTAGCGTCAAAATGTCCGGAATTCCAATACGAACATAGCGAAGAAAACTACGCGTGAATTGGACCTTGTATGCCAAAGTTATATCGATTAGAAGGTGAACGATTTTTAAAATACGAAATAAATAAAATAAAAGAAGCAACCTAACAGGACCTTGCCACATCACCTATTATCTTCCACATACCCGGTTTGTTCAAGACTTCGTTCGAACCTTGCAGCTCAACAAATATCAAACATGAAATCACCAGGCCACCGCCATCTCGTGTCACACGCTGCCGTCCACGCGAGGACCTCCACCCCCTAGTCGTGCGATGCCCTCTGAAGCCCAAATCGAGGGACCCAAGACTCATGGACGCCGCCTATAACCAAACCCTACTCGATTTCGCGTCAAATCTGGCCGCTGACACTACCCACGAACTAACTAGATGCAATCCCTTCAACAACCTCTCTGCAACGGTACCCACAAATAGACGATCGGTCGCTGATCATAAACCACCTATGGATGGTCGTGACTGTTTCGAGCAATCTCGGTTAAAACATGATCCGAAACGAAAAAAAATACCACAAGCGAATTACGCTCGTCGAGAGCTTCAAATCCATATATAATTCGATATAGTTTGAAGAGTTTGAAACTTTGATTTGGTTTTGAATTGCAATTGAATCTAGAATTTGATTGTCTGCCATTGAGGAGGAGAGACAGCTGAATTGTATATATAGAACAATGAACATAAGGAATAGGCTAGGGTTTATAGCGATACATACATACATATATATATATATATATATGCAAAGCTGAAATTAGAATGGTTGGACACGATTGATATACGCGTTGAACGATAAATGGCCCGAGAAGCCCGTTCCAACTCTAGAACGAAATTTGGTCAACCCATATATTAAAATAGATTTTTTAAAATATTTAAAAATCAATGTAAAAGTTTCAGGTCCAAATTCCATCGTATGCAGAAGTTATGCTAAAATTAAGTTATTTCAATTTGATTTCAATTGATTTCGATTTAATTGATTTCTAGGCGTTTTGACTCCGTATGATCAAACAACACGTCCGATCGTTACGAAACTTGAAATCCTATAATAATTCACCATTACGGATCTGATGAAACTGGTTTCGTTAAAATCCGAGTCAGTGGCAAAAATGGTTATTTTCTAGTTAATTAAATAAATTAATAATTGATTAATTAAATCAAGTTTTCAATTTCAACTCTATAATTAACAAATTTCATCATTTTTGATTTATTTAGCCATTTATAACAATTTAAAAAAAAATCATGTTGATTCAATGTTATTTATTTCAATAATTACTATCTTTGCTTTCAATTTCAATAATCCAGAAATTACAGATTTTATTTTCAATAATACCGTTCAATTCACTTTTCATTCTATTATTCAATTCATTGTTTTCAAATGAATGCATTTGACATTGGATTCATGATTTATTACCTTAATATTCTCAGATTTCATCTTAATCTCCATTAACGTAATGATTAAATATTTAATTTCATTTATTTGCAATTAATCCAATTATTGAATTTTACATTTCAATTAGATTAATAAATCTTGATTTCCATTATTTAAATCAACCAATTGTCATATTATAAATAGAATTAACATTATTTTCAAATATTATCTTAATTTACATTAACATAATATTTAATGACACTTATTGAAATTTTATTTCCCAATTTACTAAATACCGTCAATTATAACCATACAATTGTTTCAATAAATAGGGATTGCACTAATTTAGTTATTGATTAACTTGCATTAACATTCTTACATTCCATTCCTGTTATTAATTCATTAACGAATTCCAAATTTTTTTATTCCTGATTTAATTACGAAAATCTTATTAAATTGACAAATTTAGTTATCGAAAATTTACGGGTCGTTACACTCTCCCCCACTCAAAACTTTTCGTCCCCGAAAGGAAAAGGAGGAAAAGAAGAAATTAAGTAGTCAATATATTTTGTTCAAAATATTAACTTTATAAACAAATAAATTTACAAAATAATATAATTTAAATAAAATATACCAATTTATAACCATTATATCTTTTTATACTTAATTAAATAAAGTTTGGAAAATATTTTTCAAAATTTTTCTAAGTCCAAAATTTACGGAAAATTTGGGCAGAGTCTCCTTTGTAAAGAGAGGCTCGGGAGAAAATATAATATCAAATATAATAGTATATCACAATATTTTCCAAAATAATATACATCCCATCACGGGAAAAATAATATAATAACGCTATAAAACCGTAATCCGAGAACGTATCTATTTGCCGGGGAATTAACGCTTAAGTATGAAACCAAAAGTAGTAGCAATTGCTTCCATAACCTGTATTTCACTTATATAATCCAAAAGAGTTAATAATTATATAGAATGAAATATTTGAAGTTGTTTCAACCACTCACAAACAAATCAATATAACAACAATCAATTACAACCAACAGCAAACACATCAAATACAAATCGACCATCCAAGCAAGACAAACAATTGGTTTGTTCAGGTTAAGACACTTTAAATCACATAGAATGACAAATAACTATGAAGTATTCCACTTACTCAACAGTCATAGATAACTCAATATATTATTCATACATCCAAGCAAATTTAAAGTATCCTTGCCCAAACAACCATAAACTAAACAAACAATAATTTCAAACAATAGATCAAATTCACTCTTTTTTATTTCATTTCATACATTTGTTGTTTGATTTCCTTTTCATTCATACAATGATTTATCTTTTTAATTTACTTTTAACTTCTTACCATTTTCCATTTATTTTCATTTATTCATATCGTGTAAATTTCTTTTATTGTATTACATTCATTTATTCCCTACTCAATTTCATTTATTTACTTTAATAATAAATAGTTTCAACATTAGCTTAAGTTCAAAATCTTTACTTACATTACTCATTTCCTATTTCATTTAATTAGTAGTATAAAATTTTGACTCATGTTTATAACTATTTCCATGTCAAATTTCTTATTTATAAGGTAAATTTGACTGAACACTTTCATTATTTCAAATTTTTCTTGTAAAATTTCCTATTATGTTTTCTTTAATATTTTAACTTTTAATATTTGGTAAGTTATATATATGCTTTAAGAATGCAATTGAAAGTTATACAAGTGTCTCTTCTTTCCTTTAATTAATTTAACGTTCAATAATCATATCTTTTGTTTTAGGTTATATATTTCAACTTTATTTTAATTTATTTATAACTTAGCATTTAATCTCTTATTTTAATTAAAGATTCCAATCATAAATTAGTTACAACCCATTTCACTATAATAATTGAAACTATTGATTAATAGAAACTTAAGAACTAAATACCGGGTTAAATTTCAAATCATTTTAAAATAATAGATAAATATATACTTACAACTTATGTGTCCATTTATATTTAAAACAATTTAAAATTTATATTTGTTTATCAAAATAAATCTACAGTAAAACTACTGCAGTGGCCTTCCTACTTAGAAACTCGAAAATGAATGTCGATGATGCGTGCACTCATCACCGAAATTATTTTCCAACGACAGAGAGGGGAGTACAGAACTTATTTCTTTTCAAGATTTCTCTCAAATAATTCTTTCAAATCTTGTTGGAATATTTATATCAGAAAATACTTTAAATACTACTAATACTATGTTGTATTCCAAAAAAATTCGAAAGAAAATTACAAAAACCCCGAAACTTAAGTTCTAAATTTCCAATTTATTCTCATTTTATTGGTAAATTTTATTTTACAACTAATATTTATAAAATTTTACTACCTAACAACCAATATATTACAACCAAATATAACCTTTATAAATTTTTATCACTTTATATATAGAAAATATAATAGGCAAAATTGTTTCATTCACCTATATTTAAAACAAATATTGTGTCGGTTTGTCCTATTAAGTATTTAGAAATCCCTGTTGATGTCATAGCATCCTATGCACCAACCAGAATTTATAAATACAAAACGGAACAAATTAACACAATATAAAAACTTTTATAACACTAACAAATACGCTCTCTCATATATATACGCTCGGCGACTAAGCACAAGGTATTACTACCCTATTGATAAAGAGTCAGACCCCACAAAGCTAAGGTTTATCGCTAAACCAAAACTCTGATACCAGATGTAACATCCTGCCTTTTTGTAACTTTAAATCAACGATAAACCACATATGTCAGACATAAACCATACAGTAGGATGGATTGTTATAGGGTAATTAAGAAAAAGCAGAGAAAGAAAAGAGATAAAATAGAATCTTACAGCGGAGCGATAAAATATAATAATCAAATGAACAGTTCATGAAGCTATTTTACAAAAGCATTTGATTATACTTATACAATACATATCAGAGTTACACATACCAGAGAATAATCAATAACTATGCAATGGAACAATGTGATGCAGTGGAATAATAAATAATAATAATACAAATCTTCGTCTTCGTCCTCCAAAGATAAAGTCTTCGAATCCTGAAATGCTCAGATTGAACCGAGCGAATTGAAAAGACAAAACACTCTAGTTAGTACTAGAAGATTTTATGTAAGTTAAGTCAACGGTAAATAAATATGAGTTTCAACGGCATCGGAGATGTTTACGGGATTTGACATCACTTATCCAGTGTCTAACGTGAGTGCAGTAACTTAAGAGATGTTCGGATTCACATCTCCTAAGGATCCGTTAAACTATTTGTTATATATTAATATTTCGCTATTATAATAATGTCTATAGTAAAATAAACTTACTTTTAAATAGCGTTAAGTGGTTACCCATATAGCCCTTACCACATAATAGTCCCAATAGCCCATCCAATATCATGGTCGCCTCCTGATCATGAAGCCACCAAAGGATACCACACGGGCCACGGAAGAAAACCAAACTCGTACAAGGCGCGATAGGGTAGGTGACATGGCACACAAGGCAATGCCAGGTTAGATATACCAATTATGCACATGAGCTGGTGGTAGTAGCCGCTACTACCGTCCACCTTGAGCCACACCCCCAAATCAAAAATCAAAAGTGGCCACCAAATCAATCTCAAGTAAGAATATAATATTGAATGAGTGTGTCCTAACAGAGGAATGACTTCATTGGCTCGAGATCGCTCCTGTTTTAGCCACCTTATGCCAACTTACGGGAGTTGGGTCCACGTATATACCTCAAAGGAACGTCATCACCATCCTACTTCATTCTGGAATCTCCAACGCGTACACGGTTTTTAAAGTGGTTTTCGGAGTTGGCAAAGAGTATGACAACTTCTGATCCCGGTCTCTTTAACAACCAAACGTAATTATAACACCGCAGTCATTTCAAAATAATTTATACTCCAACACCGGAAATATAATATCCGTTTCAAAACCATATAAATACAATATCATTTCCGTTTTAAAAACCAAATCAACACGATATCGTTTTTATAAAAACCCAAATCAATATAATATCATTTTTATTTCGAATATATCCTTTCCAAAATAATAGCCCTTCAAAATTCTAATATTCTGAAACCAAACGCTTGAAATATAACTTTTCAAAACATAACACTTCGAATTTCATAGCTTCTAAACCATAACTTCCAGAACTTAAATGGTTTGGATATTCAACAGTATATAAAATAGAATAGTTTGAATTTAAAAAATTACTTTATAAAGTAAAATAATTTCCTTGACTTCACAATTTTATTCACTTTAAATTAAATCTCAACTCATAACTTTCAACTCACTTTCAGTTTCAATAAACCATTTCATCAATATATTTCAAACTTTGAGTATTAAACAATTTCAAAACTAAGGTTGGTAATTACGATTCAGCAATTCAATGTTCTGTTGTTTAGTTTTGAAATATTTGCATAATAAATCCATTATCATTTAAATAAAAGTCAAATTACAACTAACTAAATATTTCCTTCAATTTATTTATACTTAAAATATTCATTTAATTCATCTTAAACCAAAATCTAGTTATAAAAATCATACCTTTAAAATCTCAATTTTATTAAATTTCAAATCAATTTCATATTTATCTTCCCACCTTATTCTCATTTAAATCATTATAACTCCAGAAATATAATTTAAATAAATACTTAACCATATTATATCTTAATAAAGTCAAGCTTTATTACTAAACATCTTTTATACTTTAAACCAATTTTATACATGGCTTAAAACCAAGAATTTAACTATATATATAAAATAACATTACAAATCAATTTCTCATAAAACAATATATTTCTTTACAAAACCATAGAAATCATTTCAAAATATTTTTATATATAGACCATGGTGTCTGTATATAATTTTCTACCCTATGGTTAAGTGATACAGATATTTATCATTTCAATCCGTAATTTAAAATAAAAATACGGTTATATATCATTTCAAACCGCAATACCGAATGAAATAAAATTTATAACAACTTGCAGTTTATAACAATATAAAATACAATATCCATTCATTCAATATCAATCATCAACCATTTATCACAATCATCGTCCAATTAAATCAATAACATCAATATAAACAGATAACAAACAACAGG
Source organism: Allium cepa (assembly GCA_030765085.1). NCBI lineage: Eukaryota > Viridiplantae > Streptophyta > Magnoliopsida > Asparagales > Amaryllidaceae > Allium > Allium cepa. Next base: position 923,459,971 of record CM060935.1, on the reverse strand, counting down.
TATTTACTGGCGGTTTATATTCAAAATAAATTAGTTAACAATTTAACTGGCAGTTTATATGCAATAATAAATTAAGTAACAATTTAATCCAATAAATCCAATTTAATTGAGATAATGATTAAAACATGACACACAGTCATAAATAAATTTCTAATCATATCATAAATCAATTTAACACACATAAGAAATTTTAGAAGTTGTGAGTGGATTAAAACACTCACCTTTTGAATTTAAATTGAATTTAAATCCATTTTAAACCTAAAAATTGAACAGCCTCAGAATTCGTCCAAACCAGCATCAAAATGTCTGAAATTCCAATACAAACCTAGCGAAGAAAAACGTGCGTGATTTGGACCTTGTATGCAAAAGTTATATCGATTAGAAGGTGAACGATTTTTAAAATACGAAATAAATAAAATAAAATAAAATAAGCAATCCAACAAGACCTTGCCACGTCACCTATTCTCTTCCATGCACCTAATTCGTTCCAAACTTCGTTCGAACCCTACAGCTCAACGAACATTGAACATGAAATCACCGGGCCGCCGCCGCCGCCATCTTGTGCCGCGCGCTGCCGTCCACGCGAGGACATCCCTCCCCCGAGTCGTGGATGCACTCTGAATCCCAAATCGAGGCACCCAAGACCCACAGCCGCCGCCTATAACCAAACCCTACTCGAATTTTGCGTCAAATCTGGCCGTTGACACCACCCACAAACTAGCTAGATGTAATCCCCTCATCAACCTCTCCGCAACGGTACCCACGAATAGATGATTTGTCGCTGATCATAAACCACCTATGGACGGTCGTGACTATTTCGAGCAGTCTCGGTCAAACCATGATCCAAAACAAAAAACAAATAACACCAGCGAATAATGCTCATCGAGAGCTTCAAATCCATATATAATTCGATATAGTTTGAAGAGTTTGAAATTTTGATTTGCTTTTGAATTGCAATTGGATCTAGAATTTGATTGTCTGCCATTGAGGAGGAGAGACAGATGAATTGTACACATAGAACAATGAACATAAGGAATAGGCTAGGATATATAACGATGCAAAGCTAAAATTAGAATGGATGGACACGATTGATATACGCGTTGAACGATAAAATAGCCCGTAAAGCCCGTTCCGACTCCGGAACGAAATTGGGTCAACCCATATATCAAAATAGTTGTTTTAAAATATTTAAAAATCAATGGAATAGGTTTCAAATCCAAATTCCATCGTATGAAGAAGTTATGCTAAAATCAAGTTATTTCAATTTGATTTCAATTGATTTCGATTTAATTGATTTCTAGGCGTTTCGACTCCGTATGATCAAACGGCACGTCCGATCGTTACAAAACATGAAATCCTATAATAATTCACCGTTACGGATCCGATGAAACTAGTTTCATCGAAATCCAAGTCGGTGGCCAAAATGGCTATAAAATAGTTAATTAAATAAATTAATAATTGATTAATTAAATCAAGTGTTCAATTTCAACTCTATAATTAACTAATTTCATCATTTTTGATTTATTTAGCCATTTATAACAATTTAAAACAAATTTTCATGTTGATTCAGTGTTAATTATTTCAATAATTACTATCTTTGCTTTTAATTTCAATAATCCACAAATTACAAATTTTATTTTCAATAATACCGTTTAATTCACTTTTCATTCTATTATTCAATTCATTGTTTTCAAATGGATGCATTTAACATTGGATTCATGATTTATTACCTTAATATTCTTAGATTTCATCTTAATCTCCATTAGCGTAATGATTAAATATTTAATTTCATTTATTTGCAACTAATCCAATTATTGAATTTTACATTTCAATTAAATTAATAAATCTTGATTTTCATTCTTTAAATCAACCAATTGTCATATTATAAGTAGAATTAACATTATTTTCAAATATTATCTTAATTTACATTAACATAATATTAAATTACACTTATTGAAATTTATTTCCCAATTTACTAAATACCGTCAATTCTAACCTTACAATTGTTTCAATAAATAGGGATTGCACTAATTTAGTTATTGATTAACTTGCATTAGCATTCTTACATTCCATTCCTGTTATTAATTCATTAACGAATTCCAATTTTTTGTTTATTCCAGATTTAATTACAAAAATCTTATTAAATTAACAAATTTAGTTATCGAAAATTTACGGGTCGTTACACTTAAGAGGCATGTGTTAAGTAATCAAGTGGGCATTTCCTTGCTTATGTTAGATAATCTAAATGGGGCGGTGAGCGTAGGCTTGGCACTGTTAGTAAGTTTGATACCATATATATAAGGAGTTGGGAGTACACATAGGTTGAGAGTGTCCTGGTGTGGTCTGTAGAACGATGAGTGTTATTCCTAAAAAGACTATACCTGCTATTTGTGTAGATCACATTTGGAATATGCACCAACTCACGGTTGTTTGTTGTTAGGAGGCAGAGCCAGATAACCCTTAGTTGAAGTCTTTCAATTGAATAGGATGGTCTATGAAGATGGGTCCTTAATAGTTCATGGAAGTGAGTCCATGATTAGTTAGAGGAACGACATCCTTGATATGAAGCGGGTGGAATACAGCTAATAGTTTTAATGTCATTATTTGGAGCTAACGGGAAGATCTTCTATATGCAAATAATTTGGTCTAGACATAGATGGTGGATACCTAGTGCAGGTGTAGAGTTACAGATACTAGCAGGGAAAGTATCCTGGTCCAAAGGGTGACTATTGCTCTTACACACACATACATACACACACACATGTATATATTGATGTATGTAGTTATTGTATACCTCAAGTGGGTAGGGCATATCATACGCGTAGATGAATTCAAGATGACTAAGTTAGAATAGTAGACATAACATTTAATGGGAAAAAAATCGGCATAAACTAGAGATATGTATAAAATATGCAATTTACTAGTCACCAGAATATTGTACAGACTCCTCCCCATTACAACCCATATGATATACTTAAAGGAATAGGTACTGATACAAGGCGGCAACAGTGGAAGGACATGCATGCTTGACACAGACAAAGGCACTGATATCAGAAGTATTAGCCTTAGTCAGTAATTATATGTTTATCATACCTTACAATTATGCTATGAGTTTGTATCGATGGTGCTCTGTATGCTTTTGTTATTTACAAAAGATACCAACATCAACAATATGTACTTTGGTTCACTTGGGTTTTCGATTTAGCGAAAAATTCAGGCCCACTGAGATGGATGTTGCATTTGGTATTAGAGTAGAGGTTAGTCGATCTTAAAAATTAGAATACCATTAGTGAACGTATTTGTATTCTTACTATAATACATATATATACATTACGCCAAACTCTATAAATTCTGACTATAGAAGTAATTGCAACTATAATCTTGAAAGATGGACAATGAGATTATAAGTCAGAACAATAGATGAAGTTGAAGATATACATGTATCATGATTCCCCACGGGAAGTAGGTCATAATGAAAGGCATTAACTTAAGAAGAGCATGAATGCGACATATGTAAGAATCTCTGAAGCTGGGTAGTACTTGATTCCCTTATAGAGCATAGGTTGTCATATGGATGTAAATCTCTATAGGATTGCCTATTTCTGATGTACATTATTTCCAGATAAATAGGAAACTAAGAACTTGTATGTTGCAGATAGCCCGAAGTAAGAATTAAACAATTTTTCGGAAGAAGGTGTATAGTAATCACTCCAAGATGTTAACCAGATTTTTAATAAACTTGGAGAAGATAAGTCAAGCAATAAGTAGAAAAGAAGAAAGGTCCAAAAGAAAGGACAATTAAAATTCACTTTGAGTCTGACCCCATATGAAAGAATTTAATAAAGTATATAAAATAAAAATAATAGGTTTGAAACGATTTTCAAAGGATTTATTTAAAAGTAGAAAACCCTACTTTTGAAAAGTAGTTCCGTATAACAAAATATCCTTTTATATTTAAAAAAATTATAGTAGAAACTAAAAGTTTATGTAAACCAAAATTCCAGTTAAAATTTTGTTTTAATAAAGAGATATTTCTTTTGAAGAAAATGTAGAGCATATATATAGCTCGTTGATTTTTCTAGGATTAAAAATCTTAAGTTGTGAAATTATTTGTAGGAGTGGACAATAGGAAGCGGTACTGGTTTATAAATGGGATACAAAATGGGAAGGAAGGTAGGAATCCAAAATAAAGCGTTAGGCGGGCGCACTATTATAAGTAGATAGGAATTTTTCAGAATATTGGAAACAAAGATGAAGAACGCGGAAGTGGAATAAAATAACGTTAGTTTAATGAATAGTTTATATTCGACCCGGCCCTGATAGGGCTTGGGCTCATATTGGGCCAAAAAGACCTAGAGTTGTCAATGGTTGGGGCATCATAGGTCGAATGGTAGTGGTAGGCGCCTAAGATTGATCGGTTATTGGGTTTCGTATGTGACCCGATTCTTAAACATGACATAAAGTTGTGATCAGTCGAGCCTCCCCATCATTTTCTTCGATCCCTCTTTCCTATCACCCTGACTCATCCTCTCTCTTCCTTCAAAATTGAGCGACCACCACAATACACCCACAACTATGGCAACTGCTCCAAAGAATCCTCAGCAACCCAAAGGTGACCGACGCTCCACTCAATTTAGCCCATAGGTTCAGATCTATTAACCACCACCAAACAAAATCATAACCCTTTCACGAATTAGCTTATCCTCTCACAAACCTAACTTAACCCTACAAGAGATCGTGTGGATTCAAAATGACGAAGAAAGGGTTAATGTCTATGAGGCAGTGTCGAGATTTGCATTTTATAAGGACGATTGGTGAAGTTTGGGGACTTCGCTGCTTGTGGTTTAAAGGGCTTGTTTGCAGCTATAGGATTACTGTCGATCCTTAGCTATGATATGTTTGAGCGGGAATGCTACCCGTAGTGCATGCGTCTATTCCACATTAACTTGGAGTATTATTCGATGCAACAGCTTCACATCCGTAATGAAGGGAGTGGGATTTGCATGATAGTAAGCAGTTTGGAATGATTTTGCACATCTCATCATTAGGTTGGATCGGGAGGATATTGTGACCCCTGATCTAGCTATTCTTCAACAAATCTTCTATAGACAAGTAGTCGTCTGGCAGAAAGACAACATGTGGGACCAAGCCCGTTTGGTAGCCAGCATCATTCATTATTTAAACAATCTAAATGGGAAAGCAAGGGTAGGATCGACGCTTTGTCTACAAGGTTGGTATCATATATGTGAGGAGTAGAGCTATACACATAGGTCAAGAGCGTCATTAATCCAGGGATGATTAGTAGAAAGATGAGACTTACGCCTAAACGGACTATACCTCCTACTAGTGTAGATAATGTTTAGGACATGCACCAACTCACAATTATTTGTTAGTTTATTTGTTGTTTGGGGGAAAGGCTAGATTATCCTTAGTTGAGGTTCAAGTGAATATGATAGTCTGAGGAGCTGAATCCTTAATAGTCCGTGGAGCTGAATCCATGTTAGGCCAAAGAACAGACTCTTCATTATGAAGCGAGTAGAATACAACTAATAGTTGTAATCCACTACAAGGAACTAAGGGAAAGGTCCTCGGTGTACGTAGACAATTCGGTCTAGAGAAAGATGGTGGATAACTGACGTAGGTGTAGAGTTACGGATACTAGTGGAGGAAGTATCCTAGTCTAAAAGGGTACGATGGTACTTATATATATATACATGTATGTACGTATGAAGTCAAGACAACTAAGCTAAAATAGTAGACAACATGCAATGGAAGACAATCGACATAAACTAATGTTATGTATAAAGTATGTAATTTACCAGTAACTAGAACATTTTTCTGACCCCCTCCTCCTTATAACCCACATGATAGATTTAGAGGACATGTACTAGTACAAGGGAGGAACGGTGGAAGGACATGCTTGCTCGACACTAACAAGGGCACTAGATATCATAAGTATTAGCCTTGGTCAATAATTATATCTTCATTATACTTTACTATCCCCCATGTGCTTATATTGATAGTGCTCTAATATGCTTTTTTATTTACAGGATACCAACACCAAAGATTCGTACTTTGGTTGACTTGGGTTTTCGATTTAGCAAAAATTAGGACCCACTAAGGTGTGGTTATTACAAATAAGTTTGAAGGAAATGAATCATTTCGAAGTGGACTTCTTGTTTTTTGTTGGCTTTGAGCTCAATTAACTCTAGTCATCTTCAACTCATATTGTTTCTTTCTATAGAGGAAAATTTACATGTAACGCCAATGATGCTTCAAATAAGAAGCTACTTGGTGAAGCTGCATTATAATATGAATTCAATTATTGAAGAAGAAATTGTGTTTGATTCTATGAAAGAAGGTGGGATATGCAATAATATTTATCACATGTCATGCAATGTTAAGTGGGTACTGTAAGTCATAAAATATGTTTGATTTTATATTTCATTGTTATTATGTAAAACCAAAAATTTCTTCAATCTTTTGTAATATGTGTAACACGATCTTGGTAAATGATGTTATTGTTTAAATTGATGAACTCAATGCATTTAAATTGATGAATTTTATGCATTTGAATATCAAAAATCATTATTTTATAATAATAGTATTTAAGATAAAGCTTCTGGTTGAAAACAATTGAAATGTTTATTTTTTTAAAGTATTGTACATTTCACAACATCTAATATAGTTGCAGTTGATTCTATTACAACATCCAAAAATAGTTTGGTTGACTCTATTTGTGATATCTAGGAATTTCAAGCAATTAAAATGTGATAATCTCTTTTATAAATTATTTAAAATTGGTAAAAAAATTATTTTCAAACCATAAAAATAATGAGTTGTTTATATATAATATATAAGTAGATTTTAAATGAAATTATTATTTTCAAATTAAATATGTGTTTATGTAGATATATATATATATATATATATATATATATATATATATATATATGAGTCGATTTTAAATTGGATTTTAAAATTGAATTTGAATTTGAATTTGAAATTCAAAGGGTAGTTCTCTTAAGATATTTTGGATTTAAAAATATATATATGTTTTTATTGAGAATATAATTAGTTTTATATCATTTTCTTTTAAAGGATTTCATTAATATAATTAGGAAATGTATTTATTAAATAGTAAATTAAAAACAAAAGTTTCGTAAACCACTTACAAAATTAATAAACTCATGCATAATTATAGGTGTTAACAAAAGAAATCATCTTAATAACATGTGTAAGAAAATTAGCTAATGTAAATGACAAATGTTAAGAAACTTAACAAGTGTCACTTTTTATTTTTATTTTATTTTGTTTTTAATAAATCCTAATTAACTCTATATAAACACCTATCTCTTTTTTTTCATTTCTATTTCCAATCTTCATTCAAAATAAAGAAATCAAGCGTCTACAATCTACAAACCAGGAAAGAAAACAAACCCTGTAAAACATTTTACAAACCAGAAAACAAAGCCTGTAATCAGATACTCAAACCAGAAATTAATCTAGCAACAACTCTTCAACTTGAAATCACCAAAGCAAATCAAGCTTCCAACTAAATCAAAGTTTCAAGCATTCAAGTATTTTTCCAGATCAAAAGCTTTAGTTTTCAAAAAGAACAAAGCAATTCAAGTTTTCAAAGTTTCAAACTGTTTCAAACTTCTCTGTACATCAACCGGTGAGTAAACTTTTACTTTAAGAACAGTTTTAAAATCTGCGGTTAAATTTGTTGCATGTGATGAAAATTTGTAGAAAATATAGCATATAATGATTACCTGAATTTATGGTTGTGAATATATGTATAAACATTTGATTTTTCTAACATATGCCTGTGCATGTATATATCTTCTCTGTTCTTATTCACAGACTTAAGTTCACCTTTCAAAAATTCGTATAATTCCATAGGATCTCCGTTAAACATTTATCATTGAAAAGAAAAGGTTAAAAACAATATAATTTCAATTCTAAAATTGGTTTCAGATAAAAATAGTTAGTAATTATTTCTGAAACAATAATTTACAGTGGAAATTAAATTTTGGTCAAAATTCAATAGTCTGGAAATCGTGTTTTGGTTTCGAAATCTGATTCAGCTTAGAAAATCATGAATTTTAATATAAGTTTTATGATTTTAGAGCATATGAATGTTGATATATTCTGAGTTGATCAGGATTTGGATATTTGTCGATTGTCGACGAACGAGAGAGGTATGGATGTCGGGTTTTGGCATGGAGGAAGGAGGTGGCACGGTGGTTGTAACGACCCGAAATTTTGACAGCATATTTTAATAAATATTTAATCTAATTTAAATCAAATATAAGTCTGTCAATGTTTAAAATTGATGAGATATTAAATATTTAACAATTATATATGTTTGTAAGGAAATTTTGAGTTGAAATTTAAAATTAAATACTTCACAACCTTTAAAACAAAATCGGTTCTATTCAATAGTATATTTTTTATATTTGATAAAATACATATGAATACAAATTTAATTTTAAAAATGATAAGTTTTAAAATAAACAAACATGAAATTATTTAACATAAATATGGAAGTGCAAAATTAGTATAAAACACAATCATATATTATATATGTAATTAAAGTAACATAAAAATATAAAATATAAAATATAAAATATAACCAAGATATAAATTTACGAATATAAGTTATAATTTGAACTATATTAATACAAGTGTATGAACATGTGAACACTATAACATTAATGTCAGTATAAATGAACAAATAGCAAGAGTATGGAATAATAAAAGTAATTATAGTTATGCATAAGAAAACAAAGTCAAATATAAGAATCTTGATACATTGCTTAATACATATATAAGTTTGTACAACAATTAAATGATGTACCCAGAGAAAATAATAATAATAATAAACTAATAATAAAAGTAAACCAGTAATAAACATATAAATAAACATATATATTAACTATAACTTTGTGTAGGTGCTGTGTGCAGCTTTGTGCCTTAGGAAATCAGAGTGAACTTAAATATAAAACAAGTTTTCAACTCAAAGATAATAAAAAAACAAAAAAAATAAAGAAAATAAAACCTGTAGCTTGCTAAACAGGTTTGGCCGAAATGATAATATCTTGTACACATAAATATCTATGTACTAAATAGCTACTGTCAGTAACCATTAATAACTTGCCATCATAATTAAGAGCATGAACATTAAATAGCATAATTTCTTGTTTAATCAAGTACATGTAGCCGAAAAATCCTATATCATTTCACTGCAGTATATACTATCTTAACCAATAAAAAGAAAGAGTGACTTGCAAATAATAACTGGCCAGCTACAACCTGTATTAAGCTTCTATATAAATCTACTTATATATCATCAGTTTATATATACGAACCTAAAATTATAAAGTAAACCTGAGAAACCTCTTTTGGCTTTGCAAACAAATTTAAACTAAAAGAAGAAAAAACTGTAAACTATCAACCTGAGCAAAATACAAGCAAGCTGGAAGTCTGGGTAGCAAATTAACAAGTTTGTGTTTATCTGGGAACTGAAGAGCTCTGTTTAATTTGGATTAAAGTGAGTAAACAATCTAATTTAAGCTTTAGTTTGTATATTTGTTTATTAATGTTATGTGCTTTATATAGTTTTACTTACTGATCTGTGAATGTTTGTTTAATCTGGAAACTCTTATAGCTGTTCTTGAATCAATACTTCAAGTTGTTACAAAGTAAAGCAAATAAATTTACAAGTCTTATTCATATAACTATTTAAAATTTTGTATTGTGAAAGTTCAAGTTGTTTATATGAAAACAAAGCCTGTAAGCATGTTTGATGTTTCACAGTAGGATATTAACCCTGTATTCAAACTACAGGTTTAAAAAGAAAATCAAGCTTTAAAATTCAAATGTCGAAATTTGTAAATCCAATTGTATAATTAGTTTTCATAAACAAAATTATGATTTTACACATAAAAATTGTAATTTATAATCAAAGATTTGTTGAGCAGTTTTGCATTGAAGTTTTACTGCATATTTGTCAAATTTGGAAGATTAATGAAATTTTAACTCCTAGAATTTGGTATGAAGCAAGATTAAAGAGATATCAACCCTAGAAAAATAGTAATTTATTTTTTCGAAGGCATATGTTTTGAGTTTGAATCATAAATAGGGTTTAAGCCCATATGTTTTCAAAGCTCTGTAAAGAATTGATTTCGGCTCCAATATGGAACTGATTGAGGCGCGACTGTAGATAGAGCTAGGTGGAGGTGAGAGTGACGTTCAGGCGAATTTTCATCACCTCTGGTGATGTGTGGTGGCTACACGCGTGATTTGTTCGTCAGTGATGTGTTTTCGTTTGTTAAAGCTACAGGTTGAATTCTTCATTTCGACTTGTAATTGAATTTTGGGCCTCGAATTCGCTTAAGTAGATCAGTTGTGGTGTGTGGGGACTGTAGGGAGTCGCCGCAGGCAAGGTGAGCCACCGTGCACGTGCACGGTGGCGAAGTGGGGTTCGAGGATTAGTGAGTGGGGCGTGCTCGAGACATTTGTGAGGATGCTTCGAGTAATTCACGTATTTTCTCCGAGTCGCATGCGAGAGTGGTTTCAGATAAGCGTTTACAACTTAACTTTTAACATAAAAAAAAGAGAAGAGAAGAAGAACTGGAGAGAAGAAGAAAAGGGAAGGGAAGAGAGTAACACGGGTGAGACGCGGGGAAACTCGGGTTTTTCTCGGAGTATGTTACGATTGCGTCTCGGTGCTTTCAAGGTCTGGAAACGATTTTGTACAGGTATAGCTAAGTTAACGAAACAAATGTTAATAAATTAAGCTAGTGTTTTAATTAAAGATTGGATTTAAGTAAAAATATAAAGGTGGAAGATTGGTCAGTAAATAGTTGGAATGTTGATTAAAATGTATACTTGAATTTTTAAATTAATAACTTTATGTTGAATTTGAAATAAAAATTTAATCCTAAATTTAAATCTATTAAAATCTTAAGAACATAAGCTTATCATTAAAAAGTTAATTAGTGAATGAAAGTTAACTTACAAGATTAATTAAAAATATTACACTTTAATTAAATTGATAAATAAAGTAATTTGTGATAATTAAATAATTAATTCATTTTAATAAGTAAGTTATTAATTAATAATTAATAATTAAGAATAAACTAATTAATTGGGTAATTGAGTAATAGTTAATGAATAGAAGTTAATTAATGAAATAATTAAATAAAGGTTAGATAATTTATAAATTACTAACTAATTAATTAATTGATCATTAATCAGCTAGTTAATCAGTAATTAATTTACAGAATAAAATAGTTTATTCTTAAGCAAATAATTTAGTTAAGTAAAACCAAACTGTTTTGTATGCATTGATAATCATGTTTGATTGACTGTGATATCTGTTGATGATACTTCTGTGACATGTTGTGATATATTATGGATATCTGTATATGATTTATCTGATATATCTGTTATGTTAATTTCTGATATTTAATTAAACTGTTAAGTTAAATAGACAACTTGGCCCTTAAAATGGCGTTTGGATCCGATGAGACCGGGATCGGAAGAATCAATTTTGATTCTCCGAAAACCACATCGATCCAAATTAAACGATAGGTCGTAACTTATCGAATGGAGATCGAGATGGAGTTTCAGAATGCAAGGGTTATCGTCGTTAACTCTGAGGGTGATTCCAAAATGAGTGTAACGAGATAATGCCTTCGTTTCATTCGCACCCGGAACGAACTTGTATGGATTGAATGCTTTCAACACATCGTCAGGCGGACGATGAGCATTCTAAGTGATATGTTCTTTAAAGGTAATCGTAGCCTCAAGCCTCATCAACCGGGAATGGCTAAAACAGGGGAGATGCAGCAAGGTTAGGTGGGTCATGCCCAAGCAGGACAAGATTTTCCCCGTCTAGATGTCCCTTTTTATTTCGGCTTAGTGGGCAGTTGTTGCCCACAACTGCGGGGTTATCTTGTTCGAGACTGTTCAGTAAGGAATGGTTCCGGCCTTGTGTTGCAGGGGATGAAGGGAGTAATCCTCGGTACGGTGATCTAGGCCCCGTACTGTGACGGGCGGTACCCCAGTAGCCCTGCCATTGTTGGAAATCCATTTTCCCTACGAGACCCTACGGTTTTGATTTGTATTACCCACTTTCGTGGCTAGTAGCTGGAATTTAATAGATGTAACAATTTCGGCTATTTTCTATTTACTTGAAAACCCTAGACACTATTATAATATCACAGAATTTCCTATAAAATGTTTTGGTTAGCGTAAGGTAAAAACTTACCCGTATTTATTTGTTGGGAGTCTTACGTGATACCTTTATTTTCAAATGATTTTCAAAGTTAAGCAACTTTAACCTGTTTACTCATACCAGACCCATGTCTGACCCGGAGTTTATATTTTGTGTTTTCATAAACTCTTGGGTACTCAAATTTTTACGAGTAGCCAAGTGATAGGTATCTAGAAGTGTTGCTTTTCTGGAGGAGCTATTTTGGGAGAAGACCAGACGTATGTATCTATATATGTAGTTCCGCTGTGTAGTTAGTGATGCTGTATTTTGGATGTATGTGGACATATATGTATATGACAGTCCTGTTATATGATATTGTATGACTCTGATGTATGTATAACTATGTAATAGTTATGTGATGTATTATATTTTGTTCCATTAAGCTGTGAGATTCTAATGTTGTTGTTCTTTCTTTCTATTCTTTTCTATTTCTATCCCTTTCTTTCTTAATGATGAAACGTCTTTCGGGGGTTGAGAAAGGCGGGTCGTCACAGTTGGTATCAGAGCGCTAGGTAAAGCGAGTACCTAGGCTCTTGTGTATATTTATCTTGAGAGTGCGTATTTGTATTTTCATATAATATTATATATATATATATATATATATATATATGTTGGTGTCTAATTCTATAGGAGGGATGACCAAATTAGACTCTATTTGTAAGGACTTGAAGATCTCTTATCTATCCCACGGTTTTTCTTGTGACCCGTATGTGTTGAATTTTAAGAGATTTGATCTTATTTTGGGTATGGATTGGCTGGATAAGTATAAAGCCGTTTTGAATTGTGATGAGAGAACAGTTTCGTTGGAAACTGATCTGGGTAGAATTGCCAGAGTGTCGTATGATAATTCTGGAATTCACTTGAGCAGTCTTCTGCATGGAATTGAGACATCTGAAGGGAGTGTTGAAGTTATTGATGTTGTTCAGGATTTTGCTGATGTTTTTGAAGAAGTTAAGTGTTTGCCACTACATCGAGAAATAGAGTTCCGTATTGATTTGATTCCAGGAGCTGTGCCAGTAATTCAACCCAGTAGGAGAATGGCTCCCAGGGAAAGAGAAGAGTTGATTAAGCAGACTCAGGATCTTTTAGAGAAGGGATTGATTAGACCTAGTTTTTCTTGTTGGGGTTCAGCGGCGGTGTTTGTGACCAAATCGGATGGATCACTGAGGTTCTGTGTGGATTATAGAGAATTGAACAAAGTGACTATCCGTAATAAGTATCCTCTTCCTCGCATCGATGATCTTTTTGACCAGTTGCATGGTGCTTCTATCTTTTCTCAATTGGATCTAGCTTCGGGTTTCCACCAGTTGAGGGTAGCTGAAGACAGTATTCCCTTGACTGCATTTAGGGGACCGAATGAGTGGTTGGTTATGCCGTTCGGATTAACCAACGCTCCTGCTTATTTCATTGACCTCATGAACCGAGTCTTTAGAGATGTATTGAATAAGTTTGTGCTGGTATTCATTGATGATATCTTGGTTTATTCCAAATCCGAAGAAGAGCACAGGGAACATTTGAGGATTGTATTGGAGACTCTGAGAAAGAATGTGCTAAAGGCAAAATTTTCGAAGTGTCACTTCTGGAAATCGGAAGTTAAATTCTTAGGGCACATTGTTTTGGGTGAAGGCATTTCTGTAGATCCAGCGAAAGTTGAAACTATTCTTGAGTGGAAACAGCCAGAGGCACCGACGAAAGTTCGCAGTTTTCTAGGATTGGCTGGTTACTACAGGAGATTTATTAGAGATTATTCCAAGATTTCTTCGCATTTGACTAAGCTGACCAGAAAAGGAGCGAAATTCAAATGGACACCTCAATGTGAAGAAGCTTTTCAGGAATTGAAGATAAGGCTCACTAGTGCACCAGTATTTGCTGTTCCGGATGGGAAAAGCAAATTCGAGGTTTACACTGATGCTTGTATTGTTGGATTGGGAGCAGTTCTGATGCAGAACGGAAGGGTGATTGCGTATGCTAGTCGAAAGTTGAAGCCTCATGAGAAAAACTATGCTACGCATGATCTTGAATTGCTTGCCATTGTTTTTGCTTTGAAGATTTGGAGACATTATCGTTTAGGAGAGAAATTCGAACTGTTCACGGATCACAAACCGTTGAAATATTTATTCTCTCAAAAAGACCTTAATCTGAGACAACAGCGGTGGGTTGAATTTCTTGCATCATATGATCTGGATATTCTGTACACTCCGGGAAAAGCGAATGTCGTAGCTGATGCTCTCAGTAGGAATGCAGTTTTATCTCTTATGGAAGTGGTTCCATCTCTTATTGAAAGGATCTCAAGAAAGCAAGAATCTGATAAGAAGTTGAGGAGGATCATCATAGGAGTCAGAAAAGGTCAGTGCCCCAGTTTTGACATTGATGAACAAGGAACACTAAGGATCAATGGGAGAATCTGTGTTCCAAACGACAAGGATTTGAAGCAGGAAGTTTTATCAGAAAGTCATCGCTCAAAATTGAATATTCATCCTGGAATTTCGAAGATGTATAAAGACATGAGGAGAGCTTTCTGGTGGCCGAATATGAAGAAGGATGTTGCTAGATTTGTGAACAGTTGTGCCATTTGTCAGCAAGTTAAAGGTGATCAATAGAAATCTGCCAGGTTATTGCAACCTCTGGAAATTCCGAATTGGAAATGGGAAATGATCTCGATGGATTTTATTGATGGTTTGCCTAGAAGTAGGAAAGGAAATGACGGTATATGGGTTATTGTGGATCATTTAACTAAGAGTGCCCATTTTATACCAGTAAAGGCAACCCGTACTGCAGTTTCTTTGGCAGAAATATTCTTGAAGGAGATAGTTCGATTGCATGGAGTTCCAGTCAGCATAGTAAGTGATCGTGATCCTATTTTCACTAGCAAATTTTGGGAAGCTCTGCAATCAGCGATGGGTACAGATTTGAGACTAAGTACAGCCTATCATCCTCAAACGGACGGACAGACAGAGAGGCTGAATCGTATTCTTGAGGATATGTTACGGGCTTGTGTTTTGGATTTTGGAGGATCTTGGGAGGACCATCTTCATTTAGTGGAATTTTCTTATAATAACAGTTATCAAACAAGTATTAATATGGCTCCTTATGAAGCTTTATACGGAAGACCGTGTAGATCTCCATCTTGTTGGATTGAATCGAAGGACTGTCTTGTGCTCGGACCCGATCTTATTCGTGAAGCTTTTGCGAAGGTTGAGCTTATCAAGAAAAGAATGAAAGCTGCTCAAGATCGTTAGAAGAAATATGCAGATAGAAGACGAAGGCCATTGGAATTTGAGATCGGAGACTTGGTTTTTGTTAAAGTTTCCCCAATTAAAGGTGCTATAAGATTCGGAAAGACGGGAAAACTTGCTCCGAGAGACATTGGACCATTCCGAGTGTTGGAGAGAATTGGAACTGTGGCCTACAGGATTGAATTACCAGAGCGGATGTCTGGGATTCACAATGTGTTTCATGTATCGCATTTGAGGAAATTTGTTCATGATCCCTCACTGGTTGTAGAACCGGTAATTCAAGAAGATTTGGAAGTGGAACCCAATTTAACTGTGGTCAGAAATCCAGTTCAGATTGTCGACAGAGACGAGAAGCAACTCAGAAACAAAGTGGTGAAACTCGTTAAGGTGCAATGGAGTGAAGATCCCAGAGATTGTACCTGGGAAACTCTCGATAGTTTTAGGAGTGCTTATCCGGATTTATGTTCGGATAACTAGTGATGTTTGTTAGAATAGACTGTTTGTTTGTTTGCTATTGTATGAATGATATGTATGTTTGGATGGTTAATATAAAAGCTTTTGAATTTACTGTTGTTTAAATTTCGGGGACGAAATTCTTTTAAGGGGGGAGGAATGTAACGACCCGGAATTTTGACAGCATATTCTAATAAATATTTAATCTAATTTAAATCAAATATAAGTCTGTCAATGTTTAAAATTGATGAGATATTAAATATTTAACAGTTATATATGTTTGTAAAGGGAAATTTTGATTTGAAATTTAAAATTAAATACTTCACAACCTTTAAAACAAAATCGGTTCTATTCAATAGAATCAAATCAAAGTCTTTATATTTTTGATATTGATCAAATACATATGAATACAAATTTAATTTTAAAAATGATAAGTTTTAAAATAAACAAACATGAAATTATTTAACATAAATATGGAAGTGCAAAATTAGTATAAAACACAATCATATATTATATATGTAATTAAAGTAACATAAAAATATAAGATATAAAATATAAAATATAACCAAGATATAAATTTACGAATATAAGTTATAATTTGAACTATATTAATACAAGTGTATGAACATGTGAACACTATAACATTAATGTCAGTATAAATGAACAAATAGCAAGAGTATGGAATAATAAAAGTAATTATAGTTATGCATAAGAAAACAAAGTCAAATATAAGAATCTTGATACATTGCTTAATACATATATAAGTTTGTACAACAATTAAATGATGTACCCAGAGAAAATAATAATAATAATAAACTAATAATAAAAGTAAACCAGTAATAAACATATAAATAAACATATATATTAACTATAACTTTGTGTAGGTGCTGTGTGCAGCTTTGTGCCTTAGGAAATCAGAGTGAACTTAAATATAAAACAAGTTTTCAACTCAAAGATAATAAAAAAACAAAAAAATAAAGAAAATAAAACCTGTAGCTTGCTAAACAGGTTTGGCCGAAATGATAATATCTTGTACACATAATTATCTATGTACTAAATAGCTACTGTCAGTAACCATTAATAACTTGCCATCATAATTAAGAGCATGAACATTAAATAGCATAATTTCTTGTTTAATCAAGTACATGTAGCCGAGAAATCCTATATCATTTCACTGCAGTATATACTATCTTAACCAATAAAAAGAAAGTGTGACTTGCAAATAATAACTGGCCAGCTACAACCTATATTAAGCTTCTATATAAATCTACTTATATATCATCAGTTTATATATACGAACCTAAAATTATAAAGTAAACCTGAGAAACCACTTTTGGCTTTGCAAACAAATTTAAACTAAAAGAAGAAAAAACTGTAAACTATCAACCTGAGCAAAATACAAGCAAACTGGAAGTCTGGGTAGCAAATTAACAAGTTTGTGTTTATCTGGGAACTGAAGAGCTCTGTTTAATTTGGATTAAAGTGAGTAAACAATCTAATTTCAGCTTTAGTTTGTATATTTGTTTATTAATGTTATGTGCTTTATATAGTTTTACTTACTGATCTGTGAATGTTTGTTTAATCTGGAAACTCTTATAGCTGTTCTTGAATCAATACTTCAAGTTGTTACAAAGTAAAGCAAATAAATTTACAAGTCTTATTCATATAACTATTTAAAATTTTGTATTGTGAAAGTTCAAGTTGTTTATATGAAAACAAAGCCTGTAAGCATGTTTGATGTTTCACAGTAGGATATTAACCCTGTATTTAAACTACAGGTTTAAAAAGAAAATCAAGCTTTAAAATTCAAATGTCGAAATTTGTAAATCCAATTGTATAATTAGTTTTCATAAACAAAATTATGATTTTACACATAAAAATTGTAATTTATAATCAAAGATTTGTTGAGCAGTTTTGCATTGAAGTTTTACTGCATATTTGTCAAATTTGGAAAAATAGTAATTTATTTTTTCGAAGGCATATGTTTTGAGTTTGAATCATAAATAGGGTTTAAGCCCATATGTTTTCAAAGCTCTGTAAAGAATTAATTTCGGCTCCAATATGGAACCGAGTGAGGCGCGACTGTAGATAGAGCTAGGTGGAGGTGAGAGTGACGTTCAGGCGAATTTTCATCACCTCTGGTGATGTGTGGTGGCTCCACGCGTGATTTGTTCGTCAGTGATGTGTTTTCGTTTGTTAAAGCTACAGGTCGAATTCTTCATTTCGACTTGTAATTGAATTTTGGGCCTCGAATTCGCTTAAGTAGATCAGTTGTGGTGTGTGGGGACTGTAGGGAGTCGCCGCAGGCAAGGTGAGCCACCATGCACGTGCACGGTGGCGAAGTGGGGTTCGAGGATCAGTGAGTGGGGCGTGCTCGAGACATTTGTGAGGATGCTTCGAGTAATTCACGTATTTTCTCCGAGTCGCGTGCGAGAGTAGTTTCAGATAAGCGTTTACAACTTAACTTTTAACATAAAAAAAAGAGAAGAGAAGAAGAGCTGGAGAGAAGAAGAAAAGGGAAGGGGAGAGAGTAACACGGGTGAGACGCGGGGAAACTCGTGTTTTTCTCGAGTATGGTACGAATGCGTCTCGGTGCTTTCAAGGTCTGGAAATGATTTTGTACAGGTATAGCTAAGTTAATGGAACAAATGTTAATAAATTAAGCTAGTGTTTTAATTAAAGATTGGATTTAAGTAAAAATATAAAGGCAGAAGATTGGTCAGTAATTAGTTGGAATGTTGATTAAAATGTATACTTGAATTTTTAAATTAATAACTTTATGTTGAATTTGAAATAAAAATTTAATCCTAAATTTAAATCTATTAAAATCTTAAGAACATAAGCTTATCATTAAAAAGTTAATTAGTGAATGAAAGTTAAGTTACGAGATTAATTAAAAATATTACACTTTAATTAAATTGATAAATAAAGTAATTTGTGATAATTAAATAATTAATTCACTTTAATAAGTAAGTTATTAATTAATAATTAATAATTAAGAATAAACTAATTAATTGGGTAATTGAGTAATAGTTAATGAATAGAAGTTAATTAATGAAATAATTAAATAAAGGTTAGATAATTTATAATTACTAATTAATGATTAACTAATTAATTAATTGATCATTAATCAGCTAGTTAATCAGTAATTAATTTACAGAATAAAATAGTTTATTCTTAAGCAAATAATTTAGTTAAGTAAAACCAAACTGTTTGGTATGCATTGATAATCATGTTTGATTGGCTGTGATATCTGTTGATGATACTTCTGTGACATGTTGTGATATATTATGGATATCTGTATATGATTTATCTGATATATCTGTTATGTTAATTTCTGATATTTAATTAAACTGTTAAGTTAAATAGACAACTTGGCCCTTAAAATGGCGTTTGGATCCGATGAGACCGGGATCGGAAGAATCAATTTTGATTCTCCGAAAACCACATCGATCCAAATTAAACGATAGGTCGTAACTTATCGAATGGAGATCGAGATGGAGTTTCAGAATGCAAGGGTTATCGTCGTTAACTCTGAGGGTGATTCCAAAATGAGTGTAACGAGATAATGCCTTCGGTTTCGTTCGAACCCGGAACGAACTTGTATGGAATGAATGCTTTCAATACATCGTCAGGCGGACGATGAGCATTCTAAGTGATATGTTCTTTAAAGGTAATCGTAGCCTCAAGCCTCATCAACCGGGAATGGCTAAAACTGGGGAGATGCAGCAAGGTTAGGTGGGTCATGCCCAAGCAGGACAAGATTTTCCCCGTCTAGATGTCCCTTTTTATTTCGGCTTAGTGGGCAGTTGTTGGCCACAACTGCGGGGTTATCTTGTTCGGGACTGTTCAGTAAGGAATGGTTCCGGCCTTGTGTTGTAGGGGATGAAGGGAGTAATCCTCGGTACGGTGATCTAGGCCCCGTACTGTGACGGGCGGTACCCCAGTAGCCCTGCCATTGTTGGAAATCCATTTTCCCTACGAGACCCTACGGTTTTTATTTGTATTACCCACTTTCGTGGCTAGTAGCTGGAATTTAATAGATGTAATAATTTCGGCTATTTTCTATTTACTTGAAAAGCCTGGACACTATTATAATATCACAGAATTTCCTATAAAATGTTTTGGTTAGCGTAAGGTAAAAACTTACCCGTATTTATTTGTGGGGAGTCTTACGTGATACCTTTATTTTCAAATTTAAACTAAAAGAAGAAAAAACTATAAACTATCAACCTGAGCAAAATACAAGCAAGCTGGAAGTCTGGGTAGCAAATTAACAAGTTTGTGTTTATCTGGGAACTGAAGAGCTCTGTTTAATTTGGATTAAAGTGAGTAAACAATCTAATTTCAGCTTTAGTTTGTATATTTGTTTATTAATGTTATGTGCTTTATATAGTTTTACTTACTGATCTGTGAATGTTTGTTTAATCTGGAAACTCTTATAGCTGTTCTTGAATCAATACTTCAAGTTGTTACAAAGTAAAGCAAATAAATTTACAAGTCTTATTCATATAACTATTTAAAATTTTGTATTGTGAAAGTTCAAGTTGTTTATATGAAAACAAAGCCTGTAAGCATGTTTGATGTTTCACAGTAGGATATTAACCCTGTATTCAAACTACAGGTTTAAAAAGAAAATCAAGCTTTAAAATTCAAATGTCGAAATTTGTAAATCCAATTGTATAATTAGTTTTCATAAACAAAATTATGATTTTACACATAAAAATTGTAATTTATAATCAAAGATTTGTTGAGCAGTTTTGCATTGAAGTTTTACTGCATATTTGTCAAATTTGGAAGATTAATGAAATTTTAACTCCTAGAATTTGGTATGAAGCAAGATTAAAGAGATATCAACCCTAGAAAAATAGTAATTTATTTTTTCGAAGGCATATGTTTTGAGTTTGAATCATAAATAGGGTTTAAGCCCATATGTTTTCAAAGCTCTGTAAAGAATTGATTTCGGCTCCAATATGGAACTGATTGAGGCGCGACTGTAGATAGAGCTAGGTGGAGGTGAGAGTGACGTTCAGGCGAATTTTCATCACCTCTGGTGATGTGTGGTGGCTACACGCGTGATTTGTTCGTCAGTGATGTGTTTTCGTTTGTTAAAGCTACAGGTCGAATTCTTCATTTCGACTTGTAATTGAATTTTGGGCCTCGAATTCGCTTAAGTAGATCAGTTGTGGTGTGTGGGGACTGTAGGGAGTCGCCGCAGGCAAGGTGAGCCACCGTGCACGTGCACGGTGGCGAAGTGGGGTTCGAGGATTAGTGAGTGGGGCGTGCTCGAGACATTTGTGAGGATGCTTCGAGTAATTCACGTATTTTCTCCGAGTCGCATGCGAGAGTGGTTTCAGATAAGCGTTTACAACTTAACTTTTAACATAAAAAAAAGAGAAGAGAAGAAGAACTGGAGAGAAGAAGAAAAGGGAAGGGAAGAGAGTAACACGGGTGAGACGCGGGGAAACTCGGGTTTTTCTCGGAGTATGTTACGATTGCGTCTCGGTGCTTTCAAGGTCTGGAAACGATTTTGTACAGGTATAGCTAAGTTAACGAAACAAATGTTAATAAATTAAGCTAGTGTTTTAATTAAAGATTGGATTTAAGTAAAAATATAAAGGTGGAAGATTGGTCAGTAAATAGTTGGAATGTTGATTAAAATGTATACTTGAATTTTTAAATTAATAACTTTATGTTGAATTTGAAATAAAAATTTAATCCTAAATTTAAATCTATTAAAATCTTAAGAACATAAGCTTATCATTAAAAAGTTAATTAGTGAATGAAAGTTAACTTACAAGATTAATTAAAAATATTACACTTTAATTAAATTGATAAATAAAGTAATTTGTGATAATTAAATAATTAATTCATTTTAATAAGTAAGTTATTAATTAATAATTAATAATTAAGAATAAACTAATTAATTGGGTAATTGAGTAATAGTTAATGAATAGAAGTTAATTAATGAAATAATTAAATAAAGGTTAGATAATTTATAAATTACTAACTAATTAATTAATTGATCATTAATCAGCTAGTTAATCAGTAATTAATTTACAGAATAAAATAGTTTATTCTTAAGCAAATAATTTAGTTAAGTAAAACCAAACTGTTTGGTATGCATTGATAATCATGTTTGATTGACTGTGATATCTGTTGATGATACTTCTGTGACATGTTGTGATATATTATGGATATCTGTATATGATTTATCTGATATATCTGTTATGTTAATTTCTGATATTTAATTAAACTGTTAAGTTAAATAGACAACTTGGCCCTTAAAATGGCGTTTGGATCCGATGAGACCGGGATCGGAAGAATCAATTTTGATTCTCCGAAAACCACATCGATCCAAATTAAACGATAGGTCGTAACTTATCGAATGGAGATCGAGATGGAGTTTCAGAATGCAAGGGTTATCGTCGTTAACTCTGAGGGTGATTCCAAAATGAGTGTAACGAGATAATGCCTTCGGTTTCGTTCGAACCCGGAACGAACTTGTATGGAATGAATGCTTTCAATACATCGTCAGGCGGACGATGAGCATTCTAAGTGATATGTTCTTTAAAGGTAATCGTAGCCTCAAGCCTCATCAACCGGGAATGGCTAAAACTGGGGAGATGCAGCAAGGTTAGGTGGGTCATGCCCAAGCAGGACAAGATTTTCCCCGTCTAGATGTCCCTTTTTATTTCGGCTTAGTGGGCAGTTGTTGGCCACAACTGCGGGGTTATCTTGTTCGGGACTGTTCAGTAAGGAATGGTTCCGGCCTTGTGTTGTAGGGGATTAAGGGAGTAATCCTCGGTACGGTGATCTAGGCCCCGTACTGTGACGGGCGGTACCCCAGTAGCCCTGCCATTGTTGGAAATCCATTTTCCCTACGAGACCCTACGGTTTTTATTTGTATTACCCACTTTCGTGGCTAGTAGCTGGAATTTAATAGATGTAATAATTTCGGCTATTTTCTATTTACTTGAAAAGCCTGGACACTATTATAATATCACAGAATTTCCTATAAAATGTTTTGGTTAGCGTAAGGTAAAAACTTACCCGTATTTATTTGTGGGGAGTCTTACGTGATACCTTTATTTTCAAATTTAAACTAAAAGAAGAAAAAACTATAAACTATCAACCTGAGCAAAATACAAGCAAGCTGGAAGTCTGGGTAGCAAATTAACAAGTTTGTGTTTATCTGGGAACTGAAGAGCTCTGTTTAATTTGGATTAAAGTGAGTAAACAATCTAATTTCAGCTTTAGTTTGTATATTTGTTTATTAATGTTATGTGCTTTATATAGTTTTACTTACTGATCTGTGAATGTTTGTTTAATCTGGAAACTCTTATAGTTGTTCTTGAATCAATACTTCAAGTTGTTACAAAGTAAAGCAAATAAATTTACAAGTCTTATTCATATAACTATTTAAAATTTTGTATTGTGAAAGTTCAAGTTGTTTATATGAAAACAAAGCCTGTAAGCATGTTTGATGTTTCACAGTAGGATATTAACCCTGTATTCAAACTACAGGTTTAAAAAGAAAATCAAGCTTTAAAATTCAAATGTCGAAATTTGTAAATCCAATTGTATAATTAGTTTTCATAAACAAAATTATGATTTTACACATAAAAATTGTAATTTATAATCAAAGATTTGTTGAGCAGTTTTGCATTGAAGTTTTACTGCATATTTGTCAAATTTGGAAGATTAATGAAATTTTAACTCCTAGAATTTGGTATGAAGCAAGATTAAAGAGATATCAACCCTAGAAAAATAGTAATTTATTTTTTCGAAGGCATATGTTTTGAGTTTGAATCATAAATAGGGTTTAAGCCCATATGTTTTCAAAGCTCTGTAAAGAATTGATTTCGGCTCCAATATGGAACTGATTGAGGCGCGACTGTAGATAGAGCTAGGTGGAGGTGAGAGTGACGTTCAGGCGAATTTTCATCACCTCTGGTGATGTGTGGTGGCTACACGCGTGATTTGTTCGTCAGTGATGTGTTTTCGTTTGTTAAAGCTACAGGTTGAATTCTTCATTTCGACTTGTAATTGAATTTTGGGCCTCGAATTCGCTTAAGTAGATCAGTTGTGGTGTGTGGGGACTGTAGGGAGTCGCCGCAGGCAAGGTGAGCCACCGTGCACGTGCACGGTGGCGAAGTGGGGTTCGAGGATTAGTGAGTGGGGCGTGCTCGAGACATTTGTGAGGATGCTTCGAGTAATTCACGTATTTTCTCCGAGTCGCATGCGAGAGTGGTTTCAGATAAGCGTTTACAACTTAACTTTTAACATAAAAAAAAGAGAAGAGAAGAAGAACTGGAGAGAAGAAGAAAAGGGAAGGGAAGAGAGTAACACGGGTGAGACGCGGGGAAACTCGGGTTTTTCTCGGAGTATGTTACGATTGCGTCTCGGTGCTTTCAAGGTCTGGAAACGATTTTGTACAGGTATAGCTAAGTTAACGAAACAAATGTTAATAAATTAAGCTAGTGTTTTAATTAAAGATTGGATTTAAGTAAAAATATAAAGGTGGAAGATTGGTCAGTAAATAGTTGGAATGTTGATTAAAATGTATACTTGAATTTTTAAATTAATAACTTTATGTTGAATTTGAAATAAAAATTTAATCCTAAATTTAAATCTATTAAAATCTTAAGAACATAAGCTTATCATTAAAAAGTTAATTAGTGAATGAAAGTTAACTTACAAGATTAATTAAAAATATTACACTTTAATTAAATTGATAAATAAAGTAATTTGTGATAATTAAATAATTAATTCATTTTAATAAGTAAGTTATTAATTAATAATTAATAATTAAGAATAAACTAATTAATTGGGTAATTGAGTAATAGTTAATGAATAGAAGTTAATTAATGAAATAATTAAATAAAGGTTAGATAATTTATAAATTACTAACTAATTAATTAATTGATCATTAATCAGCTAGTTAATCAGTAATTAATTTACAGAATAAAATAGTTTATTCTTAAGCAAATAATTTAGTTAAGTAAAACCAAACTGTTTGGTATGCATTGATAATCATGTTTGATTGACTGTGATATCTGTTGATGATACTTCTGTGACATGTTGTGATATATTATGGATATCTGTATATGATTTATCTGATATATCTGTTATGTTAATTTCTGATATTTAATTAAACTGTTAAGTTAAATAGACAACTTGGCCCTTAAAATGGCGTTTGGATCCGATGAGACCGGGATCGGAAGAATCAATTTTGATTCTCCGAAAACCACATCGATCCAAATTAAACGATAGGTCGTAACTTATCGAATGGAGATCGAGATGGAGTTTCAGAATGCAAGGGTTATCGTCGTTAACTCTGAGGGTGATTCCAAAATGAGTGTAACGAGATAATGCCTTCGTTTCATTCGCACCCGGAACGAACTTGTATGGATTGAATGCTTTCAACACATCGTCAGGCGGACGATGAGCATTCTAAGTGATATGTTCTTTAAAGGTAATCGTAGCCTCAAGCCTCATCAACCGGGAATGGCTAAAACAGGGGAGATGCAGCAAGGTTAGGTGGGTCATGCCCAAGCAGGACAAGATTTTCCCCGTCTAGATGTCCCTTTTTATTTCGGCTTAGTGGGCAGTTGTTGCCCACAACTGCGGGGTTATCTTGTTCGAGACTGTTCAGTAAGGAATGGTTCCGGCCTTGTGTTGCAGGGGATGAAGGGAGTAATCCTCGGTACGGTGATCTAGGCCCCGTACTGTGACGGGCGGTACCCCAGTAGCCCTGCCATTGTTGGAAATCCATTTTCCCTACGAGACCCTACGGTTTTGATTTGTATTACCCACTTTCGTGGCTAGTAGCTGGAATTTAATAGATGTAACAATTTCGGCTATTTTCTATTTACTTGAAAACCCTAGACACTATTATAATATCACAGAATTTCCTATAAAATGTTTTGGTTAGCGTAAGGTAAAAACTTACCCGTATTTATTTGTTGGGAGTCTTACGTGATACCTTTATTTTCAAATGATTTTCAAAGTTAAGCAACTTTAACCTGTTTACTCATACCAGACCCATGTCTGACCCGGAGTTTATATTTTGTGTTTTCATAAACTCTTGGGTACTCAAATTTTTACGAGTAGCCAAGTGATAGGTATCTAGAAGTGTTGCTTTTCTGGAGGAGCTATTTTGGGAGAAGACCAGACGTATGTATCTATATATGTAGTTCCGCTGTGTAGTTAGTGATGCTGTATTTTGGATGTATGTGGACATATATGTATATGACAGTCCTGTTATATGATATTGTATGACTCTGATGTATGTATAACTATGTAATAGTTATGTGATGTATTATATTTTGTTCCATTAAGCTGTGAGATTCTAATGTTGTTGTTCTTTCTTTCTATTCTTTTCTATTTCTATCCCTTTCTTTCTTAATGATGAAACGTCTTTCGGGGGTTGAGAAAGGCGGGTCGTCACAGTTGGTATCAGAGCGCTAGGTAAAGCGAGTACCTAGGCTCTTGTGTATATTTATCTTGAGAGTGCGTATTTGTATTTTCATATAATATTATATATATATATATATATATATATGTTGGTGTCTAATTCTATAGGAGGGATGACCAAATTAGACTCTATTTGTAAGGACTTGAAGATCTCTTATCTATCCCACGGTTTTTCTTGTGACCCGTATGTGTTGAATTTTAAGAGATTTGATCTTATTTTGGGTATGGATTGGCTGGATAAGTATAAAGCCGTTTTGAATTGTGATGAGAGAACAGTTTCGTTGGAAACTGATCTGGGTAGAATTGCCAGAGTGTCGTATGATAATTCTGGAATTCACTTGAGCAGTCTTCTGCATGGAATTGAGACATCTGAAGGGAGTGTTGAAGTTATTGATGTTGTTCAGGATTTTGCTGATGTTTTTGAAGAAGTTAAGTGTTTGCCACTACATCGAGAAATAGAGTTCCGTATTGATTTGATTCCAGGAGCTGTGCCAGTAATTCAACCCAGTAGGAGAATGGCTCCCAGGGAAAGAGAAGAGTTGATTAAGCAGACTCAGGATCTTTTAGAGAAGGGATTGATTAGACCTAGTTTTTCTTGTTGGGGTTCAGCGGCGGTGTTTGTGACCAAATCGGATGGATCACTGAGGTTCTGTGTGGATTATAGAGAATTGAACAAAGTGACTATCCGTAATAAGTATCCTCTTCCTCGCATCGATGATCTTTTTGACCAGTTGCATGGTGCTTCTATCTTTTCTCAATTGGATCTAGCTTCGGGTTTCCACCAGTTGAGGGTAGCTGAAGACAGTATTCCCTTGACTGCATTTAGGGGACCGAATGAGTGGTTGGTTATGCCGTTCGGATTAACCAACGCTCCTGCTTATTTCATTGACCTCATGAACCGAGTCTTTAGAGATGTATTGAATAAGTTTGTGCTGGTATTCATTGATGATATCTTGGTTTATTCCAAATCCGAAGAAGAGCACAGGGAACATTTGAGGATTGTATTGGAGACTCTGAGAAAGAATGTGCTAAAGGCAAAATTTTCGAAGTGTCACTTCTGGAAATCGGAAGTTAAATTCTTAGGGCACATTGTTTTGGGTGAAGGCATTTCTGTAGATCCAGCGAAAGTTGAAACTATTCTTGAGTGGAAACAGCCAGAGGCACCGACGAAAGTTCGCAGTTTTCTAGGATTGGCTGGTTACTACAGGAGATTTATTAGAGATTATTCCAAGATTTCTTCGCATTTGACTAAGCTGACCAGAAAAGGAGCGAAATTCAAATGGACACCTCAATGTGAAGAAGCTTTTCAGGAATTGAAGATAAGGCTCACTAGTGCACCAGTATTTGCTGTTCCGGATGGGAAAAGCAAATTCGAGGTTTACACTGATGCTTGTATTGTTGGATTGGGAGCAGTTCTGATGCAGAACGGAAGGGTGATTGCGTATGCTAGTCGAAAGTTGAAGCCTCATGAGAAAAACTATGCTACGCATGATCTTGAATTGCTTGCCATTGTTTTTGCTTTGAAGATTTGGAGACATTATCGTTTAGGAGAGAAATTCGAACTGTTCACGGATCACAAACCGTTGAAATATTTATTCTCTCAAAAAGACCTTAATCTGAGACAACAGCGGTGGGTTGAATTTCTTGCATCATATGATCTGGATATTCTGTACACTCCGGGAAAAGCGAATGTCGTAGCTGATGCTCTCAGTAGGAATGCAGTTTTATCTCTTATGGAAGTGGTTCCATCTCTTATTGAAAGGATCTCAAGAAAGCAAGAATCTGATAAGAAGTTGAGGAGGATCATCATAGGAGTCAGAAAAGGTCAGTGCCCCAGTTTTGACATTGATGACCAAGGAACACTAAGGATCAATGGGAGAATCTGTGTTCCAAACGACAAGGATTTGAAGCAGGAAGTTTTATCAGAAAGTCATCGCTCAAAATTGAATATTCATCCTGGAATTTCGAAGATGTATAAAGACATGAGGAGAGCTTTCTGGTGGCCGAATATGAAGAAGGATGTTGCTAGATTTGTGAACAGTTGTGCCATTTGTCAGCAAGTTAAAGGTGATCAATAGAAATCTGCCAGGTTATTGCAACCTCTGGAAATTCCGAATTGGAAATGGGAAATGATCTCGATGGATTTTATTGATGGTTTGCCTAGAAGTAGGAAAGGAAATGACGGTATATGGGTTATTGTGGATCATTTAACTAAGAGTGCCCATTTTATACCAGTAAAGGCAACCCGTACTGCAGTTTCTTTGGCAGAAATATTCTTGAAGGAGATAGTTCGATTGCATGGAGTTCCAGTCAGCATAGTAAGTGATCGTGATCCTATTTTCACTAGCAAATTTTGGGAAGCTCTGCAATCAGCGATGGGTACAGATTTGAGACTAAGTACAGCCTATCATCCTCAAACGGACGGACAGACAGAGAGGCTGAATCGTATTCTTGAGGATATGTTACGGGCTTGTGTTTTGGATTTTGGAGGATCTTGGGAGGACCATCTTCATTTAGTGGAATTTTCTTATAATAACAGTTATCAAACAAGTATTAATATGGCTCCTTATGAAGCTTTATACGGAAGACCGTGTAGATCTCCATCTTGTTGGATTGAATCGAAGGACTGTCTTGTGCTCGGACCCGATCTTATTCGTGAAGCTTTTGCGAAGGTTGAGCTTATCAAGAAAAGAATGAAAGCTGCTCAAGATCGTTAGAAGAAATATGCAGATAGAAGACGAAGGCCATTGGAATTTGAGATCGGAGACTTGGTTTTTGTTAAAGTTTCCCCAATTAAAGGTGCTATAAGATTCGGAAAGACGGGAAAACTTGCTCCGAGAGACATTGGACCATTCCGAGTGTTGGAGAGAATTGGAATTGTGGCCTACAGGATTGAATTACCAGAGCGGATGTCTGGGATTCACAATGTGTTTCATGTATCGCATTTGAGGAAATTTGTTCATGATCCCTCACTGGTTGTAGAACCGGTAATTCAAGAAGATTTGGAAGTGGAACCCAATTTAACTGTGGTCAGAAATCCAGTTCAGATTGTCGACAGAGACGAGAAGCAACTCAGAAACAAAGTGGTGAAACTCGTTAAGGTGCAATGGAGTGAAGATCCCAGAGATTGTACCTGGGAAACTCTCGATAGTTTTAGGAGTGCTTATCCGGATTTATGTTCGGATAACTAGTGATGTTTGTTAGAATAGACTGTTTGTTTGTTTGCTATTGTATGAATGATATGTATGTTTGGATGGTTAATATAAAAGCTTTTGAATTTACTGTTGTTTAAATTTCGGGGACGAAATTCTTTTAAGGGGGGAGGAATGTAACGACCCGGAATTTTGACAGCATATTCTAATAAATATTTAATCTAATTTAAATCAAATATAAGTCTGTCAATGTTTAAAATTGATGAGATATTAAATATTTAACAGTTATATATGTTTGTAAAGGGAAATTTTGATTTGAAATTTAAAATTAAATACTTCACAACCTTTAAAACAAAATCGGTTCTATTCAATAGAATCAAATCAAAGTCTTTATATTTTTGATATTGATCAAATACATATGAATACAAATTTAATTTTAAAAATGATAAGTTTTAAAATAAACAAACATGAAATTATTTAACATAAATATGGAAGTGCAAAATTAGTATAAAACACAATCATATATTATATATGTAATTAAAGTAACATAAAAATATAAGATATAAAATATAAAATATAACCAAGATATAAATTTACGAATATAAGTTATAATTTGAACTATATTAATACAAGTGTATGAACATGTGAACACTATAACATTAATGTCAGTATAAATGAACAAATAGCAAGAGTATGGAATAATAAAAGTAATTATAGTTATGCATAAGAAAACAAAGTCAAATATAAGAATCTTGATACATTGCTTAATACATATATAAGTTTGTACAACAATTAAATGATGTACCCAGAGAAAATAATAATAATAATAAACTAATAATAAAAGTAAACCAGTAATAAACATATAAATAAACATATATATTAACTATAACTTTGTGTAGGTGCTGTGTGCAGCTTTGTGCCTTAGGAAATCAGAGTGAACTTAAATATAAAACAAGTTTTCAACTCAAAGATAATAAAAAAACAAAAAAATAAAGAAAATAAAACCTGTAGCTTGCTAAACAGGTTTGGCCGAAATGATAATATCTTGTACACATAATTATCTATGTACTAAATAGCTACTGTCAGTAACCATTAATAACTTGCCATCATAATTAAGAGCATGAACATTAAATAGCATAATTTCTTGTTTAATCAAGTACATGTAGCCGAGAAATCCTATATCATTTCACTGCAGTATATACTATCTTAACCAATAAAAAGAAAGTGTGACTTGCAAATAATAACTGGCCAGCTACAACCTATATTAAGCTTCTATATAAATCTACTTATATATCATCAGTTTATATATACGAACCTAAAATTATAAAGTAAACCTGAGAAACCACTTTTGGCTT
This sequence comes from Allium cepa, assembly GCA_030765085.1. Lineage (NCBI taxonomy): Eukaryota > Viridiplantae > Streptophyta > Magnoliopsida > Asparagales > Amaryllidaceae > Allium > Allium cepa. The sequence continues at coordinate 923,429,010 of CM060935.1, read as the reverse complement.
TGCAAACAAATTTAAACTAAAAGAAGAAAAAACTGTAAACTATCAACCTGAGCAAAATACAAGCAAACTGGAAGTCTGGGTAGCAAATTAACAAGTTTGTGTTTATCTGGGAACTGAAGAGATCTGTTTAATTTGGATTAAAGTGAGTAAACAATCTAATTTCAGCTTTAGTTTGTATATTTGTTTATTAATGTTATGTGCTTTATATAGTTTTACTTACTGATCTGTGAATGTTTGTTTAATCTGGAAACTCTTATAGCTGTTCTTGAATCAATACTTCAAGTTGTTACAAAGTAAAGCAAATAAATTTACAAGTCTTATTCATATAACTATTTAAAATTTTGTATTGTGAAAGTTCAAGTTGTTTATATGAAAACAAAGCCTGTAAGCATGTTTGATGTTTCACAGTAGGATATTAACCCTGTATTTAAACTACAGGTTTAAAAAGAAAATCAAGCTTTAAAATTCAAATGTCGAAATTTGTAAATCCAATTGTATAATTAGTTTTCATAAACAAAATTATGATTTTACACATAAAAATTGTAATTTATAATCAAAGATTTGTTGAGCAGTTTTGCATTGAAGTTTTACTGCATATTTGTCAAATTTGGAAAAATAGTAATTTATTTTTTCGAAGGCATATGTTTTGAGTTTGAATCATAAATAGGGTTTAAGCCCATATGTTTTCAAAGCTCTGTAAAGAATTAATTTCGGCTCCAATATGGAACCGAGTGAGGCGCGACTGTAGATAGAGCTAGGTGGAGGTGAGAGTGACGTTCAGGCGAATTTTCATCACCTCTGGTGATGTGTGGTGGCTCCACGCGTGATTTGTTCGTCAGTGATGTGTTTTCGTTTGTTAAAGCTACAGGTCGAATTCTTCATTTCGACTTGTAATTGAATTTTGGGCCTCGAATTCGCTTAAGTAGATCAGTTGTGGTGTGTGGGGACTGTAGGGAGTCGCCGCAGGCAAGGTGAGCCACCATGCACGTGCACGGTGGCGAAGTGGGGTTCGAGGATCAGTGAGTGGGGCGTGCTCGAGACATTTGTGAGGATGCTTCGAGTAATTCACGTATTTTCTCCGAGTCGCGTGCGAGAGTAGTTTCAGATAAGCGTTTACAACTTAACTTTTAACATAAAAAAAAGAGAAGAGAAGAAGAGCTGGAGAGAAGAAGAAAAGGGAAGGGGAGAGAGTAACACGGGTGAGACGCGGGGAAACTCGTGTTTTTCTCGAGTATGGTACGAATGCGTCTCGGTGCTTTCAAGGTCTGGAAATGATTTTGTACAGGTATAGCTAAGTTAATGGAACAAATGTTAATAAATTAAGCTAGTGTTTTAATTAAAGATTGGATTTAAGTAAAAATATAAAGGCAGAAGATTGGTCAGTAATTAGTTGGAATGTTGATTAAAATGTATACTTGAATTTTTAAATTAATAACTTTATGTTGAATTTGAAATAAAAATTTAATCCTAAATTTAAATCTATTAAAATCTTAAGAACATAAGCTTATCATTAAAAAGTTAATTAGTGAATGAAAGTTAAGTTACGAGATTAATTAAAAATATTACACTTTAATTAAATTGATAAATAAAGTAATTTGTGATAATTAAATAATTAATTCACTTTAATAAGTAAGTTATTAATTAATAATTAATAATTAAGAATAAACTAATTAATTGGGTAATTGAGTAATAGTTAATGAATAGAAGTTAATTAATGAAATAATTAAATAAAGGTTAGATAATTTATAATTACTAATTAATGATTAACTAATTAATTAATTGATCATTAATCAGCTAGTTAATCAGTAATTAATTTACAGAATAAAATAGTTAATTCTTAAGCAAATAATTTAGTTAAGTAAAACCAAACTGTTTGGTATGCATTGATAATCATGTTTGATTGGCTGTGATATCTGTTGATGATACTTCTGTGACATGTTGTGATATATTATGGATATCTGTATATGATTTATCTGATATATCTGTTATGTTAATTTCTGATATTTAATTAAACTGTTAAGTTAAATAGACAACTTGGCCCTTAAAATGGCGTTTGGATCCGATGAGACCGGGATCGGAAGAATCAATTTTGATTCTCCGAAAACCACATCGATCCAAATTAAACGATAGGTCGTAACTTATCGAATGGAGATCGAGATGGAGTTTCAGAATGCAAGGGTTATCGTCGTTAACTCTGAGGGTGATTCCAAAATGAGTGTAACGAGATAATGCCTTCGGTTTCGTTCGAACCCGGAACGAACTTGTATGGAATGAATGCTTTCAATACATCGTCAGGCGGACGATGAGCATTCTAAGTGATATGTTCTTTAAAGGTAATTGTAGCCTCAAGCCTCATCAACCGGGAATGGCTAAAACTGGGGAGATGCAGCAAGGTTAGGTGGGTCATGCCCAAGCAGGACAAGATTTTCCCCGTCTAGATGTCCCTTTTTATTTCGGCTTAGTGGGCAGTTGTTGGCCACAACTGCGGGGTTATCTTGTTCGGGACTGTTCAGTAAGGAATGGTTCCGGCCTTGTGTTGTAGGGGATTAAGGGAGTAATCCTCGGTACGGTGATCTAGGCCCCGTACTGTGACGGGCGGTACCCCAGTAGCCCTGCCATTGTTGGAAATCCATTTTCCCTACGAGACCCTACGGTTTTTATTTGTATTACCCACTTTCGTGGCTAGTAGCTGGAATTTAATAGATGTAATAATTTCGGCTATTTTCTATTTACTTGAAAAGCCTGGACACTATTATAATATCACAGAATTTCCTATAAAATGTTTTGGTTAGCGTAAGGTAAAAACTTACCCGTATTTATTTGTGGGGAGTCTTACGTGATACCTTTATTTTCAAATTTAAACTAAAAGAAGAAAAAACTATAAACTATCAACCTGAGCAAAATACAAGCAAGCTGGAAGTCTGGGTAGCAAATTAACAAGTTTGTGTTTATCTGGGAACTGAAGAGCTCTGTTTAATTTGGATTAAAGTGAGTAAACAATCTAATTTCAGCTTTAGTTTGTATATTTGTTTATTAATGTTATGTGCTTTATATAGTTTTACTTACTGATCTGTGAATGTTTGTTTAATCTGGAAACTCTTATAGCTGTTCTTGAATCAATACTTCAAGTTGTTACAAAGTAAAGCAAATAAATTTACAAGTCTTATTCATATAACTATTTAAAATTTTGTATTGTGAAAGTTCAAGTTGTTTATATGAAAACAAAGCCTGTAAGCATGTTTGATGTTTCACAGTAGGATATTAACCCTGTATTCAAACTACAGGTTTAAAAAGAAAATCAAGCTTTAAAATTCAAATGTCGAAATTTGTAAATCCAATTGTATAATTAGTTTTCATAAACAAAATTATGATTTTACACATAAAAATTGTAATTTATAATCAAAGATTTGTTGAGCAGTTTTGCATTGAAGTTTTACTGCATATTTGTCAAATTTGGAAGATTAATGAAATTTTAACTCCTAGAATTTGGTATGAAGCAAGATTAAAGAGATATCAACCCTAGAAAAATAGTAATTTATTTTTTCGAAGGCATATGTTTTGAGTTTGAATCATAAATAGGGTTTAAGCCCATATGTTTTCAAAGCTCTGTAAAGAATTGATTTCGGCTCCAATATGGAACTGATTGAGGCGCGACTGTAGATAGAGCTAGGTGGAGGTGAGAGTGACGTTCAGGCGAATTTTCATCACCTCTGGTGATGTGTGGTGGCTACACGCGTGATTTGTTCGTCAGTGATGTGTTTTCGTTTGTTAAAGCTACAGGTCGAATTCTTCATTTCGACTTGTAATTGAATTTTGGGCCTCGAATTCGCTTAAGTAGATCAGTTGTGGTGTGTGGGGACTGTAGGGAGTCGCCGCAGGCAAGGTGAGCCACCGTGCACGTGCACGGTGGCGAAGTGGGGTTCGAGGATTAGTGAGTGGGGCGTGCTCGAGACATTTGTGAGGATGCTTCGAGTAATTCACGTATTTTCTCCGAGTCGCATGCGAGAGTGGTTTCAGATAAGCGTTTACAACTTAACTTTTAACATAAAAAAAAGAGAAGAGAAGAAGAACTGGAGAGAAGAAGAAAAGGGAAGGGAAGAGAGTAACACGGGTGAGACGCGGGGAAACTCGGGTTTTTCTCGGAGTATGTTACGATTGCGTCTCGGTGCTTTCAAGGTCTGGAAACGATTTTGTACAGGTATAGCTAAGTTAACGAAACAAATGTTAATAAATTAAGCTAGTGTTTTAATTAAAGATTGGATTTAAGTAAAAATATAAAGGTGGAAGATTGGTCAGTAAATAGTTGGAATGTTGATTAAAATGTATACTTGAATTTTTAAATTAATAACTTTATGTTGAATTTGAAATAAAAATTTAATCCTAAATTTAAATCTATTAAAATCTTAAGAACATAAGCTTATCATTAAAAAGTTAATTAGTGAATGAAAGTTAACTTACAAGATTAATTAAAAATATTACACTTTAATTAAATTGATAAATAAAGTAATTTGTGATAATTAAATAATTAATTCATTTTAATAAGTAAGTTATTAATTAATAATTAATAATTAAGAATAAACTAATTAATTGGGTAATTGAGTAATAGTTAATGAATAGAAGTTAATTAATGAAATAATTAAATAAAGGTTAGATAATTTATAAATTACTAACTAATTAATTAATTGATCATTAATCAGCTAGTTAATCAGTAATTAATTTACAGAATAAAATAGTTTATTCTTAAGCAAATAATTTAGTTAAGTAAAACCAAACTGTTTGGTATGCATTGATAATCATGTTTGATTGACTGTGATATCTGTTGATGATACTTCTGTGACATGTTGTGATATATTATGGATATCTGTATATGATTTATCTGATATATCTGTTATGTTAATTTCTGATATTTAATTAAACTGTTAAGTTAAATAGACAACTTGGCCCTTAAAATGGCGTTTGGATCCGATGAGACCGGGATCGGAAGAATCAATTTTGATTCTCCGAAAACCACATCGATCCAAATTAAACGATAGGTCGTAACTTATCGAATGGAGATCGAGATGGAGTTTCAGAATGCAAGGGTTATCGTCGTTAACTCTGAGGGTGATTCCAAAATGAGTGTAACGAGATAATGCCTTCGGTTTCGTTCGAACCCGGAACGAACTTGTATGGAATGAATGCTTTCAATACATCGTCAGGCGGACGATGAGCATTCTAAGTGATATGTTCTTTAAAGGTAATCGTAGCCTCAAGCCTCATCAACCGGGAATGGCTAAAACTGGGGAGATGCAGCAAGGTTAGGTGGGTCATGCCCAAGCAGGACAAGATTTTCCCCGTCTAGATGTCCCTTTTTATTTCGGCTTAGTGGGCAGTTGTTGGCCACAACTGCGGGGTTATCTTGTTCGGGACTGTTCAGTAAGGAATGGTTCCGGCCTTGTGTTGTAGGGGATTAAGGGAGTAATCCTCGGTACGGTGATCTAGGCCCCGTACTGTGACGGGCGGTACCCCAGTAGCCCTGCCATTGTTGGAAATCCATTTTCCCTACGAGACCCTACGGTTTTTATTTGTATTACCCACTTTCGTGGCTAGTAGCTGGAATTTAATAGATGTAATAATTTCGGCTATTTTCTATTTACTTGAAAAGCCTGGACACTATTATAATATCACAGAATTTCCTATAAAATGTTTTGGTTAGCGTAAGGTAAAAACTTACCCGTATTTATTTGTGGGGAGTCTTACGTGATACCTTTATTTTCAAATTTAAACTAAAAGAAGAAAAAACTATAAACTATCAACCTGAGCAAAATACAAGCAAGCTGGAAGTCTGGGTAGCAAATTAACAAGTTTGTGTTTATCTGGGAACTGAAGAGCTCTGTTTAATTTGGATTAAAGTGAGTAAACAATCTAATTTCAGCTTTAGTTTGTATATTTGTTTATTAATGTTATGTGCTTTATATAGTTTTACTTACTGATCTGTGAATGTTTGTTTAATCTGGAAACTCTTATAGCTGTTCTTGAATCAATACTTCAAGTTGTTACAAAGTAAAGCAAATAAATTTACAAGTCTTATTCATATAACTATTTAAAATTTTGTATTGTGAAAGTTCAAGTTGTTTATATGAAAACAAAGCCTGTAAGCATGTTTGATGTTTCACAGTAGGATATTAACCCTGTATTCAAACTACAGGTTTAAAAAGAAAATCAAGCTTTAAAATTCAAATGTCGAAATTTGTAAATCCAATTGTATAATTAGTTTTCATAAACAAAATTATGATTTTACACATAAAAATTGTAATTTATAATCAAAGATTTGTTGAGCAGTTTTGCATTGAAGTTTTACTGCATATTTGTCAAATTTGGAAGATTAATGAAATTTTAACTCCTAGAATTTGGTATGAAGCAAGATTAAAGAGATATCAACCCTAGAAAAATAGTAATTTATTTTTTCGAAGGCATATGTTTTGAGTTTGAATCATAAATAGGGTTTAAGCCCATATGTTTTCAAAGCTCTGTAAAGAATTGATTTCGGCTCCAATATGGAACTGATTGAGGCGCGACTGTAGATAGAGCTAGGTGGAGGTGAGAGTGACGTTCAGGCGAATTTTCATCACCTCTGGTGATGTGTGGTGGCTACACGCGTGATTTGTTCGTCAGTGATGTGTTTTCGTTTGTTAAAGCTACAGGTCGAATTCTTCATTTCGACTTGTAATTGAATTTTGGGCCTCGAATTCGCTTAAGTAGATCAGTTGTGGTGTGTGGGGACTGTAGGGAGTCGCCGCAGGCAAGGTGAGCCACCGTGCACGTGCACGGCGGCGAAGTGGGGTTCGAGGATTAGTGAGTGGGGCGTGCTCGAGACATTTGTGAGGATGCTTCGAGTAATTCACGTATTTTCTCCGAGTCGCATGCGAGAGTGGTTTCAGATAAGCGTTTACAACTTAACTTTTAACATAAAAAAAAGAGAAGAGAAGAAGAACTGGAGAGAAGAAGAAAAGGGAAGGGAAGAGAGTAACACGGGTGAGACGCGGGGAAACTCGGGTTTTTCTCGGAGTATGTTACGATTGCGTCTCGGTGCTTTCAAGGTCTGGAAACGATTTTGTACAGGTATAGCTAAGTTAACGAAACAAATGTTAATAAATTAAGCTAGTGTTTTAATTAAAGATTGGATTTAAGTAAAAATATAAAGGTGGAAGATTGGTCAGTAAATAGTTGGAATGTTGATTAAAATGTATACTTGAATTTTTAAATTAATAACTTTATGTTGAATTTGAAATAAAAATTTAATCCTAAATTTAAATCTATTAAAATCTTAAGAACATAAGCTTATCATTAAAAAGTTAATTAGTGAATGAAAGTTAATTTACAAGATTAAGTAAAAATATTACACTTTAATTAAATTGATAAATAAAGTAATTTGTGATAATTAAATAATTAATTCATTTTAATAAGTAAGTTATTAATTAATAATTAATAATTAAGAATAAACTAATTAATTGGGTAATTGAGTAATAGTTAATGAATAGAAGTTAATTAATGAAATAATTAAATAAAGGTTAGATAATTTATAAATTACTAACTAATTAATTAATTGATCATTAATCAGCTAGTTAATCAGTAATTAATTTACAGAATAAAATAGTTTATTCTTAAGCAAATAATTTAGTTAAGTAAAACCAAACTGTTTGGTATGCATTGATAATCATGTTTGATTGACTGTGATATCTGTTGATGATACTTCTGTGACATGTTGTGATATATTATGGATATCTGTATATGATTTATCTGATATATCTGTTATGTTAATTTCTGATATTTAATTAAACTGTTAAGTTAAATAGACAACTTGGCCCTTAAAATGGCGTTTGGATCCGATGAGACCGGGATCGGAAGAATCAATTTTGATTCTCCGAAAACCACATCGATCCAAATTAAATGATAGGTCGTAACTTATCGAATGGAGATCGAGATGGAGTTTCAGAATGCAAGGGTTATCGTCGTTAACTCTGAGGGTGATTCCAAAATGAGTGTAACGAGATAATGCCTTCGTTTCATTCGCACCCGGAACGAACTTGTATGGATTGAATGCTTTCAACACATCGTCAGGCGGACGATGAGCATTCTAAGTGATATGTTCTTTAAAGGTAATCGTAGCCTCAAGCCTCATCAACCGGGAATGGCTAAAACAGGGGAGATGCAGCAAGGTTAGGTGGGTCATGCCCAAGCAGGACAAGATTTTCCCCGTCTAGATGTCCCTTTTTATTTCGGCTTAGTGGGCAGTTGTTGCCCACAACTGCGGGGTTATCTTGTTCGAGACTGTTCAGTAAGGAATGGTTCCGGCCTTGTGTTGCAGGGGATGAAGGGAGTAATCCTCGGTACGGTGATCTAGGCCCCGTACTGTGACGGGCGGTACCCCAGTAGCCCTGCCATTGTTGGAAATCCATTTTCCCTACGAGACCCTACGGTTTTGATTTGTATTACCCACTTTCGTGGCTAGTAGCTGGAATTTAATAGATGTAACAATTTCGGCTATTTTCTATTTACTTGAAAACCCTAGACACTATTATAATATCACAGAATTTCCTATAAAATGTTTTGGTTAGCGTAAGGTAAAAACTTACCCGTATTTATTTGTGGGGAGTCTTACGTGATACCTTTATTTTCAAATGATTTTCAAAGTTAAGCAACTTTAACCTGTTTACTCATACCAGACCCATGTCTGACCCGGAGTTTATATTTTGTGTTTTCATAAACTCTTGGGTACTCAAATTTTTACGAGTAGCCAAGTGATAGGTATCTAGAAGTGTTGCTTTTCTGGAGTAGCTATTTTGGGAGAAGACCAGACCTATGTATCTATATATGTAGTTCCGCTGTGTAGTTAGTGATGCTGTATTTTGGATGTATGTGGACATATATGTATATGACAGTCCTATTATATGATATTGTATGACTCTGATGTATGTATAACTATGTAATAGTTATGTGATGTATTATATTTTGTTCCATTCCGCTGTGAGATTCTGATGTTGTTGTTCTTTCTTTCTATTCTTTTCTATTTCTATCCCTTTCTTTCTTAATGATGAAACGTCTTTCTGGGGTTGAGAAAGGCGGGTCGTCACAGTGGTCCCTAGAAAAATGATGACCAGAGTTTCAGCTGGCCGTGATGGCCAGCAGAGAGAGAAGTAGGGTTTTTCTGTCGATCTGGGTAATCGATAGTTACGAGGCGAATTCGTTGCCGTGGAAAGGCCGGAGCTGATCGCAATAAGGGGAAACGATGGTGGAAGTCGAGGCAAAGTTTTAGTGAGGCCAGCGATGGTTCTCGAGATTTGGTTCGTTGGTGATTGGAAGTTTACCGACGATGTTGTGGTTCCAGGTTGATCGACTTGTTCGATTTCGTGCCGTTGGGAGAATCGTCGAAGTTGAGGGTCGGATAAGTCGGGAAGGTGGTCGCCGACTTGCTGATGACCACGGTGAGGAACGGAGGTGGTCAGGTGATCGGGACATGTGCACGCGTGCACGATATATCAGGTGGGAGTGAGTTTTGGGGGAAGAAGCTGTTCTTTTGGGTTTGACTCGAGTTTCTTTCGGTAGAGAGAGAATCAAGTTTCTCGAGATTTTGTGAGTAATGTCTCGGGTATTTGGGTAGGTTGATCGAGTATGGACTCGAGTAGAACATGAGTATAAATGTTGTTTTAGATTTTAAAAGTTTTAACAAGTTTTAAACTTATTTTTTTTAAAAAAAGAAAGAAAAGGAAAATGGGTTTACTCGGGTAGGTCTCGGGCAGAGGTCGGGTAGAACTCGAAGCAATTTTTAAAACAGTTTTTAATGTTTTATAAAAGCAAGGTTTTGAATTTAAAATAAATTTAGTTTCAAACTTTTGTTACATAAATTTCTTTTATAAATGTTTTCCTTAACATTTGATTTATGAAGTTATATAAATTGTTAACTTTAATTTGTTAAGTTAAATATTTATTTATTTTAAAACTTAAATTAAATGATTTAATTTAGTAAGTTAATTAAAGATAAATGTTTAAATTTATATGATAATGATAATTGGGTAATTAATAAAGATAATGATTTACCTTAAAAGTTAATTAAGGTTTTAATGATTTGTGGTTAATTAAGTTAATAAAGTAATTTAAGTATAATTAATTATTTTAAATAATTAATGATTAAGGATTAATAAATTAAAGTTTTAGAGTTATAAGTTAATTAATTATAAATTAATTAATTAATTAGTAATTAAAGATTAATTAATGTAAGTAATTAGAGATAAATTACTTAAATGATAATACTTAATGTAAGAAATTAAAAGATAAATTTGTTAAGGATTAATTAATTTAATTAGTAATTAAAGGTTAAACTAATTAATAATTAAACTTTAATTAATTGAGGATAATTAACCAATGGGATAATCACTTGTTGAAAGTGATTAATTAAAGGAAAATTACTTAATGGAAGTAATTAAGGATTAATTACTTAGTGTAATTAATTAAGGATTAATTAATTAAGGATTGATTAATTAAGGATTGATTAATTAAGGATTGATTGATTTAGGAAATAAATCAAGGATTGGTTAATTAATGAGTGTGATTAATTAAAGGATAGTTAATTAATGTAAGTGATTATCGGATAATTAATGTGAGTAATTAATTAAGGATAAGTGTAATTAATGTGAATGGGTGGAAGTTAAATTAATTTGGGTAATTAATTAAAGGCTAATTACTTAATGTAAATAGAGAAGATAATTAAGGGATGATTAATTAATGGTTTGTAATTAATTACTGCTAAGTAAGCAGGATTAAAAATGATTAAAGTGATTAAATTAGTTTATTTAAATTAATTAGTAATGGTGCGACTAATTAATTGTGCTTATGAATAATTGGTTGATATTTCTGATATGAAATGTTTTGTGATATGATATGTTTGGTTTGAACGGTGATAATGTGGTTATCTATCGATGATGAATTACTGTGTAAATGTTGGCATCCTGTACTTAAAATTGAATTGTATTCACTTGAATAACTTGGGTCAACGTGACATGGGATTCGAAGAGACCGGAATCGGGTATCAGTAATACCCAAAACCACTTCGATTTGTAATCTACAATAATTCTATATAGATTTGATACGTGAAATCAATAGGCTGCAATGGAATAATATGGACCTTTGAAACTAAGTAAGGGTGCTTAGAGGTTGATTTGTGAAATAAGTGTTGACTATAACAAGTTTAGAACCTGTAGTGAAGTATGAGTTACCCCGGGTTTTTAAATAAGTTTTCTGTATTAGTATTTCATGTTAGATGGGTTTACTCACGCTGGTTTCTAGCCTGACCCGAGTGTTACTTTAATATAATTCTCGGGTCAGACCGAGTATTACAGCTTTTCAGGTTAGGATGTTCTGAGCTCAGGAGGCGAGCTGGATGGCAGGAACGTATGAACTTTTCCACTGTGTATATGAGACCGTGTAGTATGTATAGAATGTAGTCTGGAACAGGTTGTATAACTGTCCAGTTTATGTGTAAATGATTGTAACTCTGATGAATTGTATGTAAAGTAACAATTATAGCTTTCCTTTATAAAAATGCAATTATTTTGATATTATATTTTGATCTGCTGCAAATGTGACATGTCATTGTTTGTTCTTCTTCTACCTTCTTTCTTCTTTTCTCTAACAATCTGGAATTTTCAGAGTCGAAAATTTTGGGTCGTTACATTTGGTATCAGAGCCAAAGGTTAAGCAAGAACCTTGGCTCTGGTGGGTTACTCATTAAGGATAGGGTCAATGGTTCCGTAGAATGAGTTGAGTGTATATATATAAGAGAGCATACTTGTTATTTTCTTATATAAAAGTTTCAAAATGGTTTCAAAAGTAAATGATTCTTATATAAGTTTATATTTTTGATATATTAAGCAATAGTTTTTTTAATATATTAAGGTAATTGGTTGTTGTATTAATTGAATTAAAAGTAATAATAAAGTTAAGTGGTAATAGAAATACAACCAAATAGGAAATTGGATAATGGAACTCTATAAATAAGATAAGTTTGAAATGGATTGGTTTTCAGATATGATAATCTTGGTTATTATCATAAATGGTTGTTGTGTTTAATAATGAAATGTGTGTTAATGAGTAAGCAAAATGAAAGTTTTAGGGAAGTAAAACATTTAGGTGAGTATGACTTATAAATTGGAATTAAAGATGATCTAAATTGTAAAGTTTTAAATCTAGGTCCAGGAATTTGAAATTGTTTCAAAATGACGAAAGAAATAATAAATAGTATTCTTTGAATGAAAGGGTCCTGTTTTCAAACAAGAGTTGTTTGAAAATTTCAAAGAAATTTGTTTCGAACTAAAACAAAGGTGGTTTTAAAAAAATTCGTAAAGGAAATAAATAATGTATATACGTGGGATGTACATAATATTAAAAATGATTTGAAATAAGCTCTAAGGTTGAGTTTTGAATTTTTTTCCCTTGGAATGTGATGGGAAAACCAAAGTGATAAGATTTTGAACTTATAAGTAGGAAAATTATTAATATGAAGTTTAAAATTTGAAATGGAATTCAAATTGGGTAAAGTTGACTGGATTAAATTGAATTGAATTTAACTTTGTGGAAGTTAAATAAGGTTAACAAACAACCTGAATTGGAAATTTCAAGATGAAATTGAGATTTAACTTATGGAAGTTAAATGGTTGGTTTAAATGGGAGTATGTGTGATCTCAAAATGGGATTGAGATATGGAAATTGGAAATGGATTGTGGAAATATACATCCATTTCTGAAATAAAATGGAAATAAGATTGAACTTATGAAAGGGGAAATTGCTTTGAACTTAAAGATTAAATGTTAGAAACGAGCTTGCTGAAAATTTGTTAAGCTTTGGTTTCGTAGTTAAAATTGGACAATAAATTGGATTCTGAAGATTAAATCATTTAATAAGCTTTGAACTCTTATTTGAATTTTGAAATAAGTTAAGTAAAGGAAATTTAAAATGGAATTTTGAAATTTGGATTCAGGATCAAATGGTTTAAAGATTTAAGTTGTTAATTTAAAAATAAAGGTTGGTTTGATTTAAAGGATTAAATCAACATTTAAAAATTCAACTCGAATTTATATAATTCGCGATGGTTTTAAGTTGAGATTTGAATAGAATTAGTTCAAATTTATATTGATTTAAATTAATTGAAATTGTGATTGAAGATGGATAAGCATAAGTTCAAATGCAAAATTTGAATTCAAATAATTTGAAGTGCAATTGAAGTTGAATAAGTTTGAATTTCAAATGGGAGTTGATTTGAATGTGGGATAGAAATTGAAGTTACCTTGAATTGAATTGAAATTGAATCAATTTAAATGGAAGTGGAAATTGGAAATTGATTGGAAATGGAAATTGGGAATAGAACATTTTGGCTCTGAACTATATTTTTCAAATAAAATTATTTTAATACAACTGTTTTTAAATCTATTTTTTTTCCTGGCTATTTACTATACAACTTTTCTTTTTAAATCCAAAACTATCTTATACTTATTTTACAACTACTTTTGAAGTTATGTAACAATTTTACAACAACTTTACAACTATTTTTTTTTCTAATTACTATTTTACAACTATTTTGTAATTATCTAATTATTCTACAATAATTTGAATATTTTACAACTATCTTAAAATTACTTAACTATCTTACTACTATTTGCAGCTAATAACTATTTTACAACTACATATCTATTTCAAAAAAATTCAAGCTATTTTCTTAATACAAGTTGGTCAGAGTGCAAACTGTTTATGATTAATTACCAATTGAGATAAGAATTGAAGTAATAACCCAAATGGAAATTAGGAGCAATTGTGGATTAGTGAATGGAATCAAAATGAAGGTAAATAGAAAAGAGAATTGATTTAACTAATGATCAATGAAGATAAATACGTAGGATGTACATATGTTATTCTATTCGTATAATGATTTGATCCAGATTCGAGCATATAATTTTGAGATAGTACATCGATCCGAGTAGGGATTTTTCAGTCGATTTTCGACCGCGAACCCTGAATATGGATTTTTGGTTGATTCTGGATATCCTCTATCATAGTTAGGCTATGCAAGGAGAATGACGGTTTCTGATCAAGAAACCAGATTTGAGTCCGCACTAGGAAGTCGGCTGGACGATACTAGTTCGGAAGTGGAATTGTGTGATCGAGTGAGCGATTAGATTTGAGATTTGTGTATGGATGATATATGTACATCGTACATGCTTAAATGAAATAGATATTGAAATTTTGGAAGAAATGAGAAATAGTTTTGAAAGGAAAATTATATTTTGAGATGTACATATGAATAAAGATGGAAGTTGGGTATCTTTTGAAATTCACTTTATGGAAGGTAAGTGATATGGTAAATAATTTTATAGAAGAAATCAAATTTGAATATTAGGTTTGGCAAAAATGAAGTATTTGTATATATATTGGTCATATATGATAAACTCCCCTTGTAGATCTATAGCCAGAAGAAAGGTTTTTGAAAGTATTTGAAGTATAAAGAGAAAATTTATACAAATATGAAGTGATCCAAAGATTTTTCAAGATTTTATATATCTATATATATATAGATGTTTTTTTTAAAATGATTTGGAAAAGGTTTTGGAATCTATGGATTTTGGAAAGGCTTTTGATTTTTGGGAAAATCAAATTTTCGAAATTTGGAAAGCCAAGTTTAGAACTATCGATTTGAGATATCGATTTTGTGTAAAGGAGATTTTGATGTAAATCATAAATGGTATGATTTGAAAGATACTATAAGTGTATAGTATAAAGTGTTTTGAGATTGGCTTTGGGGAAAAAGGCGCTCCCATTGAGATGAACTTCAGTAGGAAATCCACTGGGTGGGTCTGCCTTGAGCCCTAAGGGGGAGGCTCTAAATTTAATCCCGTGAGGAAGTCTGAACAGACTGAAGTTCATGAGGATTATGTGTAGTAGCGAAAGTCGAGGGCACTGATGCCTACAGAGACATTTGGGTTATGCTGTGACGACAGTGTAACTCGATGTCACTGCGATCTACTGCGTACCATAGCAGAAGTCGTGTGTGCTATTGAGAGCCAACGGTATGTTTGATTTTGCCGTGATGGCAACGTAACATCGGTAGACTACGATCTATGAAGACGTAGCGAAAGTCGAGAGGCCATGAGAGCCTAAGGCTACATTGGGACTTGACTGATGTAGTCTGCGACCTATGTGGGAGTGGTGAAGTTTCATTTGGCATCAAAAATCAAGGGCGCTGATGCCTAAAGTAACATGGACTTTTGCTGTGTTGGCAACGTAACCGGGGATGTAATTGCGATCTGTGGCGGGTTCCATGGAGTAATCGAGGGGCGTGGAGTGCCTACAGTTATTTATGGATTTTACCGGAATGGCAAAGTGACCATTGGGTTAACTGCGACCATGTAGGGGTGATGATTTCCAGAGCATTCTCATCAAAGATATTTCCTCTATTTCAAAAATGTTTTCTATATTTTCATAAATTTTTTGAAAAAAAATTTCCAAATATTTTCACTGCCGTTGAAAATGAGTCTGCTAAGTAATTAAGGATTTTCAGTCCTACGCCTAATCAACGAATGATCGAATTTCTATGAGAACAAGGATGGACTAGTTGAGACATCGAGTTATAAGAAGTATTTTTGTAAAAATTATTTTATAATATTATATGGATTTTAAAAGTGTTTTAAAAATGATCAAAGAATAATTTATCTGATTTTGGGTATTGAATAAATTTTGGCTTTGTTCCTTTTCGAGGACGAAAAGATTCTAAGGGGGAAAAATGTGATATCCCCGAATTTCAAGCAATTATAATGTGATAATCTCTTTTATAAATTATTTAAAATTGGCAAATTTTTTATTTTCAAACCATAAAAATAGTGAGTTGTTTATATACAATATATAAGTAGATTTTAAATGAAATTATTATTTTCAAATTAAATATGTGTTTATATATATATACATATGAGTTGATTTTAAATTGGATTTTAAAATTGAATTTGAATTTGAATTTGAAATTCAAAGGGTAGATCTCTTAAAATATTTTGGATTTAAAAATATAATATATATGATTTTATTAAGAATATAATTGGTTTTATGTCATTTTCTTTTGAAGGATTTTATTAGTGTAAATTAAGAAATGTATTTATTAAATAGCAAATTAAATACAAAAGTTTTATAAACCATTTAAAAAATTAATAAACTCATGCATAATTACAAGTGTTAATAAAAGAAATCATCTTAATAACATGTGCAAGAAAATTAGCTAATGTAAATGACAAATGTTAAGAAATTTGACAAGTGTCACTTTTTATTTTTATTTTCTTTTGTTTTTAATAAATCCTAATTAACTCTATATAAACACCTATCTCATTTTTTCATTTCTTTTTCCTATCTTCATTCAAAATCAAGAAGTTAAGCCTGTACAATCTACAAACCAGAAAAGAGAACAAACCCTGTAAAACATTTTACAAACCAGAAAACAAAGCCTGTAATCAAATACTCAAACCAGAAATTAATCTACTAACAACTCTTCAAGTTGAAATCACTAAAGAAAATCAAGCTTCCAACTAAATCAACGTTTCAAGCATTCAAGTATTTTTCTAGATCAAAAGCTTCAGTTTTCTAAAAGAACAAAGCAAGTCAAGTTTTCAAAGTTTCAAACTGTTTCAAACTTCTCTATACATCAACAGGTGAGTAAACTTTTACTTTAAGAACTGTTTTAAAATCAGTGATTAAATTTGTTGCATGTGATCAAAATTTGTAGAAAATATAGTTAATAATGATTACCTGAATTTATGGTTGTGAATATATGTACAAACATTTGAATTGTCGGACATATGCTGTGCATGTATTTATCTACTCTGTTGTTATTCACAAACTTAAGTTCACCTTTCAAAAATTCATATCATTCCATAGGATCTCTGTTAAACATTTATCATTGAAAAGAAAAGGTTAAAAACGATATAATTTCAATTCTAAAATTGGTTTCGGATAAAAATTGTTAGTAATTATTTCTGAAACAATAATTTACAGTGGAAATTAAATTTTGCTCAAAAATCAATAGCTTGGAAATCGTGTTTTGGTTGGAAATCTGATTCAGCTTAGAAAATCTTGAATTTTAATATGAATTTCATGATTTTAGAGCATATGAGTGTTGATACATTTTAAGTTAATCAGAATTTGGATATTTGTCGATTGTCGACGAACGAGAGAGGTATGGATGTCGGGCTTTGGTCTGGAGGAAGGAGGTGGCACGGTGGTCGCTGGAAAAATGATCACTAGAGTTTAAGTTGGCTGTGGTGGCCAGGAGAGAGAGAAGTAGGGTTTATCTATCGACTTGGGTAGTCGATAGTTACGAGGAGAATTCATCGTCGTGGAAAGGACGAAGCTGATCACGATAGGGGGAAACAATGGTGGAAGTCGAGGCGAAGTTTTAGCGAGGCCGACGATGGTTCTCGAGATATGGTTCGTTAGTGATTGTAAGTTTACTGACGATGTTGTGGTTCCAGGTTGATCGACTTGTTCGATTTCATGCCACAGGGAGAGTCATCGAAGTTGAGGGTCGGATAAGTCGGGAAGGTGGTCGCCGACTTGCTGATGACCATGACGAGGAGCGGAGGTGGTCAGGTTATCGGGACATGTGCACGCGTGCACGTTATATCAGGTGGGAGTGAGTTTTGGGGGAAGAAGCTGTTCTTTTGGGTTTGATTCGAGTTTCTTTCGGGTTTGACTCGGAGTGATTAAGGTAGTGAGTGAATCAAGTTGCTTGAGATTTTGTATGGAATGACTCAGGTATTTTGATAGGTGACTCGAGTATGGACGCGAGTAGAATGTGAGTATAAATCTTGTTTCAGATTTTAAAATTTTTAACAAGTTTTTAAACTTAATTTTTAAAAAAAAGAAAGAAAAGGAAAGTGGGTTTACTCGGGTAGGACTGGGGTAGAGGTCGGGTTGAACCTGAAGCAAGTTTTAAAACAGTTTTTAAAGTTTTATAAAAGCAAGGTTTTGAATTTAAAATAAATTTAGTTTAAAACTTTTCTTATATATATTTCTTTTATAAATGTTTTCTTTAACATTTGATTTAGGAAGTTATATAAATTGTTTCCTTTATTTTGTCAAGTAAACTATTTATTTATTTTAAAACTTAAAATTAAATGATTTAATTTAGTAAGTCAATTAAAGATAAATGTTTAAATTCATATGATAATGATAATTGGGTAATTAATAAAGATAATGATTTCCCTTAAAAGTTAATTAAAGTTTTAATGATTTGAGATTAATTAAGTTAATAAAGTAATTTAAGTATAATTAATTAATTTAATTAATTAATGATTAAGGATTAATAAATTAAAATTTTAAGGTTATAAGTTAATTAATTATAGATTAATTATTTAGTAATTAGAGATTAATTAGTGTAAATAATTAGAGACTAATTACTTAAATGATAATTACTTAATGAAAGTAATTAAAAGATAAACTTGTTAAGGATTAATTAATTTAATTAGTAATTAAAGGTTAAATTAATTAATAGTTAAAGGTTAATTAATTGAGGATAATTCACAAATGGGATAATTACTTGATGAAAGTAATTAATTAAAGGGAAATTACTTAATGGAAGTAATTAAGGATTAATTACCTAGTGTAATTAATTAAGGCTTAATTAATTAAGGATTGATTAATTAAGGATTGATTAATTAAGGATTGATTAATTTAGGAAATAAATCAAGGATTAGTTAATTAATGAGTGTGATTATTGAAACGATAATTAATCAATGTAAGCGATTATTGGATAATTAATGTGAGTAATTAATTAAGGATAAATGTAATTAATGTGAATGGGTGGAAGTTAAATTATTTAAGTAATTAATTAATGGCTAATTACTTAATGTAATTAGAGAAGATAATTAAGGGATGATTAATTAATGGTTTGTTATTATTTAGTGTTAAGTAAGCAGGATTTAAAATGATTAAAGTAGTTAATTTATTTAAAATAATTAGAAATGATGTGACTAATTAATCTTTCTTATGAATGATTGGTTGATATTTCTGATATGAATTGTTTGGTTTGAACAGTGATAATGTGGTTATCTATCGATGATGAATTACTGTGTAAAAGTTGGCATCATGTATTTAAAATTGAATTGTATTCACTTGAATAACTTGGGTTAAGGTGACATGGTATTCGAAGAGACCAGAGTCGGGTATCAGTAATACCCGAAACCACTTCGATTTGTAATCTACAATAATTCTATATAGATTTGATATGTGAAATCAATAGGCTGCAATGGAATAATATGGGCCTTTGAAACTAATTAAGGGTACTTAGAGGTTGATTTGTGAAATAAGTGTTGACTATAACAAGTTAAGAACCTGTATTGAAGTACGAGTTTCCCCGGGTTTTTAAATAAGTTTTATGTGTTAGTATTTCATGTTCGATGGGTTTACTCATGTTGGTTTCCTGCCTGACTCGGGTGTTACTTTGATGTAATGCTTGGGTCAGACCAAGTATTACAGCTTTTCAGGTTAGGACGTTATGGAGCTCAGGAGGCAAGCTGGATGGCAGGAACGTATGAAGTTTTCCGCTATGTATATGAGACTGTGTAGTTTGTATAGATTGTAGTCTGGAACAAGTTGTATAACTGTCCAATTTATGTGTATATGATTGTAACTCTGATGAATTGTATGTAAAGTAACAATTACAGCTTTCCTTTATAAAAATGCTATTATTTTGATATTATATTTTGATCCGTTGCGAATGTGAGATGTTGTTGTTTTGTTCTTCTTCTACCTTCTTTCTTCTTTTCTCTAACAATCTAGAATTTTCAAAGTCGAAAATTTCGAGTCGTTACACTATTACAACATCTTTTGCAATATGTAGGAAAGTTGTGAAATACACTTATCCTATCACAAATATTCCTAAAACAACGTTTGCAAAAATATTGTAAAACCCATATTACAGCATTTTTTAGATGTTTTAATAAGATATTTTTGTTGTAATGTATTACCTTAGACCTTATAATTTAAACATTAATACTAATGATTAAGTATTCTCAAATGATTAAAATAGTAATTTGGTAAGTTATATAACTAGGAAGAAGAAAACTAAAACCTATGGTATATAAAATAACACCATCAAAGGAGTTCAGCCCATTCTAAATTGTTTAAGAAGTTAAATGTGTAATATGGAGATAGAGGCAAAGTAATGTAGGGTCCTCAATGGCCAATATCGTATATACCAAGTATGTTGATAAATAGAAGCCATGTGATTAAAATTGGTGCAAATAAAAAGGCTATTTTATATATGCCACATGGATGCAATACAAACAGACTAGTAGTACAGTATATGCAATTGAAATATTAGATTGTGTAAAATAAATACACCAATAGGGGACAATTTAGTTTTTCTGGGTTAAAATAAGATAAAATATAAGCTATACCAAAAGAAAATTAATGAAATCTTGTAAACTGAAGCATATTAATTGTTAACATCAAAAATGGTACCAACACCTAAATATCATATGAAAGCACAAAAATTAGAAGTCCAAATCAAACAAGCAAAAACAGAAGGGAAGTAAAGGAGACACAAGAATTTTTATAGTGGTTCGGTGTAAACTCCGGCCTATGTCAACTTTAATCTTGTTATTAGTTTTTCTCTCTCCAAATTAAACCTAGTTTTATTAGATAAGACCAAAATCTAGTGGATCAAATTTGCAATGGAGCTTTCAGACTATTTGAGAGTCACTAATGCCAGGTATTTGCTGATCTAAGTCCTAGAATAGCAAATAGTAGTCTCCAAGGTTACTTAAATGGAGGAGAGGTCAGAATTGAAGAAGAATTAGAAGTCTCTTTAGTCAGAGAATCCAATATGGAGAGGAAGAAGAAGATCCCTCCCTAATTGCTATATGGCTGGTATTCATAGAGAGATAAGTGAATAGGTTCAGAAGCCCACCGTAGTAAAGTCTAGAAGCTAGCCCATTGTTGTACAAGTGATTATGGAGGCCTACAAACCAACAAAACAACTCGAAACCAATCCAAAATGGATCGGTACCAATCTGCTTTGCATGTTGCAAAGTGAATTGTTTCACTTATTCTGCTCTTCAATCCTCTATTCGATGCGTTCCAAACTTTTTTCCATCGTCATTGAGTTGATTCTAATGATCTTCTCGATAGCACTTGTATTATTCTACTCCCTTTGCTTTCTTTTCAACAATCAATGGAATTGACTATCCAAACTCTAGGAAATCCACTTGTCCATGAGTGGTTCGAGTACCATATGAGGTATATGGAGTTAGGGAGGCAGAGAAGAGAGAAAAAACAACCCTACATCGATCCAAAATCACTCTTCATCGACCCTAAATCACTTCTCATTGAATTAAAACCACTCATCATCGAGTTATCTCCTTAGTGAAATTTCTATTGAAATTTCGCCTAGTTGTTTCTCAACTTCTTCGAAGTGTGGTTTCATGGTTTCGAATTGTTTCGTCTTCGCCTTGGTCTTATAACTCTTACGGAATCTACTTTGGTCAAAAACGTGTTAATACTTGCCCTCCAACATACGCCTTTTGAATGTAAGGTGTGCTTTGATCAAGAATAAGTTCCATCAGCAATCATTCTTTGGTAGTTGAGCTTTTCGGTCTTCTATCGATATCGATATCGGAGGATCATCTGGTTCCTTTAGATTCACCTAAAAATCAAAGGTCGTTCTACACCATCATAGTTAAGAACTCTAGTCCTTTGTTAAGTGTTAGTCATAAATCATAATCGGTTCGTTTTGATGTGGATTTATTGTGATGCCCCACCTCTATACCCACGCTAGCCAAGAACACTACGGAGCAATGTCGTCAACTAGCGCAGAGAATAAGGCTATTGAGGAGCGACCATCTGTATAATTGCTTTGTGCGAGTACCGATATGCCAGATAAAAATATAACTTTTCATCACAAGAGGAAATCCGACATACCGACACAAACTCAAAGCTACTACACAGTGGCTATATGAAATCTTCGGAAAAAATATAGAAATATCATAACACAAATTAGTCACAGAAGTTCATATCACAAAGGCGGAAATAGATATGAATATATCACATAAAAGCGTATATCAGAGTAGTGGTCTAACAAGATCCACAATATCACAAAAGAATAGTTACAAGTGCTACTCAAAAGAATAAGTATAAACCATGGAGTCTATATCTCAAATGTATACAACAAAAACTACTAATCTAAGTAGTCAGCCAAAAGTTAGAATAAATCCCAGATGAGGAGTCAAGTAGAAGCACCTGTAACATCTCGGTCTGACCCGAGTATTATTTAATAAGAAAATAATAAACGGATCAGTCTAGCTATAAATATCAGATAAAATGATATAGAATAAGAGATATGACAAAATCGTATGATAACCATAATGCCATATTGTGATAAGTATGTAACTGAAAACCAACTAGAGGTTAATCAATATCAAAAGAATCTTCTCAAAGATCAAAAAGAATGTCATACTCTTTATTTTTATTCTCCAAACCATAAATATTAACAATTATATCAATGCCAATCACAAAAGTTAATGACATACAAATTCACCAATGCACAAATATTGATAAAACTTACCAATGTAAATCACGAAAATTGGTGAAACGCAAATTCTAGAAATCATCAATGGAAATCTAGAAATCACAAAATGGGGGAGGCCTATCATAAAACGAGAGCATGAAAACTCACCAACACGTGTATCACAAAACGGAACGCTATTACATGGTTGCTAACCATTAATTTTGAGCCGAAGCTCCACAAAACGGTCTGAAGACCATGGGTCGCTACCCCACCAAATTGAGCCAAAGCTCCACAGAAACGGGGTTTAGTCTCCCTTGCAGACAAAGAGACATCGCATATTGCTAGCCTAAATCACAAAATGATCATCATCGATCATCAAGAAGTGTCAATTACACTAAGATGAACTAGGATAGTTATTGTATGAGGTCTACCTAATGCTAGATGCAGAGGCACATAATAGATCGATATGAACATCATGAGCTGCCCCGTAATAAAACCTGTTGTTGCTGATATCTCCTTCTCAGTTCCTTCTTCCATAACCCGAGCTTGGAGAAGGAAGAGATAAGAGGGCCCTATGGAAAATGTGGTCAGAAATCCGTAATAGAGTCCGACCACAACGACCAAATTTATTATCTTCATGCATAAGGATAATATAAATATATGAGCTTAGCTTCATGTCCCATAACCACTAACTTAACTTAAATATTTACAAACAAATTGTAGATCTCCGCTCGAAAATTATCACAGGAGATTCAATCGAACAAGTCCAAGAGTTAACCGACGAAGTAAACGCAAGCGTTTCATACCACTTGTTTTACTATACCGTTTAACTAGATTTCTCATACGAGTGAGGTAAAGGTTTGTATATGCTAGTAGATTGGAAAACGGTTTAAGAAACGAGCTTTGTAATAAAATAGTATTGAAATAGTTTTGATGAAAGAGTTTTAATATTTACTACTTGTATAGATAACCTTTATGTTTTTAAAGTGACAAATCACAAAAATGATTGTATAAACAATCAATCACCAAAATTCATATACGAAGACGTGAATTGAATCCAAAGAAATCGATATCGAATCCATCAAGGTGGATGTTCCGAAAATCCCAAAGAAAATGTCATCAAAGTCGATAATAAATGATAACCACAAATGGGAATCAACACAAATCGATTAAATTTGGAAACTCAAGCTAAAATAGGCAAAATAGGCAAAAACAAGCAGATTCAGACGTCTGAAGTGTATGATTCAGACGTCTGAATTTGGAAATTAAAATATTTTCCAGAACAGAATTCAGACATCTGAATCTACAAATTCAGACGTCTGGAAATGCTAAATTGTAGACTATTTCCTTTCTGGTTCAATTCGAACCAATTCAGACGTCTGGAAATATTGATTCAGACGTCTGAATCTGGGAATAGAAATTTTTCCAGTATAATATTCAGACGTCTGAAATGGAGCATTCAGACGTCTGAAACCTGTTTCTCAGGCCTTTCTTGAACCATGGCCAAAAATGGCCAAAACAAATATCAAAAGTGATCGGACGAGCAACAATCGACTAA
Source organism: Allium cepa (assembly GCA_030765085.1). Lineage (NCBI taxonomy): Eukaryota > Viridiplantae > Streptophyta > Magnoliopsida > Asparagales > Amaryllidaceae > Allium > Allium cepa. Next base: position 923,404,882 of record CM060935.1, on the reverse strand, counting down.
GGATTTATGCCAAACAACAACCCAGCCTTAAAGGCTCTTTGATACGCCTCAAATATCAATGTCCAAATATCCATATAAGGATTTTCATAAATTTGCTTTCAAACACCAAAAATTGAAATATTCACCAAAGAAATCCAAACCAAAAGAAAATGCACAAGACTAAGTGTTAGGAATTCATACCTAACAACAAGAATAGATATAGACATAGATGTGAGATAAAAATCTCACCTTTAAACCCAAAACAAATGAAGAAGAAGCTATAGAGCAATGGTAAGGACAATCACTCTTCAATTCCAACCCAACAAGCTTGAATCTAAGCTTAAAAGAGAAACATTTCCTAAATTAGGTTTAGGAATTTCTGAAATTGGAAGGAGAATGAGTTGGAGAAGAAGAAGAGAAGGCTTACCAAAGCTTCTTCTATGAATTTGGAGTTGGAGCTTGGATTTGCAATGAAACTAGGGCTTAGGAATTCTAATTCTTTCTCTCTTCCCCCATTTTTATCTAAAGCTTGAGTATTAGGAAATTATGAAGGAATGAAGAGAAGAGGGGGTGAGGCTTAGGTCTAATATGCTGAAACCAAACCAAAGCCCTAAGTGAAAAAGTAGCAAAATTACTCTAACTCTAAACATATCGAAGTTTATACTAAAAAAGGTCGCAAACATTATTTTGAAGTCAATGGGGTTGGTCTCAAGTCCTAATTCGATTGTTTGCAAAAAGTAGCTTTCCGGACAATAATTCGACTAACGGTGAAATATTTAAATAAAATATTTAAATATTCAATCGTAAAATATGCGGGTTGTTACAGACTCCCCTCCTTAAAGAAATTGCGTCCTCGCAATTATAAGAAATAGATGAACAAAAAGTAACAACCATAAAAGCATATCAACACAAAAGAAGAAATTTGGAATAAGAAGTTCACCTTAAAGAGCATGAGAGAGTAAGTCCGGATATGTTCGCTCGATGAATTCTCTGGATTCCCAAGAACAATCCTTAGGATTTGAGGACTATTGAACTTTCACAAGAGGAACATCTTTATTTCGAAGGCGTTTAATCTCCAAAGCAATAATACGAATAAGATGTTGCTCATAAGTCAAATTAGGTGAAACCTCAATTTCTTCTACAATACCGGGCTCAAGAATAGAATCGAAATCTCGAAGGCATTTCCGTAATTGAGAAATGTGAAACACATAATGAATAGCAGAAAACTGAGCCGGTAATAGAAGGCGATAAGCCACGGAACCAATACGTTCGGTGATGGGAAATGGACCAATATATCGAGGTGCTAACTTTCCCGATCGACTAAAATGCACAACACCCTTCATAGGTGAAACATGAACAAACACAAAATCTCCCACAGAAAATTCTAATTTCCTTCTTCGGCTATCGGCATAGGATTTCTGCCTACTTTGAGCTTCTTTCATCCTATGACGAATAAGATCAATCCTTTCTGTGGAATCACGAATAAATGGACCAAAAAACAGCTTCTCACCGGCCTCAAGCCAACAAGAAGGAGATCGGCATAGCCTTCCATAGAGTGCCTCAAAAGGTGTCATACCAATACTTGATTGGAAGCTATTATTATAGGAAAACTCAACAATATAAATATGATCTTCCCAATTTCCACCAAAATCAAGAACACGTGCACGAAGAAGATCTTCAAGAGTTTGATTCACACGCTCAGTTTGACCATCGGACTGGGGGTGATAAGCGGTGCTAAAATTAAGCTTCGTCCCCTTTTGAAGACTCTTCCAAAATCCACTAGTAAACAATGGATCACGATCACTAACAATAGAAGAAGGAACTCCATGCAATTTAACAATTTCTTTAACGAAGAGTTTGGCCAAAAGAGGAACGGTCCGATTGGGCCGAATGGGAATAAAATGGGGAGTTTTGGTAAGTCTATCAACTATCACCCATAGGCTATCATGACCCGAACGAGAATGGGGAAGGCCGTCAATAAAGTCCATGGAAATTTGATCCCACTTCCAAATTGGAATCTCCAAAGGTTACAATAACCCACCGGGCCTTTGATGCTCGGCCTTGACAAGTTGGCAAGTCATGCAACGCTTAACAAAGTTAGCAATATCAAATTTCATTCCATCCCAATAATAAAGTCACTTCATATCCGCATACATTTTACTATTACCGGGATGAATGGTAAATTTAGAACGATGAGAATCTTCTAAAATATCTTTATGGAGATCACTAATATTTGACATAATAAGTCTGCCAAATTTTCGAATAGCGCCACAAGAATCAATATTAAAGTATTTCAAACCTACAACATCAATTTTATCCCTACAACTTTGTCTAAGAAGAGCCAATTCGGGATCTAGCATTTAAGCTTCAAGAATGCGGTCTAAAAGAGAAGGATGAGCCTCAAGGCTACATAAAGCCAAAGATGAACATAAATCGGACTCATGATCTCGAATCTCACGAGTGGATAAAGTCTCGAGATCATTCCATTCGGATATCATCATGGAAACAATCGCTTGTTGCTTTCAGCTAAGAGCGTCGGCAACAAGATTTCCCTTTCCGGGAGTATAAAGAATATCAAGATCATAAGATGCAAGGAACTTGAGTCAACGCTGTTGACGCAAATTAAGTTCCTTTTGGGAAAATAAATACTTCAAAGATTTATGATCTGTATAGAGAACAAATTTCTCTCCCAAGAGATAATGACGCCAAATTTTAAGAGCGAAATAGTCGTGAGCTCTAAATCATGAGTGGCATATCTAGTCTCGGCTAGCTTCAATTGCCTAGAAGCATAAGCAATAACACGTTCTCTTTGCATGAGAACGACTCCCAAACCAACATGACTAGCATCGGTATAAACAATAAAATCTTGATTCCGTTCGGGAATAACAAGAATAGGAGCATCGGAAAGGAGTTCTTTAATTTTTGGAAAGAAGCTTCACATTTGCCTGACCAAATGTACTTAACTCCCTTCTTTGCCAAACTAGTAAGAGGCACGACAAATTTAGAAAAGCCTTTTATGAAATGGCGGTAATAACCTGCCAATCCAAGAAAACTACGGATCTCCGTCACACTCTTCGGTCTCTTCCAATTTTGAATCGCTTCAATCTTTGAAGGATCTACGGAAATTCCAGATTCGAAAATGATATGACCGAGAAACTTCACCTGAGATTGCCAAAAGTGGCATTTAGAAAATTTTGCTTTCAATTGATTGCTCCTAAGAGTTTCCAACACAATCTGAAGATGTTTTTCATTCTCCTCCTCGGTTTTAGAATACACAAGAATATCATCTATAAAGATGAGAACAAACCGATTGAGGAAGTCTTTGAAAACTCTATTCATAAGGTCAACGAAATAAGCCGGAGCATTCGTTAAACCAAATGGCATAACAAGCCTTCATAAGATCCATAACGAGTATGAAACGATGTCAAGGGAATGCTATCCTCTGCAATACGAAGCTGATGAAAACCGGATGCTAAGTCTAATTGTGAAAAGACTCTAGCACCACTAAGTTAATCGAATAGATCATCAATCCGAGGTAAAGAATATTTATTCTTGATAGTAAGATCATTAAGCTTGCGGTAGTAACGCAAATCCTAAGTGTACCATCGGATTTCTTCACAAAAATAGCCGAAGCTCCCCAAGGAGAGGAACTAGAGCGAATAAATTGCTTCGTTTCCAATTCGGATAATTGTTTGCGCATCTCCTCATTTTCTTTATTGGACATACGATAAGGAGGACGAGTAATAAGTTGAGCTCCAGGAATTAGATTAATTCTGAATTCAATTGCTCGCTTAGGTGGTAATCCTAAAACGGGCTCAAATATGTCGGAAAATTCACGAACAACGTGAATAAGGGAAATGACATCTTCCTCATCATCATTAACGTCATCATGAGGATTTAAAGAATACAAGGATGCTGCCAAAGTGGAATCCGAATCTTTAAGATCAATAGAAATCTGCTTAACAGATTGAGGATGTTGAAGATGAATAGTCCGCTCAGGACATAGGATTTGAGCTTCATAGCAGTTAAGCCAATCCATTCCTAAAATCATTCCAAAGCCTGAGTAGCGCATAACATGCAAATCGGCTTGGAAAGAAAAATCACACAAAATAATCTCGACATCTTTACAAAGCAAACTAATTGTTGCGGATCCACCAAATGGATTCGCGATTCTCAAAGAAGTCATTAAAGCAACAACAATCAAAGAAAAAGTATCAACGAGTTCTTTTGATATAAAAGAATGGGACGCACCCGTATCAAAAAGAACTCGAATAGGGTGATCACAAATCACAATAATTCCTTCAAGGATAGAATGAGAAATACCTTGACCACGAGAAGCGTTATTAGGAGTTTGCACCACACTTAGCTTTCCCTCCTTCTTGTTTTGGATTTTGGGGCATGCAAATAAGTAATGATATGGGCATTTGCAATAGCGACAAGCGCGGGGATTTGAACACTTATTCGCATAATGGTCCTTAGTACCACAATTGTAGCATTGCCCGCTACTAGAGTTAGAAGTCTTTGCCACTGGAGTTGCTTGCTTCCCTCTCTTATTGGGATATGGACCTTTGAACTTATTAGGCCTTTTCTTGTTGTTGTCGAAGATTGGTTTAGCACCCAAAACTTCAACATCACTTTCCTTCTCCGCCTCTTCAAGTCGAAGAGCGATATCGATGAGTTGATCAAAAGAAACTTCCAATTTTAGAAGTAATGGCTTCTTGAGATTTTTGTTCAAGCCATAGACAAATCTTTGGTTCTTCTTCAATGGGGTGTTTATGTATTCGACCCCGTATTTAGAAAGCGACTCGAAGGATGCGACATAATCTGCCATGGAGGATTCACCTTGAACAAGGTCTACGAAACGACGAGCCAATGTCACCTTCTCAGCTTCTGGCACAAACTTTAATTCGAATCATTCCCGGAATTTCTACCAAGTAAGATCCGCTTTATTTATTTTAGAAATCGGAAGCTCGTACCAGTCTAATGCCCTTTCTTGAAGCATACAAGAGGCCACCTGAACTCGGTGAAGTTTAATAAGATTCAAGCGAGAAAAGATGCGATTGCATGATCTGAGCCAAGTTTGGACTTAAATGACGCTTTCGGAACCCATAAATGGCTTCCCACCCAAGTTGGTATAGTCACTGCACAAACGTGCAAATCCAGACTTAGGGTGAGTAGGCTCCGGAGCGGGTCTGGCAGCTTGAGCATTCTTCACGAGATCTAAAAGCTGCTGGGCAGACATAAATACTCCATCCTGGGGAGTAGCACTAGATTGACCGGCGTTGGGACGGCCAGGTCTAACCATTTCTCTTCTTTAAGAAAGACAGAAAGAGGAAGAAAGAAGGTTATTCACAAAATGAATATCAAACAATAATGATTGATAAAACAAAACATCGCAAAAGAAAAATAGGATAAAACGGTACGAAGACTCGAATTAAATCCTAAGGCACGACTCCTAAGATGGACTTAGGACGATGATCCTTGTTAAATTATCCTACATTGTTCCGAAGTTTGGCTCTGATACCAAGTTGTGACGCCCCACCTCTATACCCACGCTAGCCAAGAACACTACGGAGTAATGTCGTCAACTAGCGCAGAGAATAAGGCTGTTGAGGAGCGACCATCTGTATAATTGCTTTGTGCGAGTACCGATATGCCAGACAAAAATATAACTTCTCATCACAAGAGGAAATCTGACATAGCGACACAAACTCAAAGCTACTACACAGTGGCTATATGAAATCTTTGGAAACAAATATAGAAATATCATAACAAATTAGTCACAGAAGTTCATATCACAAAGGCGAAAATAGATATGAATATATCACATAAAAGTGTATATCAGAGTAGTGGTCTAACAAGATCCACAATATCACAAAAGAATAGTTACAAGTGCTACCTAAAAGAATAAGTATACATCATGGAGTCTATATCTCAAATGTATACAACAAAAACTACTAATCTAAGTAGTTCGCCAAAAGTCAGAATAAATCCCAGATGAGGGGTCAAGTAGAAGCAGCTGTAACATCTCGGTCTGACCCGAGTATTATTTAATAAGAAATAATAAATGGATCCGTCTAGCTATAAATATTAGATAAAATGATATAGAATAAGAGATATGACAAAATCGTATGATAACCATAATGCCATACTATGATAAATATATAATTGAAAATCAACTAGAGGTTAATCAATATCACAAGAATCTTCTCAAAGATCAAAAAGAATGTCATGCTCTTTATTTTTATTCACCAAACCATAAATATTGACAATTATATCAATGTCAATCACAAAAGTTAATGACACACAAATTCACCAATGCACAAATATTGATAAAATTATCGATGTAAATCACGAAAATAGGTGAAACACAAATTCTAGAAATCATCAATGGAAATCCAGAAATCACAAAATGGGGGAGGCCTATCACAAAACGGGAGCATGAAAACTCACCAACACGTGTATCACAAAACGGAACGCTATTCATGGTTGCTAACCTTAATTTTGAGCCGAAGCTCCACAAAACGGTCTGAAGACCATGGGTAGCTACCCCACCAAATTGAGCCAAAGCTCCACAGAAACGGCGTTTAGTCTCCCTCGCAAACAAAGAGACATCGCACATTGCAAGCCTAAATCACAAAATGATTATCATCGATCATTAAGAAGTGTCAATTACACTAAGCTAGTGAATATATGAGCTTAGCTTCATGTTCCATAACCACTAGCTTAACTTAAATATTTATGAACAGATTGTAGATCTTCGCTCAAAAATTGTCACAAGAGATTCAATCGAACAAGTCCAAGAGTTAACCAACGAAGTAAATGCAAGTGTTTCATACCACTTGTTTTACTATGCCGTTTAACTAGATTTCTCATACGAGTGAGGTAAAGGTTTGTATATGCTAGTAGATTGGAAAATGGTTTAAGAAACGAGCTTTGTAATAAAATAGTGTTGAAATCGTTTTGATGAAAGAGTTTTAATATTTACTACTAGTATAGAAAACCTTTATGTTTTTAAAGTGACTAATCACAAAAATGATTGTAGAAACAATAAATCACCAAAATTCACATACGAAGACGTGAATTGAATCCAAAGAAATCGATACCGAATCCATCAAGGTGGATGTTCCAAAAATCCCAAGAAAATTGTCATCAAAGTCGATAATAAATGATAACCACAAATGGGAATCAACACAAATCGATTAAATTTGGAAACTCAAGCTAAAATAGGCAAAAACAAGCAGATTCAGGCGTCTGAAGTGTATGATTCAGACGTCTGAAGTGTATGATTCAGACATCTGAATCTGGAAAATAAAATATTTTCCAGAACAGAATTCAGACGTCTGAATCTACAAATTCAGACGTCTGGAAATGCTAAATTTTAGCCTATTTCCTTTCTGGTTCAATTCGAACCAATTCAGACATCTGAATCAGGGAATAGAAATTTTCCCAGTATAATATTCAGACATCTGAAATGGAGCATTCAGGCGTCTGAAACCTGTTTCTCAGGCCTTTCTTGAACCTTGGCCAAAAATGGCCAAAACGAATATCGAAAGCGATCGGACGAGCCACAACCGACTAAGGATTTATGCCAAGCGATAACCCAGCCTTAAAGGCTCTTTGATACGCCTCGAATATCAATGTCCAAATATCCATAAAAGGATTCTCATAAATTTGCTTTCAAAACACCAAAAATTGGAATATTCACCAAAGAAATCCAAACCAAAAGCAAATGCACAAGATTAAGTGTTAGGAATTCATACCAACAACAAGAATAGATATAGACATAGATGTGAGATAAAAATCTCACCTTGAAACCCAAAACAAATGAAGAAGAAGCTATAGAGCAATGGCAAGGACAATCACTCTTCAATTCCAACCCAACAAGCTTGAATCTAAGCTTAAAAGAGAAACATTTCCTAAATTAGGTTTAGGAATTTCTGAAATTGGAAGGAGAATGAGTTGGAGAAGAAGAAGAAGAGAAGGCTTACCAAAGCTTCTTCTATGAATTTGGAGTTGGAGCTTGGATTTGCAATGAAACTAGGGCTTAGGAATTCTAATTCTTTCTCTCTTCCCCATTTTTATCTAAAGCTTGAGTACTAGGAAATTATGAAGGAATGAAGAGAAGAGGGGGTGAGGCTTGGGTCTAATAGGCTGAAACCAAACCAAAGCCCTAAGTGAAAAAGTAGCAAAATTCCTCTAACTCTAAACATATCGAAGTTTATACCCAAGAAGGTCGCAAACGTCGTTTTGAACTCAAAGGGGGTGGTCTCGAGTCCTAATTCGATTGTTTGCAAAAATTAGCTTTCCGGACAGTAATTCGACTAACGGTGAAATATTTAAATAAAATATTTAAATATTCAATCGTAAAATATGTCGGTTGTTACATTTATCGTATCATATATCATAATCATCCCAAATTCATCTTTTTTACATTGACTACAAGGCATTCAAATCCTAAGGTCAAGTCAACGTCCATTCTAAGGTCTGGTCTCACTAATCTAAGTTCTCATCCAATCTAAGGTTCGAGTTCTTTGGATCATTTATCATTCAATCTAGGGTTCAGTCTACCTGGATCATTAATCTTCCAATCTAGGGTTTGACCTCTCCAGGTCCTTGCTGAGTCTGCTTGCTCTCCGTAAAAGTAACTCGATGACCAAGCAAGCCTATCCGATCACTCTCCAGTGAAAGACTTACTTTTGATCTCTCGGGCCTAATTTAAAGCAAGCCTATCTGCTTACTCTTTGGTGAGGGTATAGCTTCATGCGGTCATTGCCCTGTCTCTCTGGTCGGGACTACCACGATCAATATCGGTCATCACGTTCAAGTGGTTTCTAAAATCGCAATCAATTTCAAGGGGTCATCAATCTCTGTTGGTGTTTCCTAATAGGTATTAGTAATCTCATATGAAGCTTAAGTCAAGGCATCTAGCAATCATCAAATCATATAATCCTCAAGGATCACCTTCAGACTTTCAACTAAGAGCATTCCTAGGGATCGATTAGGATCCCGTACACCTGTAAGCACTCTACTGGTAATATATATTTTTTTATTGAGAATAAAAGGTTAGATAATATAATTGGTAATATAATAACACTTATTGGTAATATAAAAAAATTTATTGCTTAGGAACCTGACTCCAATCCATTCTGATCATGGGGTTATCATCCAATGAAAGTCTTTGATCCATAGCTTCATCCTATCTCCCATTCCTACAATGAGCTTAAGGTTCTAGAATAGCCTATTTTAGGCATTAGAGCTCATCTATATCCAAATCGATCGTGCATCTAAATAAATTCGACTCGGTACCGACAAGACTCCTGTCAGCATTGACTAATTTTGTTTATGGGGGAACTATTCTAGTTTGCTCTGCTTTAATTTCAGATGCTTCTACATTGGTTTCTAAATTCCAGGTACTCGAACCATTTTTAGTTGATCCATCCTTTTGAGAAATTCCTCCAACATTTTTGATTGTCGAATCATTATTCCATTTTGCATCACTTTCATCATTCTCTACATCTCTTTTCTGGTCAAATAGTTGGAATGATTAGAATCTGGGGAGACCTTCTGGCTGCCTCATGCTCCGATTGGCTTCCTCCAGCCTTAGATCTGGTGTTAGGTCTTTTCATCTTCTCAAATCTCAGATTCAAGTTTTAGGTCTTCAGATCTAGATTTTTCTTCGTTATAGCACCAAAATGTTGACGAAAAAAATGGCACCAACTCTTAAATGTCAAATAAAAGCACCAAAATGTAAAAGTCTATATAAAACAAGCAAAAACACTAGGAAAGTAAAATGAGACCAAGAATTTTTACAGCGGTTCAGCGTAACCTCTAACCTATGTGATTACCCGGATTTGGAGATCTAGTAATTGAATAATTAATTGACTTTTTTTACTATTGAGATACTGATTTTATTTAGTTGAACAAATAAAATTCTGATAATCAAAAAATACCTGGATATATATAAATGGACCTGAAACTATAATGAATGTTGAATTATAAATATTTGGCAATGATAAATCTTATAGTAGATTAATAAATATATAAATAGATATATGCAAACTTTATAATATTGAAAATTATAAGCGTATACAGAATATAAGTGTGTGTGTGTATACATATGCCATGAGAAGTAGGATATATGGAAGTTTGTCAAAGTGTGGATATATATATATATACACACACGTATTGTGATTAGGAAGAATTGATTTAAATTCAATGCTATAATTTTCAAAGACATTTAAAGTTAAATTCTATATTTTTAACCACCAAAGATAGTATGTGTATATATATATATATATATATGTATGTATGTATATGTATATTTAAAAGTATTATGGCTTAAGTTTAAATAGGATTTAAATAAAAGGGTTCAATGTACTTAAGATTTAAAATAGGATTTAATAAAAAGTTTAATTATGCTTTCTTTTAAAAATTAACTTGAACTAAATGGTTTGTATATACATAAAAATATAAACATAGATTTTATAAAAGGTTCATTTCTTTTGCTTTTATATACTTTTTTTAATTACATGAACAATGTGGTTTGTAAATATAAAAATATAAACATAGATTAATAAAAATAAAAATAAAAACATATAAAACACATAAGAAATATTAAATAAAGGGTTTAAAACATTTGTAGGCTTTGTATTCATGCATTTAAACATTTGTAACTTGAGATAACATGCAAATTAACATGTGGCAAAATTGTTTTCTCTTTAAATTAAAATATAATAACATCTTAACGAAGGTTGTTTCAGTTCAAAGCATTTTTCCATTTCTCTTTTCTAAATTCTTTCCTTCATCTTCTCAAATTTAAAAAAACTAAAAGAAGAAAAGAAAACAAAAAGGAAATCAAAGATGTTTCAAGTTTTCAACCAGATTTAAAGCAAGCTAATTCAAAGATTCAACTCATGGGAATTCAGATCAACTCAACAAAGATCAAACAAATTCAAACATCTAGCAAAGATTCAAGTTGTTCAAAATCAGTTCCAGATCAAGTCCTTTTTTTCATAGGCTCTGTGATTTCCAAATTCCAGTGAATAAACAAAATCATTTTCTTAAAGATTAATTTATTTTATATCCGGTTGCATGTGATTAAATAAGTAAAGTTGTAAATATGTTGCTTGGATGTATTTTAGTAAAATACTGTGTGTGCATGTCTGTGTATATCCATATGAATGCCTCTGTTGATATTAATAGATTAAAATAGGTTCAATTAAATTCAAAGAAAAATTCATATCTCCTTATGTAAACAGATTCATGTGATGATCTTTAGATGAAAGTTGGTGGTATCTACCTGATTCAATTGTTAAAAACATTTGTAAGCATAAATAAAAAGTACATTACAGGAATCAAGAAATCACAGTGAAAACCAATTAAAGTCAGAAAAATTGATTGTTTAATTTCCTTGTTTTGATTATATGATCTAACTCGTCATTAAAAACTATGATTTTTGATAACAATTTCATGATTTTTAAGTTTGGAATCGGGTAGAATTTTCTAGTTGAACGGAATTGGGTTTTCTGCCAATTTCTGGTGATCGGAGGAAGGTTGTGGGTCGAGGTCGAGGTCGAGGTGGAAGATAGCTTGTGGCTCTGGGAGCTTAGGAAAAATGGATGCACAATTTGTAAGCCCCTGTGGTGGAAGGACGACGATGATGTAGGGTTTAAGTCCTGTTTTAGTCAAGGTGGTTCATCGCTCGATTACGGTGTCATGGTGGAGTCGAGATGGCTCAGAGGAGGATGAAAAGGAAGAGGACGTCTGACGAAGCTTCTAGCGATGGGGCGTGGTCTTCGGGGGTTGGAGTTAGGGGTCGCATAGAGGTTTTGGTGATCAGATTGTCCTTATGTGTTTTCGATTTTGCTTGTTTTTGATTTCGTGGCTCTCGTGGTTTTGGTGCAGCCGATACGGTCGAGGAGGTCGATGGTGACACAGTGGAGGTATCGGCGAGTGGTGACGTGCCTCCAATGGCGTGTACACATGCACACGGTGGGTTGTGCACTCAGGTAGGAGCAGGCAAGGGTTCAGATAAGATTAGCTCGGGAAAGAATGAGTTTGTATCAGGTTTACGTAGGGATTTCCTCGGGTTGTTCACGAGATTTTCGAAAGGAGGAGTGGCTCGAGTGAGTGTTCGGGAAATCCTGGATTGGACTCGGGTTTCCTGATTTGTATAATGAAGTGTATTTTGTTAACAAGTTTGAAAAAGCAAAAGTAAAATTTTGACAAGTTTTCAAAGCCAAAAGAAATAAGTTTTCATAGTATAAATATCTATCAAGTTTCCAAAATCAAATTTTCAAAATATAAATATAGGTCTAATGTTTTAAAATTGTTTTGATTCAATATATTTATATAATAGGTTAATTATTTAATTATATTCTTAAGTATAACAAATGGAATTTAATAATGATAATTAAATAATTAATTAAGATAAATGGTTTATCTTAAATTAATTAAGGTCTTAAGTAATGATTACTGAATGTAGTCAATTAAAGGATAATTATTTAATGTAATTAATTAAAATAATAATTACTTAATGTAATTAATTAAAGGGTAATTAATGGAAGTAATTGAAGAATCATTAATTAATGTTAATAATTAAAGGTTAATTAATTAATGTTAATAATTAAAGGTTTATTGGTTAATTTCATTAATTAATTAAAGTGATGATAAATGGTTTGTAATTAATCAATGTTAATTAAGCAGGATTTAAAAGTAATTAGTTTAATTTATTTGGAGATTAAATTAAATTAATTGGGAATTGTACAACAAATTAATCTTGCTTATGGATGATTAAGTCATGTTGAATGCCTTGAATTGATTGATACCTCTGATGTGTGATGTTCGGTGACATGCAATGCTTGGTTGTACTAAGATATGTAAGTCATCTATGTGCGATGAATTGTTGTGTAAATATGACATTCTGTATTCAAAATTGAATTGTATTCACGTAAACAACTTGGAATAAAAATGGTATTGGATTCGAAGAGACCGAAGTCGGATATTAGCAATATCCGGAACCACTTCGATTAGTAATCTACAATAATTCTTTATTGAATCAAATAGGCTGGAATCGGATATATAAGTAACATGACCATTTGAACTGAGTAACAGATCTTAAATATTGTTTTGCAATAAATGATTGACTATAATATGTTAAGAACTCGTAGTGAGGTATGAGTTACCCAGGTTTTCAATTATGTTTTATAACTTAGTATTTCAAATTATATGGGTTTACTCACGCTGGCTTCCAGCCTGACCCGCGTGTTACTTTGATGCAATACTCGGGTCAGACCGAGTATTACAGATTTTCAGGTTAGGACGTTCTGGAGCTCAGGTGGCGAGCTGGATGGCAGGAACGTATGGAGTTTATTCCGTTGTGTAATAGACTTTGTATTGTTTGTATTCTGGGACAAGTTAGTTATAACTGTCAAGTTTATGAATGGTTGAACTCAGATATATTGAATGTAAACTAACAATTACGGCTTTTCTTTGTATAAATGCTATTATTTGATATTATATTTTGACCACTGCGAATGTGAGATTCTGTGTTTTTTTCTGTTTCTTCTTCTACCTCTTTTCTTTTTTACCCTAACAATCTATGATTTCCAGCGTTCGATTGTTCGGCACTTCTACAGTGGACGTATTAGTGTCTAATTTTCGGGGTCAAAAATTTCAGATCGTTACATTTTGGTATCTAAGCTGAAGGTTAAGCTAGAACCTTGGCTCTAGTGGGTTTACTCATTAAGGATAAGGTCAGTAGTACCCTAGAATGAGTTGTGTGTGTGTGTATGAGAGCTACTTGTTTTTTTCTTATATAATGATTTTAAAAATGATTTTTATATAAACTTATATTTCAATATATATAAAGCATTAATTTTTCTAATTACTATATATTAACATAATTGGTTGTTTGTTATTGAAATTGAATTAGATCATAAGAATTTAAGTGGAAATTTATTTATTCAAATTAGATAATATGAACTAAATGAATAAGATAAGCTTGAAATGGATTCAATCCAGAGAATAAAATCCTGAAATTTGTAGAAGTGTTTTCAGAATAATGAATTAAGTTACCCTGATTTTATTTTACAACAAATTATGAGATAATATGTAGTGAATTGGTTTCTAGATATGATAATCTTGGTTATTATCATAAAAGGGTTATTTTATCTAATAATGGGATGTTTGTTTTCTAATAAACAATGATAAAGAAAAATGAAATGTTTTAGGGAAGTAAATTTTTAGATAAGTACAACTTGTAAATTAGAATGTATTTAAATTATGAAGTTTTAAAATCTAAGTCTAGAAATCTAAAATGGTTTCATAGTGTTAAAAGAAGTAATAAATAATATTATTCAGAATATTTTTGAATGTAATCTTTTTTTAAAAAAAGAGTTGTTTTAAAAAATTTAAGAAATTTGTTTGAACTAAAACCAAAGATGGTTTAAAATTTAAAATATGACTTAGTGTGCAAAGGAAATAAATATGTATATATGTAGGATATACATAATATCAAAAATGATTTGGAATAAACACTAAGTGTTGAGTTTTAAATTTTCCCTTGAAGAGTGATATTAAAACCCAAAGTGAAATAAGTTTTTGAACTTATAAGTACGAAAGGATATTGATAAGAAGTTTAAAATTTGAAATGGAGAATTGAAATTGATTAGGGTTGACTGGATTAAAAAAATTGAATTTAACTTAGGGGAAATTAGATAAGTTTAACAAACAACCTGAACTGGAAATTTCAAAATGAAATTGGGATTTAACTTAGGGAAGTTAAATGGTTGGTTTGAATGGGAGTTATGTGTGATCTCAAAAAGAGTTTGAGTTCTGGAAATTGGAAATGGATGTTATTGATGGATGTTTTAGATAATTTGGATGTTTATTTAACTTGACTTTACCTGATATCATCCTTTTGTTATTAATAATCTATGATACTGAGAATTGGATTATTTTAATTGAATTAAGAAGTGGATTGATATAATATATATCCATTACTGAAATTAATTGGAAATAAAACTTTAATATGAAATTATTTAAATGATTTTGATTTTTAGAAATAAAATTGGAAATTATGAAAATGGAATCACTTTGAACGTAAGATTTAAATGTTAAAAAGGAACTTGTAAACTAAAATTGTTTAAGAATTGGTTTCTAAGTTAGAAGTTAAAATTTAGTAATAAATTGGATTCTGAAGATTAAATTGTTTAAAAAAGTTTTTGAACTCCTACTTGAACCTTGAAATAAGTTAAGTGAAGGTAATTCAAAATGAATATTTGAAATTTGGACTCAAAATTAATTGTTTAAAAACTTAGGCATATTTGATTTAAAGGATTAAATCAACATTTAAAAATTTAACTCGAATTTATATAATTCGAGATGATTTAAAGTTGAGATTAGGATTGAAATTAGTTCAAATTGGATTTGATTTGAATTAAATGGGAATTGTGATTGAAGTTGAATAAGTTTAAATTCAAATGGGAATTGATTTGAATTTGGAATGGGAATCGTGGTTAATTCAAATTGAATTGGAATTGAATCAATTTAAAAGCAAGTGGAAATTGGAAATTGACTGAAAAAGGAGATTGGGAAAATTGTACCAGTTTGACTCAAAAACTATTTTAAAATAAATATAAACTACTTTAAATCTATTTTTCCTAGCTATTTGCTGTACAACCTTTCTTTTTAAACCCCAACTATCTTATAATTATTTTACAATTATTTTGAAAACTAATTACTATTTTACATCTGTTTTACAAACTAATCACTATTTTACAACTACTTATAACTAATTACTATTTATAACTATTTTCCCGGTATCCAACTATTCTACAACTATTTACGTACTTTACAACTATTTTATAATTACTTAACTATTTTACTGCTATTTTATAACTAATAACTATTTTTCTACTACTTATCTATTTTAAACTTTTCAAGCTATTTTCTAAATTCAAGTGGTTAGAGTGGAAACAGTGTATAATTGAAGTGATAACCCAAATGGAAATGGAGGCAATTGCGAATAAGTAAATAGAATCAAATTGAAGGTGGATAGAAAGAAAATTGATTAGCTAATAATCAATGAAGATAAATATGTAGGATGTACGTATGTTATTCTTTTCGCATAACAATTTGATCCAGATTCGAGCACTGAATTTTAAGATAGTATATTGATCCGAGTTGGGATTTTTAACTCGATTTTCAACGGCGAACCCTGGATATGGATTTTTGATTTGTTTTGGAAATCTCTATCATAGTTATGGCTATGTAAGGGGAATGACGGTTTCTGATCAAGAAACCAGATCTGATTCCACACTAGGAAGTCGGGTGGACGATACTAGTTTGAAAGTGAAATTGTATGATCTAGTGAGCGATCAGATTTGATATTGCGTATGGATGGTATATGTACATCATACGTGCTTAAATGTAATAAATATTAAAATTTTGAAAGAAATAAAAAATGATTTTTGAAAAGAAAAGAATATTTTGGGAAATATATATGAATAAAATTTGAAGTTGGATATCTTTATAATTGAAATTCATTTTATGAAAAGTAAGTGATATGGCAAATAACTTTATAAAGGAAATCAAACTTGAATATTTAATTTGGCATAACTAAAGTTATATATATATGTTACATATATACTTCCTCTTGCTGAATCTAAAACCATAAGAAATTTTTTTTGAAAAGATTTATAGTATAAAAGGGAATTTATATAAGTATGAAGTGATCCAAGATTTTTCAAGAGTATATATATCTATATATATAAATGATTTTATGAGAATGATTTTTGGAAAAAGGTTTTTGGAACTTACTGATTTTTAAAGGCTTTTGATTTTTGGGAAACATCAATTTTGGGATTTGGAAAGCCAGGTTTAGAACTATCGATTTGAGATATCGATTTTGGGTAAAGGAGATTTTTATGTGAATCATAAAGAGTACGATTTGAAAGATATTATATGTGTATAGTACAAAATATTTTGAGATTGGCTCTGGGGAAAAAGGCGCTCGCATGAAATGAACTTCGTAGGAGATCCACGGGGTGGTTCTGTCTTGATCCCTAAGGGGGGCTCCAAATTTAATCCTGGGAGGAATTCCGAAAAAATTGAAGTTCCTGAGGATTGTGTGTGGGTAGCAAAAGTCGAGGGCGCTGATGCCTATAGAGGCATTTGGGTTATGCTGTGACGATAGTGTAACACGATGTCACTGCGATCTACTGCGGACCATAGCGGAAGTCGTGTGGCATTGAGTGCCAATGGTCTATGTTTGATTTCGCCGGAAGAGCAACGTAACATCGGTAGACTGTGATCTATGAAGACATAGCGAAAATCATGTGGCAGTGAGTGCCTACAGGCTACATTGGGACTCGACTGATGTAGTCTAGGGTCTATGTAGGAGTGGTGAAGTTTCATTTGGCAGCGAAATTTGAGGGCGTTGATGCCTACAGTTACATGGGTTTTGTCATGATTGCAACGTAAAACCTGGGTGAAGCTGTGATACGTGGCGAGTTCCTTGGTGTAATCGAGGGGCGCGGAGGCCTACAGTTTTCTATAGTTTTGCCGGGATGGCGACGTAATCATCGGGTTAACTGCGGCCATAGAGGGGGTGATGATTTCCAGAGCATTCTCACCAAAAATGTTTTCTGTATTTTTTAAAATGTATTTTTTTTATATTTTCAATAAAATATTTTCCAAGTATTTTCACTGGGTGTTGAAAACGGGTTTACCAAGTACTTATAGATTTTCAGTCCTACGCCTGATCAACGTATGACCGAATTTCTGTGAGAATAAAGATGGACTTGTTGAGACATCGAGTTATAAAAAGTATTTTTATAAATCTATTTTGGTAATATTACGTAGATATTATAGTGTTTTAAAAATTTTAACTAAAAAGAGTTTGTAGTTAAAAATGCTCAAAGAATAATTAAACTGATAATAGGCATTTTAGTAAATTCTGGTTTCGTTCCTTTTCGAGTACGAAATGGATTAAAGGGGAGAGGAATGTGATAACCCGAAATTTTGGACATCTGGTATTTGAAAAATCAATTGATTTTTTTACTACTGAGATATTGATTTTATTTAGTTGAACAAATAAAATTCTGATAATTGAAAAAATACCTGAGTGTATATAAATGGATTTGAAACTATAATGAATGTTGAATTATAAATATCTGGCAATGATAAATCTTATAGTAAATTAATACATATATGAATAGATATATGCAAACTTTATAGTGTTAAAAATTGTAAGTGTATACAGACTATAAGTGTGTGCATATATACATATGCCCTTAGAAGTAGTATATATGGAAGTTTGTCAAAGTGTGGATATATATACACACACACACACACACGTATTATGATTAGGAAGAATTCATTTGAAGTCAATGCAATAATTTTCAAAAGACATTTAAAGTTAAATTCTATATTTTCAAACACCAAAGATAGTGTGTGTATATATATATATATATTTATTTATTTATTTAAAAGTATTATGGCTTAAGTTTAAATAGGATTTAATAAAAGGGTTTAATATACTTAAGATTTAAAATAGGATTTAATAAAAAGATTTATTATGATTTCTTTTAAAAATTAACTTGAACTAAAATGGTTTGTATATATATAGAAATATAAACATAGATTTTATAAAAGGTTCATTTCTTTTGCTTTTATATACTTTTTTTAATTACATGAACAATGTGGTCTGTAAATACAAAAATATAAACACAAATTAATAAAAATAAATTTAAAAACATATAAAACACATAAGAAATATTAAATAAAGGGTTTAAAACATTTGTAAGCTTTGTATTCATGCATTTAAACATTTGTAACTTGAGATAACTTGCAAATTAACATGTGGCAAAATTGTTTTCTCTTTAAATTAAAATATAATAACATCTTAACGAAAGTTGTTTCAGTTTAAAGCATTTTTTCATTTATCTTTTCTAAATTCTTCCCTTCATCTTCTCAAATTAAAAAAACTAAAACCAGCAAAGAAAACAAAAAGGAAATCAAAGCTGTTTCAAGTTTTCAACCAAATTTAAAGCAAGCTAATTCAAAGATTCAACTCATGGAAATTCAGATCAACTCAACAAAGATCAAAAAGTTCAAACATCTAGCAAATAAACTAAAATAAGTTCAATTAAATTCAAAGAAAATTTCATATCTCCTTATGTAAATAGATTCATGTAATGATCTTTAGATGAAAGTTGGTGGTATTTACCTGATTCAATTTTTAAAAACATTTATAAGAATAAATAACAAGTAACATTACAGGAATAAAGAAAACACAGTGAAAACCAATTAAACTCAGAAAAATCGATTGTTTAATTTCGTTGTTTTGATTATATAATTTTACTCGTCATTAAAAACTATGATTTTTGATAATTATTTCATGATTTTTAAGTTTAGGATCGGGTAGAATTTTCTAGTTGAACGGAATTAGGTTTTCTGCCAATTTCTGGTGATCGAAGGAAGCTTGTGGGTCGAGGTCGAGGTGGAAGGTAGCTTGTAGGTCTGTGAGCTTAGGAAAAATGGGTGCACGATTTATAGACCCACATGGTGGTAGGACGGCAATGATGTAAGGTTTAAAGCATGTTTTAGTCGAGGTGGTTCATTGCTCGATTACGGTGTCACGGTGGCGTCAAGATGGCTCGGAGGAGGAGGAAAAGGAAGAGGGACATCTGACGAAGCTTCTGGCGATGGGGCGTTGTCTCCGGGGGTCGGAGTTAGGCGTCACATGGAGGTTTTGGTGATCAGGTTGTCCTGATGGGTTTTCGATTTTGCTTGCTTTCGATTTCGTGGGCTCTCATGGTTTTGGTGTAGCCGGGACGCTCGAGGAGGTCGATGGTGACACAGTTGAGGTATCGGCGAGTGGTGACGTGCCTCTGATGGCGTGTACATGGGCACACGGAGGGTTGTGCATTCGGGTAGGATCAGGTAAGGGTTTAGAGAAGATTAGCTTGGGAAAGAATGAGTTTGTATCGGGTTTACGTAGGGATTTACTCGGGTTTTTCGCGAGATTTTTGAAGGGAGGAGTAGCTTGAGTGAGTGTTCGTGAAATCCTGGCTTGGGCTCGGGTTTCCTGATTTGTATAATGAAGTGTATTTTGTTAACAAGTTTTAAAAAAGCAAAAGTAAAATTTTGACAAGTTTTCAAAGCAAGGTTTTCAAAGCCAAAAGAAATAAGTTTTCAAAGTATAAATATTTATCAAGTTTTCAAAATCAAGTTTCAAAATATAAAGTGTAGGCCTAATTTTTTTTAAATTGTTTTGATTCAATATAATTATATAATAGGTTAATTATATAATTATTTAATTATTTAAACAAACAAAAATTTCAAACAATAGACCAAGTTCATTCTTATTAATTTCATTCCATAACATTTGTTGTTTGATTTCCTTTTCATTCATATAATTGTTTATCTTCTAATTTACATTTATTTCTTGCAAATTTTCATTTCCATCCATTGATTCGGTGTTTATTTCACTTATTTGCACCTATACTTACAAAAAATTATTTTTATTTATTCATATCATATAAATTTTCTTTTTATTTATTACATATATTCATTTCTCAATTTCATTTATTTACTTTATTAATAAATGGTTTCAACTTTAGCTTGAGTTCAAATCATATTGAAATATTTATAACAGAAAATACTTCTAATAATATTATTCCTATTTCCAAAATCATTTGAAAGCGGTTTTCAAAAATCCCGAAACTTAAGTTCTAAATTTCCAGTTTTCATTTATTTTATTTACATATCTATATTTAACTAATACTTTTAAATTTCATTACCTAACAAACAAATATATAACAGCCAAATATATCTTTTATAAAAAATTACTTTATATATAGAAAATATAATAGGCAAAAATTTTCATTCACCTATATTCAAAACAAATATTTTGTAGGTCTGTCCTATTAAGTGTTTAGAAATCCCTATTGATGTCATAACATCCTATGCACCAACCAGAATTTATAAATACAAAACGGAACAAATTAACACAATATAAAACTTTTTATAACACTAACAAATATGCTCTCTCATATATATATGCTCAGCGACTCATCATAGGGTATTACTACCCTATTAATAAAGAGTCAGACCCCACAAAGCTAAGGTTTATCGCTAAACCAAAGCTCTAATACCAGATGTAACATCCCGCCTTTTTGTAGGCTTTAAATCGACGATAAACCACACGCGTCAGACTCAAACCATACAGAAGGGCGGATTGTTATTGGGGTGAATAAGAAAAAGTGGAGAAAAAACAGAATCTTGCAGCGGAACGACAAAATATAATAATCAAATAAATAGTTCATGAAGCTGTTTTACAAAACATTTGATCATACTTATACAGTACAAATCAGAGTTACACATACCAGAGAATAATAAATAACAATGCAGCGGAACAATATAGTAAATAATAGTAATAATACAATCTTCGACTTCGTCCTCCAGAAATAAAGTCTTCGAATCCTGAATGCTCAGGCTGACCCGAGCGAATTGAAAAGACAAAACACTCGAGTCAGAACTAAAAGATCTTATGTAGGTTAAATATGAGTGGAACGACATCAGAGATGTTTACGGGATTTGACATATCCTATCGAGTATCTAACGTGAGTGCAGTAACTTAAGAGACGCTCGGGATTCACATCTCCTAAGGATCTGTTAAACTATTTACTATGCAGTAATATTTCTCTATTATAATAATGTCTATAGTAAAATAAACTTACTTTTAAGTAGCATTAAGGAGTGACCCAATATTCCCCTTAACACGTAATAGTGCCAATATTCTATACAGTACCGTAATGCCTCCTGATCGAGAGGCTACCAGAGGATACTCATAGGTACGACACAAATCAAACTCGTACAAGGCTCGCTAGGGTAGGTGACACGGCACACAAGGCAATGCCAAGATAGATATACCAATTACGCATCCAGGCTGGTGGTAACGCGTAGCAGCTACTACCGCCCACCTCGCTCCATACCCCTAAAATCAAAAATCAAAAGTGGCCACCAAATCAATCCAAAAGTCAGAGTATAATATCGAAGGAGTGTGTCCGATAAGAGGGGCTACCATCTTGGCCCGAGAATCGCTCCTGTTTTAGCCATATTACGCAACCTCACGGGAGTCGGGTCCACGTATATACCTTAATAGAACATCGCCAGCATCCTACTTCATTTTGGAATCTCCACCGCATACACGGTTGTTAAAGTGGTTTTCGGAGTTGGCAGAGAGTATGACAACTTCCGATCCCGGTCTCTTTAACAACCAAACGTTATTATAACACCGCGGTCATTTCAAAATAATTTATGCTTCAAAACCAAAATATAATATCCATTTCAAACCCGTATAAATACGATATCATTTCCATTTCGAAAACCAAATCAATATGATATCATTTTATTTAAACCCAAATCAATATAGTATCATCTTTATTTCGAATATTTCCTTTCCAAAATCATAGGACTTTCAAAATATAATATTTCGAATTTCATAGCTTCTAAACCATAACTTCCAAAACTTAAATGGTTTGGATATTCAAACTGTATATAAAATAAAATAGCTTGAATTTAAAATTACTTTATAAAGTAAAATAATTTCCTCGACTTCACAATTTTGTTCACTTTAAATTAAATCTCAATTCATAACTTTCAACTCACTTCCAGTTTTCAATAAACCATTTCAATTTCAATATATTTCAAACTTTAAGTATTAAACAATTTCAAAACTAAGGTCGGTGATTACGATTCAACAATTCCATTTTCCATTATTTAGTTTTGAAATATTTGCATAATAAATCCATTATCATTTAAATAAAAATCAAATTACAAATAACTAAATATTTCTTTCAATTTATTTATACTTGGAATATTCGTTTAATTCATCTTAAACCAAAATCTAGTTATAAAAATCATACCTTTAAAATCTCAATTTTATTAAATTTCAAATCAATTTCATATTTATCTTCCAACCTTATTCTCGTTTAAGCCATTATAAACTCCAGAAATATAATTTAAATAAATATAAAAACTTAACCATATTATATCTTAATACAATCAAACTTTACTATTAAGCTTATTTTATACTTTAAACCGATTTTATACATAGCTAAAAATCAATAAAAAATAACATTTACATAACATCTAAAATCAATATTTATACAACCCATATATTTCTTTACAAAACCATGGAAATCAGTTCAAAATATTATATATATATATATATATATATATAGACCACGGCGTCTGTATATAATTTTCTATCCTATTGTCAAGTGATATGGATATTTATCATTTCAATCCGTAATTTAAAATAAAAATACGGTTATATAACATTTCAAACCGCAATCCCGAATGAAATAAAATGCATAACAACTTGTAGTTTATAACAATATAAATACAACATCCATTCATCCAATATCAATCATCAAACATTTATCACCATCATCATCCAATTCAATCAATAACATCAATATAGAACAAATAATAAATCACGGGCATTTACTAGCAGTTTATATTCAATAATAAATTAACTAACTATTTAACTGGCAGTTTATATTCAATAATAAATTAACTAACTATTTAACTGGAAGTTTATATGCAATAATAAATTAAATAACAATTTAATTTAAATAAATTCAATTTAACTGAGATGATGATTAAAAATAGGCCAAACAGTCATAAATAAATTTCTAATCACATCATAAATCAATTTAACAAATATAAAAAAATTAGAGTCATGAGTGGGTTAAAATACTCACCTTTTGGATTTAAATTGAATTTAAATCCAGTTTAAACCCAAAATTTGAACAGTCTCAGAATTGTCCAAACCAACGTCAAAATGTCTGAAATTCCAATACGAACCTAGCAGAGAAAACCGCGCGTGAATTGGACCTCGTACGTAAAAGTTACGAAATTCAGAACAATTGAAATCAAAATAAATAAAAAAACAAAACGCATACATCACCTTGCTGCTACAGGAACCCAACTCCCTCTTCCCTATACAACGCGACCGAACCCATTGCGCCACCAAATCAGGGCCGACCGCAACCCTTTCCTGACGTCGCGATCACGCGATCTTCCCCACGGCCTTCGAGACAACCAAGGCCACGCGTTTTCACGCGAAAACCACCAATCGTCGCCGCCCTAGACCCAAACCCTAATTGAATTTTGCAGCCCAATCCGACCATTAATCGATCGAATGAATGATGCCGATGACCTCCACTCATCCTCCTCTACAGGACCATGTCCTCGATTTGGCGATCCATCAAACTTGATCGTCGCGTGATGAACAACCACGAATTATTCATCAATTTCTGGAAAAACAGATCTTCAAAATGGAAAATGAATTTTAAATCTGAGATGCGCTAGTCGAGAGCTTCAGAACGATGTAAAATTTGATATGTATTGAGGAGTTTGAATTTTGAAGTAGAAATTTTTGGTTTGCAATTGAATGTGAAATTTAGAGTTTTTCTGCCATTTGAGAAAGAGGAGCAATTGGATTTGTACGTGTAGAATAATGAATCTAAGAAATAGGTTAGGGTTTATAACGAGGTATATATATAGGCTGAACAAAGTAGAATAGATGGGCTTGATTGGTTTGGAAAAATGAACGATAACGACCCAAAAAAGCCCGTTTCGACTCCGAAACAAAATTGGGTCGACCCATCTATCAAGATAGATATTTTAAAATATTTTAAAATCAATGGAACAGGTTTCAAGTCCAATTTTCATCGTATGAAGAAGTTATGCTAAAATCAAGTTATTTCACATTGATTTCAATTTTATTGATTTTTAGGCGTTTCGAGTCCGTACGATTAGACGACAAGTCCGATCGCTACGAAACTTGAAATCCTAAATTAATTCACCTTTACGAAACCGACAAAACTGGCTTCGCTGAAATCCGAGTCAATGGCTAAAATGGCTATTTTTCAGTTAATTAAATTAAATTAATAATTAATTAAATCACTTTTTCAGTTTAAATTTTATTATTTACCATTTCTATCATTTTTGATTCCTTAATCATTTGCAATAGCTTAAACAATTTTAGATGTCAAATTTAAAGTTGATTAACTCATCAATTTCAGTGTTATTTTCCAATCTCGTTAAATTCAAAAATTATAAATTACAATTCCAAAATCCATTTATTAATTTTTTGAACCTTGTTATTCGAGCCTTTATTATAATAAGAATATAAATAACATTGTTTTTGAATCTTTTTTCTTAATATTCTCCCATTTTAACTTAATTTCAATTAACGTACTATTTAGTTACCTTTAATCTCAATTTGATTTCAAATTTTATTTAACACACTAAATAAATAAATAACATATATTAATTGTCATCTATTTACTTTTACTTACATTTATAAGTTTATTACTTACCGACACAGGTTATAATTCCATATATAACACTAATTTTATTTAATTACCAATAACACTATATTAATTCAATACTTACATTTGTTTTTCTTATATTTCATTTATAAAAAAATATAATATTTCCACTATCTCAATTAATTTGAATTCCATTCAAGTTATTATCCATTCACTTACATTCATACTATTGCAATTCGTTCTAGTTATTATTTTTATTAATAATTCACAAATTCATATTTTCTTCGATATTAAACTTCAAAATCCTATTAAATTAACAATTTTAATTATTGAAAATTTACGGGTCGTTACATACGTGATAACACGAATTGAACAAGTCCAGATCATATCAAAGTTCCAATAACAAAGTCGCAGGAGAAAATACTGGAGCAAATTCAAACTTGTCAAGCAAAACGTATGAAATGAAAAAGTAAGAAAACATCACCAAAATTCGATTACAAATCAATGTC
The DNA here is from genome assembly GCA_030765085.1 of Allium cepa. Lineage (NCBI taxonomy): Eukaryota > Viridiplantae > Streptophyta > Magnoliopsida > Asparagales > Amaryllidaceae > Allium > Allium cepa. The sequence continues at coordinate 923,379,039 of CM060935.1, read as the reverse complement.
CAAGCGTAGCAATTTGAAGAATTCAAATGGAATTGTACGAATGTAAATATAGGGCTTTGATCCCTATTTAAACCCAATCATCATCGGTAGGGTATTTTAGTTCAAGGAAACGACTAGAGCTAATCACTAAAGTAAATCAAACCAATAACTCGAATCTAGGTCAAGCAAAAATCGAAATCGAAAAAGAAAGTCACATACCAAATTTCATCCTAACATTCAAGCTAGACAAATTGGAGAAGTCGATAGCCAACCAAAGCCAATGATTAGTTAATGAAACCAAATGAATGAAATTATAATCTCAATTGATCATAATTGAAGCGGCGACTTCAATCGATTAAAAGCCCTAATTTATGGAGAGGAACGAGCAGCCATTGGACTCACAAAGTAAAAAATTCAGCCGAAGTATTGAAGTTATCTCGTTTCATATTCGGGCCGAAGAAAATAAGGGGAGACAACATTTTACAAATTATATTTATGGGCCGGTGCTTTTATCTGAGCTTCAAACTATTCAATTAGGGTTTTGTATTGTTTAAGTTATTATTTTATTTCTAATTTCTTTCAAAACCATGTAACTTTATAGTCATGTGACTAGGGTATAAACTACAGGTTTACGTGTGTAAGCGTTTGAATACTTAATTTCTAGTACAAACCTTAGGGGCAGCATGTAGGCAAGGTTTTGCCGAAGCTGGGTAAATCTGGGTTGCTCTATTTCTTCTTTTATTATTCTGCTACTATCTGGACTGTAATTATTTTATGTATTTCCGCATTGATTTTTATTATTATTAGTATCACCCTATTCACCCCATCTAGGGCGAAATCGATCCTGCAAGTGGTATGAGAGCTAGGAACAAAAACCAATTTTTTTTAAAAAAAATTGATTTTTCAAAAACCAATTTTTATTTTAAAATTTTGATTTTTTAAAATGGCTTCTTTTAATAATTCTTTTGCTAAAGGATAGTCCAAAGTTAGACCACCCATGCTCAATGGTGAATATGCTTACTGGAAAAATAGAATGAAAACATTTCTAAAAACCGTTAGTGCTTGGAATATTGTTAAGGCAGGATATAGGACAAAAACTATAATAGTAGATAATCAAGAAATTGAAAATCCAATGGATCAATGGACAGATCTTGAAAATAAACTGCAGAATGCTAATGCTAAAGCTATGAATTCTATTAATTGTTCATTGGATCAAATTGAATTTAACCATGTCTTACATTGTCTAACTGTGCGGGAAATTTGGCATACACTTGAAGTGACTCACGAAGGAACATCTCAAGTCAAAGAATCTCGCCTTGCCATGCTTAGTAGTGAATAAGAAAACTTCACAATGATCAAGGATGAGAATGTCAAAGAGACATATGGACGACTTTCTAATCTCGTATACAAATTAAAAGCTCTTGGAAAACAATACACATAGATGGAAATAGTCCGAAAAATCCTCAGAGTTCTAGCATGAAGTTTTGAAGCCAAAGTCAATGCTATTCAAGAGTTGATGGATTTAAAACAGATTAAAGTCTAAGAACTTATTGGAAATCTCACCATTGGGAGCTAGAAATGAAATTCAAGGAAGAACGTGAAGGAGGTGATACTCGAAAGAAATCGATAGCTCTCAAAGGAACAACGGAAAGTGAAAATGATGATGATGGTGCAGCCGAACTGGCACTGATGATAAAGAAATTCAAAAGGTGGAACCACAAGTATGTAAATCTAGCTCCAAATCAACAATTGAAAAGAAGAATAGTTAAAGTACTAGACAACTCAGAAGAGCAGGAGATCATTTGTCACAAGTGCAACAAACCCGGTCATATCAAGCCAAAATATCCTCAAAATTGACTCAGCCAAGGAAAGAAACCAAAAAGGAAAAGTTTTGCAACTATTTGGGATGAAACTAATGAAGTTGATAAAAGCACTAGCAGTGAGAGTGAAAAAGAAAATCTGTATCTTCAAGGAGAAACAACTGACAGTGATGATGACGAGCCAAGCGAGGTATCAAAATTCCCTCACTCGGAATTACTTATATATTTTTTCATGAGGTAAATGGTTGTTTTGAACGACTTAAGGAGAAGTACGCTAAAATTGAGTCACGAAGAGATAGTTTGACAGAATTAAATAAACAACTTGATCCATTAGTTAAAAACCATTGAAATAAAAGCCCGAAGTGTGACAAGTGTCCATCGTTTGAAGAAGAAATTAAAAAATCAGAAATTAAAATTAAATCACTTGAAAATGAAATTCTGATTTTGAAAGAAAGTGAAAATACTAGGAGAGAAAATTCTATTAAAATTGCACTAAATTATTAAATGGAAATGAATCTCACAAAACACAGGTCCAACAATTGTATACAACTTTAGGAAAATTTTCCAAAGGAGAAAGATCGTTAAATATGATATTAGGGAAACAAACTGTTAATACTGTTAGACAAGGACCCGGGTATAATCAATCTAAATGAGTTAGAAACGAAATTAATCAAGTCAATTCAAAGTGCACGATTTGTGAAAAAACTGGACACGATCACAATATTTGCTGGTATAGACCCAAACCGTGAAAACCTATCCAATTTGGGTTCCAAAAGCACGAATATAAAATCCCTTAAAGTCAAACAAATCTGGGTGCCAAAAGGAAAAGTATAAATTTTCTTGGGTCTACTCAAACATATTTTTCAAATCTTCATCACTAACAACCATGGACCTATAAAAACAAATAGGTCGCAAAAATCTTTTCTCATGTAGATGTGGTGGCAGGCTAAGGAACGACAACAGTGTTACCTAGATTCTAGCTATTCCAGGCACACGGCAGGTAACAAATCAAAGTTCCTTAGCCTAGTATAAAGGTGGCAAAATCACAATGGGCAACAACAAAAAGTTATCGGCAAAGGTTAAATAGGTAATTGTACAACTATCTTGAACGATGTATTAAAATGTGAAAATCTGCACCATAACTTGATTTAATTCAGCCAGTTATGTGATAAAGAAATAAATGTTGATTTTGATTCTGATTTATCCAAAAATGTTGACCAATCGTCTTTTCATCCTTGAACTATTTCATATAGATTTGTTTGGACTAACTATTGCAAGTTTAGGTGATAAGAGATGTTGTTTTGTATTGATTGATGATTACTCAAGATACTCATGGATATATTTGGTTATTTTACTGATTCTAGACCTGTCATTATGTTCGTTATTTGTTGGTTTGCACGGTTTCAATTCAAATCCAAAAGAATTTCATTTAAAAGAGGCAAAAAGATTTTAAGATATTTATTGCAACTTCACGATCTGGTATATGACATCCAACTAATGATAATCTTGAGTCAAAGGGAAATTCAAATGCAGAATGCACTGCTAATCTAGTTGATAGAAAAATTACTAGTGGAACGTGTTTTATGTAGAGACATTCATTAGTTGCATCACATTTTCAGAGAAAATATCAGCATATTTTTCATTTCAAATGATTTTCAATTAGTAGACATTTTTTATGTTAGCACCAGAATTGGTCACTAACACCCTAAGGAGAGATTGTGTAGAGAGATTAATGAAGAAAGTAAAGTTAAACAGAGGATAATATGCAGATTTAAATACAGAAAACACGAACACCAGATTTTTAGTGGTTCGGCGTAATTGCCTACGTCCACTTTGAGGTTAATCTTTATTGCTTTTCTCGATAATCGATTACAGATACAATCCGCATACCAATTATATTGAATACAATTGCTAAGCAAAGAAGATAAGTCTTGAATGAGTCTTGAATGCGGCAGAGTCTCCCCGGTGTTCTCGAAAAAAGGTCCCTTTCACTGTGCCCCTGCCTCTATATTTATAGACGAAGATGGATCGGACTTCCCTGGCGGGCCAGGTAGCTAAGTAGCTTGGCCCAAAAAGAGTGATCTTTGTATGTCGCTCCATAGATGTCGAACGGCAAAATGCCGAACAAGGCACAAATGCTAAACGGTATCCACATGCCGAATGAAGTGATGCCGAACACCCTGATTGCTGAACGAGGTATTTGTGCCGAAAGACACTGGATGTTGAACGATCCCGAATGCCAAATGAGATTTATGCCGAACGAAGTGATGTGCCGAACAAGGTTTGAATGATGAGCAGTATGGAATGCCCAATGACTCTGCCATGCCGAACGTCCATAGACACCGAACGATATACAATACCAAACGTCTCTCAATGCCAAACGCTCACGCATGCCGAACGTCCTATAGGTGTCGAACGATATGCAATACCGAACGTCTCTCAATGCCGAACGCTCACGCATGCCGAATGTCCCTAGATGCCGAACGATATACAATATCGAACGTCTCTCAATGCCGAACGCTCATGCATGCCGAACGTCCCATAGATGCCAAACGAACTTGAATGCCGAACGAATCATATATGCCGGACGACTCTGGAAGCCATGCGTTTTCTAATGCTGAACGCTCCTAAATGCCGAGCGATCCTGAATGCCGAGCGTTCTCTAATGTCGAACGATCTGGATGCCGAACGACTCATAAATGCCGAACAGTATGCTAATGTTGAGTACTTAGTTGCCTGGTCAAATCTCCAGGTAACACTTGCCTCCCAAAGTGCATCACGTGGTCGAACGTGGTGCGCTTTGAATCACGTGTCCACTGTGCTTTGCTTCGAGCTGTGGTTTAGTTTCCTCAATGGTGACTTCCCTTGATTACCAGGTGAGGTGATGTGTGCCGAACACCATGCTAACGCCGAACAGTATAGCCGAAGCTTAATGCTCCATGTATGCCGAACGGCTTTGTATGCCGATGTCGAATGATGTAGCTTTGACCGGTTCTACCGGCCATAGTTTCTTCGACTTCCCCTCTTCTCCTATAAAAGTCGGCATTTTCCTTCTTCTTCTCTTTTCGCTTTTTACCTCCGTTATTTTTCAAGAACTTGCAACTTACCTCCCTGGAATCCATCATGCCATTCCTTAGTTAAGTTCTAACAACCTTCAATCCTAAACTCACAGATCCTTGAGCTCTCCCCGTACTCTTCGGTAAGAAGCTTTTGATCACCCTCTCAAATTACGAGACATTAGATATTACTCGAATTTGTGAATCTTCCATAGATCGTAGAGAGTAGGGGGCGTGCGAATAAGGGTGATGAATTGAGGATCGTTCGTGTTCTAGGGCTAAAACTTAGCATGCTTTTAGGTGGTATCGAGGTGGATGGATCGGAGAAGAGAAAGGTGGAAGGCGCATTGTAGCGGCTCGGCATGATATTTCAATGCCGAGCGGTCCTACGGTTGATTGAGAATGGAGTTAGAGATTAGGCCTATTGGTGTAGGTTGATACGGCCATGGTAGGCCATGGTTCGGCATAACCTCCCCATGCCGAACGAAATTGGAGTGGAAAAATTAGAAGGTAGCGGGGAATGGACAGGATGCCGACCGATATTTTGACCGAACAGCGGTTAAGCCGAACAGCGGTTAAGCCGAACGGCTCGAATGTCGATCAATACTTAGGCCGAACGATGCTTAGGCCGATCGATAGTTTATCCGAACGACACTTAGGCCGAACGACACTTAGGGCGAACGATGCTTAGGCCGATCGATAGTTTATCCGAACGACACTTAGGCTGAGCAACATTTAGGCCGAACGATAATTAGGCCGAACGATATTTCGGTCGAACGATACTTAGGCCGACCAATAGTTTGGCCGAACGATACTTAGGCCGATCAACATTTACTTTGCCTAATCTTATGACAAAAACAAGGACAAAGACTTAAGTAGACTAGCATATCAAACTAATCTGAACTGATAACTTCCTAGTTTCAGTAATTACAGGCCTGAACCTAAATCGACAAAAACGGATAATTTCCTCTAACACATAGCGCCAATGTTTGAGTCTGAAATTGAAAACACCATAGGGCGGGTTTTCGGAGACGGTCAGCGATGATGGTCTTCGAAGGCGATGATTCGAAGCTCAATTTTATACCATTAACTCCGTGACTTTCAATTTCTCAGCACTTATACTTGAATTATCACACTAGTCCACACACCACACGGGGGGGATACTTGTGTTGTTAAGTCTAACGTCGATTGTTTTTCAAGTATAGTTCAAATAGGTACTCTACTAGATTCAATTTCTACCAAAGATGTCTAAGAAATCTAGCTCCGCCACGATCTCAGATAGACCTGGGCCGTCTTCCAAACAAGGTGTAACGATCCTGACTCGACCTTCGAAGATCGACACCGGATACGACACTCGTATTCAAATGCCGCAGATCCAAACGTCGAATCTGGTTCGTCGGAGCTTATAACACAATTAAGTAAAACAACACAGCGGAAGAAAAAGAAATGAATATCATATACAATTCCAATGATTACAATATCCAAATATGGAACAACACTGATACAATATGATACAGAATATCAGAGACAAATGCTACAGCGGAAAAACAAAATGAACTAGCAGCGGAACCAAAACTCCAAACAACAACTGCAACTCAAATCCAATGCTCCAAAGCAAACTCCAAAATCACAAGCTCGAATCACCATCTCGTTTCACCCAGATGAGCAAGTCTCGTCCATGAATTCAAAGATTCAATATCCAGAGTCTCCAAAGAAAAGCAAAGAGAAGGCTGAAAGCTACCAAATCGATATCTATTATCTGAAAAACCCAACTCTAGACTGCCCATGTGGAAAATTGTGGGCACCCAGAGTTTAGGAAGGGAACAATAAACACCGGGTCAGTCATGGGACTGGTATGAGTAAACAAAAACAGTTAAATCTTTTTTTAAAAAAGCAAACAAAAGAATTTAATTTGAAATCCGCAATGCTTTTTGGAAAATGAAACTGCCATAAGGCCTCCCACCACACACACAACGCAAACGCAGACTTGGAGGAGATTTCTTTTTATGACAGTCAAAATATGCTTGATACGCAAAATCTTTTGATATTATTACTATAAGTGCATAGTGAAAACATTTCGAAAGTATAATATTAATCTTAGCTAGCATAAACATTTCGTACTATGCCTACTATAGCTACATCCAAACAGTGGTGACCACCATAAGTGAATGGCAGGTTATACAACTAAAACCGTACTGGGCACGTATTGGATGATTGGATTTCCAACAAATGGTCAGGCCAAGGAACTTCCCATTGCCACATGGGTATGCCTCTGAAGGGACGTCCCGAGAACTATCCTTCATTCTCTGCTAACACAAGGCCGGCTACCCCCTTCTCGAGGAATAAAACCTAAGATATGCCACCCCCTGTCCTTTGGGACCTTTATCTGAGGGCCCTCCAACAACATCACACGGTAATAAATATACTACAATGTCCACACGAGTAAGTATCTAGGCTCCATACCATGATACTACCCTTTTCTAGAAGGAATGGTCATACCCTAGGGGCGCTACCCTTGAAACCTTCCTGCATTCTTCCTGTTTCGACCATTCCAGGGTGTGAGGCTCGACGAAGTCTCGTCCACAAAGCTACGCTTTTCAAAAGCCTTGCTTTGATCAATAAATGATCAGCAGCACTTCGTATGCCACATTACCAAATTGGGAATGTATCACTAGTAACCATCAAATACATAACCTCTGAGCTCGTACGTCTCAGAGAAGGGTGTTAAGCTAAGAGAATAAATCTCCGCCACCAAACAGAAATGTATTTGATAGAAACCGGTTTTATATCTCAAAGTGTAATGTCAGACACACATCCATACGAGTCTGTTCCGGGTTCGAACAGAATCGAAGGCACTTCCGAAGAAGTCCTTGCAAATCCAGATAATTCCTAATCACGTCCGGACTTCCCATCACAATGGGTGCTCAAATCTCTATATCGGGGATCAGCCGATGCAGAGACATTCGATAAGAAATCCTTCCATTTTCGAAAGTATCCGATCTTCACCATCGGTCTTCAAATGCCATCCATATACGTCGTATCACTATTCGGAATGGGTTATATGACACAAGGTCCTCTTCCGGCTAAACCAAATAGTGAGCGCAATATTTAAAAACATATGGATATGGGATCTCAGTTAAGTCACAACTTATTACCCAAAACTTTTCATTCAAATGGTTAAACAAATTTCCATTTACAAATCTTTTAAATAAAAAGATTTGTTTCAAAGACCTTCAATGGTTTAAACTGTTTCCATACTTAAATCTTTTAAAACAAAAGATTTATCTTTTAAGACCCTTTCAATTTAAAACAAGGATCGCCAATCTTTAACAAAGATTCATTTCTAGCCTTCCAAAACAATTCCGTTTCAAATTGAATTAACTCATCTGGTCTTTAAATCAAAGACTCATTTCATAGCTTTCAAAACAATTTTCAAAGATTCATCCATATCGTTTAAAACAATTCCCGTTTCAAATCTTTTATATATAAAAGATATATCATTTAAAATCCTCTTCAATTTCAAAATAGGGTTTAACTATTTTTCACAAAATTCAATTATAGCTTCCAAAACCATTCCATTCCAAACATGAAATCTTTTCATCATAATTGGGAAATTCATTTCTTAAATAAAAACAATTATTATTTGAAATCACTTGTTTTCGTTTCGGAAAACCCGATTATAATCTCTCTCTTTTCCTCCTCCTCCGTTGTTGTTGTTTGAGAGAGATATCTCTCTCTTTTCCTCCTCCTCCGTTGTTGTTGTTGAGAGAGATACCAATTTATAGTTTGTATAACCTTTTACATCATAAATTCTCAACATAAAATAAATTTCAAATTCTGAATTCAAATTTTAAATCAAATTTTAAAACTAATTCAAGTTATTCAAAATAACTTTCATCTTTGAAATTCTTTTTTTCAAAAGCTTTTCACTTTAAACCCATTCCATATCTAAAACATTTGGATTTTAAAAATTCAATTTTTAAAATTATTTTCAAAAGTCTGTGACTTAACCAATTTCCGTGTGAAATCCATATTTGTGTGTATTGTGTAGTCCAGGGGTTTTACACACAATAGTGCAACAACAATTATCACATCACAGAATAAAACGCAGCAATATCGATAAGCGGTATAAGCTATAACGCTTATATCTGATAAGCGGTACAAACCAATCGTAACGCTTATCATGCATTCACAAATCACAGGTATATATCACAGATAATAAATTATATTACAGATAATTAATTTCATCACAGAATAAATTACATCATAGTTCACAAAACAAAATAATACATAATACACATCATCACAAATTAGGGAGATCAATCAATTCAAAGCACTCCATAGAATCCTAACATCCATGAGTAAGATTAATTAATTATGTGATTTGTTTAAATCAGATTAGTCACTAACCTTGGATTACTTAATGTTAATTAATTACAAACCATTTAATTAATTATCCTTAATGAATTATAACAATTAATTAACCCTTACTTAATAATCATCCTTAATTACTTTCATTAAGCAATTATTATATTATTATTTTTATTTAATTAATTATTCATTAATTACTTGAATAATCAAACCTAAATTATTAACAAATTTACCTTAATTACTTTTATTAAGTAATTCACTTCAAGTAATTAATCTCCTTTAACACATACATTGATTTTAAACTTTAAAAGTTAATTAA